>CM053595.1:188864984-188903319 GCA_028646575.1 Pseudocheirus occidentalis | reverse complement strand
TGCAGATCCTATACATGATTGTATGCCACCATGGCAGGGTTGAGGGGTGGGGAGGAAGGGGAGAAAAATCTGAAACTCAAGTGATTCTGGAACTGAATCTTGTAACCTAAAAGTAGACAAATAAGTCAATAAAATTAAAAAAAAACACAAACAACAAGAAAAAAAATTACTAGGGCTAAAAAATTCATCTATTTATGGTCAATCTGATAATGAGCCTCTCTGAACTAACAGGAAGAGTTCTTATACAGCAAATACACCAATACATTGTTGAAACAATACTCAGAATCTTTCAGATTGGTTGGACCTATTCTGCTGCAAAACCTTTGACAACCCATGGTCCTCTCTAAGTCACAGGAGAGTGTTTTAGTGTCATATACATATTTACATACATTTATAGGAGAGACAGCATGATGTAGAGCAGAGATCTTAATGTTTTTCTGTCATTGACCCCTTGTTGCTCTTGTAAAGCCTAAGGACCCCTGCTCAGAGAAAAAAAATTAAATGTAGAAAAGAAAATATATAGAATTACAAAGGGAATTAATTATTATGAAATACAGTTATCAGTTTTCTTTTAGTTTATGGATCGAGGATAGAGGGCCAGCCTCCAAGTGAGAAGGTTCTAGGGTTTGAAATTTGCTTAGAGGAAGTTCTAGGGCTTAAAATTTGCCTGTGTCACCAGCTAGGGACTGACTGAACACGTTGTGGTATATGAATGGAATGGACTGCCATTGGGCTGTAAGAAATGACTAGCAAGTAGATTTCAGAAAAAAACTGGAAAGACTTACATGAACTGATGTTGAGTGAAGTAAGCAGAACCAGGAGAACATTGTACACAGTAACAGCAACACTGTGTGATGACCAACTTTGATAGACTTAACTCTTCTCAGCAATACAATGATCTAAGACAATCCCAAAAGACTTATAATAGGAAATGCTATCCACGAACTGAGAAAGAACTATGGAATCTGAATGCAGATCAAAGCATACTGTTTTCTCCCTCTCTCTCTCTCTCTCTCTCTCTCTCTCTCTCTCTCTCTCTCTCTCTCTCTCTCTCTCTCTCTCTCGTGTTCTCATTCTTCTTTCACAACATGGCTAATGGAGAAATGTTTAATATAATCATACATGTATAGCCCATATCAGATTACTTGCCATCTTGGGGAGGAGGGAGGGAAGGGAAGGAGAGAAAAAAACAACAACTTGGAACTCAAAATCTTATAAAAGTGAATGTTGAAAGCTATCTTTATACATTATTGGAAAAATAAAGTACTATTAAGTTTGGAGAAAATTTGCCTATGGCAATATTGGGTATGTGAAACTCACCAAATCACTTAATTATTCAATGCCCCCAAAGAATCTCTAAGCTATATAAGTTGCAGAATATTTAGTTGCACATTGGTGCATTAATAGAAAGATTTTCCTCACCTCCCTAAGAGTTCTCCTTTCCAATGAAATCACAAATCAAGATCTGTAGTCATATACGTTCAACATGATATGAGTGTGTGTATGTATGCACATGTGAGCATGAGTGCAGGCTTCTGTGTATGTATGCAGGCTAATAAGGTACTGGAACTGGTTCCCTGGCAATAACAACTTTCTTCCTTCTATATGTACATATAATTCCTTTTTTGAACCTTTATTCTTCTTTTATTCACCTTCAAAATTGGAGTTTGTATTACTCATTTTAACCTTATTTCATCTCTATATAAACACTGGGAGAAGTACCCAGTATGTTAATTCCACCCATACACAGAGAGATGGCCCTGACTGGAATATCAGCTTCCAGCTTCTCCTTCCTACCCAGAGGAAAAGAGAAAACATAAATTATTCACACCGTAGGCAGAAAAAAATGGATGACACTTAATGTCTCACTTCCATGCAGTGTGAGGAAACAGATTAATAGTCATTTGGCACTCAAAATATCTCTGGAAATCCCCAGGAGAGCAAATCTGCTTTCTGGCACAACTAAAAATAAATGAGGAAATAAAGATGATTTCCTTTTAAACCATATTCTGTATCAGGATGCTTTGTGTCTGTGGTCTGGTCAGACCACATATAGAGAATGTTGTTCCGTTCTGGGCGTCAAATGTTAGGAAGGACAATGATGAGCTGGAGAGCATCCAGAGGGGGGCAAGCAGGATGCTGAAGGCCCTCAGATTCATGCCAAAAGAGGACTGATGGAAGGAACTTGGGCTATTTAGCCTGGAGAACAGAAGGCTTAGCTAGGACAAGTTGGCTATCATGAAATTTTCACAGGAATATTAGGTGAACAGGAAAGAGACTAGTTCTGTTTGACCCCAGAGGGCAGAATGGGGTACAATGGATAGAGATTGCAATTACGTAAAGTTAGCATTGATATAAGGAACATATTACTGAGAACTAGAGTTTTCCAAAAGTGTAACAAGCTACTAAGAAGTCATAAACCTCTCCTTGCTTCTTTTTGTATTCCACCACATAGCACAGCACTTGGCACACAGGAGACACTTAGTAAATGTTTATTGATTGGTGAACTCACTGGAGGTCTTCAAGCAGAGGGTAGATTGACACTTGTGATGTAGAAGAGATATGAGACAGCTAGGTGGTGCAGTGAATATGCAGTGAAGGAGAAGCCAGGTCTATAGTCAGGAAGATCTAAGTCCAAATCTGGCCTCAGACACTTACTTGCTGTATGACCCTGGGCAAGTCACTTAATCCTGTTTGCCTCAGTTTCCTCACCTGTAAATAGAGCTGGAGAGGGAAATGGCAAATCTAGTGTTTTTCCTAAGAAAACCCCAATCGGGGTCACAAAGAGTCACAACTAAAAATGACTAGACAGAAACAGCAAAGAAGAGATGTGTGTTGGGAGATGTTGTGCTGTGTGTCTTCTAGGATCCTTTCCAACTCTGTGGGATTCTGTGACTTTGTGAGTGGATGATTATGAGAGTGTACGGGTAGAGTTTCCTAGGCACTATCAGTGACAGTATTACTGCGTGCCAATACGACAGCAACACCAAATGATCAAAATGTGACCAACAGTCCTTAGACCTTCCTGAGCAATGGCCTGGTCACTGGGAACCTGTCTGGTTTGTCAGCGGTAGTCACTCGCTAGCTCACTGTCCCTCTTATAATCCTTCACTTTGTAGCTGTTCTCACTTGACTAGCCACATTGATGATTTGGTACATAGCCCAGAAGAACCAAAGTCCAGCAAGCCTGGCCTCTGTACCAATGAACTAACTAGGCTCCTGGATCTCATTATCAATAACCTCCCTTACCCGTTTGATGTTCATCATAGTTCCTAGGTGTCAGTGAGGAAAATGGCCCAAGAAGCCAGATGACATATATCATGGACCTGAATCTAACACCCAGACTCTAGCAAGTTGGACCACAATGAAAGCATATGGAAAATCATTTCCAATCTGTCCTCTGGACAACTTAATACATCCTCACTCCCTGAGGAAGACAGAAGCCTCATTTCAATTACTCTGATTGGCTAGCCAAAAAAAGTACAGAGGGGCTAGCCAAAAGTAGCACAGAAGAGCTAGAAACCAGTATAGCTTATAGGACTAAAGGGGGCTACCAGGCGAGGGGAACTGAATGAGGAAATGAGTGTGATCTTAGTTCTTTGTAAATCACCATTTAAGTGCTAAATATTAAGTGTTAAATGCTAAGTGCCATTATTATTGGTAAAGAATTTCCATGTGGTAAAAGTGAGGCTAAGATGGCCAAGGACCAATTGGAAGCCCAGCAGATCTGTGTTCTTGGCTTCTCGGTGGGTGTGGAAAGAGCAGACAGCTCGAATCATAACTGAAAGTTTGGCCCAATTCCTAAACATTAGCAGGGAGGAGGGTGCTTTCAATGCAGAAAAGTGTCATCAAGTGCCCAAAAAGAGAAACTCTGGTCTGGGAAAAAGAGAAGATACTTTTGCTGTCATTTTTCTCCACTATTAAGGAGACTGGCTGGAGATCAACAAGAGATCCTCCAAGAATTCTTCCCTTTCTTGATCAGGGGCCAGTAACCCAGAACAGATGCAAAGTACTTGCACAGATTAGGAAATATTTTACATGTGAGAATGTGGATGCAACAATCTTCCTACTCTGCCAAGAAGATTTAATAAACAAGGGGAATTTACATCTTTAGGGAGGAGCAACATGTTCTTTAAAAAGCTGTTGGGTAAAATAAACACCAAATCCCATGGAGAGATCCCAATTACTGATGATGAGAAGTACTGATCTCTTTTATGACTGTAGAAATATTAACTCAGGCAATGGGATCTAGGAAATCTGTACTGAAGTACTTGATAGGTGAGCCCTTGGCTCTTCAGTTTTGTGTATAACAAGAAATAGATGAATGACATCTGTCCTTGCTAGCCCAGGAGATAAAGGCATTATTTAGCAACATTTGAGGAAAAACAAAACAAAACATGCCTTTCATGTCATATGGGTAAAGTAGGGTTCTGTGCTTCTTTTATCTAAGAAACAGTATAATGCAGTATATGACTGTGAATAGGAAGACTCCTTTAGGGCAGGGATTTTTCAATTTGTTTTTTTGGTCCCTGGCACTTAGTAGGCCTTTGTTATCTTTATTAAATTGAACTGAATTGTTGAATCACAAAATAATCTTTATAAGTTCCTTAGGGTTTTAAATCCCTGTGATCCATGTAGTAATGTCTAGATGGGAAAATCTGAGGAAAAATACTTTGTACAGCATTAACTTGTTCATGAAATGGGCTGGGGGGAAGCTGCAGGCTATTCAGATCTGGGCAAATTTCCCACAGCTGAGAAAAAACAAAACAAAACATTAGACAGTGGTCCTGTTTCAGGTATAAGCCTCCAGAAGAGGCCAGGCTTATCAGGGCGTGGTTTCTTAGCTAGTGAAGAGATCATTCCTCATAGTGGTGGAAGAGTACCTCCCATGGGCTAAGGAGGTCAGAGAGCACAGCTCATCTGGGCCAGAGCAAGGAAGCATACAGGCAGTTTCAGCAGAGAGAGAATTCATGTGTTCTTGTAATGTTCCTGACAACAAGTATGTCATTGGAACACATTCTCTTCTGTGACTTAGGTAAATCATCAATGGTGTTGTTTGGAAGTTAAAATCCTAGCACTCAAAATTCTTTGAATATAAATGGGCAATTACTTTTTAATTTTTATATGCAAATTTGATGCAAAAATGCTAGCAGATAAAATAATAATGGTCATACATTTCTACTTGGGTTTGAAATGTGAGACACACATAATAATACCATATTTTCAACAAGATATGTGTACATAAAACACTTGGATGATCAACTGAATTTTAAACATTTTTGTCTCCTGTCACAAACTCTGTGACACATTTACATTGCCAAGAGTTTTCATTGTTCTTTGTGCATCTAAACAGCTAGATGGCACATTGGATAGAGCACTGGGCCTGCTGTCAGGAAGAACTGAGTTCAAATTTGACCTCTGATATGTACTGGAAGTGTGGCCCTGGACAAGTCGCTTATCCTCTGCCTTAGTTTTCTCATCGGTAAAATGGGGATCACAATTGACACCCACCTCCCTGAATCACTGGAAGGATCAAGTGAGATAACATTTGTAGAGCACTTTGTAAATCTTTAAGTGCTTTATAAATGTAAACTGTTAGCTAGCTCAACAGCCCAGCATGATGCCTAGATTTCCCATGGATATGCACAAGAGAGAGACAAGAAAGAAGCAAGAGACACAGTCCCCCAGCCCCACTGGAAGCACAATGATCTGCCATAAAAATAGGTCCCACCTATATTGTTCTTTCTCTTTTCTAGAAGAAAAGAAAAGCAAACTCATGTTTCTCTCTCTTTTTCTGTCTCTGTCTCAGTTTCTCTTTGTCTCTCCATCTTTCCCCTTTTTTTGCTGCAATCCTTTCCTTTGCTTTCTTCTCTTTGTCTCCTCTGTCTCTTTTTTACCCTCTCCTTTCCTTTCTTTTCCTCTTCTCTCTGTCTCTCTGTCTCTGTCTTTCTGTCTCTGTCTCTGTCTCTCTGTCTCTCTGTCTCTCTCTTTCTTTCTGTCTCTGTCAGTTTCTGTCTCTCTCCTTTCATCCAGTGATTTCAGGCAGGCAGTCCCAAGGTGCGGTCCTCAGTACTATTGCAAATAGCTCTTGTTTACCATTCCCACAGCCCACCTGTACTGGCTTTGTTAGGCTGGCTACAGACATACATTCTTAGACACTGTTTATATACCTACATGACAAAGCCAAACCAAGAGAAGATCATGATCAGTAATAAAAATGAATCATTTTTAGCAGAAACTAACTAGACAGCTAAAGGAAGGAAACAATAGATAAGCCAAAAGAGAAACAGACAGAAAGTGAGGAACACAGAGAAAGAAATATTGATCTATGAACTACCTACCCAGGATTAAAACGTAAGGTAAAGTAGAGTTTATTAACAATTATTTAGGTGTTCTGATTACCCATGTTATTTTATCTTTCCACCACGCTTGGAAAATAATGTTCTTCTCATTTATTGCTTTTGACTTTTCCCTTTTGTGTGTGTGTGTGTGTGTGTGTGTATGTGTGTGCTCAGTTACATGGAACTTAGAAGCATGGTCTTCCAAAGTTTAGAACCAACTAAACACTCAGGGGTTCTGAGTTTCTGACTAAGTTGTAGTCTTTTTTTTTTTAGTTTGATTTAATCTGTGGCTGGGAATCATGACTCTGGTTTTCTTTATAAGCTTTTCTTCTTAGAACAACATTTTGATGAGCTAAGCATAAATTAATCAGAAACATGTGGATGAAATTGACTTTAAAATACATATGGATTTAAAAGAATAAAGAAGAAAATGCTTGGGGCAAAACACATTTGGGATTTTACTGAACCCAAAATGTTAGATGGTGCAGGACGATTCCAAACTGTGCTGCATCCTTATCTTCCTTATGTCAGCATTACCTTTGACAATGTTTTACATAAAGAAATAAGATTTTTAAAAAATAGATGGAAATAGCACTGTGAGAATTGTAAGACTTAAAATGTGTTTTCTAAGGCCTGAAAAAATGATTCTGTTTTTCTCAGAGTGTAAGTTACCCTCTCTAATGGGAAATTAGGAGCTTGGAAAGGCAAATGTGTACATTCAGATGGGCTTATATCTCCATTCTTCTCATCTGGCCTGAGTTATGGTCTTGTAATATCATCTACCTACTGCACATTTCTACTTTAATAGAATTCACAGAGTATTAGAGCTATAAATTACCTTATAAAATAGCTAGTTCAACTCTCTCACTATACAGATGAAGAAAATGAAGCCTGGAGATATAGAATGATGTGTCCAGTCTCATAGCTGATAAGTCACAGAATCAGGACTTGAATGCAAGTCTCCTGGGGTTACTATCCCTGAAAGTCTTTAAGGAGGAGGTTGATGAACACTTATCAGGTCCAGGATGCTCTAAAAATGGATTAATCTATGAGCAGGGACAGGACGAGATTAGCTTGGAAGTCCTTCTTCACTCTGCAGTTCTATGGTTTAAGGCTTGGTATGTTTCTCAAGTGTACATAGTTCAACATCCTAGAGTTAGAAGGGTCTTTGGCAATCATCTAATCCAACCTCCTCATTGATACATCAGGAAACAGAATAGTTGAGTGATTTAATCAAAGTCTCACGGGATAAAGTTTCACAAATTAGCAGAGCTAAGTTGAGCCTGGACCCTTTGGCTTCAAATCCAATTCAAATTTAAATGTACAAAAAAGAAATTTCTTATCAATTCCCCTACGAGACCTAAATAAGTTCTCCCCACCCCCAGCTTCCCTGCTTTTATTCTCCCTGCAAACTGAGGCAAAATCATCTTTGAATCATTCCTCTCTTTAATCCCACATATCGTTACTCATCAAATCCCGGTAATTTTTTCTTTGAAATCTTTGTCTGTTTCGACAGCTGCCAACCAAGGATGGCTCTCATCATCACACACCTGAATTACTGCAACCTTGTCCTAGATAACTTCCCCTGACCCAACCTGCATACAACTGCCAGACTAGTCTTCCTCAAACACTGCCTCATGCATCCCTTTCACTGCCTTCCCAATTCTCTACCACATCAAATTGAATTCTTTTGCTTAGCATGCGGGTTACTCCACAGTATGTCCTGGAGTTACCTTCCAAAGTTATTTAGCACTAAACCCAATACACTTTCTCTGCTATCATCACCTCTGACAAGTACATAGTGACCCACTCCCATTAACTCTACCAGAAGACTAAGAGAATATAAGTGCTTTGAGTGCAGGGAAAGCTTCACTTTTTGCCTCTGTGGCACATCATCCAGCTACATTGCAGGATAACAACTAGTCATAGATCGATCAGTTCTGAACTCCTACAGTACACAATTGGTGCCACAAAATGTAATGACTAATGGACTATTTTATACAAAGCCTTCCTTTCAAGATTAGGTGCCACCCTAACATTCTAACCTTATCTCGTTACTCTCCTCCATAAAGTCTATGCCAAACCAGGAGTCTGCTAAGCCAGACTACTCTGTCTTCACTGAATATTCCCAATAGTCTCCTACTACCCTCTCTTTATTCATACTGTTTCTTGGTTTTCTTTTCCTATTGAATTCCTACTCATCTATTAAAATCTAACTTAAGCATCGCTTTTTATCAAATCTATACAGCTATGTTATCTTACCTCTCAGACCCCATAAAAACTTTTGCTTTGTAACACTCTAATATACTTATTATGTAATATTAAATATTGTAGTTATCTATGTTTGTTTCTTAAGAGACAGCAAGTTCTAGGAAGTCCCTGGACAAACCTCTTAAATTAAATGTTATTTCTCCCCAGCTCTGAGCACTGACTTCTTCACATGGTATACTACTCTTTGTGGTTTTTTATGAAGTGGTACACCTCAGAATAATTCACTGATTTCCTCTGTAATGCTTTGTAAGCTTGTATTCTTCTTTTATAGGGGAAAGGGAGGGTCAAGTGACTTACCCAGTATCACATGGCTAGTAAGTGTCTGAGGTCATATTTGAACATAGGTCATCCTGACTCCAGGGCTGGTGCTCCACACCACCCAACTGCCCCTGTAAACTTGTACCCTAAGTCAGTAGTGTCCAGGTTGCTATGGCTTTATCTGTTTGGAAAGAACAGGATGAGGTAACTTGTGGGGTATGTTGCATCCTTGTTTCAGAAATTGTCGTCTACCCATTAAATTTCTCTGGAGAATGGCAATGAGCAGGGTCGAAGAATTTACCTCCATCTATTAGTCTTTTTTTTCCAGTTAGTAATGTATTTAAATAATTCTGTTTAGAGCTAATTGCATACTATATCTTCTCAACTTTGCCCTTCCTTTTAATTTTTTTATAATTGATAGAATGTACATTTTTGATGACTTGGATTGGCTCATTTTTGTTTTTATATTCTTAATTCCTAACAGAACCTGACACATAGTAAGTATGCACATTGATTGATCAATTAATTTGACCTTTCCTTTGAGTAGTCAATTGACTACAAACATGAATGTTTCTGAAATTACTCCCACGACATTACCCAAAAATTTCCTGAATATAAATGACTTATTATATGTATATATATACATACATATAAGTATATATACATATATGTGTGTGTATGAAGAGAGAGAGCATAAATATATACTATAGTATATACTTAGTAGATATACAGTTTTCAAGAATTACTATGGCCAAAAGATTCAAGACCCTGAGGCCAACCTGATAAAAAGCCCCTCTGAACTTGGCCAGGTAGTCCTCAAACAACAGACATTTTGGGGTTTGTGCTCAATTTTTTTCAGGTTTGGTGGAGCCTCCTTCCAGAACTTGAGTTCTAAGTGGTATAATCTCTGAGAAGCCAAGTCATCTCTATATCATTGAGAAGCAACATCTATGAAGAAATAGGTATGGGTACTAGGCATTTAATTCTGTTTCTATAGGGAACCAACAGATTAGGAAACTCCTTTTGCCAGTACAAGTATAGAATGTGGATAGATAATTGCCCTTGGAGTCAGTAAATCCTTAGTTCTACTGTTAAGCTAAAGCTAATTGCATTTTTTTGTGATCCCTCCCCTTCCCCCATGTTCACTATATTTAGCACAATTTGGTGTTCTTCGTGATCAATCAGCATTAAATCAATCAATTCTGCTTCTGTCATTTATTACACTTGTGACCTTAGGCAAACCACTTAATTTCTCTAAACTTCAATTTCCTCATCTGTAAAATGATGGGTTTGAAACAGATATCCTCTACAATACCTTTCCACACTAAAGCAATGAGCCTCTACTTATTATCTTGAATAAAGCATGTATTTGTAAATTATTTACTATGTGTCAGGCACCTTATCACCCACTGGGAATATAGAGTAAAAAAAACATTCCCTGCCCTCCATGAGCTTACATTTTATTAGAAGTAATACTCATGTAAGTATATACAAAATATATATGAAGTAAATACAAGATGGGGCAGCTAGGTAGTACAGTAAATAGAGAACTAAGGAAGTTTCATTTTCCTAAGTTCAAATCCAGCCTCAGAAAACTACCACCCGTGTGAGCCTGGTAAACTTACTTAATTAACTCTCTCCAACTCAGTTCCTCATTTGTAAAACGAGCTGAAGAAGGACATGGCAAACTGCTCCAGTATCTCTGCCAAGAAAACCCCAAATGAGGTCACAAAGAGTTGGACATGAATGAAACAATTGAATACAGAAAAAAAAATGGAAGGTGAAGAAAGTATTCATGACATAAGTGTCAAGCTTCTGAATAAAATGTGCTTTTTTCATCTCCTGTTCTCAAACCAGGTCTTTCATGTTCCTCTTGTATGCATGTGACTAAAATTTCCATGAAATGATGTTTCTTGTTACCTCTGGATAAATGATAAAATGATCTCCACCAACTCCTTCATTCTTCTCTCCAAGGAACACTTGTAAACGAACTTTCCATGTGGCTGCAAGTGTTTTATCGTTTTCTGGTTCCATGTATAGTGAGAATATCCATGTAGATAGACATTGGATTGATTTGTCCATCAATATATCACATGGACTCATTCATTAGTCATTGGATGGCACTTGCATCTAAAGGGCCAGCAGTTAAGCAAAGGTTGGTACAGTTCTTTTTGCCCTCTGCTTTCTGTCTACTTTTCCATCACCCCTGAAGAAGCAATATTGAGTATCTTTTTGTATTTGTATTCATTTCATCAGTTTCCATGCCAAAGCACACTTCTGGTGATATCTTTCCATACTGAGCTATGGATGTTTTTCTACCTATAGACAATCTGTCACTTGGATCACACTCAAAGCTTCTCTAACTTGGTAGGATCTGCTCCAACTTGCATTGTACAGTCTTTGCTCTTGAGAATGCAGGTTCACCTCCATGCCAAGTTGTGGTATCACAGTAGGACTTTAATGGGTGACTCTTCCCTTCAGGTGAACTTAATTATTTCCTGCTCCCAAAAGCAATAACACCTGCTCTCTAACTATCTAGACCTGGCTGGGGGTCAAAATCTACAGGTGGGAGGGTAAAGAGCATTCCATCTCATCAACAAGCTCAGGAAGAGATAATGTCTCTCTACATATAATAGATCAGGGTTTGCAAGTTGGAATTTTGAAAGTATGTTAAAATGAGAAAAGAAATGGACAAGATTTTTTAAAAGCTTTTCATGCACTCATTTGTAAAGACTCAGTTTTTAAAAGCCTTAATTAAATAGATGATTTAGAATCCATTTTTTCCCACAGCATCTTCTCTAAAATTATAAATAGCAAGAAGTTATATAAGAATGTTCAATAATCAACATTATCAATGTATTTAGCAGTTCTAGTGGCCAAAGGTGTGCTATAAATCCAAGGTGATACTACTGGTTATTTATTTACTATTTTCTGGTTATTACTGGTTATTTATTGACTATTTTCCTTTTCCCAGCTTGATTTCTTTTCTTTCTTTCTAAATAAAGGGGCCATCCCCTGACTCAGTTCTTAAAGAGGCTTTTTCCCTGAATGGGTGTTACCTCACTCTAAGTGAGAACCTGAAAACGTCTTAGCCTGAAAGACCCAGCTTCTCCCAGTGCATTCTGGGGCATTTCCAGTCATCCTGATGAATATCTGGTCAGTGGACCGAGATGGCTCAGGAGGAGAAAGTGAGGCTGGTGACCTTGCACAGCCCTCCCTCACTCAAAGTCAGCTGCAAGTTATGTCATCATCTCCCTGATGCCACAGTCCTCTTCAAAAACAAAGGACAACCACAACCACAACCTTTGCATAAGTTATCTTATTTAAGCACCAGAACAACACTGTAAGATTGGTAGTACATATATTAGTGGCCTTGTTTTACAAATAAGAAAACAGGCTCAGGGAGGTAAAGTGATTTTCTCGTGGTCACAGAGCTAAAAAGTTTCAGAGGCAGAATCATAACTCTGGTCTTCCTGACTCCAAACACATTACACCATGTTACCTTTCCATGTTCACACAAGGCTACTGAATGGGAGACTGGGGTAGTCAATTGGGGTTGATACCTTTGAATATATTTGCTATATTATAACAACCTGACAATCATGAAATCCACTAAAATGAGGACATAAGCTATGCTGAGATCCAGCCTTTATGGATTTGTAGCCTTGGTCTATGCAGTGTCCTTTTTAGATTAAAAGGAAATACATTTTTGAATTGGTGTCACCTAGAGACAGCTGGGGCAGTGGTTAGTACTGGACTTGGAATTAATAAAACATGAGTTCATGACCTCATGATCTCAGATACTTACAAGCTGTGTGACCCTGGGCAAGTCACTTATTCTCTGCCTCAGTTTTCTCATCTGTAAAATGGGGGGTGTAACAATAGCAACTAGCTTATATGGCTGTTGTAAAGGTTAAATGAGAAATTATTTGTAAAGAACTTTACAAATCTTAAAGCACTACAAAAATTCTAACTATTATCACTGTTATCATTTGCTCCATGGATTTTTTCCCAGCTGTGACAGATCACTGCAGATCTGTCTTATCAATGTAAGGGTTCTTTCCAATGGTGAAGATTGAAACCTGTTCATGCCTTCCCATCCTGCACGGCTCATATTCATGTCAACTCTTAAGTTCTACAACAGAGGATGTATTGAGAGTCTTCCTCTAGACCTATGGAAATTAGGTCTATTTTCAGCAGACCACATGGATTATCTCTTCATTACATCTTCACAACACATTACAAATTTACTTCATTTCTGCTCATTGGACTATTTGATGACAGGAATTAACTTAAATTCTTATTAACGGTGTTCCAGGTTGTCCCAAGAAGATCTGAAGGTTTTAGTGTTTTGCAATCTAAAGAACAGCCAATTTTGTGACATGGTAGTGGAAAAAATTATTTTAGTCTGCATTGAGAGAATTTCCAGGAACCAGGAGGTGCTAGTTCTACTATACTCTGCTCTTTTCAGAAAACATCTTGAGAATGATATTTCGTTCTAACTGCCATGTAGGACCACAGAGCTTTGATTTAGGGATTGTAGATCATAGATTTAGAGTTTACAAATCATAGATTTAGAGCTGGAAGAGACCTAAGAGATAACCTAATCTAACTTCCCAATTAAATTCCTAACTTCCTAATGTCTAAGGAAATAGGTCTAGGGAAGCTGACATTCAGTCACACAGGCAATTGGTAGAAGAGCTCAAATTCAAACCTAAGTCCTCTGACTCCAAATTTAGGCTTTTTTTCACATGTTTGGAAGTATATTGATAAAATGAATACTATCCAGAGAAGAGGCATCATTCGTCTACTACCCATGACTCCCTTATGGCTGGCAAACTTTCTATATCTCTGCGTTTCTTAATTGCCTTATGTATGGAGGGAAACCTCAACATCCCATTCTGTGACATCTGCCATTCTCAACTTTATCCTCCTACTCTATTTGGACTTTCACTCAAACTTTGTCCATAATGAATAAACTTGCCTTTAACCCAGACATCCTCCTCTCATATTCATTTTTATAGGTATCTGGTTATGTAGAACTAGACTAGCACATTCTATATTATGCAGGCACATTTTGTACCTTTTTCAGCATATTATTGATCTCCTAGAAATATTAGCTGGTAGTATTCTTTGCGTGTGAACTCCTGCACTATGTTTTAACACTTTCCTATTCACTACATGGAAAACCTTACCAGGTCCAGATGCAGTGAATTAGCTGTGTAATGGTTTTCTTTTGTTTAAAACAGGAGGGGCAGCTAAGTGGCACAGTGAATGAAGCACTGGCCCTGGAGTCAGGAGGACCTGCGTTCAAATTTGGCCTCAGACACTTGACAGTTCACATACTTACTAGCCGTGTGACTTTGGGCAAGTCACTTAAGCCTCCACAAAAAAGCAAATAAAGTAAATTAATAAAAAAATTTTAAAAATAGGAAATTGAATTCATATTTCTATTTCAATCATGCACTTTGTTTTTAAGTTATCATATATTTGAGGTAAAGTTGCGATAGCAACAAGCATGAGATGGACCTTTGAGCTGCAGTTGTACATTGGAGACTAGTATAGGCAAAAGCACAGGTGTGAAGAAGCCAATTAAACTAGGCACAAGAAGTTACCTCAAGCCTAGTAGTTATGCTTTTATTGCTGGTGTTTTCTGATAGCAGGTCTCAACCCCTGGTGAAATCCTTGGAGTAAATTGTGAAAGCAGGAAACAGATAACAGGTAAGGCTTCAAGAAGAATGTGGTGTGATGGTTATGTTTTTCTGGTTTTCCTCTGCTGGGATCTCTGTGTGTAGCTCTGTTATTGTATAGCCTTAGTTATTGACTTTTATTCTTGTGAGAAGATATCAGCCAAGACCTTTTAATAGCATATGTATTTCTATTAGGTATTTGAACTGTCCATCATGAGATCTTATATTGCTTGAGGGCCAGACCCCAGTGTATATCCAAAAGAGAAAACAATAAATGACTTTGATTGTTTAAAAGACTATTATATAGAAGAAGAAGAAGTCTTCTGCTTGCCACTGGAGGATGAATCTAGGATAAATGAGCTGAAGTCACATCATAGCAGATTTAGTTTCATTATAAGAACAATTTTAACACTTAGAAGTATCTGAAGAATAGAATCTAATATCCTGGGATGTTTTGAATTCTTCCTCACTGAAGTTCTTAAATCAAAGGTTAAATGATGAGTTATTGGGTTTGTTGTAAAAGACCTTCTCTTCTGGGTAGAGGTTGGACTAGATGGCCCCTCTCTCTGATGTTCTATGATCCTATGAATCTGGAGCAGCTAGTAGCTAGAGCTCCAGGCATGGAGTCAAGAAGAACAGAGTTCAAATGTGGTCTCAGATTTGTCTTACTAGTTGTGTGACTGTGGGCAAGACACTTGACCGCCTCAGTTTCTTGATCGGTAAAATGAGCTGGAGAAGGAAATGACAAACAACTCTAATACCTTTACCAAGAAAACCCCAAAATGCTCATGAAGAATAAGACACAATTGAATAATAAGACAAATTAATTTGAGAGCATTTGAACAGTGATGAGAGGTCCTGCAGATTTGATCTCCCAGACATGTCACTGACCTTTTTATGACCAAGGTCAATCCACCATTATCAGACCAGAGTGTGTAGCAATAGCCTTCTCTGCAACAGACCATGACACAGCATATGGGAGATTCACAAACTTCCCTCTTCTATCATCAATATGTCGAAATAAAAAGAGCATAATCATATGTATGCTCCTGTAGGTTATAATATCCTATAATAATGATATATTAAAAATAACAGCGTTTATGTACTTGAATGAGAATCAACTTGCCTATACAAGCAGTAGCTTTTTCTTACACACAAATTAAAGACTCTTTGGTTTGTAAGACGTGAGATAATAAGGCTGAGGATAATAAGGCTGTGTATATAGTCATATACACAGCTAGTATTTATATAGCACTTTAAGATTCACAAAGTGTTTTGCAAAAATTATCTCACTTTATCCTCGCAACAACGCTGAGAGAGAATGGCTATTATTCCCATTTTACAGATGAGGAAATAGAGGCAGAGAAAAAGTGACTTGCCCAGGGTCACAAAACTAAAAAGCATCTGAGGTAGGATTCAAAATGAAGTCTTCTTGAATACAGGTACAGAGCTTTATGCATTGAACTATCTAGCAGCCTACTAATAAAAAGTAAATATGTAAACATAGGAAGACAAAAGTGTTGTTAGAAGAAATGTCTAAATCCAAGTTCTAGGAACACTTCAACTTTAAGAGTTATACTTTAAACATAAAGGTTATACACCGAGCTATTTTTCACCAAGTATCTCACATACACACACACACACACACACGGCACCTCACTCAGAAGAAATTACAAAAATATTGTCATTCATTTACCATCTCTCTCCTGGCACCTCTCATGTCCAGCAGCATACCTTCACGAGATGGCTAAAACAGTGAAGGCCATGGAAAATAGCAAAGTTTAGTAGACAATTGGCCTTAACAGTGACTTCATAAATGTAGAGAGATCTCAGCATGAATATTCCTCCCACCAACAAACATTAGTGACTCATCTGAAACATAATCATAGAGAGTTTCTGTGGGCATGACAGATTAAGAGACTTGATTATGTCACACAGATTTATAGACAACCTTGAGATCAAGTCTATATCTTATGTTTCATCGCTGGCAGCCAGGGAGTTCAATGGATAGAATACCAGACCTGGAGCCAAGAAGACATAGCTTCCTGAGTTCAAATTCAGCCTCAGACACTTACTAGCTTTGTGGCTTTGGGCAATCTGTGTGACTCAGCTTCCTCATTTGTAAAATGGGAAGGAAATGGCCAACTACTCCAGTATTTTTGCCAGGAAAACCCCAGATGGTATTAAAGAATCAGACATGACTGAAAGGACTCAACAACAAAATGTTTCATTGGCATCAGGCTCTAGAAAAATAAACAAACCTGTCCTAAATCCATTTTAAATATGGTAATCATATCATATATTATTCCGATACATTATTCAGAAAGCAGGTAAGGTCAAGCTCAGGAGGTTGCGTGGGGCAAAGCTTTCAGAAACTAGAATGTAGGCATAATTTGCATGTGTTTTTGCAATGCTTTTCCCCCATCCTACAGAGATGAACTTAAATGCTCTTCACTCTACAGGAGTTTTGAGATCACAGATCAACAGGTTTTTCTAGATCTTTGTGAAGGTTCAATATGTTTACTCTTACAGTGAAAACTCATTAAATTAATAAATTAAATTAATCATACTTTATGGAAGTGTTGATTTCTGCAGAAATGTTTCATGAGGCATAAATTAACTCCATCCAGATTAGTAAAATCCCACTTTTTTGAGACTACCTAATTGGAAATGGCGTTTTTACTAAACAGGAGTTATGGTTAATAAAGGCAGAATGAGTCATGCTATGAAGTTTTTATGTCATTTTAAAATTACATTTTTGTGAATGTTTAATAATTAATGAGGGCAGCTAGGTGGTACAGAGATTAGAGCACCAGGCCCAGAGTTAAGAAAGACTCATCTTCCTGAGTTCAAATCCAGCCTCAGACACTTACTAACTGTGTAACTCTGGGAAAGTCTCTGAGCCTTGCTTACCTCTACTTCCTCTTCTATAAAGTAAACTGCAGAAGGAAAGGGCAAAGTACTCTAGTATCTTTGCCAAGAAAACCCCAAATGGAATCACAAAGAGTTGAACATGACTTAAAGGAATGAACAACAGTTTGGGAGAGAGAGAGCATTAACGGGTTGGGAAGACTCACCAAAGGCTTCATATGGAATAGAATGCTTGAAATGAAGGAAGAAAGAGATTTGATTAAATACAATGGGGAAAATGCATTCTGGGCAAGGAGATGGCCAATGCAAAGCCATGGAGATGGAAAATGAAGTGTCAGGGATAAGAAGCCCAGTTTTGTAGGATCTTAGAATACATGGAGAATAATGCTCAAAGAGACTAGAAAGATAGATATGGGTCAGATGATGAAGGACTTTCAGAGATAAATAGAGGAATTTCTGTTCTATACCAGAGACAATAAGGAGGCTCTAGAGTTAATGGAACAGGGGAACAACATAGTGAGGCCTGCATTTAAAGAAAATCACTTGGACAAAAATATGTAGGACAGACTGGAGTGGTGAGAAAATTGAGGCAAGGAATCAAAATCAAGCTATAATCTCAATGATAAGCGAAGAGGACCTTTCTTCAAATGGTAGCTATGTGAGTAGAAAGGAGTCAGATGTAAAAGTTGATGTAGAGATAGAAACAGCAAAATTTTGGAAAAAAAATTAGATATGGAGGAGAAGAGAGAATGAGGAGACAACATTTAGAGATTTCAAAAAAATTCTTCAAGAATTCCAGATTATGAACCCAGAGGATGACATTGACAGAAATAGTGGAATTTATAAGACAAGAGGGCATCATCAGAAATCTAATGAGTTCAGTTTTAGACATATTGAGTTTGAGATGTCTCCAGGACATACAGTTTTAAATATCCAATAGGCAAAGACTGAAGAAAAGACTAGGGACATGTATGTATTTATGTACGTATGTATGTATGTATATGTTATCTGCATAAAGATTGTAGTTAAACTGATGACAACTCATGAAGTTACTGAGATAATAGAGAGAAGAAAAGAAAACCTAGGTCATAGCCTTGAGGGGCACCCACAGTTACACAATTAGGAGAGAATAATATAATAACCCAGAGGAAAGAGATTCCCCAGAAAAGAGGCTGCTCAGTAATTTCAAACGTACCAGATAGGTCATGAAGGATGATACTGAGGAAAACCCATTAGATTCAACAATTATTAGTCATTTTAGAGAGAGCAGTTTCAGCTGATTGATGAAACTACTAGCTAGACTGTAAAGGGTTGAGTTATGAGTGAGAGAAGAAGAAGTTAATGCAGTGAGTACAAATAGCTTTTTTGAAGGTAGTTATCTGAGAAAGGGATGAGAACTACATGATGATATCTTGAAAATAAATGGCAGAATCAAGTAAGGGTTTTCTAAGGATGGGGAAGACTTGGACGTGCTTGAAGACAATGGGGATGGAGGCAGTGGACAGTGAGTATTTAAATATATGAGAGATTATTGTTGTTCATTCTTCATTTTCAAAGAGGACTAATGACATCATAGGCTTAGAAACTAAGCAGCTGAGGGGGAAATTGACTTGTCCAAGACTGGTCAGTCCATAAGCATATATTAAATGCTTACAAGCTACTAGTTGCTGTGCCAAGCTCTGGGACACAAAAGGCAAAAAAATATGGTCTCTACTCTCAAGAAGTTCACATTCTAAGGTAATCTACAAATAACTCTATATATACAAGATATATGATATAAATGGAAGGTAATAGTAGAGGGAAAGGACTAGGAGTGAGGTGGACCATGGAAGGCTTTCTGTAGAAGGTGTAGTTTGAACCAAGTCTTGAATAAAGCCAGGGAAACTAGGAGTTGGAGGTAAACTAGGAGGGCATTATACGCAGGAAGGACAGCCATGGAGGTGCCCAAGTAGCACAAAACCATTAAATGTCTACTTTTTGGGTCTTGTCCCTTAAATTTTTCCAAATCCACTTACTTATACTATTGGTTGGTCTATATCCCTCCACCTTTTCCATCAACTCTATGTAGCACCAATGCAATATTCACAGAGCTGACAGCAACTGTAAATATGCCATCACAGTTCTTAATTTCAAAATATAACAGACTCTCCATATATAAAACAGAAGTAAAACATTTATTCAAGCACTAGAAAACCAAATCCCAACACCAGGAAATTGAATCCATTATAGCAACATAAAAGTTAATATACCACAATGCAACAGAGAGCCACACCATCCTTTACCTTTCCCACAAACACTCACAAGCCTAGCTGTCTCCCTGGGTGTGTCCTCTCCTGCCCCACCATCTAGTTGCTCTGATTCCCAACTTTCTGTGGGCTCTACTCCACTCTTCCACAAACTCCTCCCATTACAGGCTCCATGTAGATACGTTTGGCCTCTTAGGGGTCAGGGAAGATTTTTTAAAGCAGGGAAGATCTTCAAATTACCATTACCATTATACTATCAAATGAACAGAGAAAGAAAATGGCTATATCATAGAATAGATGGAGGGGGTGAAAGTATAAAATTGGAAAGGCAGGAAGGAGTTATGAAGGGCTTTAAATGACAAATGAAAGATTTTATACACTTCTTTGTCCTAGAGGCAACAGAGAACTATAGGAATTGATTTAGTGAGGTGAGTGGGGTAGGGTAAGAAGGAAGCACGTAGTTAGACCTAGACTTTAAAATCATTTTGAAAGCTGAGGATTTATTGAAAGGGGGGTGGTGGAAGGCAGAAAGACCAACCAGAAGGCTATTAGAACAGTCCAGGTAAGAGATGATAGAGCCTTATGAGTACTATGGTTGTGTGCATAGAGGAAAGGTGACATATAAGAGATATTATGAACATTAAAATGATATGATTTGGTAATATATTGGATATGTGATATTGATATATTTGAATTGGCAGTATATTGGATGTGATATATTGAGGAATGAGAGTGAGGAGTTAAAATTTACAAAGTGGCAAATCTGAATGAATAGGACAATAGTGGCACCCTGGATGGGAGAATCAAAGGACAGAACTAATGGATGAGTAATTATAGAGAGAAGGCAGAGATGTTCAACTCACCAATAAAATAAGTATTAAGTACCTACTATTTGTTAAGCATTATATGTGGAATACAAGCACAAAGAATGAACCAAACCCTATTCAAATATTCTTTGGACTGGAAAGAGAAGAACAAAAGTAACATAAGGAGTTGGTTCCAAAGATAAAAGGGAGAGATAGTAAAGGAACACCTACTTGCCCACTTGCTTGTGTTTAAGTTACCCATCTCAAATGAATATTTGAGTACTAAAAAACTAGCTTGTAGGATTGCTGAACCACCATCAATCATTTGAAGAAAGAAAATGTCTTAATTTTCAAAAGAAAAACCACTGTTGTGTGATTTGCTATTTCCTTCTACAGCTCATTTTACAGATGAAGAACTGAGGCAAACAGGTTTAAGTGACTTGCCCAGAGTCACATAGTTAGTCATTATCTGAGATTAGATTTGAACTAAGGTCCTCCTGACTCCAGGGCTGGTACTCTGTCTACTGTGCCACCTAGTTACCCATAGATAGATAAATAGTAGTTTGTCCAGAAAAGCGATCTTGGGTTTTTAGTGAATTTATAGCTCAAAAAAGTCAGCAATGTGACATAGCAGCCAAAAAAGCTTTCCCATTTTAGGTTGCATTAAGAGAGGCACATGGTCTAGAACTAAAGAAGTTATAATCCTAATATACTCTGTCCTGGTCATACTACATATGGAACAATATTGCCTCAGGCAGGCAATCAAGTGTTTGAAGGTCTTTGAGATAAGCCCATAAGAACTTCAGTTAAAGGAACTGTGGATATTTAGTCTGGAGAAGAGATAATTTAGAAGGGACATAGGAAGTGGTGACCTAGCCACAAATATTAGAATGACTAGCTTATGAAAGAGAAAGAAACTGAAGGCAAGGACACCAGTTAAGAACCTGCTACAAATTGTTCATGTATTAAGAAAGGGTAATGAGGATCTGATCTGGAATGATGGCTATGGAAACAGAAAAGTCTTCTCAATACTGTGTGGATTCCTATATTGCAATTATTTTACTCTCTAGCTTATATGAGAATAATTTTCTTAAAGCACAGCTTTTATCATGTTCAGAATTCTTCAATGATTCTTAATCTGGAGTTCAAGGCTTTCAATAACTGGACTCCATCTAACCTTCCCAGTCTTATCTCTCATTATCTACTGGATGTACTTAAATTATTCAGTCAAATAGGGCCACTTAGACTTCCTTAACACATTTTGTCCTGCTATCCCCATTAATGAAAATAAAGGCCCTTCCTTCTTCTCCTTTCCCAAATTTCAATCTGTTGTGTTACTACCTTCCATAGAGTCCCATCTCAAATGACACACACTCGATAAAATCTTATTTGAATGTCCCAGTTGGAAATGGACTCTCCTTCTGAAAGTGTTTTCTGTGTATCATTTATCACATATTCCCCTTTATTTTCATCATCATATACATTTTTCTCTCCTTCATTAAATGGGTTCCTTTATTGTAGGTATTGTATTATTTCTCTTTGTATCCCCCATAACTACCAAAATGCTTTTCCCCATTATCAATTTATTGTAGTACCTTGGTTGTACAATACCAATACAATTGGTATTTCTCTGACTGACTTCTCTACTATACTCCAGGAAACTCATTATTAAGACAATCTCATTCTTCTATAATAACTGAATAGCCTTGGTCCCTCATCTCATAATTAGTTTTTGCCTCTCTGATTAGACAATAGGACCACTAGAGTGTAACTGAAGGCTGATACATAAAATTTATATATAATCTAACAGTTTTATAACCCTAATGTTATATGCAAGTGTCACCATGGCAGTGAATAGAATCTTGGTTTTGCAATACTACTACTATTAGGTCTTATACTCCAAAGAGATTCCCCCCCAAAAGAGGGAATAGAACCAATTTGTATAAAAATAATTATAGCATCTCTTTTAGTGATGGCTAAGAATTGGAAATTGAGGGGATTTCCGTCAATTGGGGAATGGCTAAAACAAGCTGTGCTATATGATTAGGATGGAATATTATTATACTAAAAGAAATGACAAGCAGGATGACTTCAGAAAAACCTGGAAAGATTTACATGAACTTATGCAAAGTAAAATGAATAGAACCAGGAGAATGCTGTACACAAGTAATAGCAATATTGTATGATGAAGTGAATGGCTTAGCTAGTCTCAGCAATACAATGATACATGACAATACAAAAGGATTCATGATGAAAAATGTTATACATCTTCAGAGAAAGAACTGATGACATCTGAATACAGACCAAAGCATAATTTTTCTCTCTTCTCTCTCTCTCTCTGTCTCTGTCTCTTTCTCTCTCTTTGTCTCTCTCTCTCTCTTTTTCTGTCTTTCCATTCCTTTTTCTCTTTCCTCTTCCTCCTTCCTTTCTCTTTCTTTTTTTGTTCAAGTCTCCTTATACAAAACAACTAATATGAAAATGTTTTACATAATTGCACATCTATAACCTATATTGAATTGTTTACCATCTCAGGGAGGGTTGGGGGGAGGGAGAGAGGAATAGAATTTGAAACTAAAAACTAAAGAACCCCAACAAAACAAGGGTTTTAACATGTAATTGGAGAAAAAATAAAGTAGTATTAAAAAAGCAAAACACGAGCTTTGGAGTCAAGAAGACTTTGGTTCCAGTCCCGTCTCTGCTACCTAGAAGGGCAAACTACTTAAGCTCTTAGTATTCCCAGGCAACTCTTTAGGATTCTAAGTGGCAGACAAGTTATAGATCTATATTGATGGATAAAGTCTCCACACAAGGAATTCCCCCAAACTGATGCTAGCATAAATTTCTATCTCTCCCCTTCCCCTCTAAATAATACTCATGTTGGCCACATTTTTATCACCAATTTTCACACATATCAGCTAAAATACCATTCCTCAGTAATCTTCCAGTACCAATATGCTATTGCCATTTGAAACCATTGCTTCAGTTACCCCAACGACAAATTCTGCCTTTGAAAATTCTTTTGCATGTTTTCTTTTGGAAGAAAATTAAATTTTGCAATCTAATGTGTTGACCTTTTGACCTTAGCTACTGGAATACTTAGAGCCAAATGTATTAAACAAGGGTAGTAATCTGTCTCACTCAGGTGCCCTGGAAACATCTGCTCCCTCTGCTTCCTTCACATGCTCTGACCAGTTTTATCTTTAAATATCTATTCTTATATGCTTTATACATTTTTCTTACTCTGAATTATCTTAATCTTTTCAGAAGTCAATAAAGTACAACCTTGAATGAAATAGCTAACTCATCAATCAAATACTTCTATCTACAACTGTGTCTTTGTGAGAATACAAAAATAATAAAAAGCATATATAAATATCTACGTAGAAAGACCTAAATTTTTGGTCTTTAATAACTTCTCTCCTACTATTGGGAAAACAGTCTCCTCCTCCTCTTCCCAGAGCTTAGAATTTACTATGTCAGAAATGGAATGGAGTCCAAATTCAAATGAAAGACACAACATGATGTGCTTTTGTATTCAAAGAATGTAGATTCAAACTCCAAACCTATTGCTCACTACCTCACAATGTCATAGCCAATAATGACAGTTGTTGATTCCCAGACTATTTCAAGAGACTCCTTTTGACTCACCAAATACATGGGATGATAAAATTGGAAACTCTGGCCACACATACAGAGAAAAACCCAAAGATATGGGAAAATTTCACTGGACATACAATTCCCAGGGATTTAATGGAACTTCTCCATAAGGACAATGGAAAAGTGACTAGAACAATGTATCTCCAAAAGCAACCCAAAGGAATATTTAGTGAAATCACAAATGACTCATGGTATCAGGAATTGCTGTGAATTCAGTATCTCCATCAGTACCACACATATTTTTGGACAGAGACCAAGAAGCTTTGAATGAAACATAAAACTTTCAGAACTTTAAAGTGAAAAATAAAGAAAAAAATGTTCACTTTGTGAAATCATTACATAATTCTCTCAGTTCTGAATTACAAACAACTAAACAAATTTTCATTGTCATGAGAAAGAAGCTGCATGTCACATCTAGAATTGACAGTCTTCATTGTAGTTCTATTTACTACCAATTCTCTCATAAGAAGCGTGTGAATATTAATCCATTGCAAAGTCGAGCTTCTCAAGTCATGTTCAGAATCATTCCAGTTCCCATATTTCCCAGACCCTGGAATTATACATCTCAAACCATAAATTGACTTTAGTCTCCACTTGCCCCACCCAGACCAATGACACTACTATTCCTATTGCGACTCAAAGGGGGAGGAGGAGTAAAGACGAACTAAACTAAAAATAGGAACTAAAAGTTAACACAATTAGACAGATATGTGGGCATGAATAAAATTGGTAATGGAATAGCTATTACGAAGTTCAGTACCACATCTTTCAGAGACCTGCATAGCTTAGTCATGGCTATACCACTTGTGAATAATGTGGTCAGCCCCACACCATGGCACATGGCATTAAATATGCTCCATGGCACCCAAACACCACTATCTATTCTATATTTATCTTATGCCTGCCAACAATCCATGTTCTCGCATTTTCCGTGTAAAATAGCTCCATGTGGGCCACGTTTAATTCAATGCAGAATTACTAGATGTCTTTTCCAATAAAAGCAAAAAGGAGTGGGAGGTATACACGCTAACTTATCAGTGATGGCGGCTGATGGCGGCATTTGGAATTTTCTTTGCGGGGGGGTAGTAGGGAAGGAGGCATTTTTTTTGTGTACTAAACTGTCAGCTTCAAAGAAAGGTACACCAGACTGAAACATCTTTATCAGAACTGGTTTACAAATGGGAAGCACATGCTGCTACAGTGCCCTGCAAGGCAAATTCTAAGCTAACTTGAGAACATCTTTGCTCTTGAGAGGGAAAGATAATATCATATGGAGTCCTTCCCTATTGTTTCCAGCCAGATCTAGGGCAAATTGACTGTGGCCATTTTGTGAAATGTAACCAAGGCACAGAGCAAGTTGAGCATACTGCTTAATAAAACGAATCACAATAGAAAGAAAACATCACTCTAATAGGTATCCTTAGCAAGGGGACCAAAAGCTGAAGATGCCGCAATAGTTTCATTTCCTCTCAATTATGGTACAAACCCTTTTACCTTTGGAAAATACATCAAGGTCAGATTGGTACATTGTTATGCTTCTAAGCCCAAAGAAAACTTCAGACCCAAGTGGACTGAATTTAATAACTCCATTCAATACAACTATCAAATAAGGAATAATTCAATACAATATAACACAATAATCAAATAAGGAGATGAATGTAGTACAAAGCATTGGGAATATAAAGACAAAAACTAATCAATCCTTGCCCTCAGGGAGGTTCCATTTTATTGGAAGAAGGAAGATATACATAGATAAACAAGTGAATACAAACAAAGGAAATATAAGTTTTTTGGTGTTTTTTTTTGTGGTAGACACTATCCCTTGGTGGGATCGGGAACACCCTCATATTTGGCATTTGAACTGAACACTGAAAGAATTTAGGCATTCTAGGAGATGCAAGTGACAACATAGTACAATTCAGGCACAATGTCAAAAAGTTGGAATGTCATGTATGAGGAGCAGTAAGAAGGTCAGTTTGACTGGAACAAAGAATGGATGAGGCGCCCCACTGTATAAAACCTGGAAAACTAGATAAGATTCAAGTTGTGAAGGGCCAAAACAGAGAAGTTGTATTTGCTCATATAGGAAATAGGGAGCCACTGGGGTTTACTGAGGAGGGAAGTGACGTAATGAGACCTCTGCTTTTTGCTCCTTAACAGCTGTATGAAAAATAGAATGGAGAGACAAGAAGGCATTTTGTATGTGCCAGGCCCTGTGCTGAGGATACAAAAACAAAATGAAAAACAGATCCTTCCCTGCAGGAACTTATATTTGATTCCATATTTTCAGGGAGCATTTATTTTTAGAACAAATTAATTGACCAATTTCTTTTGATCATTCACATTCTTTACAAAGTAAAATAAAAATCACTCATCAATAATAAAATTCAAATGAAGCACAACCACGTATGGGTCGAGAGGGAGGATGGAGAAGGAGTGATAAAAGGATCACCCAAGCACAAAAGGATATAGCGATTTAGTGTTAAAATAGTCAGTAGCCTCAAAGATGCAGAAATGAAATAAAATTAGAACATAATACTGCAAAGTCCTTCTGATTTAAAAGAACACACTTTTTAAGAATGGAGATCCATAATTTGGAACTATTTCACGGGATTTATTTTCTAAAAGTTTCTCTAACTTTTTAATAAATTAACTTTCCAAGGCATTTTAGATATCAGAAAAGCAGGTGCTTTGTTTAGAATCCATCCTACTGATTGCTACCCTGTTTCTTCAGCATGGGGTGGAGGGTCACAATTCTATCTAGAGATCTGTGCAGCATTACTGCGTTGTAACACACATCTGAAGACAAGAACTGGAGCATGAAAGAAAAGCACATACAAACTTCGTTGGCAAGGCATAGGCTTTAAAGAAAGCTTTCGGTCCTAGAAAACAGACAGTCTCCATTCTCATACTGAGTAATGTCTGCCTTCTATTCAGTCAAACAACCCACGATGAAAGTAACAGACAAAGACGTGCCAGATGAAAACCATCACACTGCAAAATCTTTGCACACTGAAGAAAATCCAGTAATTGCTTTACTGAAAATATTTCCTCCAAGAAAGTATGTTAAAGAGTAAGGGGGAGGGCAAAAAGAATGCTTTTGTTTTTTTTCTCTCATTTAAAAAACAATCACTTATTTATTTATTTTTAATGTTTTTAATGTTTTATGTCTCTTTCAAGTCATTATTCAGATCAGATTTTGATTTGTGTGGTTTTGGCCTAGGGAGACTCTTTGGGGCTTCCCCAGTTCGGCTCCCGTAGAGCTTAATTCTGTTTCAAAAGCCAAATTTGTTTGGCACTTTTCCTGTTGAACTCAGACTCTGGGCTTTGCCAGCCTCAACCCCATCCCTCTCCTCTTGGCCCCCAACTAGTACAAAGTTTCTCCATATGGCCATGTATGGAAGATGGCCCACAATGATGATGTCACACTGACTGATGCAGCTTAGACACAATAAGGATGTTGCTGAGGACCACACCTTTGTTAACAGATCAGAATGTATTGCAATGTGAAGCATTACCTGGCACTGTGTTATAGCAACCAAGGCTTGTTTATCTCTTTCTAACAGCTAACCATCTTGAGGTCTTGGGATAAAACAATAAAAGTCTTGATTTTCCTCATCACATCTTTAATTTTGTGCACATAAACATCTTTCTCAGGCAAAATGAAAGTAGAAAACCTTTTGGAATTTCTTGTATAGGCTCTGGTTGATCCCTTATTACTGAATTACTGCCCAATTACCAGGAAAAACACATCTCATGTCTTGACACATATCGCCCTTGAGGCATCAAGATTTGTCCTAGTGACATCATATATGGAATTACCTTGTCTTAGGCATCCCTTTTAACTGTGTATAATTCCCCAAAATTCATTTTAATTACATTCCTTTGGCCACTTTTATCATTCTTATTTGCCACTGTCAGTATAAAGTCTTGGCCAGTTGGTAGTAGAGACAAGTCTGGGTTGGGGCAAACCCTTAGAAGGTGCCGGTAGTGGGAAGAAGTCCAGACAGGTGGGTGGAGGGTTAAAGGGTCCAGGCAACAGGTAACAGGCACGCAGAAGTCCAGACAAGTAAGAGGTAGGTTTCCAGGAAGTGCAATGGGTAAAAGTTGGTGGGTGTCCTAACAGACAAGAACATGATGGTCAGAGGTTCTGACCTGACAAGTAGCTAAAGACCTGGTACTCTGGCAGTTAGCTAACTATTGAACCCTGGAAAATCAGTTTAACCTATATATGCTCCAGTTTCCCCATCTGTAGAATAAATAAGTTGGATTCAATGGCATCAAAGGTCCTTCTACCTCTAAATCTGTAATCCCAGGCCCAGCAGCAGTTACCAGTGACTTCACCACCAAAGCTAATATTTAGGTATAAAGCTCCAATGCCTAAAAGGACTAGAGACAAAAGAAAGCCTAACTTTAGAGGAAATGGGATCCATGGTAGGTTCCAAGTTAACAAGAAAGGGATAAACCTACTAGGATTGAAGAAAAGAAGACTTAACAAGCATAAAGAACAAGGAAAGATAAAAATAAAGAACAAGGAAAATGCATGAGAGCATAAGGTGGGAATTTGGACCAACAGCTAAACTGAAAAGCTGTGACATCAACAGATATTTCTATGTCCCTTGCCTAGATTGGTTCCAGAAAGTGGGATTGGGCCAAGTGTGCAAGTGGGGGTTAAGTGGCACTTGCTATTAGGCTCTGAAAGATGCAGGGTCAGGGATCTAGGCCACTCATTAGAGCCATTAATTGTGTAAAATCGTAGAAGTTCCAAAGCGAAAGGAGTGTTTGCTCTTCATAGTTCATTTTCCACCATTTGTAATGTGCCCATTTATCTCCAAACTGTCAACAGTGCTGGCATTTTCCAAAATTCCTCAACAGTGAATGCATGGAAGGACATAGATGATTGTGCAGCATTTGCCAAGGGGTGTGTTTCAGTGAAAGAAAATATATTTTTACCCAGCTTTCCTTTTTCTATTTTTTTATGCTGCCATTAAAGGAAAACATGTGTAAAAGAAAGGCATTAAAGTGTCATTTAGGCTCTCCTGGGCCTGAAGTCAAAGAACATGACAGGTGCCCAACATTTTGGCCAGAGAGAGTATCTGGTGAGTTTAGTGAGTCTGAATTTGATGCTAACAAGGCCAAAGTCACAGACGTAATCTCTGTGTGAGGCGATGAGTTCTATACAGAGAAAAGCTTTATTCCCTCACCTTAGACTATACACCTAACCCTAGTCATAAATATCAAAAGAGAAAATGGGTGAGAGAGGGTGAATTACTTCATATATACTCCCGCAGAAGGCCTGGAGAAATAAACACTTATCTGACTGATACTAGCATTGTTTTCATATACAAAGAAGAACTTCTCCCTAGATCTTACCACTTTGGAAAGAGCAAAAACTTGCAGACTCCAAGAACTAGCTATGAAAACAATAGCACAAAAAAGCCTTAACCTTGGAACAATGTTTTCCTGTCCTTCAGTAAACAGAGCCCAATTTTAATACTAAGTGCAAAGTCAAGAAATAGAATGGGAAAATGAGCAAAACACAACAACAAAAAGAATTTGAAGCAGGGGAGACCAATAAATTCAGAAGAGGGTAACAATGTGAAATCAGCTACAACTAAAGTCTCAATCTCATTACTTTTACAAAGTATTATTTGGGCCAAAGCCCAACAAAAATTCCTGAAATAGTTAAAGAAAAAGATAAGAGTAATGGAGGAAGAATTAGGAAAAGAAATGACAATGGTACCAAAAAATTATGAAAAAAGAATTAACAACTTGGTTAAAGAGGCACAAAAAATAATGAAGAAAATAACAACTTAAAAAACAGAGTTGACCTAGTGGTAAAAGACATGCAAAAATTCAATGAACAAAAGAACTTTTAAAAAAGCAGAATAAGTAAATAAAAAAGGAAGTATAAAAATTCACTGAAGGAAAAGAGTTCTTTAAAAGGCAGAATTGGCCAAATGGGAAAAAAAGAATTACAAAAGCTCATTAAAGAAAATAATTATTTAAACATTAGAATGGGGCAAATGGAACCTAATGACTCCATGGGACATCAAGATTCAATAAAACAAAGTAAAAAAATAACAATAATAAAAATAAAATGTGAGTCATATCATTAGAAAAACAACTGACCTGGAAAAAAGATCAAAGAAAAATAATTTGAGAATTATTAGACTACCTAAAAGCCATGATCAAAGAAAGAGCCTAGACAATATATTTCAAAAAATTATCAAGGAAAATTATCCTAATATCTTAGATTAAGAGAATAAAAGAAATGGACAATCTACTTATTTCTGAAAGAGATCACAAAATGAAAATTCCCAGGAATATTATAGTCAAATTCCAGAGATTCTGGGTAAAGGAAAAAAATGTTACAAACAGTCAAAAAGAGACAATTCAAATATTATGAAGCCACAGTCAGAATCACATAATATTTTCCAGCTTCCAAATTAAGAGAATGGAGGTTATAAAGTATGACATTTTGGAAGGTAAAAGAGCTAGGATTACAGTCAAGAATAACCCATGAAAATGGGCATAATTTCCGGGGGGGGCGGAATGAATATTTAATGAAGTAGAGGATCTTTAAGCATTCCTGATAAAAAGACCAGATCTGAATAGAAAATCTGATACTCAAAAACAAGACTCAAGAGAAACATGAAAGATAAACGTGAAAGAACAATCACAAGACTCAATAAGATTAAACTGTTTACATTCCTGTATGAGAAGATGATACATGTACCTGCTGAGAACTTTATTATTTTTCAGTCAGTTAGATAGAGTCTACATAGACAGAGGGCATAAACGTGAGGCAGTAATGTTGGGATGATCTAAAAAATGAAAGGGTGAGAAAGAAGAATATACCCGGAAAAGGGGGAGAGGAGAAATAGAATGGGGAATATTTTCTCACAAAAAAAGAGGTATACGAAGAAGAGCTTATATATTGGTAGTTAAATGGTGGAGGGGTGGTGGGCAAATCTCGAACCTCACTGTCATCTGAAATGATTCAAAGAGGGAAGAATATATATGTATATACAATATATATGTATATATTATATATTATGTATATAATATGTATATATTATACACACACACGCACACACACTTAGTTGGATATAGAAATATAACTTACCCAGTAGGGAAATAGGAGGATAAGAGATTGGGGTGGGGGAGAGGGGGAAGAATAGTAAAAGGGAGGGCAGATTAAGTGAGGCAAAGGTCAGAAACATTTTTGAGGAGGGTCAAGATACAAGGGGGGGGAGAGGGGAAGAGAGAGAGAAAGAGAGAGAGAGAGAGAGAAAGGGGAGGGGAGGGATACTAGGTATTCCAATAAACTGTTGGTTGGATTGTGAACTGTTCCAAACATTCTGAAGCAAAAATTGGAACTATGCCAAAGAGGCTATAAAACTCTGTATACCCTTAGATCCAGCAATACCACTACCAAGTCTATATCCAAAAGAGATTAAAGAAAAGGGAAAATGACCTATGTATACAGAAATATGCATAGCAGCTTTTTTTGTGGTGGCAAAGAATTGGAAACTGAGAGGAAGCTCATCAGTTAAGGAATGACTAAACAAGTTGTGGTATATAATCAGGATAAAACTATTGTGCTATAAGAAAGGATGAGAGGGGTGGTTTCAGAAAATATGTGGCAAGATCTATACGAATGATAAAAAATAAAGTGAGAAGAACAGGGAGATCATTGTGTACAGTAACAGCAATGTTGTAATGATGATCAACTGTGAAAGACTTGGCTACTCTGATCAATACAATGATCCAAGACAATACCAAAGAACTCATGAAGAAAAAATGCTATCCACCTCCAGAGAGAACTGATAAGCTGAGTGCAAACTGAAGTATAATTTTCTTTCCATGTCTCTCTCTCTCTCTCTGTCTCTCTGTCTCTCTCTCTCTCTCTCTCTCTCTTTCTCTCTCTCTCCCCCTTTCTTCTTTCCTTCGTTCCTTCGTTCCTTCGTTCCTTCCTTCCTTTCTTCCTTCCTTCCTTCCTTCCTTCCTTCCTTCCTTCCTTCCTTCCTTCCTTCCTTTCTTTCTTCCTTCCTTTCTCTCTTTTGTGTTATAACTAATATGGAAATATATTTTGCAGGATTTCACAGATAGAATTGATATCATTTTGCTTGCCTTTTCATTGGTTGGGGAAGGCATGGGAGGGAAGGAGAGAATTTGGAAGGTGACTTCAAACAAGAATGCCAAATAAATTTTAAAAATTAAAAAGAAAATTTTAATAATCACATTAGCTTTCTTGGGTGCCCATTATGAACATCTTTTACTTATACTTTGTTAAAAACTCTAAGCTCTTCATCAGGTGAAACACTATTTAGCCATTTCTTCCCCATTTTGTACTTCTGAGGAGTGATATTACATGATATTTAGAAACCAAGCGCAATAAAATGCCCTGCTTAAGGTAAAGGTTTTCTATATTTTATCCCAGCCCCTTTGCACATGCCTGAAATATAATTCCTATTATCTCCAATTTTAGAATGTCAATCTCTCTTTAAACTTTAGGTGAAGTTACATTCCCTATACAAATCCGTATTTGCTCTTCCAACTGTTAGTGCTCCCTGAAATAATTTTATTAGCTTCTGATATGTTCTATCTTTATTTATATGTATGTGTGTTGTTTCCCTGGATAGAAAACAAATTCCTTTAGGGCAGAGACTGCTTTATATTTGTCTTTTTATTCCCCAGTATCTGGTATATGTATGTACTTTATAAATGCTTATTGATTGATTACATGATTATAGAGGAATAATTGGGAGATAAGGTAAATATTGATCATATTTTGGAGGTTCCTGAGTTCTAGAGTGAGGAATTTGAATATAAATTTTTTGGCAAAAAAAGATTCTTAAATGTTTGTTTTATTTTGTATTTTTAACAAATACAAAAATTTTAAATACGTGTATGTGTGTATACACAAGTTTTTTTTTCAGGTTAACAGTAATAGTCTGAAGCAAATTTTCTCCCAACATTGCCCTTTCAAATTTAGTGTCTGCCGAGTAAAATGTAAAAGAAAAGTTAAGGAGGGTAGTTTCAAACTTTTGAAATGATCCAGCTTTGTTGTTGATGCTGTTGTTGTTTTGTCTTCAATAAAATGCATAGACATATACTAAGTCTTTCATTGCCTGGACCAAAATCTTCATCCTCAAAGCTTCCCACTGTTGGGCAGACAGCTCAATAAGATGACGAGTGCATAGTCAACATGTGGGAGCTGCCAACAGACTGTGACATGAAATATGTGGTCATCAAGGGCAGAAGTACTCAAACATCTGGGAACTCATGATTAAGGGAATGTGTGGCTGCTCATATAACTCTAAAATAAATATATTTTGAAATATTGGAAATCAGCTTGAGGAGTATCATAAGATAAACTCTTTGTGTAGTTGAATCTGGTATCATAAAATGAAAAGAGAAGGTGTCAAATTGGATTGCTTATGAAAGATACTTTTATGTTGCCTTTGTGAGGTATCTTGACTGGAGAAAAAAATCCAGTCTTGGCTGTCATAGAAAATCCATTTTAGACTGGTGTTGAAGAAATTGATGTCAATTTGTATAGGAAAGAGGGGTTACATAGATAGCTATGGTAATCTTGTCTTACAACTCTTCTTATCAAGATGTTTATCAAAGATGAATTTATATATGTGCTATGCTTATCACATTTAAAGATGTTGAGATAGAAAGGGTAGTTAATATACTGGATTATTGACTTGGATCTTAAGAGAACTTAGCAGGCTAGAATGATGGGACAAATCTTTAAAAAATACAATTTAATAGAAATCAATGTAAAGCTCTATACTTGATTCAAAAAATCTACAGAAGTCCAGAATGAGGGACATATATCTAATTTGATCCAATTGAACAGTTGCTAGCTATTTACTATATACAAGACACTGAGATTAAAAACAATTTAGGATTTGCTGTCAGGAAGTTTATATTACAATAGCTAAACAATAGTTCATATGAAAATGACCTATATATATTTTTAGTGGACCATAGTTTGAAATGAGACAACAATGGAACATGGAAGTCAGTAATAGGTTCTTAAATTGGTTTAATAGATAGAAGCAAAATGATCATAACAGAGGAAGTTGTCATTCCACCATGCTCTGCCTGGTCAAAACACATCTATTTAGTTGTAGGCATCACATTTTAGGAAAGGCATTATTGCTCATGTAAGAGAAGGTAACTGCAATGGATTAGAGAAACTAGAGGTATTTGATGAGAGGAAAAGAAGAACAAGAAGGACCAAGTTAGATATCTTTTCCTAATTTCATGTATTTGAAGAGTTCTCATGTAGAATAAAAATTAAATGCCTTATATTATTCCAAAGGAAGAAAAAGGAATAACTGGTTCAAGTCAGAGAGGCAGATTTCAATTTGATATAGAGTAAACTGTCCTAACAATTAGAGTCATTTAAAGTATAATGCCACTAGGTGATACATTGGATAGAGTGTGTGAATGCAGTCAGCAAGACTCATCTTTCTGAGTTCAAATCTGGCCTCAGACATGTACTAGCTGTGTGACCCTGGGCAAGTCATTAACCCTGCTTGTCTCAGTTTTCTCATGTGCAAAATGAACTAGAGAAGGAATGGCAAATCTCTCCAGTATCTTTGTCAAGAAAACCATAAATGGGGTCACATTGAGTTAGATTCAACTGAAATAACTGAACAACAATAACAAAGTATAGTGATGTGCTTTTGGAATTAGTAATGTCTCCAACAATGAAAGTTTCCAGGCAAGTCAAATCAACACACATTCATTAAGCAACCCCTATGTGTCAAGCACTGTCCTAAGTCATAGGGATAGAAACAAAGGTGAAAATAGCCCCTGTTTTTAATGAAGGCAATAAGATTACTTACCAGGGATTTTAGAGAGGGGATTCCTCTTCAAGCATAGGTTGGATGGAATAATTTCTTTAATCACTTTCAAGTCAAATAAACTATGATTCAATAACTTGAAAGGAAGGTCAAATTTCATCTAGTCTAATTTCTGAGACCATAGAGGAATCTTTCTATGACATCTCCCAGAACAAAAGCTTTCAGCCTCTGAAGGAGTGAATCCTTCTAGTGATGGGAAGTTGTTCAATTGTTAACCAGTTCTGTTTTCAGAAAGCTCCTGGTTATTATACTGAACAAACTCCTTATAATTTTTACCCTTTGGATTTAATGGATAAATTCTTGAATTAATTCACTGAGCTTGAATTCTGTCATAGAAATGTATCACTAATTTATTAATTTTATATATGTGTGTGTGTGTATGTATAACAGTATCTTTAAGCTATTATCCTAGAACCCAGGGATAATAACAAGATACTCAAAATCTTATAAGACCACAGGAAAGAAAAAAATACCATAATTTAACTCTTCAGAAACAAACTCCAAAGAGGAAAATCTGGTTCATATTGCATGACCTCTAAAACCAAAATGCCACCTTTTTTGTAGATGTGCTAATTACTACCTTAAAAAAGGAGTTTCATCATTGATGATGTGAGTCATTGTAAAGGACAAACAGATGTTTTGATAAGAATATGGTACTTGACTTGAGCGAAAGAAGCAAATTTCAGAGTCCATTTTCATAGCTTAATTTCTGTGAAGTTAAAGCAAACAAAATGAGTTCTCACCCAGTGTTTTTAGGCTGTGTCACTGCATAGATCTTTATTCTGATACACATGAGATACATTGATCCTATTATATAAGTCACTAAAACAGAGAAAGTGATTTGAGAGAAGAGATTGGGGGGTGGCGTTGTCCTCCAATCATGCACACTATGCCTACCCCCAAGATGATTGAGACAATTTTGCTGTTTTTTTAAAAGGTCAAAAACTTAGTTGAGTCTTGGTAATGTTGAGTAGGTCCTATGTGGAGACAGTGTTGGGCTACATCCCTTAAATTACACTTTCAAATTCACTATGTATAAAGTGAATGCATGAATATTTTTATACATTGCATATTTTAAGGAGAGACCAGAAACTACATGGAATAGGAGGGGAAGAAGGTAAGGGATGATGGGGGGTGGGAGGGGGCTGGAGAGGGGAGTGTGAGAGAGAAGAAAACTACCAAATTCCCATTACTCAATAGAGCATATTGTTTGGTTCACACATAAACCAGTTCCTTGCAGGATCCAATCACTTGCTGACAAAATTAGATTGTGATTCATGCTTTGTAACTCTTCCGAATGCCAGCCAGGGATGAGAACACTACATGGGAACGCTGGAGCCAGGCTCTCTCGCCACCTCCCCCCAACCCACTCCCACCACGTTTTCCTCTAACCAAGCAACCTCTTTATCAGCCTCTACTCTGTTGCCAATTCTTAAGGTTACTGGATAAAGAATTTAATTTTCCAAATTGTACATTAACATTTAACTTCTTTCTCAAAATTGTACCATGACAAAAGACCTAGAGTAAAAGATAAATTTTTCCCCCACTTTACCTTCCTTTAAGTACAGGATCACCAAGAGTTCTTTGGGCTAAATATGCTTAGAGAGGGGAAGTGTATAAAATGTATCTTTTACTAATGTGCTACTGAATTGGCAACACATACATTTCAAGAGTAGTTTTCCCTTTTTTTCTTCTTACTAGACACAAAAGCTAATCTTTTAAATGTCTTTCTCCAGTACTCCTTTTTTCCCTTTGAAAGAATGAAACTGTTGGAAAGTGTAATTGGGATTCATTACAGTGGAAAATATAGTTATCAGAACCTCACATAGCCAGCAATCTCATTTTGCTGAAGACAGTTCTGGTTTTCACATGGGTGGCTAGAGGAAAATGAAGATTAGGAGGTTTACAAGGCAAGCCTTCATACAATCTCATCAACTAGGTGATTATGCATACATACTCCTTGGGATCTCTAGAACTTTGAGAAGACTAGGTGTGTGGAAAGTAGGCAACTTTTTAGGGATCATGGTTAAAAAGAAATGTTTGCATTACTTAACTAGATCTTTCAAGGAAAATTAATTAAATGATTTGGCTAATTTTCTCAATTTTCTGCCTTGCTTGCTTTTCTATACTGTGTGTGTGCATATATCTTTCTTTCTGAGTGTCTCCCTCTGTCTCTTTCTCTCTAAATGTACATGAGCATTGTGAATTCCCTAAAACTAGCTTAGTATAATCAACTTATCATTAATGAGTTAAATATTAAGCATCTAGAAATTGCAAGGCACTGTGCTATGCACTGAAGATACAAATACAATGAAAATAAGAACATTATTCACACAAACTATACTACAGAATTCTATAACAGCCCTTGGAAAAATTATTTAGTAAGAGAATGCCATTATCTTCTCTACCAGTATTTCTCTGAGCACTTTGGCAAAACATCCTATGTACCTTAAACATTTTTTAAAAGTGTGGTTTCTGATTATATTTGAATTCTCAAGGCTGTTTATTTAAATATAGTTTTTTGCTTAAATCAGAAGCACATGAAATTATTTACAATGTCTGGAATATGAAAGGCAAAATTTGTATAATTTAAGTACAATTGTGACAATATAAATAGTAATCTGGCTACTCAGCCCCTAAAACTAATCTGCTTTCTTTTTTCTTTATTAATAAACCTCTTAAAAGGGAGTCTAACTTTTTTATCTTTTTTTAATATAAATTTTTTATTTATTTTCTTGTTTACATCATTCATTTTCATGAGATTATTGAGTTACAAATTTTCTCCCCATCTTTCCCCTACCCCAACTGCAAAACAGCTATCCCACTGTAAAGACCCTCCCCTGATCTGCTCTCTAACTTTTTGGTAGGGCAGGGAGAGTCTCCCTACCACAGCCCCTGTATATCTGAATTCCTAGTTGCATGTATTGCAGAGCTTTAAATTCTAGATTCTTTCAGTTCCTCCCTTGTCACCCACCCCCACTGGAAGGACAAGCAATTCAATACAGGCTGTGCATGTGTAATTACACAGGACATTTTCACAGTGGACATATTGTGACAGTCTAATCATATGTCCCTCCTTCCTATCCCTCCCCCCCCTTGTTCTGCTCTCTACCCTGTCCCTGTCCCTTTACTGAGATGTGTGCTTCCAGCATCCCTCCCCCAGACCCTGCCCTCCCCTCCATCATCCTGCCTCTCATCCCCATGCCTACTACTCTCCTATGTGGCATGATACCCAATTTAGAATTTATTTCATTCCTTCCCTAAGCCAAATTCAATGAGAGTAAATGAGAGTAAAGTTGTAACAGT
>CM053595.1:188853526-188864484 GCA_028646575.1 Pseudocheirus occidentalis | reverse complement strand
TTTTTTTTTTTTAGCTTTGTGGAATTCTGCTTCCAGGGGGAAAAGCTCTGTCTCAAATTGCTGGGGTTTTCACAGCTGCCGGAGCTATTAGGTGGGTGCTGCAATCCCCACCAGCTTTGGCTTGCTGAAAGTGCACCCCAGGACCACCATCCAAGACCATGATTGGGATCCAGGCCACTCAACGCAAGAGCCCTTGTCCCTGATCAATCTTCTCAGCCCTCCTGCAGGGTCTGCAGACCAGAAGCTCTGAAGCAGCCCAGTGGGAGCAGTTGCTGGCAGTAACAGATCCTGCCCTTCCCCCGCTGCTTCCTTGCCCTGGGGGTAGATCAGCGGAAACTGTTTTTCCTTCCCCAAAGTTAGCTTGAAAGTTTCACTTTCACTGACCTTTCTCTAACTCTAATTTGTCCTGACTTGATAGATGTGGAGATTGCTCCAGGTGCTGTAGATCTGTTCTCTGGGGTAGACTCATGGTGCAGCAACTCCTGCCCTGGGTCTTGGCAACCTCTTTGGTTTTCAGGCTGGGCTGGCCTCAACTTCCTGCCTGTGGTGATGATCCCCTCCTGCCAACCTGCCTGGTTTGATGATTCTCTGTCCTGTGGTGAGACAGTCAGGCTGGGTGAGTCTGCTGGCTAGCTGGGACTTCTTGGTCTGCTGCACTCTGCTCTCAGCTCCACGTTGGTGTGGCTCCCTTGTGCTCAGCGTTCTCCTTACCCCAACCTGAGTAGGCACTTTCCAGGGCTGGGAATCTGCCCGGTCCAGTCTCACAATGGGTTTTGTCACTCTTAAATTCGTTCAGATTCACTTTTTAGCCTTTAACTACAGACTTCCACTGACATTTTTCTTAGCCTACTTGATAGGTGTGGAGATAGCCCCAGGTGTTGCTCATACTTTCTCCTGTAGTCTCCAGCTGCAGCTTTTTCTGACCACCCTGGGGGCAGGCCTTGTTTTGGACTGGGCTGGCCTTGGCTCCCAGCCTGTCTGGATGAGCCCTTCCTGCCTAACTGCCTTCAGCAAGAGATGTGTTTTCTGTATTTTTGTGGGTTTTGGAGTCCTAAAATTTGTTTAGAGTCATATTTTCTGGGTATTTAAGGTGGCTATGTGGGAGCTGTGGAGCTTTGCTGCTTCTACACAGCCATCTTGGCTCCGCCCCCAGAACTTGAGTTTAATTTTTTTTTAACTACCTATTCAACCTCTTGCAATCTGACTTCTAGGACCATCAGTCCTGAAGTTTCCCTGTCAAAGACATCAATGAGCTCTTTATTGCCAAATTTGTAGACCTTTTTTAAGGCCTCATCCTCCTTGATCTTTCTATCAAAAAGCAGTATGATAATGTTGGGAAAACAGCTCACCACAGAATAAGGAAAAACCTAGGTCCTAATCCTCCCTCTAACTCACATTAACTGTGTGATCTTAGGCAAGTCACAACTTTTCTGAACTTTCATTATATCCTCTATATAATGAGAGATGATGTTTCTTGAAGTAGCTAGCTCTCAAAGGTGTGAGGAAGAAATGAGGTGACACAGGTGAAGCACCCTGTAAATCTTACAATACTAACACAATGTGAATCTTCATTATTCTTCTTCCTTGCCCTCCCTGAGACTAGAATTTCCTAAACCCTCATTTACCTGTCTGCTTTTACTCCTTTGATAGTTCTTTTTTTTCTTCCTACAGTCTGAATGTTGGCATTCCTTAGTCATCTGTCCCTTGGCAACTTCTTTATTTCCAAAGTTTCTATCATTTCTGTGAAGATGACTTTTAAATCTATAAATTTAGCACTGCCACAGTCCCTTTTAGCTCTAAATTTATGCTTCTATTGCCTCTCATTTGCTCCATATTAGCATTTCCATATGTAATGGTTTTCTTCTTGGCAGCTTATAAGATTCTCTCTTTGTTGTAGTAGTGTTGAAGTTTAACAATAACAGGTCCAGGTAAGTTTAATTGGTGTATTTTTTTTCACCTCTATTCATACCATATGGATAGCTTTCTATTTATTTGCATACTGTCCCTTGCTTTGAATACATGTCAGAAATTTTATTATGTGATTCCCTAGAAAATAGTGATCAGATAATTTTCCTCATATTTTTTTCAGAATTTTGATAATTCTTAGATTAAAATTTCTTGATCTGCCTTCCAGGTCTTCCACACCCAACTTCATTGCTTCTGGATCTTTTTTTTTCAATTAATTTATTTTCAGGTTTTTTCTGATTATACTCTTCCTATCAACATGTTGTACTTCAGCAAAGTAATTCATCAGTACCATCAAGGTGTTAATTTTTTCAATGAAATTTTCTCAACTTAATTTCATCATCATTTCATTTGGATATTCCTTAAATGAAATTTTTCATTTTCAAAATTTTCTTCTGATCCATTCTAGTTGTTTTCTTCATTTTCTTTAGTGAATAAATGATACTTCTATTGTATTAAGACTTTTCTAACTATACATCTGATTTTACTATTGCTATCTTTACAGTTTAATTTTATCTTTATACTTTTACCTTTGTCTTCATTATATTTTTGTTCATCATGTTTAAACTCATCTTTGTTTCCTCTATTCTTTTCTATTTTTAAATTTTCTTCTGGGGCTTTCTCATTGTTTGGATTCTTTTTGCTATTTTTGTTGCTGGTTTTTAAGGGGATTGTGACCTCTCATTTTTCAATTTTCCTAGAAATTTTTCCAGACCAGTATCTTGGTTATCACTATTTGGAATTTCCTCTTTTTTCTCCAATTTAAGATGGACAAAACTGAACTCACAATCTTCTCCAAAAGCCCAACCCTCCTGCTAGTTTCTATATTTCTATTAATCCTTCTTGAAACACAGTTTTAAAACCACACAGCCATTTGGAATTCCTATCTTTCCCTTACTCTCACATCTAATCTCTTGCTCTAATTGCTTCTATTCCTGAAATATCTCCTCCATTCAAACTTTTCTTTCCATTCCCACTGCCACCAACCTAATTCCATCCATCATGACTTGTCATCTGGAGCATTTTAACAGTCTTCTAAGGTAACTACATAAATTCAGTCTCTTCCCCTTCCAATGTATCCTGTACATATTATGGGACATCTCAGAGGACTTTTGCTTCCTTAACAGTAAAATAGTTATATCTATCAATCAATTACTAGATATAGAGATAGAGATAGAGAGAGAGCTAGAGAGAGAGACAGAGACAGAGATAGAGACAGAGATAGAGATAGAGTTAGAGTTAGAGATAAATAGATGTATGATTGGGCAGCTAGGTGGCACAATAGATAAAGTTCTAGCCTGAGGTCAGGAAGATTCCTTTTCCTAAGTTTAAATCAAGCCTCAGACACTTATTAGCTATGTGACCCTGGGCAAGTCACTCAACCCTGTTTACCCCAGTTGCCTCATGTGCAAAATGAGTTGGAGAAGGAAATGATGAACCACTCCAGTATCTTTGCCAAGAAAACCTCAAAAGGAGTCACAGAATGAGACATGATTAAAAAAATGACTAAAAAAGATATAAGTAGATAGTTGTATACAAATAGTTCCATATACATATAGAGACATGTAGATATTAATATTGTGTGTGTGTCTAATCATTCAAAGTTAAATACGCACACGTGCATATATACACCTGTATGTCCTTGTGTGTATATTTTAATGACGTATTTTACCCACTAGACTATAATGCTCTTGAAGGCAGGAAATGTGTGGTCTAAGATTTGTAAATCTTCTCTTAATTCATAGCAATGTATACATAACATGTGGGACTGATATACGTTCTAAGTTACATGAATTTTCAGCACATTTGTAGTCTATAAAATCACAAACTGCTTGGTTTGGTTTCATTTTTTTTTTAATGTCTCATTAGCTTGACGGTTACTTCATGTAATCAGAGAACGTTTAACACACAAGAGATAACTTTGTAATGGCAACTCTGGCTGATAGTAACCGAGGATTTCAGTTCAGCAGCTGCAGGAATCATTTGGATTTGGGTTTGACTGACTACATATGCTTCTGCGGGGAAAGGAGCATCATTTGGTAATTGACCCTGACTGCATGTGAACGTCACCACTTCTATAAAGTAAAGGCCAAACAGCACACAGACCTTATAAAACTTCTCCCTCTTTTGGCAGAGCCAGCACAGTTCAGAGTGTTTGCTTTAAGTTTTTTTTAAGCTTACTTTAAAAGAAAAATTTTTTTTAAATTACAAGAAACCATTAAGTGAAATGCACCAGTTTTCAGATACTTCCTGGCATAACAATCTATCAAGAACCACGGACATTTTTAATGCCCATTTTCACATTATGATCTGCGATATGTCCTTTGGCTATTTAGTGCATTTTCCTAGCATTTGAAAACTGTTCCATGTATGCCCAGTTACATTTTTCTTCCTTGTAGCCTTATTCACAGGGTGACATTTGGATTAAGGAATACAATTTTGCTGTATAATGTACCAGTCACATGTCATAGATTCTTGGTGAGACCTGGAGAGTTGACAGCTCTCTTGGGGCTTCCAGAAAGACCTTTCAGCCTAACAATTATAAATAGACTCCCATTCACCATAAATCCATCATAGCCTATACTAGGAACTAGGTCATTGTAATATGGGAAAGTCAAAAAGCTGAGACTCTGCGTGTAAACCTCATGTAAATCAAAAACAATTTACCAGGTTGGAAAGGGCTGAGTAATCCTTGGAGCCCCTGATAATATAAATAATTCCTTGACTTTGGTGATCCAGAAATGATGAAATTTCTTGATCCAGAAATATGTTGTGCAATTCTCCAGCTTACTCGTTTAGTCCCTCAGAAGACAATCCCTTAGGAATTAAAAAAAAAGATCTAAAAATACTTTAGAAACTTTTTTATAAAGAAGTGATAGGCATAAAAGAATGCCATGTTGACTAAGAGGTGCTGGATTTTCTCCATGGTAGGACAGTTATGGTTATCCTGCTTTATATGACAGGTTATACCGCTTGTCATTTGCTATACCAAAAAGGAAAGGCCAAGCATAAATCCAATTCTCTCATCTCTCATTATAGTACAGTTGCCCACAGGGTAACACTGCTTAATGATAATAATAATGATGATAGCAATAAATAATAGCAGCTAACATTCATGCAAAAACTTTAAAGTTTTTGAAGCCCTTTACAATTATTCTCTCATTTGATTTTCACAACAACCATGAGAGGCAGGTTCTATGATTATTCCCATTTTGCAGATGAGGAAATTAAGGCAATTAAGGTAAAGTGACTTGCCCAGGGTCACACAGCTAGTACATATCTGAGAATAAATTTCAACTCAGGTATTTCTGACTCCAAATCCAATGTCCTACCTACCTAGATACCTCAGTCAGTGCTATTCCAGTCATATGATATCCATGAAGACTTTGAAAAGTGTCTACCGTTATGAAAATATAACCCAGCATCATTGAAAGGCAGGATACTAATTTCACTTTTAAAGTGCTCACTTCACATTGTTATATTTCCGGTGCCCTTGGTCCTTAATGTAGGATATGTGACCTATCTAAACAATATTTTGATAACTATATTTCATTGTAAATTTTCCTTTGAAATACTACATATTTTGTTTTATATAATTAAAATATTATTTGGAGAAAGGATCGATAGGCTTCATCAGAGATTCATGACTTCATTCAAGGGGATCCATGACTTCCCAAAAGAATAAGAACCCTCAAATTTTTTTTCTCCTCAAATTATTGAAACTATTTATACACTTAGATGTTGCATTCCAATTTTTCTCTTTCTTCTCTACCACCGAGTAGATATAAACCCTCCAAGGGCATGGACCATTTTCTACTTTCTCTTTGCATTCTCTCCATTTAGCACAAGATCTTACATGTAACAGATACTTATAAATACTTGTTGGATTGATGGTCCCAACCTTGTGTGTAGTGACCCAATTGCTTTAAGCTCTTAGTATAGTTTGGGACAGTTTTCACTTCCCCAAACTAGAAATCCATGGTAGAATGAAATCAAAAGTGAGAAGAAAGAAATATGGCCTTTGACAGAAGGTGAGAAAAGAAATTAAGAGTTTTGACTGGAAAGATTTTCATTAAAAAAAAGCACACAAAGATTTAACAAAATAATACCTGACTAGGCCTTCTTGAAGAGCTGAATAAAGGGATTTCCCCATCCCCTCTCATCCATATCACCTCTTAAAATAACATAAATAGTTATGTGCCTTTTTAAAATCTAAAGTACTACAGATAAAAATAAGAAAATTTAAAAACTTCTGTGTTCCATACTTGATGCCATCCTAGCCCAAATTCAATTTATTCATAACTTCTGGTTCAAGTCTTTTAACCATTCTTATATATTCTAAATAAAGGCTTCTTGACCAGTCAATAGGTCTTTTAAAATGACATTTTGATGATTTTAACGTAAAGAAATAAGAAACAGATGGGTTATATTTCCCTTGAAATACACTTGAGTTAAAAAAAAAAAAACTCTAGAAGAGAATAATATTTAGCCAGATGTGTTTTGGCATTGCTGAATCCTCAACACCTGAGAAATACTTGGAAATACATGCTTGCCAGCCTTGAAATACAGGAACAATTATACCTGGTCTAGTATTTGAACACAAGAAATACATAATCACAATTAGGATTTTGTAAAGAAACCAAGAAGAAATTTTTACCATTGTTTTTTAAAATGTTACTTTTCCTTCATGTCAATGTAAGATTATATGTTATTGTAAAAATTAAACATGAGCATTTAACCATAAGAGCACTTATTCATATCAATATTGGCTTAAATTGAAAAACTGGTTTTAAAGTATAAATTGGTTCAATTTTGGGTACTAGAACCCTTCCCAAATCATTCTTGCAATGATTTTTAATGAAGCTGATTGACGAGGTGTCACTTGCCATTTATCTGCCTGGTACATACTTGATTTTTACCTTAAATAATGAATTTTTCATGCATGTTAACTTTTATATCCACAAATGTGTGTGAAGGGAAATGGAATTATTTTAACTGCACATTACCTTCCATTAAGACTGATTACTGTCAGAGGTCAAACTTTCATTTTCAACTTCATGACTCTTTATTGATATAATTCTTCAAATGCCTAAAGGTGTGTTAATTATGACACATTGTTTAAATTTAATTTCTTCCGATGAAAGAAATTATGCATCATTTCCTGACCTTTGCTAATTAATTAGTGACATACAACCATAGCAGTTTAAAGCTGGAAGACATGGGATATTATTTAGCTAAATCCCCTCATTTTATAGATGAGAAAGCAGAATCCCAGAGAAGTGATGGGATAAGTTCTAAATCACACAGTTAGTTAGTGATAGAGTTGGGGGCAGAACTCGGATCTCTTGACTCCCACTCTTGTCCTCTTGCCAATAAAGCATGATATCTTGGCCTTCTCCAGTTCCATATTATTATTGATGACTTAAATGAAAAAGTCAGATACTTGTTACTGCATTGAAATTCTTTTCCTCATCTTTGGTTAACTTCCTAATACATTTCGTTCAATGACTATTCCAAATCTTTTCCTTTCTCAAAACCCCATCTTTCTTCTCAGAAAACGGTCTAGCCACTTCTTGAAGTGACCAAAGTCATCCAATGTAGACTCTCTATTCCCTTTCTCTGCTTCTCTAAATCTCTTCATGACCTCATCCATCATCTCCTCCACTTGTTTAGTCTCTAGGGAAAAAATGACTTTCCTTTAGCTTACTTAGCCTCCAAGGAAAAGGTGAATTTTCTTTAGTGTGTCTTGTTAAAGCTGATCTTTTATATCTGAGCTATTCTTCTCACCCCTTCTGCTTCTCCATGATCTTATTCCATTAATCATATCATTTCTCTTCTATAGCAATATGTTTTTTTCCTCTTTTGGATCCTTCCTCTTAACCTATAAACACACTCAGGTTTCCCTTCTCTGAAAAAAAAATTCCCTTGACTGCCATTCCCACAAGTACTCATCAAACATACTTTGTCTCTTTCAGGAAATCATGTGGGGAACAAGCATTCATTAGGCCCAGATATTGTATTAAGGGAAACGCAAATAAATACATAAAAGACAATCTTTGCTCTCAAGAAATTTAAATTCTAACAGGGGTGCAGGATTGAAGTTTGGAAGTCAGAAGCACAGCTGAGAAGGGAATGAAGGTTGGCCAATCTTGATCTCTCCCCAAAATGGAGACCCAAGGAGGAATTCACCAATGGGAGAAGGGTGCCAGCAAGGCAGAGAGATGTTTTAGGATGAGAAGGACACAAGAAATGGATAAATGGATATTCATGAGTAAGGAGATCCCCAACACCTATTGAGGTTCCAGGTTACAACTATAGCTGAAACATGATATCAAAATACAGAAAGTCAGAAACACAGGTGGGAAGGGATGAAGTCTTGCCAATCTGGGCTGTTCCTCAAAGTGGTGGCCCAGGGAGGAATTCAACCAATAGGAGAAGAGCACCTATCAGTGATAGACTTTGAGGAAGAGTAGTTTATATTCCCTTTCTCTGCTGCCTAATCACCTGCTCCCTCCACATTTTCCCATCTGGCTTGGTCCTGACCTACTCATTCTACTGAAAGTACTTCCTCCAAGACCCATATGTACAAAAATATTTATCGCAGCTCTCTTTGTGGTGGCAAAAAACTGGAAATTAAGGGGATGCCCATTAATTGGGGAATGGCTGAACAAGTTGTGGTATATGAATGTAATGGAATGCTATTGTGCTATAAGAAATGGGGAAGAGAGGGTTTTCATATTCATCTGGAGAGGACTATATAAACTGAAGCTAAGTGAGAAGAGCAGAGCCAGGAAAAATTTGTACACAATTACAGACACATCGTATGTGTGATGACCAGCTTTGAAAAACTGGACTCTTCTCAGCACTGCACAGTTTTAAGACAACTCTACAAATCTCAGGATGGAAAGAGATATCTACACTCAGAGAAAGATCTAGAAAGAACAGAGTTTAAATGGAAACTGAAGCAATCTACATGCTAGCATTCTTTTCCATGTTTGGTTTTGTTTCTTTTTTCCCATGGCTCATTCCGTTAGTTACAACCCTTCTTTGCAACCAAACTAATGTCCAACATGAAAGTATTTGCAGATCCTGTATTTGATTGTATGCCTCCATGGGGGCAGGGAAAAGGGAGGGGAGAAAATCTGAAACTCAAAGGACTGGGGAACTGAATCTTGTAAACTAAAAGTAAATAAATAAGTCAATTAAAAAAAAATGAAAGTACTTCCTCCATTGTCATCACTAAATAGAATGCGTTTTTCTCTACTTTTTCAGTACTATTTGGCATTATTTTCCAATCATTCTTACTGGCTATTCTCTCCTTCCTTTGTTTCTGTAATACTGTCTTTTCCTGGTTCTCCCTTTACCTCTCTGATTAATCTTCATTTTCCTTTGCTAGTTAATTACTGTCTAAAGTACATCCAGCTACTTAAGTGTGAGTTTTCCCCAAAGGTTTCTCTTCAGATCTCTTTCCTTCACTTTATCATCTCTCCCTTAGTGATCTAATTCATTCACATGACTTTAATTATCACATCTATCCAAATCAATCCCAAGTCTAAATTTATCCATGCGCAATCTCTACCCTAAGATTCGGTTCTGTACTACCAGCTTCCTAATAGACATGTTCATGTGAATGATCTACAAAACCCCAAATCCTATTGTACAAAACTCGTCTTGTCATCATCCCCCTACCCACCCACCAACTAACATCCCTATTTGTATTGATTTTTCATCTCCTTTACCTGCTGAGATTTCAGTCATTGTCAACTCTTTCTCTGCCTCATTCCCCAAATCCTGTTGATTGTTTTCGTTGTTCAGTCATTTTCAGTTGTGACCCCATATAGGGTCTTCTTGGCAAAGATACTAGAATGGTTTGCTATTTTCTTCTGCAGCTCATTTTACAAATGAGAAAACTGAGGCAAACAGAGTTAAGTGACTTGCCCAGAGTCACGTAGCTAGTAAGTGTCCAAGGTCAGATTTGAACTCAGGAAGCTAAGTCTTCCTCACTCTATGCCTCCACTGTGCCAACCTACCTCTGCAATATTTAATTCATCTATTGCCTTCTCTCTATTCAGACTGCTTCTAATCTAGTTCAGACTTTGATAATTTTTCACTTTGTTTATTATAATAACCTCCTAACCATCTTCTTCCCTCTTCATTGTGTCCTTCAGATACTAGAAAAAAAAATAATCTACATGCCATATTAAGCCTCAGCACAGAAACTTTTAGTGGCTCCCTACTACCAATAAATATAAAATGAAATACATATACATATATATGTATATATATATACGTATATATTCCTCAACTTGACATTTAAGTCCTTCCACAATCTGACTCCAACCTGACTCCATTCTATTTTTCCAGACTTATTTTTTTTACCTTTCTTCCCCTCCTACACCCAAGGTTCCAGTAAAACTAGACTATTTAGTATTCTTTAATTTTATCTCACCTTCTATATTTGGGCATTCAATATATTGCTGCCCACCTAGCAGGAATCTGCTCCCTTTATCTCTACTTCTTGAAATCTCTTTGTTCCTTCAAGACTCAGTTCAGTTACTGCCTCCACTATGAAGGCTTCCTTGGTCCCCTGTAACTGAAAGATCTTTCTTCAAATTTTCCTAGAACACTTTATCTGTATCTCTCCTGTGTCTTTATAGCATTCTACTTTGCATTACTTACTTGTCTAAATACTGTGGCTTTTCTGGTAATAGCACACAGTTATATATGTGTATGCATACATATCTGCATACATATTCATACATATGAGAAAAAAATGATTGTTTTTCTCATATTAATAATCAATTATTGAATTAGGATCAGGATTTTTTTTAGAAACTTGTAGGCTGTTTAGGATGTTGAACTGAAGGACATCATTATGGATGAGACCGTCCAAATTTTGGGGTATGTGCTTTTGGATCCTGGGTGGGAGACCCAACTGAATTGGAGAACCTTACAACGAATTTAATCTAAGGTGAATTCCACTCATTTTATTC
>CM053595.1:188832822-188853426 GCA_028646575.1 Pseudocheirus occidentalis | reverse complement strand
TTCTTGTCATTGTTTCTCTCTCTCTCTCTCTCTCTCTCTCTCTCTCTCTCTCTCTCTCTCTCTCTCTCTCTCTCTCTCTCTCTCTCTCTCTCTCTCTCTCTCTCTCTCTCTCTCTCTCTCTCTCTCTCTCTCTCTCTCTGTCTCTTTCTCTTTCTTTCTTCTTTTGCTTTTTGGAGGGGGGGAAGGTAGAGCAGTTGGGATCAAGTGACTTGCCCAAGGTCACACAGCTAGTTTTGTGTTGTGTCTGAGACCAGATGTCTTCCTGACTCCAGGACTGGTGCTCTATTCACTGCTCCACCTGGCCGCCCCTATTCTTGTCATTGTTAACCAATCAGAGATAATTGCCACCCTCAGGAACAGTCACTCTTCCAAGGGCATATAAGCACTGAATAAACTTCCTGGGGGTCTTTCTCATTTGAGAGTGCCGCTGACCCCTTTTATTAATTATCCATTACTAATAGTGAATAAAATTATTAATTACCTAGAAATTATATCTCTTGAATATATTATATTTATATTTTACATACACACACATGCGTGCACACACACACATTTTTATTTACTTGTTGTTCAGTTGTTTTCAACTCTTCATGACCCAATTTGAGGTTTTCTTGGCAACGATGCTAGAGTGGCTTGTCGTTTCTTTCTCAAGTTCATTTTGCAGATGAGGAAACTGAGGCAAAAAGCCTTAAATGACTTCAACAGCGTCGCACAGCTAATCAGTATCTGAGGCCAGATTTACACTTAAGAAGATGAGTTTTCCTGACTCCAGGCTCAGCACACTATCCCCTGCACCACCTAACTGCCCGTGAGAAAACTCAGCAGTCACATTAAGTTCACGGCCACATGGTCACATAAGTGCCGGAGGCAACATTTAAACCAGACCTCCCTGACTTCAAATCCAGCATTTTCTCCACTATATTAGCTTCCAAGTTGCATATTCCATGAGGAAAGAGATTGCAGATTGTACCATTTACCATTTTTGTGTTTGTCTGTTCTTGGCAATGAGCATAGTACTTTGTTCACAGTGACTCTTTAATAAATATTCCTTGAATTGAATGTTGTTGAGACATGCTTACCGAATTTGCTGATGACAGAATAAGAATCTAAATATTATCTCAAATTATGGGAAAAAAATGGGCTGAAAACAATATAATAAAATTAATAGAGATAACAGTTTAGTTTTCTGTGGTCTAGTAGAAAGACTGCTAGATTTGTACTCAGAGAACTTGAATTCAGATTCTGTTCCAGTTGTTTAGTATCAATGTGACCTTCACTATTTGGGGCCTCAGTTTCCTCGTCTGTAAAATGAAAGGACTGGATTAGATTACCTCTGAGCACCTTTTTATTTCCAGATCTTTGACTCTTTGCTTTTTACTTCAATTAAAGCAGCCAGTTATATAAGTATCCATTGGGCTAGACCTAGATTGACAGAAAATAATGTGAAAGGGGAAAAAAAGAATTTTAATTGACTATAATGATGATATTTGCCATTTAATACAAAAATATACATCTGGGTAGCGGGTCCAGTTTTGAATTAGACACTTAAGGGGAACGTTAAAAATTAGAGAGCATTCAAAGGACCATAACTAAGATGATGAGAACTCTGGAAAATATACTGTGAGAAGAATGCTTTAGGAAAATGTGTATACTTTGACTGGAACAAAAAGGAAAGATTAATGATATATATGATAACGGTGTTCAAATATTTGAAAAGCTCTCACGGGAAAGAAAAGAGTATTAGAGTTATTTTGTGCTGCTTCAGAGCACAGAACCAATGAATGGGTTGAAATTATAAGGAGTCAGATTTCCATTCACTGTGAGGAAGAACTTCCTATTTCTTAAGCTTGCCTAATAACATAGTGTACAGCCTTAAGTAATGAGTTCTCTCACCAGAAGATTTGGGCAGCTAGGTGGTACAGTGGATAGACTGCTGAGCATGGAGTCAGGATGCCTCAGACACTCACTAGCTGTGACTTTTCGCAAGTCACTTAACCCTGTTTGCCTCAGTTCCTTGTCTGTAAGAGTTGGAGAATAAAATGGCAAACCACTTCAATATCTTCACCAAGAAAACCCCAAATGGGGCCATGAAGAGATAGATGTGACTAAAAAAAGAATGAAGAATCAATCATTGGAATACAGGATTGATAGATAGATGAAATGGGTTCATCTAGTCCAAGTTTCTCATTTAAGAGCTGAGGAAACTGACACAGAAAAAATGTTGTGACTTTTCCAAGGACTAATAAGTAGTAGGTAGCATTAGCAATATTCAAACCCAGGTCCCTGCATTCTAAATCTAACATTTTCACTGTGCAGGGTTACCACCATATTCTGAAAGAGCTTGTCATTCATCAAAATTTACAAAGCTTTTTCACATCAACTATCATCAAACCACATATTGTCCAACTTATCTTTAAAAAGTTGATTTACTGGGGCAGCTAGGTGAAGCAGTGAATAGAGCACCGGCCCTGGAGTCAGGAGGACCTGAGTTCAAATCCGGCCTCAGACACTTAACATAAAAACTAGCCTTGTGACCTTGGGCAAGTCACTTAACCCCAACTGCCCTCCAAAAAGCAAAAAAAAAAGTTTTTGATTTACATCTATCTCTTTTTCCATCCTTTTAGATTCACTTATTCTTACTGAAGTTTGTGGTGTGTGTGTATGTTCTTGAGTCTGTATTGTATTTCCCTTCCATTTTGTGTCATCTGAAAGTTTGAGAATATGATATTTTTGGTTTCATTGATGACGCTATGGAAAGATAAAACAGAATAGACTCAGTGAAAGAACCTGAACCAGTCCAGTGGAGACCTAATTCCATGTTGACATCTATATATCAGTGACTATACTTCATACCCACTTCTTCAACCAGTCCTTATTTTGTCTAAATTATTATATGTCAGGCACCATAATAAGTGCTGGGGAATGCAAAGAAAAACAAAAATCGCTCCCCATTCTCAAAGAGTTCACAGGCTAGTAGGGGAAAAAAACCATGCAAACAGCTGTGTACAAATAAAACATACACCAGACAAACAAGAGATGATTAATAAAAAGAAGGCACTATAATTAAGAAAGATCAGGAAAGCCTTCCTATAACCTTTACCTGGGACTTGAAGGAAACCAGGAAAGCTAGGAGATGGAGATGAGGAAGAGAATTCCAGGAATTCAGGGCAGCAAGTTAAAAGGCCCAGAGTTGGAAAATGGAGTATTTTTGGATTAATAGAAGGGAATTCAGTATGACTGGATTGTAGACTACATTGGGGAATAAGATATAAGGAGATTGAAAAGGTAGGAGGGGGTCAGGATATGAAGAACAATAAAAGACAAGCAAGATTTTCTATTTGATTCTGGATGTAATAGGGATCAACTGGGGTTGATTGAATAGGCTGTGACATAGTTAAGAATATCAGTTTAACAGCTTAGTGAAGCAGGATTGGAATAGTGAGAGATGTGAGGCAGGGAGACCAACCAAAAAGTTATTGTAGGAGTCCTGGCATAAGGTTATTCGAGCCTTCATCTACATGGGTAGTACTATAAGAGAGGGGGAAAAAATCAAATACATGAGATGTTATCAAAGTGGAATCATCACAATTTGGCTATGGGGGTTAAATGAAAGTGAAGAGTTGGGGATTACATAGACTGCAATTGTGAGTGACTGGTAGACCAATGGTGCTTTTGAAAGTAATAAGAAAATTGGAAAGAGGGGGGAGTTTGGGGGAAATATAATTCAATTTGTGATATGCTGAATTTAAGATGCCTAAGAAACATTCAGTTCTAGATGTCTAACGGGCAGTTGGAGATGGAAGAAAGAGCTCCAGAGGGAATTGAGGGTGTAAAGACAATAATGGCATCTATGAGAGCTAATGAAATCACCAAGGAAACTAGCATATAAGGAAATGTGCCCACCCCTTCATGGGAGACAGGGATCAAGAAGGAAGTAGTAAGAGAAAGCATCTGGGTGACGTGAGACCAGGAGGAAAGGACAAGTAAGAGCACTTTGTGAATAGTCTCAATTGTTGTTGTTGGGCTTTTTTTTCAATGACATATGAGACATAACAAATTGAAGTAGTAAAGGGGAAGTGAAAGAAAGCCATAGAAATTTTAAGGAGAAATTAAAGGGTTTAGAGAGGTTTCTGTCCATGTGAGCTAGTGAATCAATTAGGGAAGTATAAAAGGTATTGCCTTTGACATTATGTAACCTAAATTTGTAGTGGACTCAATTGGTATTTTTTTTTTCCAGCAGCATGTTGTCAGGAACAAAAGCAGACAATGGTGGGAATCATCCAAAGCAGGGGCTTAGCAGGTCAAGATCAGTGATAAGATAAGTCAGCAAGGGACTTAACAGAAGAGGTCAGTGTTCAGTTGAACTATTTACCAAGGGATAAAGATGGGGAGAAGACATGAACTGGGAAATGACTGAGGAATGGGGGGATTAAAGAGGATGGTGATGATGAGAAACAGAGTTTGGTGTTGCAAAGCAGAGGAAGAGGTGGAATGATAACAGATTGTGGTCAGATAAGGGAATTTCAAAATTAATGAACATTGAAGTGAATGCTTATGGGTGATGGCGAGGCGAGATCAAAGTTAGGAACATTTCTGTATGTAGCTAAGGGGAGGTAGAGAAGTAGAAAATGAAGTTTAGAGACTGACTGTTTACAGTGTTTCAAGAGCACTTGTCTCTATGCGTGTACATACATACATATACATATATGCAAACATAGAGTACATGTGTCTATATATACACATGTGCGTATACATGCATGTATACATGTGTATATGCATGTGTATGCAAATTATGTAGAAAATGTTACCAATAAAGATTAAACTTAAACTTACCATGCAATCACTTTTTTTAAAACTCCCAGATCTGGTTGTTGAATATATATGAGCACACACCTAAATGTTTTTTTCTTACCTGGCAGGCTCAAGCAGGTAGAAGAGTATGGTAGAACTCTGGCAAGATCATATATGTATGTATGTGTGTGCATGTTTTCATATTTCTATGTAGTCTCCTTGTTAGCTTTTAGTAGTCATAACTTCTCTTTACAAATGTTCTCTAACTATCCCTTTAAGTAATGCATTTAGAATTTTGCTAGGGATAGAAGCCACACTCAACAGCCTATATTTTGAGAAATATAAGGTACTAAATAAATTGCTACCTGGTGGGGACTATAAAAAAAGAGAAACAGGCAGTCAGAGGCAGAGAAAGAGACCTCTAGAGAGACAAAGAGAAACACAGAAACAGAGACAGACAGACAGTATTCCAGACACAGAGAACAACAAAGGTAAAGAGGTTGGAAAAGTCAGCCCATGTTGAGGAATGATGGGGGCAATATAGCTTGGCTGAATCATAAAATATTTAGAAGGGAATGATAAGAGATAAGGAAAAAATAAAGGATAATGTGAGATTGTGGAGGGCCTGTAAATGACAGGCAAAGGAATTTGAACTTTGCTTGGTAGAAGATAGGGGGCCACTAGAGATTTTTAACAGAGGAATGACATGATTAGATTTATGTATTAGGAAGCTTAGTCTGGCAGGGGTATGAAGAATGAATTGGAGAGAGGAGACAGCAGAGGCAGAAAGATCTTTTAGGAGTCGATTGCAATACTCTAGTTGACTTCCAACTGACTAAATGGAGAAATTACTGGGGTCAAATAAAAAGATCAGTTGAAACTTAGATATTTTGCATATTTTGGAAAAATGGATTAATCCATTGGAATTTGACAAAATAACAATTCAAGTGATTCTAACATGAAGGCCAATATAATCTGGATCAAAATCATAGCTGAGGGAATATTTGAATACATTGGATGTATTTCTATCCAAGAATAAAAATCTCCTATTTTTTTTTCATTTTTTTCTGCTTTATTTGTGGGGCAGGGGAAATTTTTCTGAAAGCTTTGAACTGATATAATTTACCATAATGAGTGGAAAAAAACTAGGGCAAAGCAGAATAAATATATTTTAAAACTATTTCATCTTCAGTACCATCAGATGCGTTACTTTAAAGTATGCTGCAACATTTTCAAGAGGTAAAGAGAGCCTTTTCTCTTTAAAAATGTAAATAAGAAATCCATTTTCAACTTTAATGAGAATTTGAAAAAGTATCTGGGATCATTATTCATTTTAAAATATGCATACAACTTATGATATTTATATACAAGGACTCTGTCTTTAATCATTCTGCCAATACATTGCTCCTTGAGGGCAAGCACTGGTTCTCAGCAGATACTGTGACCCAAAACATGGCTGAGTCACTTAATCTCTTAGAGCCCTTGGCATCTCTCTAAGATTGAAAATTAGAGCTGTGCTGCTAATCTGTGGCTATGGCAGGAATTTTCACACCAGGAGATCTTAAGAAAGATGAAATCACAGGTCTGTACCCTCCCCACCCCCAAAAGGACATGGGCGGAATGCATTTTTTCTAGTGTTTCTTCCAGCTCAAAATTCAATTATCCTATTATTATTTTGATTTTGTCCAATATAGGGTTCAGCTAACTGAAAATCATGTATGTATTTTACTCAATGGTTTTAAGACCCTCAGGAACTTTAGTGCCTTCAAGTAGCATTGCAAATGTTCTTTACCCTTCCTTGCTTAATCTTCTCAGTTCATTAGATTGAATCTACAGCCCTTAGTACTGTGTCTAACATATAGAAGGTGGTTAATAACTATGGACTGATCTATTGCAAACTCTTGCCAAGATCACCTACCACCTTACTCCCCCTGAAAAGAAAAACCCTCACATGGTTAAATTCCTAAAACTTACATTTATACTCTTTCATTGCTGATATTTAAGTCACTGCAATATTGTTTCTCAGGGACTAAAACAAAGTTTCCTGCTGCATATTCTCCATGAATATTTACAGACTTGTGTCTGTAATAACGGACAATAATGGACAGTGTTCAAATGAGGATTGAGAAGTACTTAGTTCAAATCCTAACTTAGACAGGGCCTCCAACTTTGTCAGACCATTTGCAAGAATCCAATGAGATAACATACCTAAAGGATTTTGCCAGTCTTAATGAGCTATGTAGATCCCAGCTATTGTTAATACTTTTCACCTTGCCATAAGGAATTGTCCCTTTGACGATTCCATGATGTTTTCTGCTTTTAAGAGAAGTTACGTGGCTCTTCCTTTTGTCCTCCTGCAGCCTTCAGTTAATTAGTGGACATCATAATATATTATAGTAATAGCTAGTGATAGCTAGCATTTACATAGAGCTTACTATGTACTAGGCACTATGCTAAGCACTTTACAATTATTGTCTCAATTAATCCTTACAGCAACCCTAGGAAGACAGGTGATACTATTATCTTCATTATATTGATGACAGAACAAAAGCAAACACAAGTTAAGTGACTTTCCCAGGATCACAAAGCTAGTAAGTGTCTAAACACTCAATTTGAACTCAAGTCTTCCTGAGTCTAAGCCTAATGTTCTATCCACTATGCCTCCTAGTTGCATCTAATAATAAATCATAACCTAGAAACCTTTTGTGCATGTGTTCAGTCGTGTCCAACTCTTCATGACTTCATTTTGATGTTTTCTTAGCAAAGATACTGGAGTGGTTCACCATGTCCTTTTCCAGCTCATTTTACAGATGAAGAACTGAGGCAAATGGGGTTGAGTGACCTACCTGCCCAGGTTCACTCAACTGTCCAAGACCATATTTGAACTCATAAAGATGAGTCTTCATGATTCTAAGCCCAGTGCTCTATCCACTGTGTCACCTAACTGCCCAATAAACTTTCTACCCTTTCCCAATGTTTCTAATCATGCTGTCCTTTCTTACTTTCTGAGATACCATTGATCACTCCCTGATTCTCTTTTTTTCCCTTTTCTCTTTATGCTATTATCAGTCTAAGACTTGAATAAACTAAGCTCTTCAATGTTTCTAAGACAAAGGAGTTATACAGTTTAACCACTATCTGGTTATTTTAAGTACCTTATAGCTTCCTTTTTTCCTTCTCCTCTTTGCTAAGAAAATCCCAAAATGGGGTCATGAAGAATTGGACATGACTATCCCAAGAACTACAGAATTCAGAGTTGGAAGGAGATTCAGGGACCATCTAGTTCTTGTCTGAAAACAATCACTTCTATAAAATGCCCAACAAGTGGTCATCCAGTCTTTGATTGAAGACTTTCAATGAGGAGGAACTCACTGCATGCTAAGGCAGCCGAATTAACCTTTTGGATAGCTGCAATTGGTATATCATACTCTATATTATTCATATAGCTATAGATGCATGTAGACATACCTGTTCTATATTTCCATATAGCTCTAATTGATACATCTACTTGTACAAAGTTTTACTTTACATCAAGTATAAATTTGTTTCTGCAACTTTTACCCAGTGCTCTTAGTTCTGATCTAAAGGGGTCAAAAAAGAAATAGTGTAATCCTTCCTGAATGTGACAATCTTTCAAATACTTGGAGTCAGCTCCAACTCTTCTATCATTTTAGTGCATTTTTGCATCTTTTCTTTCTGCAGAATCCCTCATTCCATTCCATTTTGGTGGTAGCCATCTTTTTGTTTTGGCCATTAATTTTCCCAATATCTCTATGAGGTCAGGGTTGGAATTACTAGATTCATTTTACAAAAGGGGACAACTAAGGACAGGGTAAGAGAATTGCCCCTAGCAATGAAATCAGATTAGTTAATGGGAACAACAAACTCTGACTCATTACTCAAATGTTGTTTTAAGTAGATTACATATATTGCATACAAAATGAACTATAACATTATAAATCTCTATGCTGACCCACCTTGATATTTATACAGGGTATCAATCAATAAGCACCTACTAAGTGCCAGGGGAAATGTGAGAAGTATCTATTAATCTTATATAACACTGTTATCTATACCGTACTTATGTAGTATCCCAAGCACCAACTTCCACTCATTGGTTCTCAGGAAGCTGCCTTGTGTTCTAAGTACTTTGGTGGGTCAGATTCCTCTCTAAAGTATAGTTCATAAGTCTCCATCAATGTTCTTATCCTTGTCAACAGGAAGGCCCAGTCCAAAGTAAAGGCATTTATTTAATAATGTACAGAGTAACAAAATAGCAAAACATTCCTTCCATAAGCCTTGAGCTAATATTCCCACAAATACATATGCATTAAATGGAAATTATAGGCCTCCATAGGGGTCCCATGTGGGTCATGGGGAAAAAGTATTGAGCGAGGGGAGTGATGTGTGCCTTCAAAGTTGCACCACCATCTTCTGTTGATTTCACTGATGTCTCCTGACCATCACTTCTTATCTGCTCCTTGTTTCAGTTCTAGCTGATGTGTATGTGTGTGTGTACACACACACATATACACACATATATGCACATATACATAAACACACACGTGTATATATAAATAGATTGCATAAATATGTACCTATACATTGACCCAACTTGACATTTATACGAGGAATCAATCAATAAGGACTTATTATACATCAGGAGAAATATATACATATACACATATATCTATATATACACATATGTACATTTGTGTATATACAAATCTAATCGCATATTGCCATATGCTATTATGTTACATCTAACAGCAATCATAAAGGAATTCCAAAGAGATAGATAAATCTGAGATATATACAAACACACAACATACATACACACAGCATATATCTTTGGGATCCCTCTCTAATTTATATCAATATATATCTGTATAATTGTCATTAAGTTTGCTATGGTTAATAAAGGTCTTCCCTATATGTCTGCTGTATTCTCCCTTCAGGTCTTCAGATGAAGAACTAGCTGGTGTGTTTTAGAAGCAAGTCTCCCAAAGCGGGGGGAGGAGGGGGCTAAAACTTTCTTCAGTCAAGCTTTTAACCAAATGCAATGAAAGTCTTCTCCATCAGGCTCATCAGAGAAGTTGTCAAGATGATCAAGGTAAAGATGTTTCTGCCTTCTGGACTTTTTGTTCCAAGAAAAGGTCACCCCTGAGTTCACCAGTTCTACCCTCATTTGACTGATGAGAAATTCAATTTAAATATCAGTCCTTATTCCCAAACACAAGATGAGAATTCCCAAAACTTTTTTTCCATGAACAGAAATAAAGAGCAGAATTAAAACTGCATTTATCCTTTCAATCATGCCCCTCTGTTCTTCACAAATAAAAAAGGTTGTACTAGTTAGAAGTTTAAAAAAAGGCTTATTATCTTTGCCCCACTTTCTCCACCCTCTCCAGCAGTGATTCACAGCCAGCTCTCTCTACATTCTCTTTCTCAGGACCAACATGCCACACTTGTAGAAGATTAATCACTGTAGATTACATATAGCTTCCACTTTTGTGATGTATCAACTCAAAACAACTTTCAACCAAAATCACACATGAAGGAAAAATACTGCCTTCTGAGTTTTGGTCCAGTGATTTTACTGATATAGAGTTCCTGGTGGAGAAATTCCCTTTATCAATGCAAATTATCTATAACTTATACTCTTAGTTGCCTGACAGTGCTGAGACATGCTGGCTTATGCATGGTTCATAGGTTCAACAATTCAGATACAGGGCTTGAATCCAAATCTGTCTACAAGGCTGGTCCTCTCTAACCCATATGGGCTGCCTCTGACTAGAGATAGTAATTTAATCACATTGAATTTTTGCTGCCCAATCAGTTACCTGATCCCCAGTATTACCACAAAAGGCGGGGGTTGCTCTTTTTACTCTGATATTCAACAATAATTGGGTTCAAATGAGAGAAATACTACTTTAGAGCATTTTGAATAAGGATTATCATTCCTTAATTGGACAACCAAAGCACACAATTCACATGTAATGGGGAGTTAGTTCAGTACCATATTAAATTTTGCAGAGATGAATGACTATATGATACTAACACGTATAATTGATTCAGTCAGTCTAATTTTACATTAATTGTTTGAATGTTTTATCTTAAATGTGCCAAGTGATTGGTCTGACCAAAATTGTGACTAAAGAAGCAGATCCTTTGAAGTTGTTTAAAGATAGAGGAAAGAACTCTGTGGTCATCATTGGAGGTCCTGAAAGAATGATGCCTACCCTGGATGAGTAAGGCACTCAGTCATTAGATTATTCTATTGGAGATAGTCTAAATGGATATGTGTATGTGTAAGGACACTTAAAGCACATGTAGAAAGCTTTAAAATATGTCATTGTTCAGTGGTTTCAGTCAAGTCCAACTCTTCATAACCCCCTTTGAGATTTTCTTGGTAAAGATAATGAAGCGACTTCCCATTTCTTTCTCCAGCTCATTTTACAGTTGAAGAAACTGAGACACAGTTAAGTGACTCAGCCAGGGTCACACAGCTAGGATGTGTCTAAGGCTGAATTTGAACTCAGGACTATGAGTCTTCCTAATTCCAAGCCAAGTGCTCTATCTACTGTGCCACCTAGCTGCCCAAAAATATTAAAATACAGATAACCATTAAAGAATCTTAATGACTTACTTTTTCTAGAGTAGGCTAGAGGGAAGAGATAGAATATGAAGTCTCAATCTTATGAGGGACAACACGGTACATTGGAAACCATCTCTCCAAGAAGCAGGATATGTGAGTTCTATTCCCCTTCATCCCTAAATAGTTCTGGTCTCTCTCTCAGGTACAGATACCTCATCTACAAAATGAAGATGATGATGTATTTACCTGAAGATTGAGAGCTAGATTCTGGTCCCTTAATATCCCTTTGAATCTTGGGATCTAGAATTAACCCCACTAAACTTTTAGAATGATGGTTAAAAATCACAAAGTATGAAAAATCTCTCCAATCTCAAACTATGTGAATTTTTAAATTACTAAATTCTGTCATCTTTTAGGAGAAAAATTAATTTGACTCCCTGGAGGTACTGTGGAACACTTGCCTGATCCTGTTCAATTACTAGGATCAGGCATGGGCAATCCCACACTCAACCTGCCAATTATATACTCCACCTGACATCAGAGAAATACCAAGATCTCTGGATTTTTAAAAACTGCCTTTCTCTTTACCTTAGCATTTCTCCTTTCCAGCTAGCAATGCTCATGGAGGGCTCTATTCAGTGTGCTTTTATGTAATTAAAATCTTGGTCCAACCCCCAACCACTGGAAAACCTCACCCTCTTTCCTTTCTGATTCTTCTTTCTTCTTTCAATGAATCCTGTGAAAAAAAATGGGGAGCTGACCACACAAATAAAAGTAAGAATGTCTAATCCTTTGCTTATTTTATTTAAAGCAAATTAATAAACTTAAGTTATATTAAAAAGACTACCCCATGGGCTACATGGCCATGAGTCATCCCATTTCCATACAGTTCTGAAACTCTCAAGCCAAGGAATTTGAATAATACCACTCAGGTGCCTAAACTCAATCCTCTCTGTCAGGTCAACTGCTCCCAATATAAGATAGCAAATGGTCCAGTGCTAGAATTAGCAAACAGACCCACAGCTATTCCACTCGTGGTCTCCTAGTCAGTGTACTAGGATGTATATAATACTGATTTCACCCTCTGTCAACTTTTATTTGTTCACCATTCTGTTCTGGCCTGAGACCTCCAACCCTCCCTTCTGAATGGTTTCCATGGTCACTTACTCCTGTATTGGGTTCATTGAATCCAAAATAATTTCTTGTGCCTTGTTTATCACGGAATGGAGTCAGTGGCAGACCTAGGCACTGAGATTCCCCTCAAGCTTATTCTTCATTCTTTCACCTTGGAAGCTGAAGCTTGGTGGGCACAACCACTTTGGGCTTTCTTTGGAGTATTTATTTTCCTCCATTCTTTTCCTCTCTCGTCTTTGTCTTATTTGCTAGCCCCAGCCCATTCCTACCCCATGATAAGAAGTAATGAAGTTTGGCGTAATTAAAGAGTGCTACATCTTGAGGGAAAGATAGGGGCAACATGTACCAGGCAGGTAAAAGCCAAAGATACCACCTCAACCACTATCTCCCCTGATGCCTAATTGGGGGAAAAAGTCTAGCATTTATATCTAAAAATCCCAGTAAAAGTAGTATCCCCTAGATTACTACCACCCTGCTCCCCTCAGGCATAGAGGGAAGCAAAGCCTATGGGAGAAAGGTCCCATCGTCCCCACTACTACCAATAAAAACTGTCAACTACCTTCCAGCTATGAGAATCTTGAGAACAGCAATATCCCTCTCCCTGCACCAGACAGACTCTACACCTGGTCTTCCCCCTGTAGTCATAATTTAGAAGGGCAACCCTGATGGAGATATGACATGACACTTTCTTCTGCCATGTCCTATATAGCCCCTGATTCCTCAGCAGCCACAAGTACTTGGACAGGGGAGGGAAGAGGAGGGAAAGGAAGGAGGGAGTTCACCCAAATCTTTGGCAGCATCAAATGGTTGAAGAGATATGGTTTCATAAATGGAAATGATACTGAATGACCTTTCCATTTGACTGGCACCTAAAAACCCTCGTATTTATTATCTCTCCCATGTAATCTTCTTGAGAACAGGGACCTAATTGAATCCACAGCATAATCACAATATACTTAATACAAAGAGCCTGGTAATTTTTTTTCAGATACTTATGCCACCTACAAAGGCTATTTTACAAATGGACATAGAAAAGTCAATTGCTGACAGCCACCTATTTCAGAAAGGCCTCATTACAACAGTGTGACCTCACTAGTCCCAAAGAAGGAATGTGATAATAAAGGAAGTAAATGCAGCATGTGGCGTGCCAAAATTATGGCATCCTCACGGTTAGACATCAAACAAACTGTCCTGATGGTGCAAAGCAAAGAAACAGGAAAACTTCGACTACACAGCTTAACTCGGCTGGCTCCAGCAAGTCAGGAGCCCTGCTCCTTCTGAGGATGAAAATACTCTGGGCTTCCTGTGTTTCAGGAAGAGCCTGCAAACATCTCGGGGATAGAATGCTTCATCATACTATAAACAAGGATCCCTCACATCCACCTCCTCAGTTCTGAGAGATGAGAGAAAACACAACAACCTTGAATTCAACTTGGAGAAGGAGACAGAAAAGGAATTAAGTCATAGTTATATTAAAAAAAATAACTAGACAGGAATTATGAGACAGAAGCTGATCTTATTGCAAAAAAGGAAAGCTGTTCAATGCACATTCCACAAAGAAGACATTGGGAAAAGAGGATGAGTCAGATGGACAAAATATCCATTCTTGTGGCCTGAGACAAAAAAATAATAATTTACTCATACTTATTCTGTAGGGTTCTAAGTTAACTTTTTATGATTTCAAAAAAATGATTTATGCCTTATATACAAGTGGTATAGGCACTAAAGGAAAAATAAAACAAAGGAAATTTTGTGACCACCAGGTTGTTAATTAATTTGATTATTATTTTAAGTAAACCATACCTAACATCCTCAGAGTTTTATTTTAAGTAAACCATACCTAACACCCTCAGAGTTATCCAAATTCTGAAGAACTATTGCTAGAAAATTTGATCATGGGCTCCTTTCTGAAATTGTTGTTGACTTAGAAGGAAAGAGGTATGAATGTTTTGTGTAGGTGTTTTTCCCATACTCTTTGCTTGGTTTTCTCCAAGGTCCCTTGGGAAGAAAAAAATGCGAAACAAGTGAGTTTCACTATAGGGTGAGTATATAAAGAACTCAGAGTTTTATGAGCTCCATGTGAAGTGTTATTATCCCCATTTAACAGACCCCAAAACTGAGGATCAGAGTGATTATATGTCTGATCCCAAGCCAAATACTGCTGGCAACAGACCCAAGTACTTCCAACAAAGCCCACTTCTTTCACCTCCAGACCAAGTTTCATCCTCCTACAAACCCATGTTTCTTCCCACCAGGCAACTTTACATGGGACTTTGTCCTTGTCTGTTCCTTTGGTGCTACTGACAATTTTCTCCTTAATAAAATGTTGGGTTGTGTGAAGTAAGATAAGCAGACTGATAGGTGTGAATTGTGGTCACAGGAAGTATGACATGGAGTACAATTCCTTCAGAAAAGAAGAAAGAAGGAAATTATTCATTGATAAAGAGGATACAAGTTATTTTTGTTCTAGGCCACTATGTTAATGATGATTGAAAGGATATGTTTTAAGGAAATAAGCAATGAGAAATAGCTTATAGATTTAATAGGTAAAGAGATGGTTAGTGAATAACACTACTGTACCTTTGATAATGTAGCAAGTATTGTCATTTTCCATTTTTCTTATTTTATACTCAATGAAATCAGCAAATTGCCTTAAAATCAGAGGTAATTATTTATGCTTAAATGACATAATAAGAAAACAAGCACACTGATGCCAGAAAGGGGAAGGGAGGGAAAGCATTTAACTCAGAAGCTAATGGTCTTCAGATGGACAGGGAGGACTTGTCCTATTATCCTAATGAAAGCATACCTATATTCCCCCATGGAGAACTAATGTCCTTTGAACACTGACCCCTATACACTCTCATGAAGCCCAAAGTGGATTCATTTGAATCTCTAATTAATTTCAAAGGAGGACACCGAGCTTTGGCTGTGCCATTAGACATTGCTCAGGCCTGAAGGTATTTTTATAAAACCAAAGATTCCTGACAATTCCGGCAAAATTTGGAGTCCAGGTCACAAGGTGGAAAACAGAAAAGCTTCTGTTGATTATTTAAATGTTAGAATGTGTTAGGGTATCATTAGGTGACTTACATTTCCCAACTAGGTCGCTAGTGAAATGAACTCCAGCCTAAAGTGAAAAATACTCCAGCTGACAGTAATCAAAGACAGATGACTTATTAGTGGATGACTTTCAACTTATTGAAACCACCGCTGACAAGAAATTAAAGGCTTACAGAGTAATATCATCCAAAGGCTTAGAACTATTGGGGATGGTTAAGCAACAAAGTCCCTCAACACTCTGGTGCAAATTGAATCCACAGTTTTCCTTTAAGAAGCTTCATGGTGGGTATTTGTGAATAGACTGAGCTGGAGACATGCCTTTGAAAGCAGCCAGGAGGTAACTGGCTTGGGAAAAACCCTCCCCTTACAGATTGTCAGCACCTAGGCTAGACACAGGGAAAGGAGATCACTTTCTCCATCATTCCCAGCATGTGATAGAATGTAAATCAAGCAGGGAAGTGTTGGAAGGAGAAAGGTCCAGGATATGAGTTTTGCTGTGACCTTGGAAAGGAGACAAATGCACCTTTATGAGCTACTTAAAAATAGTCAACTCAATCAGCCACAGATAGCTATACAGATATTTGAGTGGGGTGGTAGCATATTAATAAATTCTTCACTAATAATTTGAAAGACTAGTAAGGAACATAATTTGCAATATGTCTGTAGGGTTCAATGCTGTTTCTTGCCTTGAAGGTCTGATGGGATCCATGAAAGTGCTCATCTCCAACCCTATATAGTACAATAGTTAGGATGTCATTATTTGGGAAGAAGGCAGGGGAGAACATTCCTATAGGTCTTACATGATTCCATAGATTTCTCTGTCCTCTCATCCATTGAACTTTTATATGTCTATCTAGCAATGTGTCAGAATTCTGAGCATCAGGTCCTATATACACAGACTTACAGGCACTAAATATATGGCCACATGTGTCAAATCAAACTTCTTAGTTTGAAGAACCAGCCTACCACAGGGGAAATGATCATTGAATTTCTTACTTTCTTAGCAAAGGACCAGATCATCCTACCAAATACCATTTATTTGGAAATATCTTCTGGCCTCTACTCAGGCAGACTTCCACACCAATGGTGGGATGATTGTAAGTAAGCATGTTGGTAAATAGCTATAAAAATAGTTCAGAAACTGCTGATACTAGGAGAAACTACTACAAGACACTTGGAATTATTAGGTTATTAGTCTATGCTTTCAGTTAAGAAGAAATAAGATAGTTTCCTATATGAAATATAAAAATGTTTTTTACAAAAAGTAAAAGCTAAAATATTCAGAGTAAACATTGTTTAAAGTAAAGTTATTTTTAATGTTTCATAGGAAACCTATTTCTCCTATCTTTTGAATTGGCATTACATTATACAAATAGATTGAGAGAGATATATATTATTTTATTTTAAACATGAATATTTATAATAAGTTGTGTTTTACATTGTCATAACCCTGGATCTTACACAATCCCACAGATATAGATAAAAATCACAAATGCCCCCAAGTACAAAGTATTTAGTCAATTAAGTAATAATTATTTTACAAATTTTATAAGAAATTACTTCAGGATCTATCTTGATGCTAGAAAAACCTAGCCCAAACCAACAAGTAATAACGAAAAGGAAAAACAAAAGACAAAGAAAATGTAACTTATGATCTCCTAGACCAGTGGTTCTCAATCTTTCAAATACTGCAACCTTTAATATAGTTCCTCATGTTATGACAATCCCCCAACGATAAAATTATTTTTGTTTCTAATTCATAACTGTCATTTTGCTACTGTTATGAATCATAATATAAATATCTGATATGCAGGATGTATTTTCATTGTTACAAATTGAACATAACCCACAGGTTGAGAACCACTGCCCTAGACTATCCTGTCCTTACAAAACTTCCCAGACCACGTGGAGCTCTCCCAAAGGGGATATTGGATCATGGGTCAACAGGCAGTCATCCCATCACCCTCATCAGAGAAGTCAAATCTATTTGTCTTGGTGCCACACAGAACCCTTATAAAAAGCTTTGAAGGCTCCTTATCTCGACTCACTCTCACTGATGTATTGGATCCCCAAGAAAGCTGCCTACAGTAGTAAGAATGCAGAAAGCTTGCTCTTTTCTAATAAAAGTGTGTTATTTTTCCTTCCCACACTGAACTTTTTTCCTCCATAAAGACTTTTCTCCATCTTTTGACAAGGTTCCTTTGAGTGAAGTGAGATTATCAAACAGATGAGCTCTTCAGGCCTTCAACAATGTATTCAGCTCTGCATCACATCTGGGCTACAGTTCTCTAGGTCAATTCCTTGGATCAAAAAATGAAGCTGGCTACCCTAGTCCGGGAGTACTTCAAGGGTCTTGTATAGCCCCCAAGAGCTGTGTAATTCAGTAGGGAACCAGTCCAATGTAATTATATGTCCTTGCAGATTGCTGTGTAATTAGGTTTAGACCGAAAAAATAATTGCATGTAACTTACACTGTGGTTTTCGAAGGCATAAATAATCATTTATTTACTATGTAATGATGTGGTGATTATTCTTCCACTACTATCCATGGTTACCACATATTGAGAAGACCAACTGTTAACACAGAACTTTAAAAAGCACTTGCAACTTATTTGGAAGATACAACCAAAGGAGGTAACCTTCAATAATGTCTCAAGCTGGCCTCTCAAACTGGTGGTCAGATGTCTGTACAAGAAGATTGGTCATTTTATTTCTTGTTGTTTAGTTTATATATAACTCTATATGACCCCAGTTGTTTTTTTTTGGCAAAGATACTGGAGGGGTTTGCCATTTCTTTGTCCAGCTCATTTTATAAATGAGAAAACTGAGGAAATCTGGTTAAGTGACCTGCTCAGGGTCACACAGCTAGTACATGTCTGAGGCCAGATTTGAACTCGGGTCCTCCTTACAGAAGGCCCGAACTCTATCCACTGAACCACCTAGCTGTCTTCTTGTTTTCTTTAGTTTTTGAAAGTATCTAAGCCAAGTACACAGTCTAAGCTCCACTAGGGAAGGGATTGTTTCGATGTTGTCATCATATATCTAGCAGCACAGCGCTTGGCATGTAATTTTACCCATAACCATAACCATATGGCATTTTAAGGTTGATAATACAGTTTATTTCATTTGCTCCTCCCAACAGTCCTGCCAAGTAGGTCTTATTATTACCCTCATTTTGTAGAGAAAGAAACAGAGGATGAAAGCAATAATTCTTTCCTTCCCAAAATTTCCTAAGGTCACACAGGTACTAAGTGTGTGAGGAAGGATTCAGACTGATGCCTTCCATTCTCCAGGTCCAAAGCCCTACCCATGGTACCACCTTGTTGCCTTAGGATGTTTAGAAATACCTGTGGAGTCCTTGATGGTCTGACCTTACAAGTCACTGAGTACCACCTGCTCCAGTGCAGAGATGGACTCTACAGCATCTCCTTCCAAGGGCTTGTCCAGCTACTGCTTGAAGATCTGGGTTCTTGGGAGGGGAAAAAGGGAAACCTGAGCCAAGGGAGGAAGGCAAGAAAGTGAGGAACCATGATGAGAAGGGCATCCATGTTAGAATGACTGGTTTTCTTTCGAGGAAGCCCAAATCAGCTTCTCTTTAACTCCCTTCCATTGTTCCTAGCTCTATCCTCTGAGACCAGACAAAACCAGTTTAATCTCTCTTCCACCTGGCATTTCTTGAGCATGGCTGTCATGGATATAGGGCACAAATCTTCTCTTGTTCTATGCTGAATGACCCCACTTCCTTCAAATGACAATGGGGAATGAAGGAAAAGAAATCATGAGATTTCATCCAATTCAATCCAAAGATTTATCAAACACTTACTAAGGATTCTAAGGCATCATCTAGGCCACTGGTACAAGACCATAGATGAGATATTCTCCCTGCCCCACCATGGGGCTAATAATTCAGCTAGAAAAATAAACCTCACATACAAACATGTATACTGTAACATAGAACAAAACAAATACATACAAAAGGGGCAAAATTCAAAGGAAGAAAATATTGTTTCTTGAAAGATGAGGACAGAGTAGCCACTTGATTTCAGGAAATGTTCTCTTCCCCAGTATATAAGAATATGGGAAGATACAGAGCCTCAGAAAGTACATTGTCAGTCATATAGGTCTACTGTTGGAACCTGCAGTCAAATTTATCGTCACCACCACTGAAGACCATCGTGGCCACATCACATCAGGCCCTAGAGTCTTCCTCTGGCCCATAAATAAACACTGAGCTCCTTAACCAGAAAGATTCTGCTGACCTGCAGGAACATACTTTCACCCAGTTCAGTCTGCCCTAAGGCCAGGGCAATGGTCATAGTTGGCAGGTAAAAGTATAACCAGTCTTCTGCCAGGAAAAGTAAACCCCTTAGGGGCAGGACTCTGCAATCTGCTGAACACTATCCCCTGACAAGTCAGTGGGAGGACCCGGCTAATTACTAGTCCTGGCTAAACTGGTGCTTTTATGGCCTGGTCTCTGGTGGTATCCTGGAGAGGAGCCCTGAAAAACCTTAGAGCATCTATTACAAAGACAGTGTGCTGTAGTGGGGAAAGCAAAGTTTTGTGAATCTAACTATCTGAATCTCAGTTTGAATCTGAGTGAAATGATTATTTCCCTCTCATATTAATAGCCAATTATTAAAACTGGGGAGACCTAATTATGAAAGCTAAGCCCTGAAGGATTTCCACAAGTATAGTTGGAAGGAAAAGTTTTCCAAGTAAAATGAAGCATATAAGAGAAAGCAGGAAAGCAAGGAGATATGTTTAGAGATCAGAGGAACTTAGTTTGATCTAGCAGACTATGAAAATAATAATAGAGGATGAAAGCAATGATTCCTTTATTTATTTATTTATTTATACAGAGCTTTAAGGTTTACCAAGCACTTTAAATATACTTCATTTTATCCTCACAACAGCCTTGTGAGGCAGTTGCTATCATTATTCCCATTTTAAAGGAAACAGAGGCTAAGAGAGGCTAAGTTTTACATATTTATTTTTAGTTTAAAGTCTTTTTTTATATT
>CM053595.1:188813588-188832722 GCA_028646575.1 Pseudocheirus occidentalis | reverse complement strand
CTCTCTCTCTCTCTCTCTCTCTCTCTCTCTCTCTCTCTCTCTCTCTCTCTCTCTCTCTCTCTCTCTCTCTCTCTCTCTCTCTCTCTCTCTCTCTCTCTCTCTCTCTCTCTCTCTCTTTCTTTCTCTGGAAGTGGATAGTATTTTTCATCAAGGGTCTTTCAGAATAATTTTGGCTCATTGTCTTGATCAGAGCAGCTAATTCTTTCACAGATGATCATTGTTATTGCTGTTATTGTATACAATGTTCTCCTGGTTCTGGTCACTTCACTTTGCATCAATGCATATAAGTCTTCCCAGGTTGTTCTGAAATCATCTCCCTCATCATTTCTTATAGTACAATTAGTATTCTATCACCTTCATACAGCACAACTTGTTCAGTCATTCCCCAAATGATGGGCATTCTCTTGGTTTCTGATTCTTTGCTATCTCAAAAAAGCTGCTTTAGGTATTTTTGTAGATATTGGTCCTTTCCCTTTTCTTTGATCTCATTGGGTACAGACTTACTAGCAGTATTGTTGGGTCAAAAGGTACACACAGTTGATAGTCCTTTGGGCATAGTCCAAAAGTGTTCTCCAGAACAGTTGAACTAGTTTTACACTTGTCCAAAAGCACATTAGTGTTCCTATCTTTCCAACTCTCTTCCAGAATTTATCATTTTCCTTTATTGTTAGGGGGGTCAATCTGACAGGTGTAAGACAGTACTTCAGTTGTTTTAATTTGAATTTCCATGGTGATTTAGAGCATTTTTTTCACGTTATCATTGATAGCTTTTATTTCATTTTCTGAAAACTGCCCATCCATATCCTTTGACCATTTATGAATTGGGGAATGGTTACTAATTTAAAAAAAAATAAATTTGGCTTGGTTAGTTCCCTATATTTTTGAGAAATGAGGCCTTTATCAGATAAATTTGTTTTAAATTTTTTCTCCCCTCTTTCCTGCTTTCTTTCTAATTTTGGCTGTAATGGTTTTATTTGTGCAAAACAAAATTTAGTTTCATGTAATCAAAATTATTCATTTTTCTTCTTTTTAATCCTCTTTCTCTCTTGTTTGGTTGTAAACTCTTCCTTTATTCATACATTTGACAAGTACATTTTTTCTATGCTCTCCTAATTATTTATGATTATCACCCTTTGTGTCTAAATCATTTACCCATTTACTTATCTTGGTATATGGTATGAAATTTTGATCTGTGCCTGATTTCTGCCAAACTACTTTCCTGCTTTCCCAACAATTTTTGCCCCCAAAATTTATATCTGTGGATTTATCAAACACTAAATTATTATAGTTATGTACTACTGTATGTTGTGTAACTAATCTATTCTACTGATCTAAATTCCATTTCTTAGCCAGTATCAGATTATTTTAATGATTACTACTTTGTAATAGAGTTTGAAATTTGTTATTGCTAAGCCCCTAACCTTCCTTCATATTTTTTTCATTGATTCCCATGATATTCTTGACCTTTTGTTCTTCCAGATGGATTTTATTATTAGTTTTTCTAGACCTATAAATAAATTGTTGGTAGTTTGATTGCTATGGTATTACATAAGTAAATTAATTTAGGTAGAATTGTCATTTTTATTATATTGGGTTACCCTGCCCATGAGCATCTAATATTTCTCCAGTTTTTTAGACCTATCTTTATTTGTGTGAAAAGTATTTTGTAATTGAATTTATATAGTCACTAGCTTTATCTTAGCAAGTATACTCCTAAGTATTTTTTATTGTCTGCAGTTATTTTAAATGTAATGTCTCTATCTCAGTCTGCTGAATTTTGTTGATAATATATAGAAATGCAAATGATTTCTGTGGGCTTATTTTATATCCTGAAACTTTCCTAATGTTAATTGTTTCAACTAGCTTTTTAGTTGGTTTTTTAGTATTCTCTCAGAATATCATTTGCAAAGAAAAACGTTTTTTTTTCTCATTGCCTCTTTTATTCCTTAAATTTCTCATTATCCTCTTATTGCTGGATCTAACATTGCTAATACAATATTGAATAATAATGGTGACAATAGGCATACTTACTTCACCTCTGATCACACTGGGAAGGTTTCAAGTTGATCTCCATTACAGATAAGGGTTGATCTTGGTTTTAGATAGGTACTATTCATTTTATGAAAGGTTCTTGCTTTGGAGTTGAAAAATCTAGGATCAGATTCCATCTTCAACACTAACTGTGTGTATTGAAGAAAGTCACTTTACTTCTCTTGGTCACAGTTTCTTTATTTGTGAAATGAAAATGGCACTCTACAGAGCAGTGGAAAGAGTTTCAGATTTAGAGTCAGAGGACCTTGGTTTAAATCCTGTATCTGCTTTTTTTAGTGTGTGTGTGTGTGTGTGTGTGTGTGTGTGTGTGTGTTTAAACTTGGATAAAAAAAACTTAATCTGTCTAGCTGTCAGTTTCCTCATTTGTAAAATAATAATAATAATTTTTTAAATGAGTTGGAACACAATCCAGATAACACAAAATGTAGCAGCTTCTACATTAAGGGATAAAAGGTCTGGAATATGATATTCTGGAGTTCAAAGGAACTAGGACTAAAACCAAGAATCACCTACCCAGCAAAACTGAGTATAATGCTTCAGGGGAAAAAATATGGTCATTCAATGAAATAGAGAAATTTCGAACATTCTTGATGAAAAAACCAGAGCTGAACAGAAAATTTGATTTTCAAATATAAGAAGAAAAAGAAGCATGAAAAGGTAAACTGGAAAAAGAAATCATAAGGAACTTATTAAAGTTGAACTATTTGCATTCCTACATGGAAAAATGATCATTGTAACTCATAAGACTTTTCTCAGTATGAGGATAGTTGAAGGGAATATATATGTGTGTGTGTGTGTGTCTTTGTGTCTCTGTGTCTCTGTGTGTATACACACACAGAGACATATATGTATGAATAGGAGGGTATATGTGTATATAAATGTATGTGAATGTGTGCATATGTATGTACATATATACATAGAGGGCACAGGATGAGTTGAATATGAAGGGATGATATCTATAAAAGTAAAATTAAGAAGAGAGAGGAATATATTGGGAGAAGGACAAAGGGAGAGATAGATTAGGATAAATTATCTAATAAAAAAGAGGCAAGAGAAAACTTAAAATGGAGAGGAAGAGTAGGGAAGTGAAAGGGAATGGGTCAACCTTACTCCTATTGAATTTGGCTTAAGGAGGGAATAAAATATACACTTAATTGGGTATCTTACCCTACCAGAAAATAAAGAGGAAGAGGATAAGAAGGGAGATGATATAAGGGGGAGCAGATTGGTGAAGCATTTGTTAGCACTTTTGAAAAGGGACAGGGTCAAAGGAGAAAATACAATAAGTGGGGAGGCGGGATAGGATAGAGGGAACTATAGTTAGTTCTTTACATTATAACTACTATGAAAGTGTTTTTGCATAACTACACATGTACAACCTATATTGAATTGTGTTTCTTCCCAGTGGGAGTGGGTGAGGAGGGATAAAGGGAAGAAATCCGGGACTCAAAGTTTTAAAAACAAATGTTTTTTAAAAAATTGCTTTTTACATGCAACTGGGAAATAACATATATAGGTATCTTGCCCTACTAGAAAGTTGGAGGTGGGGGAGGATTGAGGGAAGGGGTATTCAATAGGCTTGCTATTTTGGGGTGGGGGATAGGGGAAAGATGGAGATAAAAATTTGTAACTCAAAATCTTATGGAAATGAATGCTGAAACCTAAAACTAAATAAATAAATTGGAAAAAAAATGAGTTGGAATATAGACTCTCTGAAGGTCTCAACAAGCTTTAAATCTAAGATCCTATATAGTGAAATACTCTTAAGACATTTTTCAAAAGACTAACAACCAGAATATTCTTCAAAAAGAAACCTTTCTTGGAGGAGGGCGAAAGGATAAGAAGTGAAAAACAATGAACTTTAATCCAAAACCTAAATATGTGAATGTTATATAACATAAAGTAGGTACCTTTTTATAAGTGAAAAATTAATGAATGAATTTATAAAATAGAGCAGCTTTCTTTACCATATAGGACTATTCTTATGATGAAATATTGTTTATATAGGGTGTTGGAATTCTTTGATGAGAGGATTTAAATGAATATTAGGTATTATTGCATTATATGATTGGATTTAAAGTAAGATGAGTTATGAGGAAGCATGGATACTATTCAATAGTGGATGAAGTACTGAAGAAGGCTTAAATTCAAGAAGGCTTAGGTCCAAATCTTTCTTCTGATGAAATCTTTCTTAGCTGTGTGACCATAAGCAAATCACTTAGCCTTTTAGTGGCTCAGGAAACTCCCTAGTAGCACTTATACAGGACTTTAAGGTTTATAAAGCATTTTATAGATGTTATGTCATTTGATTCTCTCAACAATCTTTTGTAAGGGAAGTGCTATTATTATTTACTTTTTTTGGATGACAAAAATGAGACAGAGAGAAATTAAGAAACTCCCCCAGAGAGCACACTACTGAGTGTCTGAGGCTGGATTTGAACTAAGGTCTTCATAATTCAAAGGCCACCCCTCTTTCCCTTGTGCTATCTTGCTGCCAAGAACTTCCCTGATTTCATAGATGAGTTGGCAGTCTGCCTTAACAGATGGCTAAAATCCTTACCTTCTACAGGAAGCCTTCTCTAAGTCCTTTTACCTTCAGTGTTTTTCCTCTTTTAATTTATTTCTTATGTATCCTGTATGTAGCTCATTTTGCATATATTTATTTGCAAGTTGTCTCCCCCATTAGACTATAAACTCCTCGAGGGCAGGGACTCTCTTTTTTTCTAATTTTGTGTCCCTAGTGCTTAGCACAGTGCCTGGAACATGTGAGATGCTTAAAAATGTTTATTGAAATGAATTGAAATAAAATGAAGTTTCCACAATGAGAGTCCCCTGCACTGAGAAAAATCGCATCAAACAAATAAAAAAGTTAAACATTTTCTGACTTCAAGTTGTCAGAGGAATGGGGGGGATGGGCCAGGGGACTTACAGAGTCTTCCTTATTTTAGTAAAACGAGTAAAGATGCAAATAGTAGGAAGGCTCTTTTCTAGTTAATCTTTGTGGTTCCAAATGCTTAAGAATCTCATCTTATCTGCTTGAAAATGCCACATAACCAAACTCATCATTCCATTCAACAAAATTTCTTCCAGCTCTAAAATCTATGACCCTATGAATGTCAAAGAGTCAGCTTAACTTGGTGGATGGATAGAAGATTGGTTTTGGAATCAGTAAACTCAGCGTTCAAATACTGCCTCTGGTAAATATTGACTATGCCACTGTGGACAAATCATTTAACTTTTCAGTAGCCAAAGTCAAGTCTACAACTACAAGTTACTGAGGAATTCTTAGTCTTCAACTGTAGAACATTCCTCACCCAAGAGTTCTCTATACTGATAAAAATCACAAATCTGGACCAAATACAAATATAGTATCCTAAAATGTGCACAAAAAATTTTTCATCTCTGATATTGAAATTTATGTAGGGTCCCCATTGTCTCCAATCTGGTTAGTTTTCCGAGTGTTTGTAAATCAGTATTGGAGGAGATGTCCCCCAGTCTGAAGCTTTTGTATACTTATTATCCAACACATAGCAGGTCATACCCTACATGTTAACCAACACATAGAAGTCCATTCCTCTTATCTAGAATCTCATTTTCTTAGGATACAAAAATTGGGTAGAAGAGGGACAGTTAGGTGGCACAGTGACCAGAGTACAGAACCTAGAATCAGGAAGACCCATCTTCTTGATCTTCAAATCTGGCTTCAGATACTTATTATGTGACCTGGGAAAGTCATTTCATCCTGTTTGCCTCACTTTGCTCATCTATAAAACGAGCTTGAGAAGGAAACGGAAAACTATTCCACTACCTTTACCAAGAAAATTCCAAATGGAGTCAGAAAGAGCCAACAACTGAAGAAAATGCTTTGGCCCATCCACTTTTGCTGAGGTGGATCTATCCAAACTGTCTTCATCTTGTTATGAAAGTCATCAGTAAAAGCTGGTTCCATCTTGAATCCCTGGCTGATCTCTAGTGATCAGCCCATCAAAGTGTTGCTACATTTTTTTTTTACAAATACCTTTTAATTCTCCTTTTTCTTGAGGTTTTCCTTGTTAATCAGAGTGAAAGACCAAAGAATTTCCCTTTTAAGACTAGCCTTACATATATGCAATTACAATTCATTTCTAAATCCCTTAGAAAGAACCAGAACATTCCTTCTTTTTGTAGCAAAGTATGTGAAGTCAAGCAAAAATTCTTATTCTCACAGAGATGTACTAAAAATAGGGATATTTTTTCCTCTGAAGTTTCTAAGTACCCATCTCTCCACTATTGCATGATTATTATTAATGGAGCATAGGGCATGTGCTCAGCAATGTAGGGAACACCAAGAAATAGATTTGAAATTTTAATAAGGCATACACAATAATTAAGACATAAAATTGTTTCTGCTTCTAATCCCAAGCCAGAAGAGCATTGCAGTATGTAATATGAAAGACTAAATGGTTTCATGTTCAAATTTATGCCAAACTATAAAATATATACGTATGTAATATATTACATATTATATATATGTATATATGTGTGTGTGTCTGTATATATGCAGCATTTTCATTTGTCTTAACTTCCCCAGGCAAAATAAGAACTGTCCAAATCATCTCTGAATGAAAATAGAGGCTAAAAGTATGGTTTCGTCAACCCATCTCATGGAAAGCAATCCCATGTGCCATGACTATGTATCCATTGGGAAGAAAACTAAATTTCAACAATGAAGCATCATTAAAAAGGCTGTTATTTCTAAAGTGAAAGGCAGTGCATAATAGACAGGCAACTAGGATTGGCACTGGGAGGACATGGATTCAGGTCCTGATTCCATTATTTAGGAGTAGGTATGACCCAGAGGCAAGCCTCTTGTTTTCCCAGTACCTCTCAGGAAATTGGCTAGCAATTCCTCATGAAGTTATAGGTGGTTATGATATATGCTGGTAGAAAGAATATTCACACTTAGATATCTCTAAGCCAAAGACATAGAAATTAGATCCCAAAGAAGTGAAATTACTTTGATGAGGTCACAAACCAAGGGGCACAAGCAAGATTCAAGACTTAGTTTCTCCTTACTCTATCAGCTAACATTTAAATAGCACCAACTACAACCTTGAGAGGTAGAGGCCATCATTTTTCCATTTCATAGATAAAGAAACTGAGGCATAGAGTAGTTAAATTATTTGCTCAGAGACACACAGCTAGTAAGTAACTGAGACTAGATTCAAATTCAGATCCTCCTGACTCTGATCCTGGCATTCTGTCCACTGTAGTACCTAGTTAGAACTCTTGCCAATAACGCCACTCTGATGCTCCTATTAGTACTAAGCACACTAGATATCACAAAGCAGGGGTGATAGGATCGTTCAGAGACCTTGGTCCAAACTCTTTGATTTTTAGGAGATCCTAGGCAATAAGAATCAATGGATTTAGAGATGGTAACATTAGAGGTCTTCTAGTCCATTTTATAGAACAGGAAACTGAGGCCTAGAAAAGTGAAATGTCTTATTCAAGGTTCTACAATAAGTGGAAGGGCTGGGATTTGTGGCCAGGCTCTCAGAACTCCAACAATCAATTAGTCAGTAAGCAGGCATTTATTAAGAGCTTACTTTATGCCAGCCTCTGCGCTAAGTTCTGGAGGTATTAAGAAAGAAAAAGAAAAGAAAGAAACAGCCCTTGTCTTCAAAGTGCACACATTCTAAATGGGGGATACAACAAGCAAACAACTATGTACCTACAAGATGTCTACGGGGTACATTGGAGGCAATCTCAGAAGAGAGACATAAGCATTGAAGGAGACTAGAAAAGGCCCTTTGCATAGGGTAGAATGAAGGCAGGGGAGGAAGGGAATAACACTGAGGAGACAGAGCATTTCGGGCAAGTGGGATAGCCATGAAAAGTCATGGAATCAGGAAATGGAATATTGTATGTTAGAATTTCTAGAGGGCCAATGTCTCTAGATTACAGAATATATAGAGAGAGTAAAGTATAAGCCAGGAGATTGAGGAAAGAACCAAGATGTGAAGAGTATTAGAAAATAAAGATAAGATTTTATAGTTCATCCTACAGCTGGTAGGGAGTCATCAGAGTTCATCAAGTAAGGGAGTGAAGCAATTGAGGAAAGGACAGCCCAGAGCAGAGGGAAACTAGATGTAGGGAGGCCAACCAGAAGGTTATGGCAACAATTCAGCGTTCTTTCTTTGGAAGCACACCTGAGAAAAATGGTGCCTAGAAAACACACAATTTCTTGAAAGTCACTGAATATCAGGCTAAGGTGTTTATATTTTATATAGCAAGCCATTTTGTAGAGTTTTTTCCCCCTTGGTTAAATCTGATTCTAATACTGTCCAAGCAAAGCTTTTAAAGGATTAATCTGTCAGTGATGTACGGAATGGATCACAGCATAGCATAGGCATAAAGCTGACAACTAATCATGTTGCCTAAGGGACACACATGCCCCTTCTTGATTTCTGGGCTGACTCTCCTTCAATTTGAACTCCCAACTCTGTTTGACAAGTCTGGGGGTGGGGAAATGGGGAAAGTGAAGAGGCTTCCAAAAAGGTAGGCCAACCATTGTCACAACCACACTGCTAAATGCATTCTTCTGTTTTTAGGAATAATCCCGATATGCAACCTAGTACTCGTGACTACAGCTTCTGAGCCTGCACCAATGTGCTTTATAGAAATCAGGCAGAATAACATCATTAAATTTTAAACACAAAGCATATACAAAATAGAAAATAAAATAAATAACAAGTATGATGAGATTTACTGGAGAAGAAAAAAGCAAAAATTATAAAAACATAACAGTTCACCCATAAATCTAGGTTACATTCTCCCACCAATACACATAGTATCTACAAGGGACTGTGGGGCACACTTCTGGAAACCTAACAGTAAGACATGAGCAAAAGAACTTATGTGCTGAGAACAATTCATGATTCTGGCAAAAAGGTCTGGATATTGATGGTATATTTTAGGGGAAAGTCCTCACCATGGACCACCTCTTTTTTTCCTGAACCTTTCTGCTCAGAGGTTCAGGCAAAGCCTGGTCTTTGTCCGGTCAGCTAGACAAAGTCATTTCTCTGCTGCTCTCAGGTGATTTTTTTAAAGTGTTAAATCATTTTAATAACAAGCAATTCCCTTAAGCCAAATATTTGCTAGTCTCCTTAGATCCACTGGGTATTAAGAAGTTCCTCCCTCTCAAACTACAAGCCTCTGCAGGGCTTTCTCTCACACATAGGTCATTTTAACAACCCCCAGTTCCCAGGCAAGATGATTCTGCTTTCTCCATTCAGCTTCCAGCAGCCACAGAGCTTCCCCCAATGAGAAAGGCAGAAACAGAACCTGTAGGAGCCTGTAGCTTAGTCAATCTAGCTCGTTGTGCTCCCTATTGGAGCTCACTGGTCCCCAAACAACGTTTTATGTCTAGATTCTCCTCCATTGACTTCAGTTCAAGCAGTAGTGAGAATTCTCTGCCATTGGTTTCTCTTTTCATATAGATCCTGTGTCTTCTCATTCTTTGTATGTCTGGCTTCTCATCTATCTTTAGCTATCTTCCTCTATTTTCTGATGCCTCACATCAGTACCTCCTCATAAGTAGTGACCTATCTCTTACTTACATTAAAACCCCAAGGTCCACAGTTCTATCAAGAATGGTACAAATACAAAATATACAGATTTTCCTCAGAGAGTTCTTTGACATCATCTTTCTCTATATCCTTCAAAACCCTAAAAGCAGGCCAGTGTAGAATAACCAATGAACAACAATGCACTGTGCCCATCACCACTGATCTGCTTTTAAACAGGTTCTTGTAGTACATATATTTATCTGAGTGCATTTTTTTCTCAGATCCTCAGAACTATCTCAAGCTACCTTTCTCACATGAATGGCCTTTTTGGGGTCCCTTTTTGGCAAATAAAATGCCCATATATAAAAGAAGAATTGCTTTACTGGTTTTATAAGATTATAGATTGAGGGATGAAAAGGGATATTAAAAGTGATCTCATCCAGCAGCCTCACTTTATTGGGACAGCTACATGGCATTTGGGCTGGGCATGGAGTCAGAAAGTCCTAAGTTCAAATCTGTCTTCAGACACTTACTGGCTATGTGACTCAGAACAAGTTACAACTTCTGTCGGCCTCAACTTTGAAGGGTTAATATTTGTTTAAAAAAAAAGTGCTTGGAGCAGTACATGGAACTTAGTAGATGTCATAAATGCTTGTTCCCTCCCTTCCTTCTCTACAGATAGTCCAGTGATATTAAGATATCTTCCCCAAATCAAATTGTAGGTGGCAGAGCTAGGATTTTAACCTAAGTGTCATATTTGCAAATAAAGTGCTCTTTTCACTGGCTTATGCTCCTAATGGAGTGGAGGAGTATAGAGATAAGGAGCCTGTAGCAGTAATTCATGAATGAGGTAGTTAAGGGGCACATATGAATGATGGTGGAAATAATAACAGCACCTACCTTACAAGATTGTTGAGAGAATCAAATGATGTAATATCTATAAAGTACTTTACAAACCTTAAAGTCCTGTATAAGTGCTCCAAGGGAGTTCCCTGAGTCACTAAGAGGCTAAGTGATTTGCCTAAGATCACACAGCTAAAAAATATCAGAAGACAAATTTGAACCCAAGCCTTCTTGAATTTAAGGTCAATACTTCATCCACTATTGAATAGTATCCATGCTTCCTCATAACTCATCTTAATTAAAATTAAGTCCAATCATATAATGCAATTACACCTAATATTCATCTCAATCCTCTCATCAAAAGAATTTGAGACAAAAACAAGGAGGGGGTGGGGGGAGTAGTTATAGCTACTGAATCAAAGGATAACATAGCCCCCTTTAGAGAAGCTTGCAATATGATGCAATCCTACCCTATCCAAGAAACATTTACCATGCTACCTGTCCCAAGACTACTTATATTTCAACAGAGATCAAACTATTAAGTTTAAAAAAAAAAAAGCTCTACATTTGTAATTTCAGGAGTCAGTCAACAGTTGGTAGAGAGCTTTATGTATACACTTTTATGTATCTGTTTATATGTTGAATCCACACCCTTTTCCCCACCCTAGCACAATACAAGATTTTTGAGGGTAGAGACAAGTTGTTGTTGTTGTTGTCTTTGTACCTTCAGTGCCTTGAAATAACAAAAAGGAGGGATGAGGAAAAAAACATTTATTAAGCATCTACTATGAGCTAAATACTGTACTAAGCACTTTGCAAAGATTGTCTCACAATGGTCTTGTTAAGTAGGTGCTTTTATTATTCCCATTTTATAGTTGAGGAAGCTGAGACACACAGAGGTAAAGTGACTTGCCCAAGGTAATTTTATACATGCATACATACATATATATATATATATATACACACACACATATACATATATACACACACATACACATATAGCTATTTATATGTCTTATGTATATGTGTATGACTTGTATACAGAAATATTTTTATGTATGTGTGTATATGTATATGTATACACATACACACATATATAAAAAGGCATTTAACAAATGATTGTTGGATTGGATTGATCACCTTTTCTATCTGAGCATACAGTACACCTTAAGAAGAAGCCATCGAGTGATTGTTTGGGGATTCAATATTTTTCCATTAGTGAAAATTATTGACTTGTATATGCTCATTTGTATCTGGCATACAGTTGGTCCATTTAGATTTCTAAAAATTGAAGACTGCTTTTTAGTTGATGTCTATTGGTTATATAAAAGTGGACTGCCCACATGCAGGAAGAAAAGTCAGAATCCAGTAAATAAATTTATACAAAAGCAGTAGGTCAGAAAGGTTTTGGAGAAGTTATCAGGTTGATGATTTGGGAAAAATGCAGGATAATGCATTACTCAGAAACTATCATTTACGTTTATATGTAGAGATCTAAAATCAGAGAGGAGTTGTCCTCTGAGTGTTGTACTCTGAGTACTTTCTCAACATGATTTTCCCAGAACTCATCATCATTACTTGAATAAAAGATTTCTAAGAAAAAACAGCATGGGGAAGGGGAGGAGGTAGGGAATGGTTCTAAATTCACTTTTAAGTGTTCCACCAGGCCAAGATTTGTAAATAAAGGCTACTGTTTTTAAAAAGGATGTCTTCAGCATTCATTATGTGTGGATTCCACATACTTCTTGGGGAAGAGAGGAAACCCTTTAGAGGAAAATATTCACTCACATTATTTGACATGTGAAAGCCTGACTGGACTTATTAATCAATATGAAGTTATTCTGGAAGACATTTTAAAAGGACAAGGAATTCATGTTTGTTTGTTTTTTAATAAACTGTTTTAATATTTTATGTAACTTTTCATACTGGGTTTTTTTTTTTGCAAATCTGTCGATCATCTACTTACAAAGGTATTGAATATAATGAATCAGTCCATACACGGAATTGAAGATTTGGGGGCACACACTCTCTGTGATATCACAGAGAATCAATACTTTGCTGTGTTAATGTGGAAAGACAGCTAAAGACATTTTAAGTAAAGATTCAGCACAGTCATTTCTGAAGTTTGCCAGGCTGGCCATTACTAATAAGTAATTTTTATAGCATATGCTGATTGAAATACATGTAAAGAGAAGGATTTTCTTTCATAGGTCTCATCCCACAGAAAATTAGGGGCAATACGGTATAGTGGATAGCCTGCTGGACTGAGGTGAACATAGGAAAGTCAACTGATTTGTCTGAGCCTCAGTTTCTCGTTTAAGAAATGGCAACAAACTATCTATCATATATATCTCAAGAGGCAACTTGGCATAGTGGACAGAGGGCCTTCATTAGCTCAGTGACTATGGACAAGTAATTCCTCAGTGCCCTCAGGCAACTCTTCAAAACAATAAATTACAAATATGTTGCTGATCTACATGGGGGCAGATCATTGGGAGTTTCCCCACAAGGATGAAATCACAGGTTTTTATCAAAACAAAAACTGAACTACCTCACAGGGTTGATGTTAGGCTCCAATGAGATAATTGATTTTGTGAACTTTAAAGTATAATATAAAATGCTAGTTATTGGTTTCCCACAGGCACATAAAATATCAAAATAAAACCTAAAGGCAACTCCAAAATTCTCTTCTGGGCAAGTGTTATAACAACCTTCATAACCAAACTTCTTTTTTAAAAAAATGAAATTTGCTAACCAGAAGCAAAGTTAAGCAAATTTAGATTTTCCATTGTTCAAGTTGCTGCCTTCTGGTAAAGGCACCAATGAGAAAACGAAGGAAAAAGATGGTTCAAAGCATTTAAGTAATCTACAAAGGATGATTAATTCCTGTATGGCCAAGTTTCTGCATCTGAACACCATAATGATGGTGAATAGAATAATGAAAAACACTATGTGTTAATTTTTCTCATGCAAAAAATAACTACAACACAAGATTCTTGTGTCCCTATACTTCTTGGGAAACACATGAGATTTTACTTGTGATTTAATATATATATATATATATGTATATATATATATCATGTTATTCATAAGTTACTTAGAGAAATTGGGATCCCCGTTATGTCAATAGACTAATAGACCTTATGCCTAAATAGGATCCTTGGCCTCATTCCAGAACACCTTACTAGAAAAAACTTTTTGTGAGATTAAGAAATGATAGTTCATACTTGTACATTTTCTCATATAAAATTCTAATAGATTGTGCTACACTCTGTAAAGCATTTACTGACTCTGTTTATAGGTAGTGTGTTTAATATGTAATAATATTTTGGTTAGGTTTTTATCCTTCTCTGCTTCCTTATAGCACAGCATGTAATGACTTCCATATGGATGTTGAGATCTATTTTTAGACTGTTAATTACCAGGAAACTATTTTTAGTCATACTACTTCTTTCAATTTACTGGTGAGACCAAGATATCTTTTTTGATCCTTCAGAATGGGTATTTTCTTCAGAATAAAAAGCCACTCCCAGTACTGAGTGTCAAGTCACCAGTCTCCATTCCAACAAGTCAATGTTTGATTGGTGTTACATGGAAAATAAATGTCAAAATTTAATCGGAATGATAAAGATAAATCAAATTCATCTGCTAAAATAGTTTGTTTAATTTGGGTTGAAAAATATTTTTATAAATGTAACCTGTCTGGAAATGTTGTTATAAATCCAGAAACAGATGTGTCTTCTTCAAACAGTAACAATACATTTAAAGTGGAGTTTCAGATGAATGAACTATCCAGGTTGCAGCCAGTAAGCAGAGATTCCATGATGCCAAAACTTAAAATAGTCTACATTGGTGAACTTTACTGTAATTCTCTTTATAAGGTATTGCCAACTTTTCCTGTGGGTTTGTGTCTTTAAAGTGCTGCCTAGCTTAAAATCCTGCACTTAGATTTAGCTTGTGAGAACTCTTCTCCTTCTCTCCCTCTTTTCACCCCTGTCTCCCTTTCTTTTTCTCTGCTTTTTCTCCTTCATTTTCTTTACTCTCCTTTTTCTGCTCATCTCATCTCCCCTTTTCTCCTTTCTCTTTCTCCCTTTTCCTCATTATTCTTTTTATTTTTTTCTTGTTTCTTTTTTTCTTCTTTCCTTTTTCCTTCTTTCCTTCCTACCTTCCTTCTTTTCCTTTTCCCCCCTTCCCTCTTCTTCCCTTCATTTTTCTCTCTTTTTTTCTTTCTTAAAGAAAACAGTAAAACTTCTAAATCCAGGATATTTTGTCTTTTGAGGTTTATATGTTATAATTATTGAATAAGGTATTGAAACTGTCCAAGATTTGAACTACATCTTTATCAAGTGGTAGGTGGTTAATCTATAGTCACAGAGGGAAATGGTAGTCCAATGGCCCATGACCTAAATCCATCCTAAATGTCATTCAGTAACTACATATCTCACTTGTTGACAAAGCAGAATTCCAGGTTGCTTATATATGGTGCCATTTGATCTGGTGGGGATGCCCTAGGAACAACTGTAAAGTAACAGAATTAGGAACAGAAAATACTAGTAAAACACTTTGACTATTTTTTGTCATAGTACCTTTTTTTTGTGAAAGACTGAAATTCATAGCATAGCAATCACCATTTTTTCCCCAAAGAATTAGGAATCAGAGACAAATTAAAGTACAATAACTAAATACATTTAAGTTTGTGACTAACCCAATCTAGGGAAGGAAGGAAGGAGGGAGGGAGGGAGGGAGGGAAGAGAGAAAGAAAGAAAGAAAGAAAGAAAGAAAGAAAGAAAGAAAGAAAGAAAGAAAGAAAGAAAGAAAGAAAGAAAGAGGGATGAAGGGAGGGAGAAAGAAAAAAGAATGAATGAATGAAAGGGAAATGAAGGAAGGAATGTAGGAAGAAAGGATGGACAGAAGGGAGGAAGAAACCTGCTCACTATAACTATTATACCTGTCCTTGACCATTTAGAAGAATGCATTGTCATGGGACAAAACTATCTTGTTTCAGTGGACATAGAGTTCCAGTCATTTTTATAAGGCATGCATCCCATGGGAAATGCCCCATGGAAAAAGGAACAAGGCAATCTCATGCTTTTAAGTGCCTGGTGGCACACTTAAAGATTTCTGGAACTATAATTATAATTTTAAATGTTTCTTTTAAATACACTCTCCTTATAAAATCCCTCATATAAAACTGCACATAACACATTAAAGTATCCTGAGTCACATATCATCAGGCAACGGTGATCCAATCTACATTATAACTTGACATGACAGTCCAAAAAAAATCAAGGGGAAAAGGTGAGTATTGAAACTTGGTCCTCACTACTGGAATGTGATATGAGAGAAAAGTAATTATTTGGGGAAGATTTTTCCAGTGTGAGCTATTGTGCCATTTAAAATACCTTTCAAAATACTAAAATCCTAACTAATGCAATTCAATTTTATACTAAGGGCTAGAAATACAAAACCAAAGTAGTCTATACCCTCAATGAGCTTTCATTCCACTTAGGGTAATATAACATGAAAAACAAATCATTAATAAATTAGAAAGTAGTAAGCGACTTCAGCAATAATCTAGTGGAACCCTTACATGACCAGAAAGGGAACAAGGATTTACTAAATACATACTATGTGCCAGGCAGAGTGCTAGAGTACTTTACAAATATTACTTTTTTGATTCTCACAAGCCTAGGAGGTAGATGCTATTATTATCCCCATTTTACAGTTGAGTAAACTGAGGCAGACAAAAGTTAAGTGGTTTGCTCAGATTCACACAATTAGTAAGTGTCTGAGGTTAGATTAATATATCTAAGAAGTGATCTTTTAGACTCTACTTTCAAGAGCAGGGAATCTAGTACCTTTAGAGATAGATCTGGTTGTTAAGGTTTTTTTGACATCAAGCCTGAATTATCTTATTTGTAACCTCCAGGCTACTGCTCCTAGTTTTGCTCTCTTGGGCCAAATAGATCAAGTCTGATCCTTATGCAATCATATGATCACTTTTCAGATACTTGAACCCACTTATCATATCCCTCCTGAGTCTCCTCAGGTTAAATATACCCCATTCCTTCATCAGAGCCTCAGATGACATGAACTTATGTCCTTCACATTCCTGGTTGCCTTCCTCTGGATATGCCCCAGCTTATCAATATCCTTCTTAAATTGCAGCACAAAAACCTGAGCACAATATTCCAAATGAGCTCTGACAAAGTCATAATACAGGAGAAGGGACATTTACTTACTCTTACAGGAAGCTATGCTTCTCAATGCAGTCTAAGACCTTTAGTATTCCTTGCCTACCGCATCATACTGCTGCCTCATATTAAGCTTGCACTCATCTAAGCCTGAGATCATTACTGTCAAACCATACCACTCCCATTTTTACTTGTGAATTTGATTTTTTTGTACCTAAGTGTAAGACTGTATATCTACCCTTACTAGACTCCATGTCACTTGTCATTAATGTGTTCTTAGGGGGATCCAGAGTCAGTGAATTAGCCATCCCTCTCAGTTCTGTGTCACCTGTACATTTGATGAACTGGCTGTCAATCAATACCTTTATTTGAGTCATTGATAAAATTGTTAAACATTAAAAGGGCAACTACCAATCTCAGGATGACTCTACTGGAAGCCTCTTGCCATTTTACCATTGAGCTATTATCAGCTGCTCTTTAAATCTGGCCATTGGAACATTCCTGAAATTATATATCTATATAATCTTCTCTTCCAGATCTTTCTATCTTCTCCACAAGGATAGTATAAAATACTTCATCAAAAGCTTTGATAAATTCTCAGTAAACTGTAGTCATAGAATTCCCCTAATAGACTAGTTAAATAATGATATCAAAGTGCGAAATGAGATTAGTGACATAACCTTTCTAGATGAAGCCATTCTGGTTTTTTGTAATCACCATTTCCACTTCTAGATATCTATCTCTGATTTTCAAAATTCATTCCCCATTCACCTCACCTTGCCCCAAAATTAAATCAGACTCTCTTTCCCAAGATAAAGTATAGATATCAAAGAAGGAAAATTGGTTTTGGATTAATTTTCTGTATCTTGGCCTAAATCTAAAATAAACAGGAATAGATTCATGTCTATGCTGGATACTCCCATGATGCAAAACTGTGAATGAAACTATTTTAAGTTATCCAATAACTCAAGTTTTTCCATCTATAAAATGAAAATGATTGTCTTCAACCAGAGGCTGCAATGAATAGTAGACAGACAACTAGTTATAGGAGTCAGGAAAACTTGCATTCAAATCTTGTCATAAATGATGCTTACTAAATGTATGAAAATGGACAAGTCACTGAATCCCTCTAAGCCTCAGGCAACTTTCTAAGACTTATCTAGTCAATTATAGAAAGACTGTGACCTAATCAGTAATGATTCAGATCCCCTACCAACAAAATCACAAACTGTTGGCGCATGATGTGTCCTCAAACATGAATAGTTATGTCTTGACTTCATATGCTGATTAGTTTTCACTCACTTTTCTATGTTACAACTTGCTCTCTTGACTTACTAATTCTAAAATTATGGCTATGAGTCCCCAGTCAAAGAATGATTCGTTAGTTACTTCCACTAGGGTTTTATGGCCATATTATCCAACATAAATTACCAGACCAGACCAGCAGGAGGTAGTAGAGGAATTCAGAAGTATACAGACATTAGACTAGAAGGGGAAGCATCTTGGCTCTATGTAAAACTGGCCCCATATCACTACCCCTTCCCCTGGAGCACTAAAGGAGGAACTCTATATAAAGATAATAATAATTTGAATGCAGCAGCAGCAGCATCATTATAATGTAATTAGGTACCATTATAAAAGTAGAAATTTGGTTGTGGGTGATAAACTATCTTAAAATAATCTTGCTCAGCTCAAGAATTTATGGTGACATCCAATTGCCAATCCTTTCCAATCCCAGTTCTTCACCTTAGCTTTCAAGACTCCCCCATCCCTGCCAAATAGCTCCCCATCTTATCAACTTAATATCTCCTTTTTCTCTATCTCCCTCTACAACTCCTTCCTAGATCTGGACCTTTGCATATTACATTCCTTCTACCCAAAATACCCTCCTACCTCCTCACTCTCCATGTAACTCATGTTCAAAATTAAACTCTTCAAGGAAACCTTCCATTGATTGACCCATCTGAATTTAGTTATGCCTCTACTTAGTAATCTCTTAGCATATATTCTCAAGTCATACTACATTAATTTCACACTTCTCAAAGTTATGTATTTTTCACATGTGTCATGTCAAATCAAGAAGCATTTATTAAGTGCCAAATAAGTGCCAGGCATTGTGTTAAGCACTGGGGATAGGAGAGAAAAAGTCAGAAATAGTGCCTGTGCTCAAAGAGCTCACAGTCTAATGGGGGAAACAACATCCAAACAATTATGTACAAAAAATAGAGAAACACAGTAAAATGAAGACAATTTCAGAGGGAAGGTGTAAGCATTAAGGAAGATCTTTTTGCAGAAACTGGAGTTTTAGCTAATATTTGTAGGAAGCCAGGAGGAAGAAATAAGGAGAATTTTGTCTTTATAAACCTAATGACAAAAAATCCTATATTTTAAAATGGTCTCAGATGGTATATACTTTTTTAAGAACCAAAATGGAAAATGAATAAGCTGACTTGTATAAAGTGCTCTGCATTTCTTACAGCACAATAATTCCATTA
>CM053595.1:188793546-188813088 GCA_028646575.1 Pseudocheirus occidentalis | reverse complement strand
TTATAAGACAACTCCAAAAGCCTCATGATGGAGAGACATGTCTACATTCAGAGAAAGATCTAGAAAGATCAGAGTTTAAATGGAGACTGAAGCAACACATGCTATCGTACTTTTTCATGTTTGGTTTTCTTTCTTTTTTCCCATTGTTCACTCCATTGGTTACAACCCTTCTATACAACCAGACTAATGTCCAGTGTGAAAGTATTTGCAGATCCTATACTTGATTGCATACCACCATGGGAGGTGGGGGGGGGGGTAAGGGAGAGGGAAGAGAGAAAATTTGAAACTCAAGGGACTGTAGAACTGAATCTTGTAAACTCAAAGTCAATAAACAAATCAATTTAATTTTAAAAAGTGCTCTGCAAACCTTAAAGCTTTGAATAAATTCTAGCTCTAATTTCTATGAAAGAAGCAAACTAATTAAAATATCTATACTTATCTATTTCTATTTTTTATCCTCCAGTGCATACATATTAAGTTTAAATTATTTCACAAAAGATTTACCATGGTCTGCAGGCAAAAGGAATTCTAATGGACAAAGCTAATAATGAATAGAAGTATTTAAGTTTGTATGAAAAAGTCAACAGAAATCAAGAAAGAATTCTATACTTATTATCCCCGAAATACAATAATGGAAAACTAAAGATTTGCCTATAAAAGCAGATAAATACCTGATCATGAAAACAAACATGGAATATAAACAATCGTAGGGATATCTCTTAGAAACAAAAGAAGGAAATGGCAGAGAATTATGCTTTGATCTCAGATTCTGTCCACATTTCACCCAAACATCTGGGTTAAAAGTAAAAGATTCATTCAGCTTGTCAAAGAATTGGCCTCCACATTGACTAACACAACTGACAGGAACAATTTTTTTTTTCTCTTATTGGATTCACCATGGTTTTGGATGACCTAAAACAGACTGTCTACGCATTATGAAGTTCTCTCCAATAACTAAAGTATTTCTTGAAAAGAAAAAAGAAAAACTCTAATTGTTTCCATTCTAAAGAAGTCAACCAAAAAAATCCTTCAGTCTCATCTTACTAAAGTTGAAAAAATGAATTAATTGGCAGACAGTGTGGATTGCCATGATGAATTGTTATCCATAAGGGAAAACCATAATTGACATCTCTTTCTGTTTAAGAAAAAGTAAAGAGAAAGATAAACAAAATAGGGGAGGGGGGAGGAAGACAAGTAAAACACCTAAAGGATAGAAACAGACACAAAACAGAGTTAGTATGAACCCACAAATGAGAGAGAAACAAAAACATACTGTTTTCTCCTAATCACAAGTGACTTATTTAAATAGACAAAATGACAGACTGGTCTCAATCTATTTTAACTGCCAAATCCTATCAGCAGGGTGTGATTATACCTTAAGACCACCTTCTAGGGAGTGCTCAGCCTCTGCTGAGAATTTGCTCCAAACCTAAGTCCACTCCAACAAATGCTGAATTCTTCCAAGCAAACATTTGTGGCCATTAAAATGGGGGGAAGTGAACCTACATTCCAGAGTTTGACAGAACAATTTATAAATATATACCACAATCAAATCTGAATATACATGTATGTGTATATAAATAAATACATAATATATGTGTATATAGTGTATATGATGTCCCAAAAGTCTAAGTGCAGTTGTGTGTGTGTGTGTGTGTGTGTGTGTGTGTGTGTGTGTATCATTTGGCTCAGACTTTTCTTTCAGGGATTTGAAGAGCAGTTTGTACCTTTGAGCTATAAAGCTACCCTGAAGGCAAGAGAAATCCTAGGCTCTGACCTAGTACTTCCTGCTCTTAACATTTTTTTTAATCTGTCCTTATTTCAACATGAAATTGTAAGAAATAAGGCCCCAAGGGTACATTTTTCACAAGTTCCTTCACCTCTAAGCCAATTCGTATAAAATATTTTGAATGGGTATACCATTTTGTTCACCACATTAACTAAAACTGTACCTTACAATTTCAACAAGCACAATTGGTGAAAAATTTAGAACCATGAGCTAAAGAAATGCTATTAGAAAAGAGAATGCCTTAATTCCTATTTTTTAAAATTTTAAAACTCCAATTTTAATAAAGCTATTTTCCCCTTTACCACACTATTAGGCTAGGGGGCATGGGGTGGAATTTGGGGGGAGAGTTTGGGAGAGAGAAGACCAATTGAATATGGGAAACCTAACATAAAATAAGAGTTTCTCATGGCTACATCTCTCAGATTTGTGAGGAAAACACCACCTCATATAAATGGCTCCTTTGTTCTGAGGACAGACAGTAGTGAGAATCACTCAGAATCAGAAAATGGGGGTGTCAATCCCCAGTCCTCTGAATTTCACTTTCCTCAATGGTAAAATAGATATAAAGATACTTAAACTGTCTACCCTCAAATAGTTGAAAGGGAAGTTCTTTCTGAACTCTAAGACACCATAAAAAGAGATTCATTATTGTTTAAATGTAAGCAAACCACTATTGGGAGGAGTGGTTCCCACTTGAACCCTTAGTAACTATGTTGATTATGGGATTAGACCCTTAAGTGAATTTTAGTATCTTCATCTAGAATCAGTACAATAATATGTGCATTACCATTACAAATTTTTCACAAAATTTTGGAGGAAAATAGTTTACAAATCGTAAAGTGTGTGTGTATACATATACCTGGAGATATATATATATGATATTACTATTGCTACTGTTACTAATAGAAGATGAAACTGAAGTCCTGATATACATTGTTAGAAGTTAGAAAAACTCTTCTTCATGAAGAGTTCCCTAAGATACTTATATGTGTATTTCTATTAAATTTTAAGCTTCTGTAGTGCAGAGACCCTCTTTTGCCTCTTTTTGTATCCCTAACACTTAGCACAGTGCCTGGCAGATAGTAGGGGCTTAATAAATGCTTATGGATTGATGGCATAGGTATACATGTCAGTATACACAAATATACATATACATATATAGCCCAGCTACAAGATACATACAATGTGTTTGTTTGTACGTATCTTGTAGCTAGAAACCAAGAATGGGGAGAAAAAAGCTATGGTGATTAAAGAAGCTGAAGAAAAATAGCTTAATTAGACAAATTACCTAAAATACCTATTCTTGCTATTTTGCTCTTCCAGCTTTAGTTCTTTCTAGTTGACATAGAGATCATAGATCACAAATTGAGTTGGAAAGGATCTCAGAGTTCTTCAAATCCAACTCTTTAATTTTAAATTAATTATTAAAATTAAATTTTAAATTTAAATTAAAGCACAAGGAAGTTAAATAATCTCCCAAATTCCCACAGGTACCAAGTATAAGAGGCAGGATTTAAATCCAGATCCCCTGACTCTGGGCCCAGTACTCTTTTCACAGAACTGCTAAAAATTGGGGGGGGGGGTGGAGGGAAACAATTATTTTCCTTTAAAGACAAGGAATTTAATTTTCTGCATTGAGTCTGAGAAATGTTTTAAGTTTCTAAGAAGAATACTCTGAAAGTTACACAAAGTAATTCCAAGAGGAAGCAAGCACTAATTCTTTAAATCAAGTGAGGTCTCATGTAAAAGGTTACATCTGAGTTGTGCTTAATTGAGATTCTATAGGAAAAATTCCAGAATTGGACTCTTCTCCTTTAAGCTTCTTGTGAACACAATTCTGAAATTCTTCAACATAAATTGAATAACTGAATCGCTAAAATCAGTGACTCATGCTACCCTTGATGCTTACAGATAGATGGTCTTCAGAGTTGGGAAAACTTCTTGGCCCATGAAAAAATAGCATCCTATTACTTTAGTTCTGCCTAAAATATATTACCCATGGACCATAGTGGTTTCCCCCCTAACTATATTCAGATGGCAAACTTCAGCATTCCACACATTAATCTCTGTTGGATTAACAAAGAAAACACTTAATGTTAAAGCAATGAAATATTGTTTACATTCAGAATGATGAAAAGGAAATTCTTCAATGGAGTCTCCTGATTGAGTAGTTTAGGCTAATATTTTAACTTTTCATGTCTCCAGTTTGTAAAGAAAACAAATCCAGATAAAATATTTTAATCATTAAAAAAAAAAAACACAAGGGAAACTACAACATATCCTATGTAGACCTGATGGTGTTTTCTTTGTTCTTTTTTACTCCAAGATGAAACAGCTGTTCGTTGTTTAAAATAGCATCTCCCATTTAGGTCTTCCCGCCCCCCCCCCTCCCGCATCAAAAGGAAGCCATCTTATCCTTCCAGTTTGCTAACATTAGAGAGGAGTAAACATTCATTTCCTACATATAGTATTTATAATTGAGGACTTGTGAACTTTGGCATCTAAAAGTCACACTGACCTCTTCACACCAGGTCTTGAACCTTCCACCCCAAGACCCCACCAAAAGACCACAGTAACCTGAAGGTCACCTTCCTTTAATTCAATTTCACAAACTCTTCCTTATTCCATTCTCCCAGATCTGACTAAGCCCTGGGCTGGTGCTATAAAGGGTGGAGACAGTAGTTATTTTATGATACCTTATCAGTGGGCTGATACCAGTGTCTCAAAAGAAAAGTCTTAATGGCAGCAATTTAAAAGTTTCTCATGTTCCAACTCTTTAACTGAGTCAGTCCCCTGATCTGCCAGTACCTACTGGTTTTCTTTTAAAAACCACATCATAGTTGTTGGGGGAAAAAAAAATGTTTTATGAGTCCCAGTCCTAGAGCAACTTAATCGACATAGCGTGATCCATGGCTGCAGGTCCTTAAGGCAGAAATGCAGGGGGAAAGAGCTCTTTCAAATGAGCCATTTAAAATAAATTCCCTACCTTTAATTGGAGGGGGAAGGGAAGAATGGGGTTAAAACCTGTCACACTTAAAATTAAAATGTTCTCTTGGATTCAATTCAAGTCATACCCTTTCACCCCTCCCTTTTTCCCGGATAAAAGATGAATACTTACACTTCCATGATATTTTTTTCCCAAAGACTCCAGAAAATGTTTAGCAGTTATTAAGCAAGAGCCACTGAACTGGCTGCCTAAACATATTCAGCTGGTGCCAGAGGATGCCACAGCAAATAGTATTCTTAGACACAGGTGCTCCCTGATCACAAGTAACCTAAAAACTTTCAAGCAGATGGTGCAAATTCCTATCTGAAAAGAATGGTAAAGCCCTCTAAAAGAAACACAAAACTTAGACATTTATAGCTAAAATGGAACTTGAAGGTCTGATCTATCCTTGTTTAGAGAGGAGTCTCTGAGGTACAAAGAAGTCAAGGTACTGTGTCTCTAAGGCAATATTCACAGCACCAACTACTACTATGAGTATGCCCACATAGTTCTGAATTGCAAAATATAACAGACTCTCTATATAGAAGATAGAAGCAAAACATTTATTCAGACACCAGAAAGCCAAATCCCAACACCAGAAAACCGAATCCATCATAGAAACAAAGAAGTTAATACATATTATTACTGCAGAGAGCAACACTATCCCAAAGCCTTCCCACAAACAAATATTCACGAACCTAACTTTTCCTTGCCTGGTCCTCTCTTCTCCCTCCATTCTAAATGCTCTGATTTCCAGCTTCCTCTGAGCTCTGCTCCACCCATTCAGTAAGCTCCTCCCACCACAGACTCCGTGTGATTACATTAGGCCTATTAAGGGGCAAGGAAGATCTTCAAATTACCATTACCATTATAGGTACTTGCTCAAGGTCATACTTACCCTGTTAGTGAAAGAGCTAAGGCTAGAAGTCATCTTCTTGGTTCCAATCCAAGGCTTCCCATTACCATACTCTGACCTTCTTGTTTGCTCATATATGTAAAACATTTATCAAAAAGCTTAAGCTAGATGACAGATTATTATATTTCAAATAACAATAAATGAAAATAATGACAATTATGACAATAAATGATAACAATAATTTATTCAGTCAATGGAGATTCATTAAGTGCCCCTTGATCAGTCAGTAAAGATTTATCAAGTGTCTACTATGTGCCTAGGGCAGCTAGGTGACACAATGGATAGAAGACTAGGTTTGGAATCAGGAAGACTCATGTCTCTGAGGTCAAATCTGGTCTCAGACCCCTATTGGTTGTTTGACCCTGGACGTGTCATTGACTTGGTTGGCTTCAGTTTCCTCATCTGTAAAACGAGCTGAAAAAGGAAATGGCAAATCACTTCATTATCTCTGCAAACAACACTCCGAAATGGGGTCACAGAGAGTTGCACATCACTGAAACAATTCAACAATGCCATGTACCATGCACTATGCTAGGAAATCAAAGGTGAATCTCAAAGAGATTGGTCTCTCAGATCTCAAAGATTGGGTCAAGATAGCATCAAAACCTTGATACATCAAATTGATACACACTAAACATAAGGTAATTTGGAGGTAGGACTGGAAACTGCTGGGAGGAGAGAAGGCTTGGAACATTGGAATCAGTATTTTTGCTGAACTTTAATGGAAACTAGTGGCTCTAAGAGGTAGGTTTGATGAGGTAGAGGAGCCCACACATGGAGTGGAACCTGCCTTTGCAGAGATGGGAGACAGAATGTTGCAGGTGAGCAACAGCAGGAAAGCCAGTCTATAGAACCATAGAATTCATAAAAAGAAACTGTATATTATGAACCCAAAAGGGAGGTTGGATCCCTTCTGTGAAAGACTTTTAAAATGCCAAAGAGGGGAATTTGTAGGGAAACAATCTACCTTCTTCTATAATCTTTTCTGATCTCTCCCAACTGCTCCTGGCCCCTGTCCCACATTATCCTCTATTCAACTATCTTCTATTCATTTTGCCGTGTGTGTGTGTATGTGTGTGTGTGTGTGTGTGTGTGTGTGTGTGTGTACCTCCTTGAAAGCAGGAATAATTTTTTTAAATTTATGAACAATACCTGGCACTTAGCTGGCATTTAATAAATGATTATCAATGGATTGATGAAGAGATTTAAAGATATAAAGGTAGGAATGAAAAGATTTGGCAACTAGTTGGACATTTGGAATGAAGGAGAGTAAGAAATCAAGGAAGGCTACAGGGTAAGGAACATGAGTGACTGAAAGACGATGTTGACCTCACCAGAATTAGAGTTTAGAAGATGGGTTTGGGGATGGGAGGAGGGAGGGAAATAATGATTGGTTTTGAATACATTGAGTCCATTAGTCTATTGATGAAGAGGATCTGGAGCTCCAGAGAAAGACCACCAATGCTAAATATTTACATGTATAATTCATCTGCATAGAAGTGATAATAAAACTCAAGGGAAACAACTAGCTGGCTGAAAGAAAATAGTCTTAAGATATTAAGACATGTAGGAGGAAGAATATAAATGTTAACACAACAAAAGTCACTAATAAAGAGTATTCAAGCCAGTAGAAGGAGAAGTAGAGAACTAAGGGAGATAAGTGCCACAGAAATCCAGAGAGGAGGAGGTGGAACCAAGATGGCAGAATAAAGGCAGAAACTCACCTGAGCTCTCCCCCAAAACCCTCTAAGCATCTTTAAATAATAACTCTAAACAAGTTCTAGAGTGTTAGAACCCACAAACAAGACATACTGAAACTATTTTCCAACCCAAGAGAACTTGGAGAGTCAGTAGGAACGGTCTTTTGCACCTAGGTGAGAGTGGAGCACAATTCAGCATAGGCACACCTGCATAGCTCTGGTGACAGCAAACCAGCAACAGGCCTTGGGAGTCACTGAATCAGCAATAGTTTCATTTTGATGTGTTTTTGTTTGTTTGTTTTGCTCTTCTTAACAAGTGACTATATAATTACAGCCACTTAAGAAAATAAATTTCAAGTACAAATGGTATTACTGACTCTTAGAAAGATAGATTCATTGCTTCACATAACGTTAGAAATGAAAGTAGCCCTAGAGATCACCCCTAACTCTCCCATCTTATGGATGAGAGAAGACCAAGAAAGAGTGGAAAAAGTACTTGAAACATATTAATAATTGACAGTGATTTATCTTTTCCTTTGTATGTGTGTACACATGCATTCTGATTTCAGAGGAGAAAAGATATAGTAATAGTATATAGTACTAGTAGTATATAGTAATATACTATATATAGTATAGTAATAGTAATGTCTAACCCATATAGTATAGTAATGTCTAACCCATGAAACATTCAGTTTCCCTTTCTGGTTCTGGTTGACAATATAGTAGCTTTTAGGGTATGATTCTGACCAGATGTAACTCAGAGTTTAAGGACACACATTTTGAAAAGAATCTCCTCATCAGTTGTACATCTAGAAATTCAAATGACCAGTGGATGTTTAAAAGAGTGCAATCTCACCTTTCCATTTTTTTCCTTTCTGGATATAATATATGTGTTTTTCTGAGATGAAGAGTACCTCTCTACAGTGCTTGGGAAAGACCTACTGGAAAAAGGATTGCCCAAGTCTGGTCCATTTTCCAGAAGACATGGCTGACAATTGATTGGACAATGCAGAGCCAAGGTGAAATACAAAATGCCTAATTAGCAATCCCTCAAACCAAATATTTTTAAGTATGAACTTGGGGTGATGGGGGGAGCTGTTAACTAGTTATCATTGTTATTTGTTGAATTTAAATCTTATCATCTATGCATATTTGTAAGTCTAGTTTATTCAGTATTGATTTTGTGTGTAGGAAACAAATACTCATACTTGCTTTATATTGAGTGCTTTTCAATTCTTCCCTTAAAGGGAAATTTTAGGCATGATCCACAAGCCAATATATAAGTAATTTTTTCTCTAGAGTACTAGGCTTGTTGTTTAACAAGTCAAAGATTATGAGAAAAAGGAGTCTGGCCCTCTTCTCATTAGAATGCCGATAGGTTCCTTAGTGGGACCTATGTGTACAGTACTCATTACCTTCAGAAAAATCACTGGTCTCCTGAATTTGGACCAAAAATAGGAGTCACTTATTGATTCAAGGTCTAATTGAATACAGGAATAATTGATGGAGTGCTATTCATGACTATTGTCTTCCTAATTGGTCGATGTCTGCTGTATGGTCACATCTATTTTTGATGAGGAATACCTCTGAAAATGAAAATAACCATTTCTGAAGAATGGTAAGTCATTATCATGCATTTTCAAATTTTCTTCTAGTAAAGTCCCATTCTAATACAGGGGTGGGGAAACTATGACCTTTTGACTGAGTCCAAGTCCAAATACTTTTGTAAAGGAGATTTGTTCTATGAAGTTTGGATTTGGTCGAAGGACCATACTTAAGGACCTAGAGGGCCACATGTGGCCTCTAGGTCACAGGCTCCCCACCCTGCTCTACTGTCTTATCATGGAGGGAACACTGGGAGCTTGAATGGTTCTGGGGTCTCTCTTGGCTTCAGTTGCAGAATCTAAAGTGAATGCACTTCTTTTCCATCTTAGCCTTTCAGAATCTTTATCTTCCTTCAAGGCTCTTCTTTCTTACTAATCTTTTATTTATTTCATTAAATATTTCTCCATTATATGTAAAAAAAATTATGATTCATTTTCTTAAATTTGTAGTTCCAAATTCTTTCCCTCCTTCATACCTTTTTCCCATCTTTGAGAAAGCGATCGATTTGTGTCAATTATATATGTGAAGCTATGAAAATATATTTCCATATTAGCCATGTTGCAAAGAGAAAACACAGACCAAAGAAAAAACTGAACAAGAAAAAGTATGTTTCAATCTGCATTCAGAGGTCATCAGTTCTCTCACTGGAGGTATATCATGAGTCCTTTTGAATTATCTTGATTATTGTCTTGAGGAGAGCAGCTAAGTCTTTCACAGATGATCAATTACAATATTACTGTTCCTGTGCACAATGTACACAGTATATTCTTCCTAGGTTTTTTGAAACCATTCCATTCATCATTACTTATAGCACAACAGTATCCCATCACAATCATATAGTACAACTTGTTCAATCATTCCCCAATTGATAGGTATCCCCTCAATTTCCAATATTTTTCCATTACAGAAAGAGCTGCTATAAATATTTTTGTACAAATAAGCCTTTTTTCCCTTTCCTTTGATCATTTTGGGATTTAGACCTAGTAGTGTTATTGTTTGGTCAAAGAAAATTCACAGCTTTATAGCCCTTTAGGCATAGATGCAAACTGTTCTCCAGAATGTTTGGACTAGTTCACAATTCTATCAATAATGCATTAGTGTTCCAGTTTTGTCCTCTCCAACATTAATCATTTTCTTTTTCTATCTTATTAGCCAATCTGATATGTGTGCGATAGTATCTCAGAGTTCTTGTAATTTGCACTTCTTTAACCAGTAGCAGTTTAGAGTATTATTTTCATGTCAGTACTGATAGTTTTGATCTCTTCTACTAGAAATTTCCTATTTAAGGCAGACTTCAGAAAAACCTGGAAAGACTTATATTAACTGATGCTGAGTACAATGAGCCTAACAAGGAGAACATTGTAGATAGTAACAGCCACATGCAAAGACTAACTTTCACTGACTTGGCTCTTCTCAGCAATGTAAAGATCTAAGACAACTCCAAAAGGCTCATGGTGGAAAATGCCATCCACATCCAGAGAAAGAATTTTGGAATCTAACTACAAATGAAAACATACTACTTGCTCTCTTTTTATGTTATTATTTTGTTTTGTTTCTTCTTTCTTATGGTTCCTCCCACTAATTCTAATTCTTCTTTACATCATGACTAATGTGAAAATATGTTGAATATGAATGTATAAAGTAGAGCTTATATCAGATTGCACACTGTCTTGGGGAGGGGAGAGAAGGAAGGGGAGAAAATTTAAAACTCAAAATCTTATGGAAGTGAATGTTGAAAAGTAAAACTAAATTAATTACACACGCGTGTGCGCGCACACACACACACACACACACACACACACACTTGCATATCCTTTGACCATTTATTAAATGGGGAATGGCTTCAATGGCTACCTCTAACCAAGATGTACAGCCTTCAATCATACCCCACCCCAGATGTTAGTCTTCTCTCCTTTCTCAAATTACTTTTATTTACATGTGTATGTGTTTGTGTGTGTGCATGTGTGTGTGTATGTGTGTGTGCCTTCCTACCACTCCTGCCTTCTTAAATTTCCGTGAAGGTAGAGTCTGTTTCACTAATGCCTTTTTATCCTTATCATCTTGGCATATGATGGATGCTTAATAAATGCTTAATTGAGTCAAATGGGATGTGCCCATCTCTAAAGGGCAATGAAGGGATCAATGGGTCCTCATAACTAGAGTGGGTTGTACCCTGGCAAGAACAGTTACCTCACCTTCTGAATTTCTTTCAGGATCAGGCAAAGCTAATGATTCAACCTTTCCAGTAGCTTTTCCTGTTGTGAAATAACCACACCTCATTCATGCAGAGAGTGGTAGATTATCATTCCCATGAATAAGAGATGGCCAAGAAAATAAGCCACAGTCAATTCAATTCAACAAATATTTATTAATCATATTATGTACAAGGCTCTGTGCTAGGTGCTGGGGAGGTAAAGCTTGAGATAACACAATTTCCGGCTCAGTTAAACATGTTACAAGCAAATTAATTCAGTCGTAGAGGGAAGGTGGGAGCTGATGCTTGGACAAATTATTAGACAAATTATCATGATACATAGAATAGTTTCTTTAAGAGAAAAGTTCAGAAAAATGATGGTGAGAAATTTCAGGAGGGAAAGACTATTTTCATTAGCATAAGTATGGAGAGAGTTATCAGAGAAGGAGACCTCTTGCTAAAGAATCTATACAGGGCCCTAAATAAAGGGAGGCAGTCCAACAGGTGGAGATGAGATGAAAGTCCATTCCAAACCTCAAGGATGGCAAAGGCAAAGACAGGAGAAGACATGTTTAAAAAAATGGGGAATGATGGGCAGTGGTCTAAGGGTTGTTGTATAAGATGAAACTGCAAAAATAGGATTTGAGGCCAAAACGTTGAGGGCCTTGAATACCAGAGTCTGAGGTTTATTCTGTAATTATCAGTCAATGAGAAGACATTAAAAAATTTTTAGTAGTGGCATGGCATGAACATAGAGACACATTAGGAAGGTTATTTGGGTAGATCAGACAGAGAGTAGGCTACAGAGAGAAAAACCCTTTTAAAGTAGCCTGTGAAAAGAAAAAAGGCCTTAAGGGTGGGTACAGTGGAAAGGAGACTATGGGCCAGATGTGGAAGAGATTACATTAGAATCAAGCAAACTTGGAGAGTGATCCACAGTTACATGTGTGGGGTCAGAAGGAGGGAAGAGCCAAAGATGATTCCCAAAATAGGTGGCCTCTTCCTTGCTTTTAAAGTTTCTACTTTCAACCTGTACATTCAATCCCGCCCTCTCCTGTTCCCTCCACAATCTTTTCCCATCAGTTATCTACTATCTCCTTCGTGAACTTTCAATAATTCCCTCTCTACTCAATCTATTCTCTTACTTTACTAATAGATGCAGTTCTCCCCATCCCAAAGAAATTGCTTTCAATCCTGTAACCCCCTCAGACAATTATTCACTCAAAAGAAGGTTTCAATATAATACATCATCCTAGTACCTTTTAAGTCATACTACCACATCCTGGCAGATAGGGGCATAGAGTTAGGAAAACCTGAGTACAAATCTGGCCTCACATATTTGCTAACTGTGTGACCCTGGGCAAGTCACTTAATCTCTGTTTGCCTTAATCCACTGGAGAAGGAAATAACAAATCATTCTGGCACTTTGCCAAGAAAACCTCATGAACAGTATTGGCATGCTATGATCCAGGGGTCATAAAAAGTCAGACACAACTGAACAATCATCTCCTCCCAGAACTCATTTCCCTATATGTGTTGTCACCCCACCTCTAATTAACCCTGCAATGTGAACTCCTTAAGTGCAAAGACTATATTTGCTTCTGATTTTGAAGCTCCAGAATTTAGCATAGGTCTTGGTACATAATATCAATTCATTTATTTATTAAATTCTCTGGTCTTACCACTTCCACTTCCTAACTTTCCCCACTCAGTTAAAACTGATAATGAGGCTTTACATCTCCACCATGATACTGAAACAGCACTCTCTAAAGTTATTAAGGATCTCACTAAATCCCAAGGTCATTTGGGGCGGGGGCGAGGGGAAGGTTCCTATTCTTCTGGACCTGTCTTGCAACATTTTAGGGCATGACCCACCAACTCCTTAAAAAAAATACTTTCTTGTAATTACTCATTTTTTTCCTTCTGGCTTCCATAATTCTGTCCTCCCATGCTTCCTCTACCCCTATAACTTATTTCTGTTCTTACCTTTTTGTAGATTACTTATCATCTCTCTATTCCTCATACAGTGGAGTATCCCTTGAGGTTCCTTTCTAAACCTCTCCCTTGATGAGTTTATCTATTCCCACAGATTCAATGATCAGCTCTAAGGAGATGATTCTCAAATGATGTCAACGAACAACAAAACACAGTGGGATTTTGTACTGTGCTCTCTACATCTCTGAGGCAATCATTGTATGATTATGAAGGTGTGGTCTGCTACAGGGGAAAAAAATCTGTAAAAACCTGCTTGTTCCCTTTCTATATCTTGATCATGAACACCCTTAGTACACATGGATGTCATTCCCATGGCATTTTTTTTATAGAGATGAGAATGTTGGCATATATGTGAGTAGTCAGTAATTGATTCTCATTCTCCTTTGGGGTTAATTATATCATTAGTGATTTTTTTAACATTCTTTTAAATCTTTACATCCACTCATTTTGTGACCTTATTAGCTCTGAGGGATTGGATATTCATCTTGATGATGATGATGCCTAGATGCATCTGTCTGATAGTCGAAGTCTCTCTCTTGGACTTCCAAGTCTTGCACCACTCCCATAGATATCTTAAACTCAAGACATCCAAAGCAGAATTCAGCATTTTTCCTACAAAACTCACGTCTCTTCTGATCTTTCCTATTAACTCTGAAGAACACCATCTTCTTCCATTTGCTCAGGTTTGTGACATCGGTGATTCCTTAATTCCACACTCCTTCCTCTCAATTAGTTGCCAGATCTTGATGTTTCTATCATGACAATGTGCCAAATATATTTCCTTCTTTCCAATTATAAACTACCATCCTCATTCTTGTCTGTACTATTATCGTAGCCTACTATTATATTGTTATTATTGTTGTTCATCTACCTGTCTCAAGTTTTTCCTCTCTTCCCAACCACCCTTCACATAGCTTACAAAATGATTATCCTAAAATTTAGATCTATCCATATCACTCCCCTACTCAATAGACATTAATGTTTATCGTCACTGACATAAAATTTAAATTCAAATGTTTGTTTCTTTAAGATTTGACCCCAATCTTTCTAGTCTTATTTTAAAATTATTCTGTGGCAGCTAGGTGGCAAAGTAAATAGAGCATTTGCCCTGAAGTCAGGAGGACCAGAGTGCAAATCTGGCCTCAGACACTTGACACTTAACTAGCTGTGTGACCTTGGACAAGTCACTTAACCCCAACTGCCTTGCCTTCCCCCTTCAAAAAGTATTTTATTTTACATGTTATGATTCAGTCAAATTGGCTGTTCACTATTCTTATATAATGTTAATTTCCTATCTCCATGCCTTTACACCAACATGTCTAGAATATCCTTCCTTCTTACTCCACCTTTAAGAATCCCTAATTTCCCTAATTAAGTATGATATCAAACACTACCTTTAGCATGAGGCCTTTCCTGATCTGCTTCAGTTGCTGCCATATTATTCCTAAAAAGTTACCTCAAATCTACTTTGTATATATTTTATATAATCCTATACCAAGGATGTGCTGGAGCCAGATTGTTCTGACTCTTGTACATCATTAAATTTTCAAATATAAATTTTATTTATATCTTGGAAATCAACAAGTACTATAAAGCAGGTCCAAATTTCTTATTTTCTTGATTGACTAGAAGACTTAGGAAAAGTGATGAAGAAAAGTTTAATATCTAAATTCAATTTTAAAAGTATATTATACATACATTTCTTGAAGAGCCTATTTCTAAGCATTTATCTGCATACCACGTACCTATATATGCACGTTCATCATCCCTGGGGGAATGTAAGCTGTATGAGGGCAAATATTGTTTTCACTTTTGTCTTTCTCTCCATATCTCCTGGTACAGTGTTCAGCTGATAAGGCTGATTGCTCTCAAAACTACATTGCTTCCAGCAGAAAGCATTTACATTTATGTGTTTGTGTGTGTGTGTGTGTGTGTGTGTGTGTGTGCGCACATGCATGTGTGTACTTGGCCAAGTCCAAATAAGTTTTCCTATGTGTCATTTTCCTTCATCAGGAAACAAGATGATCCAGTCTCATTAATCGATGTAAGACTATATTGATAAAGAGATGCTGGCAGATTTATTCCATCTACTTGTGGTCCGCTTTCTAGTTTCTTCTACAAATGGTCATTGGATGATTTTCATTGCATTGTATATCGTTTTCCAAAGGTTCCTTTTCCCCAGTGTTGTTTTTCATAGTTTTCTGATGTGATACTATTTTAATCTTTAGCCATGCCTATCTCTAATGTTTTCCAAACAAGATTATATTCTTCCCAACAGGTGTTCTCCTTCCTTGACTGCTATGTCTTTCTACTTTGCAAGAAAATCAAGTTTGTACTATGTGAAAAAGGTTTTGTGTTCTTTTAGCTACCTTACTGTAGAAATTGTTTTATGTGAATTAATGAACTCTAAGAAATAGTGATCATCAGAGTCAATATCTTTACTTTTGTCTTTCTCATTTTTTTCAAAGTAAACAGCTAAAATAGCTAAAATTCAAACTGACGTTAATGAAAGCAGTGACTCCTCATTATCTATCTCTGCCCCCTCCCCCAATCTGGTGTTGATTCTGACCTTTGTTTTAACTAGTTGAAAGTCAGGCTGCCTACAGACAGCTGATTCTGAAGTGAAGCCCACATTAGTTAGCAGCTGCTTTCAATCTATTAAAGTACTCTTCTTGAGTAGTTTCACTCATGTCCAAATCTTCATGACCCCATGTAGGGTTTTCTTGGCAAAGATAATGGAGCAATTTTCCATTTCCATCTCCATTGTTAAAGTATAGGCAATTTCATTTTCTGAAATGCTGTGCAGTGCCTATGCCTTATAATTCTCTTTTTAAAAATATACAGTCTTTTACTTTCTTTATTATGAAGTAATATGAAAATATGGAATTACATATTCTAACATATTTTGCTATCTGGCTCTGTATCCACCTTCATCATGAAGACAATGAAGATCAACAAGAAGATGAATTTGGTTTGTAAGGTCTTGTCAAGTTCTTCATTGACTTGCCCTACTTCATTTTTCACTATGGTTATAATTTCAACATGTCTAAAACTGAACTTCTCATATCACACTCCCTGCCTCCTAGCATGCTGTGAGAGAGGCCATAGGAGGATGATGGTGGTGTCACAAGTGAAATCATATAAAAAAGAGCATCAGTAGAACATTTTAACAATGAAAAAAACTCCAACTTGGGTTGACCTTCTCCAGTCATCCTCCCACACTGAAGTGATCTCTCCCTCCTCAACATTCTCATATCAATTTCTCTGATTCTTTTATTTGCACTTCCCTCACTTTCCTCTGTATTGTAGTTGTTTATGTATTTGTCCTTGTTCCTATTAGATTGTAAACTGCTTAAAAGTAGAACTTTTATTTTATTTATTTTGCATCCCTAGCATATAGCACAGTGATTTACACATAGGAGGTATTTAATATATGTTTGCCCAATTAGGTCAGTTTGATCAAATGATTTATATATTTAAGTCATGGAGAAGAACGTTGGGATTCACAGACAGTGCATATGGAGGAAGTATGTCAACACCATGTCAGTACAGCAATACTTCAGTCTATTTTTTAGTAAAGAAAAGGCTTATCTATTGGGATGATGTAAACATCACAACTGGGTTTTTGGTTGATTATCTTTTCAGCTTTTCAATTAATTATTTAAGTATCACTAAGCCACAGTCCCAAACCACAGACAGCTTGATGAGTGTTACAAGGAAAGAGTTTTGCCATTCACTCCATATCTTATGCCTAGGCTGCCATTGAATGTTTGCATCATTCAAATCTGGCTTTCATTTATACTTAAAAAAGTAATTTAAGTTCCCTTTAATTTACGTTTTAGGATGTATATATATCCCCAAAATCTGCAAGGATGGGAAATGTGGAGGTGGCAGTATTGAAAAGAAGTAGTAGCGGGTCAATTCTTCTATTCTTCTCTTTATTTTGTCGTCTATACTTCTTCCTCTTTCCTATTCTGACTCCCAATGAAGCTAGCCAAGGGTACATTTTTTTCCACTACTTTTGCCCAGTGGGAAAAAAGGTGGGGGCTCTAAAAGAATGGTGCCATGTCTGGGATCCTGCTGGTTCCCACCCTATTGAGACCCTGTCTCACCCACGCTAATGGAACTCTATAACCTTACTTCCAGAGTCTTTATTGTTCTTTTTTTATATCTTGGAAAAATTGGGTGCTAGGAAGTAAGTACACCCCCAGGATCTTGGATTTACCCAATCAGGCCTTACTCAGCAGCTCCATGTCTCAATGACCCTGGCAGAATGACATGGGTCATATTTTCACATGGATGAACTGTTCTTGAACAATTTCTCCAGTGTCTGAGACACAAACAGGCTTTTCTTCAATATCAGGCATGCATGTCTTCTCCGCCCCTTGCTTTTTAACAAACATATGTATTGTGGCCAGTAGAAGAGAAGACATTCCATTCCCCCTTAATATTTGAGTTTCTTCACCCCCTCCTCTTTTCCTTGCCCCCTTTTCTGCCTCTCTTTCTTGGTATCTCAGGATAACAGAGAAGTGAAGGCCCTAGATTCACATCTATTTTTCTTGGAGGTGTCCTCTCACTATAAGCCTCCTCTGGGATGAGCTGGGATGGTTGATTTATTTTTTCTGCACTTGTTCCCATTTAAGAATGAGGAGAGAAGTGCCATAATATATCATTCCCATCTGAGCACTTGGATAAACAGGGGATCCACATTAATGTTTAGACCATAGGATTTAGAGAGGCCTTATAGACCGTCTAATTTAATTCTGTAGGTTTTCAGATAATTCAGTTGAGATCAAGAGAAATTAAGTGACTTGCTCAATGTAACCCAAATCCAGAATTTGCACTTGGGTCTTCTGAATCTAAAAATATCGCTTTTCTGACTATCTCACACTGTTCTTTCTTCCCAGACATGCAGATACCACTTGGGGTCATGCTTTTCCACAGGACTGTTTATTTTGAATTTAGGTCTATCTGAAAGTACATAGTTTACGTCGAGAGGTGTGCTGGTAAATAGTTAACAACAGATTGTGTTGTGGGGAGGGAGGGAAGGGGAGAATATAGGTAAGATGAACTTTTAAGTTCAATCTGTATTGTTGTATTTTCTCCATCACTTTCTTCAGTCTAGATAACCAAAAAAGTCTAATAAACTGAGCTCTGATTTTTAGCACTTGCCAATTTCCAAAGTATAAATGAACACTAGAAATTTTAATAGTTGTTTTTTGTAAGCCAATATGAGCTAGCTCAAACATATCCCTGGACACACCTACTAATTTGTCCTTTTCTTTAAAAAGAATTGTCCAATAAACCTCATTCCTATGAATCTGCATGAAACCAAAGCATCTTGTTACGTTTAGCATAGCAGTTAGAGTGTTGGGCTTGGAGTCGGAAAGACCTAAGGTCAGATTCAGTCTCTGATGCTTCCTGGCTAGCACTGTGATCCTGAGTAAGTCACTCAACCTCCATGTGCCCCAGGCAACTCCTTGGGGCTTACTTACTATATTAAAAATGGGATTTGGGCCTCCGCTAATAGAGAGGGTTCTCACATTAGAAGTTCTCTGTTCTGATAAAATTATAGGTCTTTTGTATTAACCCATCTTTAGCAATTATAGAGGAGGTAGTAAGAATATCCAGACTAAAATGCCAAGATGGCAGCTCCATGAACCTCTTAGTTATCTTGTTAAATTACCTGTTGCATTTTTTTATCTTAAAAAAAATTAAAACTGGGCATCCCCATCTCACCTATGTTTGAAATGAGTTACTCACAAATTTGACCTCCCTACTGATAAGCATAGACATTTGGACTTGCTCCTTTTCCAGTGAGGGCTAATTCACCCTTCCTAAAGTAAAGTATCCTCTTTCCCATTTTCTCAGGTGCTCTTGCTATTGGTACTGAACTTAGTTTGGGCAGCTGGTCATTGTAGCCCATTGCAGCATCAAAGAGATCCTTGAGCCTCAGTCTCCCCTATAAGTAAACTTTGTGCCACTCCACCCAACCACCTACTCCCATTTACACATCAAACATCCAAATAATCCATAGATATGCTTTTCTGGAAAGGTCTCCTTCAAGGAGAAACTCATGTAAAAAAAATTCAATGTATTTTCATAAATTTCTGACAAAGCCACACGAATCCCTGTGTCATTACCATCTTTCAATTTACTGTTCATAAATTTCGACCAGACTCTACTCTTGATATCACAAAATCACAGACTGCAAGGTTGGAAAGAATCTTAGGTCTCTACTACAACATAAATCCTGTCTATAAGCTCCCCAGCCTGAGAGCTTGAAGACTTCATGCAATGCAAACACATCTCCAAAAGCAACCCATTTCATTCACCTTAAGATTGTTCCAATTTTAG
>CM053595.1:188774441-188793046 GCA_028646575.1 Pseudocheirus occidentalis | reverse complement strand
AGGGAAGTGGGAAATTGGGAAAGAATTTTTACAATCAGTGTTTCTGATAAAGGCCTCATTTCTAAAATATACAGGGAATTAAGTAAAAATCTATAAGAATACAAGTCATTCCCCAATTGATAAATGGGCAAAGGATATAAACAGGCAATTTTCAGAGGTAGAAATTAAAGATATTTATAAGCATATGAAAAAATGCTCTAAATCACTATTGATTAGAGAAATGCAAATCAAAACAACTTTGAGGTACCACATCTTACCAGTTAGATTAGCTAAGATGACAAAACAGAAAAATGACAAATGCTGGAGAGAATGTGGAAAAACTGGAACACTAAAGCAGTGTTGGTGGAGTTGTGAACTGATTCAACCATTCTGGAAAGCAATCTGGAACTATGCCCAAAGGGCTGTACATAATTGAATACCCTTTGACCCAGTAATGTCACTTCTGGAGTTGTACCCCAAAGAGATCATAGAAGTGGGAGGAAGACCCATATGCACAAAAATATTTACTGCAGCTCTCTTTGTGGTGGCAAAAAACTGGAAACTAAGAGGATGCCTATCAATTAGGGAATGGCTAACAAGTTGTGGTATATCAATATAATGGAATACTATTGTGCTATAAGAAATGGGGAGGAGATGGTCTTCATGTTCACCTGGAGAGCCTTATACAAACTGATGCTGAGTGAGAAGAGCAGAACCAGGAAAAATTTGTACACCATCACAGACACATTGTATGTGTGATGACCATCTTTGCTAAATTGGACTCTTCTCAGCAACACACAGCTTTAAGACAACTCTACAAGTCTCAGGATGAAAGGACATATCTACATTCAGAGAAAGATCTAGAAAGAACAGAGTTTAAATGGAGACTGAAGCAATCTACATGCTATCATACTTTTCCATGTTTGATTTTCTTTCTTTTTTCCCATTTTTCACTCTATTGATTACAACCCTTCTATACAACCAGTAAAATGTCCAATTTGAAAATATTTGCAGATCCAATACTTGATTGCATGCCGCCATGGGGTTGGGGGAGAGTGAGAGGAGAAAATTTGAAATTCAAGAGATTATGGAACTGAATCTTGTAAACTAAAAGTGAACAAATCAAATTTTTAAAAAATTAAGTAAAAAAGCATATAACAATGAATTAAGAATGCTTAAAAGGCAAAAGCACAGTGGATTTCTAATCATATTAAGTAGAGTAGACAATAAAGGACATCATCATGTAAAATAAAAAATAAATATTTCTGTTTATAAATATGAAAAAAACTAGACTAGAAACAAATAGTTCCAGAGAATAAGCAAGAAAATTTTCAAAATGAGAATCTAAAAAAGAATGAAAGAAAGAAAAAAAAATCGCACCACCCCCAAAGACTGAAATGGCATTCAGCTTCAAATTCAGGATTATTTTTAAAAAATAATCTATGGCAAGTATTCTCAATTACGTTTTGTTTCACTGAGGTAAAGCATTCCAACTAGAAACAAAACAACAAAGAGAAAAGGAAAAAAGAAGGGGGGAAAATCCAAAATATCCTGATCAGGTTCTCACATTTGACAGTGGTGTAACCTAGCCCAGGCACAAGTTGAAATGCGGTATAACATTAGCAGCACATACCTAGCTTATTGCCCTGATTTCTGGAACATATAGTAAAGTAGCCAGTTATTTATTGATTGGTTGAAACCATTTGAGATGGACTCTGCAAACAGCATCTGGGAGTGTCAGGTAAGAAGGCATCATGTAAAAAGTGGTTCTTGGGCTGAACCTTGAAAGAAACCAGAAATCCTAAGAGGCGGAGGAGGTAAGAAGGGAGTGAATTCTAGAAATAAGAGAGAACTGTGAAAAGGCCTAAGAAGGGATATGAGCTTTGTGTGAGAAGGAAACCAACTAGGCCTGCCTTGCTGGTCTGTTGAATGTGTGGATTATGTAATAAGACTGGAAAGGCTAGGATTTGGTTTAATTTAAGTAACTGCACAGGTTGCCATAGTGAATAAAAAGCTGATCTGAGAGTCAGGAAGACCTGTATTTAAACCCACCTCAGATATACAGGCCGTATGATAATTAACAGGTCACATAACCTTTTAGTACCCCAGAAAACTCTCTAAGAGAAATAAGTAGAGAATAGTTGTTGATCTAGGGATGGCTAGGCACTGCAATGATATAGTGTTGGCCCTGGACTCAGAAAGATCAGAGTTCAAATTGGACCTTACATACTTATTAGCTGGGTAACTCTCGGCCAGCCACTTAACCCTGTTTGTCTCAGATTTCTCATCTGTAAAATGAGCTAGAGAAGGAAATGGAAAACCATTCCAGTATCTTTGTCAAGAGAATCCCAAATGGGGTCATGGAGGGTTGGACAAGACTGAAACAAGAACTAGAGTTATTATTCTGCATTGATAGAGGCAATAACAGATATGATATAATAAAAAATCTCATGAAATATTGTGAAGAGTTGCATTGGGTTCTTGAAGGAATAGTCCTACAGAAATCTTGAGTATAATTTTAGGTGATCCCCATTTTTATGATGTGGTAAATCTCTAGAAAATATATTTTAAGGAACCAAAAAAATATTTTTATACCTAGAAGAGATCTTACAGATAATCTGGAATCATTCCTCAGTTTGAGTCAGTTGAGGTTCATGCCTAAAATAGTGCAATAGATTTGGAGTCAGGAAGACCTGGATTCAGATCCTGCCTCTCTGACACTTATTAGCTGTGTGACTGTAGGCAAGACCTTTGACTTCTCTGATTCTCTGTTTATTAATTTTTTAAATAAGATCAACAATAGCTCCTACCTTCAGGTTGTTAGAGGGATCAAATGAGAGAGTGTATGTGAAATGTTTTATTAACATTAAATTGCAGTAGAAATCAGTTTCAAAGATGAACAATTGGAGTCCCAGATGAGTTCAGTGACTTATTCAAAGTCACCCAGTTAGTGGGAAGTCCAGGACTAGGAATGTGGTCTCTTGAGTCCCTTAGGATTTTTTCCACTGCATCAGATACAGGCTTATTTGCAAAGCAGACAAAGTACTTGCTGAGTATTTGTTCAAATGTAGTCAATGATAGACAGAAAGCATGAACGAGAAAAGGCAGTTTGAAGTGAAATTCTTAAGCAAAATCAAATGGATTGAACAACTGAAAGAAGGGATTCTTTATAAATTATGTATATGCATTGTGGGTGATTTATATAATGGTATATGTAATTATATCTAATAATTATATTATATATCTGATATAATATGATATATAATTACATATATATATAATATGACATATATAGGCTCTGGGAGGGGTTCTTTCATTGATGATTTGGGTCCTAAGAATGCTCACAACTTGATACATCTATGCCTGCAATAAATACAAACATATCTATGTACTATTCATAGTATATGTGTGTAAATATATATATATGTAGATACATTCATACTCAATTATAAGACAGAAGAGAAACATTAATGAAATCATAGAATAGTTTAAAAATGCGTTGACTTAAAAAATGTCACTTGCCCATGTTAATAACAGTGTTAGTAAGTTACAGAGCTGGCATTTAAACCCAGGCCTTCTGATTCCCTACCTAGGACTCATTCCATTGTGCACCAGTTGTAAGATAACATTAGAAAGAGTACCTGAATAGGTTTTGCTTAGCATTAAATAATGTTTCTTATTTTCATTATATAGAACTATCAACTAGATCATTTCAATTTTTCAGTGAATGATGATACTATGTTTCATAATTTTTTTCTTAATGCTTTTTCATGACATTTATCTTCCCATCCACTGAGGTATGGTAATTGTATTTAGTAGGTTTTTCTGTTAGTTTGCTTTGTTTTTTAATCAAGCTCTCTTGACTCATAAAGATCAATGTCACAACAGTAAAGTTGCCATATATTTTAGGCAGGATTTATAGGTGTGTAGAGAAACACGTTGTGGGTACTCAATAAATAATTGTTGGGTTGAATGTAATATCTCCTTATGTGATATACACACATAAAATGTTGATATAAGGAAGAGTTATATGGCCTAGTCATGTAATATTTGATAGAAGAGAGCTCTAGTATAATGGAGGAATTTGAACATCCCTTCAAAGTTTATTGTAATAAGATTCAATGTATGGGTATGTGTATTATTTTTTAAATTCAGATACAAAGGCCATGTGTACATGACACTGAAATACTTAGATGGAATCATAATCTCATTTATTTGGGAGTTCTATCCAAGGAAAAAAATCATAAGCCAAGCCATGCTTGTTCATGCTGTGTGATTCTTGCCTATGTCCTCCTGAGTTGGCTACAAGGGTGTATTCAATGTGCTGCAGGCCTTCCTTACCTTTCTCTCACACCATGAAAGTAACAGTGGAGCATCATTCTCTCATTCTTACCATATGACTAGCCTCTCTTCTCTTCCTATTACATCTTCCCTTCATATCATCTTTTATCAGTGCCCTTCTTTGAAATATATTGTTTAGATTTGTTACTATTACTATTTTTAACTAATCATTAATATTATGATTATAGTTACTACGTTGGTTATATCTATTATATTAAATAATCTTGTCATCTAATCACACCCAGCATGTGCCTCTCCATAACATCAAAATTGTTACAAAAATTTCATCAAAACAGAATTCAATAATCTCTCTTATTTAACTGTATTCAGTCATATTGGTTTGTTTGGGCAGGCAAATCCTCATTCATAAGATCACAGATGTAGAGTTAAAAGGAACTCTAGATTTAATTGAGTTCCAAACCCTCATTTAACAGATGAGGGAACTGAGACTCAGAGAAGTTAGATGACTTACCCAGGGTTCCATAGCTAGTAAGAGTGTGCAGCAAGATGCAACCCCAATTCTTCCTGACTCCAAGCCAAACACTCTATCCACCACACAATACTGACACTTTCCTACTCATATGACTATTTAATATGCTATAAATAGACTTGCTAGAACTTGGGAAGTTCCCATCATGCTTTGTCCAGTAAATATCAAAACCTTTGGGAGGCCTGAAACATTTCATAGATTTTGTTTATTTATTTATTTATCTTTTTTTGTTTGTGGTAACTAAAGAATGCTAATGTTTTCCAGTTGGCATGTCCACAAGCTTCTGGTATTTAGCTGAGAGCTAGTAACATTTTTGACTTCATAAAAAAGTTTTGATGAGGCAGTATAAATTGCTACACTGGCGCCCGATACAGTCTTGAGTTAGTAATATGAATTTTAAGTGTTCCAAAAAAGAGTAATAGATATTTTATGCAATAGGTTGCATTGACTCTGAAAGAGTACATGGTCATTTGGATTATTATATGGAGGATTTTTGTAGAGTAAAAGCAATAATTTTTTTCAATACAGATTTGTGTGAACTGGTACCATTCTCTCCAATACTTTCTAAAATATTCATCTAAATATAAACTGCCAAGGTGATTTACTTAAAAACAAGTATTAATGTCAGTCAAAATCAAACTTGTTTACTTAAAGCAATTTAGAAATAAAATCTGCATTAGTGAGTAGATGACATGAGAGGCAATTTTGGTCTTAAAAATTTTGTCAATTTACCATTAGGAAAAATTTTTCAGACTTTGCAGACTATATATTTCAGGTTAAGTTTATACCCCCACACATGTATATACCAAGTCACTATATATGTATGCATATATGTATGCTTATATATATATATATATACATATTTATCAAGTCATTATACATACAGATGGAAATAAAAGGAGATACTTATGGTTATAGTGATTTTGCTTCAATAACTGTTCCTTGAAGACTACATGTTCCACAATTCACAGCAATGCAACATCTTTGGATAAACATTAATGTTAAAAAAAAAAAAGATGGACCTTTACTTTAGTGGAAAGACTCTGCAATTTCCCAAAGGCATTCCAGGCTGATTTCTTTATAAGTATATCCAGGATTGCGACTTCAAGATCCAAAAATGATAATTTTACTCTCCTGACTAAAATAATAGCTGTGATGATTTTTGCATTTTTTTTTCATTTTCATTCTTTTTTTTGTCCTTGTATTTTTGTCCTTGAATATTCTTGGGATAACTTTGCTGGGTTGAATATCTTGCCAAGTTTTCTTTAATTTGTTTCACTCCCCCATCCCCACCCCTTTTTTCCCTTCTGCTTTATGAGATATCACCATTTTTAAAAGTTTATATTCTAATTTATTCTTGCTTTTGTTAGCCTTTCCTTTTACTTTGACAAGTAATTCAGATATTTACTGACTAAGGCAATTTCTGGGCTCTTTTTTCCTTGTTGGGGCAATTAATTGACAACAATAACACTTCTGGATAAAAGTATTATAGTTGGTGTCGATATAATTTGTGTTGTACATTTCCCAATTTTTCAATTAGATCTTTAAGTAGTTAAGAATTGTTATTTCAGTTGTATCTCACATTCTTTTTTCATTATTCTCCTTTTAAAAAAAAATTCAAATCTTATTTCTTATAAATCAATGATCTAGCTATTCACAGATAATTGGCTCAGGAATAACTTCAACATCAATAATAACTATTTTTGTCAGTTAAAATAAAATAAATTTTCCCTACAAAACTTGTCTAGCAAGGTGTCTATCTGGGACAGACAGTACAGATATATATATTAGCTGTAAGTTGAACAAGAGGAAGATACGGAATAGAGAACCTTCGGGAGATTGCAAAGTCCCTTTACTTACCCTCTGCTTCCCATAAAATTAAAGCCCTATTATTTCAATAATAATATTCTACAGGATTTGACATATGACAGTGAAACACAGAATGAAACTGTCTCTAAGGATCTAAAACTTAGTGTCACAAATGGGACAAAAGAGATATTCATGATGGGCATAAGCCAGCTGCAGGTGTAACCAATTATGATTGCTTATTAAAAAAATAATGGGAGAAAAAGACATTGTTTTTAAAAATTAACTTATTTGTTTTTAGTTTGCAACTTTCACTTCCATAAGTTTCAAATTTTCTCTGCCACTCTCCCTTCCCCCTTCTCCAAGAAGGCATGCAATGTAATATAGACTCTACACATACATTCTTATTAAACATATTTGCACCTTAGTCATGTTGTATAGAAGAATTAGAATGTATGGGAGGAGAAGGAAAAAACAAAACAAAACAAAAAAAGAGAGCAAATAGTATGCTTCAACCTGCATTCAGCCTCCATATTTCTTTGTCTGGATGTAACGCATTTTCCATCATGGGTCTTCTGGATTTGTTTTTAGGTCCTCGTATTGCTGAGAAGGGCTAAGTCTATCCAAATCAGTCCTCACACTCCGTAGCTTTTACTGGGTACAATGTTCTTCTGGTTCTTCTCTCTTTGCTCAGCATCAGTTCATATAAGTCTCTCCAGGTTTTTCTTAAGTTCCCCTCCTCATCATTTCTTATAGCACAATGCCATTCCTTTACATTCACAAACCACAACTTGTTCAGTCATTCCCTAATTGATAGACATCCCCTCAATTTCCACTTCTTGGTCACCACAAAAAGAGCTGCTATAAATATTCTTGTATGTGTGGATCCTTTCCCCGTTTTTATGATCTCTTTGGGATACAGCCCTAGAAGTGGAATTGCTGGGTCAAAAAATATGTAAAGCTTCACGAATTTGCACATCATCCTTGCATGGGACCATGCTAATCTTCTGTCTCATTCCAATTTTAGTACATATGCTGCCAAAGCAAGCACAGCAAAAGACATTAAAGGAATTGTTTGAGATGAAACAAAGATCTACTGATACCTTCATGAAGTAAGGAGAAAGCAAGGAAAGATTCTAATACATTGAGTAAAGTCTCTGTGGTGAATCTGTGGAGGACATTGACAAGAGTCAGTGCAGCTGAGCAGGTATCAGTGGGTTGTAACATGCATTGTTGGAGGGAAACTTCAAATTGATAGAATCACAGATCATCTGAGTATTAATCCAGAATAGCCTTACCCTCCTATTCAATTCTAGGCCCAATTCATTGTCCATTTACATCAGTTATGCAAGGCATGAATTTTTATGGACAAGATCTGTGGTTGGTCCATATTATAAAACTCTGAGTGGTGCATAATATAAACTGGAAAATAGACATTATTCATCCTTTTTTTTTCTGTATGGCTAGTTATGCTACCCGCAATGGACAGAACACATGCCTCATTGGTTTCCCTGAAATCTCAAGAGAATGTGTGGAAAGCTGTCAAAATATTGAGTGGGTCCCCTATGGCAAACTATGAAAGGATGTGACAAGAACTGCAGAGGACAGAAAAGCATAGGTGGCTTGTAATCTACATTATTGGAGGGAGTACCCAAACTGATGAAATCATAGAACTATCGAGGACTGGCGTTATCAGATTGTTAAAATTGGTTTGTCATTTTTTTTCTTTGCATCTCATTCAGTGCCTTGAACAATAATATGAATATAGTAGATGCTCAATAAATGTGTATGTGAGAATCCTTAAACTACTTTTTTTTTGCTTTTTTTTGAGGGGGAAGGTAGGGAAATTGGGGTTAAGTGACTTGCCCAAGGTCACACAGCTAAGTTTTTTGTGTTAAGTGTCAGAGGCCAGACTTGAACTCAGGTCTTCCTGACTCCAGGTCCAGTGCTCTATTCACTGTGCCATCTACCATCCCAGCCCTTGAACTACTTTTAAAGGTATTGAAGGCATAAAACTTTTAACATAGAAGCTAAGAGGTTTTCTACCCCATAGAACCATCAGTTTCTCTTGGAAACTAAATTCTGAGCTTCATATATGAGGGAAGAAAGATTTTAAAATGAACCAATAAGTTTTCCCTGATTCTTATCGTCAATCAAATATTCACATGTGTGTTATGAGTACTTTGTGATTGCATTTTTGCTTTTATAGTGCTGTGATCTTTGGAAAGTCACTAAAATTGTCAGGTGTCGGTTTCTGCAGTTGGCTATTCCCCTAAAGCCCAAAGTACCACTTGTATATCAGAAATAGCATTTCAGTCAGGAGACCTGGGTTCTGATCCAGCTCAGTCACACATTGAATGAGTATAAAGAGTATTTTAACCTCTCTGGGCCTCGGCTTCCTCCTTCACAAAAATAAAGAAGTTGAACCAGAATCTAGTCCCCTAAGCACTCTCCCAGCTGTAGTGTTCCATGATCTACAAGCAGAAGTTAGAAGCTAGTATAACAAATGAGCCCTCTTGTTCAGATTGCTAAATTATGACCATTACTGTTCTGCTCTGGGATCTCATTTGCCTGATACGGTGCTGATTAGCTCCCCCTCCCCTTGGCCATCTCCACCCTACCATCTTCAGATGCCAAAAGAACCACAAGCTCAATGCAGCTTTGTAAAATCCAAGATGTGCCTAAAGTGCTACTTGTAAAAAATCTTTATAAGCTAAGTAATTGCTTAGCAAAGTATCTTTGATTGAATTTAGCTGTTATAAAAATTGACATCTGGGAGGCCAACATCCTCATTTCCTCAGAGCAGAGAAGTAGATCACAGTCAGCAACATGGCAAACTTCCTCATGCTGGCCCCAGAGGAAGCATAGAAACAGAGAAGGATGGTTCACTCTCTGCCTACTCAGGCATCCGCCTCTCCCAGCTGAACTTGCCAGCAAGTGGACAAATTATATGGATTGTTTTTGTCTGCTGGAGGCTGGTCAGCTAGGTTCTTGACTCAAACCACCAACTCATTTCACATAATCTACTGTGCACCTGTCAAGCTATAAGGACTTCCCCCAGCTACCCACCTATTAGAGAAAGACTGGATTTGAATCAGTGGCCTCTGGGCACTGAGTTCTAAAGAACATTATAAACAACCCATGCATTCCATTTGTACTACATAAGGCCCCGAGGGCTTGGTGAAAAATTCCAGGTTACTTCTGTTTGCATTGGCAACAACATTGTTCAGAGAAGCTCAGGTAGACCAGTTCAACAAAGCCAAACACCACAATCATGCCTTTGTGGAGAAATGATTAGAAAAATGACCATGATGAAATATTAGGAAGCCACAGGTAACCTAGAGTAATAGATGATTACCAGAGAGGGATCTAGAAGTGAAAAGACTTGCTGCCTTCAAAATCTAGCTGCTCGCTGTCAGATTTTAAATTCAATTCAACTGAACGTTCATTAAATGCTCATTATGTATTATTATATTATATTCTACTATTATTTCATCATTCTTATTACATTCAACTGAGGGAATTCAACATAACATGGATAAGTAAACATGAAGTATATGTAAAATATTAAAAATAATTTCAAGAGGCAAAGAGTGCTAGTAATGCGTGAGATTAGAAAATGTCTTCTGCAGGAGGTAAAGGTATGTCTAGGAGACAAGGTGAACTGTTTGAAATTAAGAACGGATGAAGTATTGGGAAGTTAGATGGCAACAAGACTGTCCTACAGCTTAAAATGCCAGGGTGAGGAGCATTCCTTTTATCACAGAAGTAACAGTAACTCACTAATGATTTTTGAGGGAGGAATAGGTCCATGTTTCAGAGACTACAGCTTGGCACTTGAGTGGGGTAGGGCTTGGAAAGGAATTGGAGGTAGGAAGTTTCTGTGCTTTGATTTCCCCAGATGTGTGACAGGGATAAACAACAATATCCTTCTAACCGCCAAGAAATGGTACAGGAATTGTGAGCCTTCTAAAAAATACATTTGGAATTTCTTAGAGAAAATCGATCACTGTACAGAATTACAAACTGGTTTTAAATTCCCTGTGCAGAACTAGCCATGTGGAAGCTCCATAAAACACAGTTTCATTATTGTTGTTCCGAGGCCTTTCCTTGTCCTGCTAGATGTGAGTACCCTCCTGAAGTTATTTTGAATTTACCTTGTATATAGATATCATGTACTTAATTAACTGCTTGCATATGTTTCCAGCCAGCTCCCTTCCCTCCACTCTAACTGCTTGAAGGGCAGGACAGTTAGATTTTTCTCTTTCTATCACCAGCCCCTAGTCTTGTGTGTATGTATACACACAGAGAGTTGGGACTTATTAAAACTTGTTAAACTGTTGAATCAACTATTATGAAAAAGCAAAAGAGAAAACAAAATACAGGATATTGGGGTTTAGGTGAATATAATTGTAGCTAATATTTTCAATCTAAGTGCTCAAATCAAAACAAAATGTTCATTTTCCCACGTATTGTGATATGTTCATAGACAATTCTGAGCCCATTCTCCCTATTATTCAGTTACGTTTTACTTTAGAGTGTTTTTGTACTTTCCCCCCGATCATATTGTATTCACTGCTGATTATATAGGCAAGCATTTTGAAGAATATCAAAGAACTCATATGTGTCCAAAGACTGATTTAATTGTCACTGAATGAGTGATAAAAACACACATCCAATGAACTCTGATGAGTTTTGCAGAGGGTAGTCTAAGACTGAAGCATTTTCTAGTATAATTTGTGAATTCATTGAGATAATGCAGAATTAGAATTTCTTAAAGACACATTGAATTTCTCTGAAAAAAATCACAAAACTGGGGAAATTACTGTTTTTAAATATCCTCATATTAACAAAAAAGTTGCAGGAAGGTGACTATAAAGAAGAAAAAACATATTTTTTTAAAAAAAAGCTTTTCCAACCATCTGTTCCTGTAAGCATCTTTCCCCCATATGTTCGGGAAATGTGGCCAATTCTCCACAATCCATAAGCCCGCCTCTTTTGCAAACCTGGCATCTTTTACTCGGAAATTCAAAGCCTTGAGAAACCCTACATGTCTCATTCCTTCTACTGGAATGTTCAATTTGAAAAATTCCTAAAAGAAATAACTTCAACTCAATACCCTTGCCTGGAGCCCATATTTCCCATAATAAAATGTTTGATGCGTTAGAATAAGTGAATAGCTACCATTAGATGATACATTTATGGTCTTATTATGCACTGTCCTTAGTGATGCAGGTAAAAAGTAGACCCCCTTCAAGGACCCCCCCCCAGGTATCAGAAGACACTCCCTATTCAGTGTAATGGTTTTCCATTGGGTGCAGTAATTTGGTTGCATGCATTAATTTATCTGACGTGGTAATTCCATCTTTGAGACCAGAGCTATTTGGAGGGTAGAATTGTCACCACCGGTATCAGGTTCATGATCTTCGAAGTTCACAGATCAAGTTCCCATCTTCCTATGCTTCATGTGAAAACCGCAAAACATTGTTTAACTTGCACAAAAGTGTTATACATAGCATGACTTGCTCCTTTACTGGGTACAAAGAAGGTAATTCAATCTTGGAGTTGTCCTGCTGTCATAAGTGCTTATGACATCACCAAGACCTTGCTGCTGAATCGTGCCTTTGTATGCCTTTTGCTAACATGCATTATTAGGGATGGGCAGTCAATAGCTAGAATGTCACTTTAACCCCTCCTTTGCCCCAAAGTTGCTCGTGAACAATCTCTTAAGTTGGCAGGATAGGAAAACAAAATTCCTGCTGTGGTTCTGGCTAACTATACTAACATAGGGAGACCCCATTTCTTCCTGTTAAGATTTTTGTACTCACATAAAAGTATGCTTTTCATCTGCTCGTCTTGAAGCTCCTAATAGTTACTGGTTATGGTACCCTTTGAAATGAACTCCTTTCAACAGGTTTTCAAGGCCTGGCTCTGGTCCCACCTTCTCCACCATCACTCTTTCCCAATGGTCTCAGACTGCAGTAACCTCACCATCGTTTGAACTTTCATAGCTACTGCTTATTAATAATGTTGGCGTTTGTATATCATTTTAAGGTTTATAAAACTCTTTATATGTTATCTCATTGGAACCTCACAAGGATGCTAGGAAGTAGGGGCTATTATTTTCTTCATTTTACTGATAAGGAAATTGAAGACCAGAGGTTAAATGACTTGTCCAGGGTCAGACAGTTAGCAAGTGTCTGAGACAGGATTTGAACTCCTGACTCAAAGTTCAACATGCTATCCACTCCAGCTCCAGCTAGCTACCCAGTCTAGAATATGGTATATAGTCATTGCAGTTGTGACTACTTTGTACCCTCTCTCTACAAGTAGCAAGTACTCAATAAATGTTCATTGATGGTGTTGACCATCAATAAAACTATAAGCATCTATCAAGTATGTACTGTATACCAGAAACTACGGATGTAGGATTGAAAACAAGAAACAACAAGGAACCCAATTACTACAGAATGCAAGAATGGGAGTAATGTATAATAAGACAGAAAGATAGCTTGGGGCCAAGTTATAAAGGACTTAAAGTATCAATCAGTCATTCAGCCTGCTTGGTTTCTATTCCAAGAACATCATGCCTTCCCTGGGATAAGCAAATCACATCTGCCTGGAGATGGATCTATCATTGATATTCTAGACCTGCTCGTTCCCCTCAGTTATCTCTCCCCCTTACTGGAAGGCTGGCGGGAAGGGGAATAGCCTCCTCCTGAAGACTTTCCAGCTTACTTCACTTTCCATCAGCTGCTCTGTTTGCTCTAGACTCGAGGAACACCCATGCTAATGCCAGTACACTCCCTCCACACACTTTTAAGGTTCCTTTATGTCTGCTCCCATTAAATTATAAGCTCTTTGAGGACAAAGGTGTTCTTTCTTTTTCATATTTGTATCCCAAGTCCTTAGCAGGGTGCCTTACCCATAGTAGGTACTTAATGAATGTTTATTGACTGACTTTAATGCCAAAGGAGTTTATATTTTATCCTAGAGCTAGAATTCTTAACCTTTTCAGTGTCAAGAACCCTTTTGATGTCCTCAGAATGATGTTTTAAAATATATAAAATATATAGAATCAAAAAAGAAACTGATTATGTTAAAGCCATATATACATATATATGTACAGATATGTATTTGATTTTGATAGACATGTGTGTATACATATATGTGTGTGTATAAATATGTTCATAGATTTATCCAGATTAAGAGTTTGTGCCCTAGAAGCAATGTTGTTCAGTCATTTTTCAGTCATGTCTGACTCTCCATACATTCATTTGGGGTTTTGTTGGTAAAGATGCAGTACTGCTTTACCATTTTCTTTTCCATCTCATTTTATATATCAGGAAATTGAGGCAAACAGGGTTAAGTGACTTGCTCAAGGTTGTTGTTTTTTTTTTAATTTCTGGGAGAGAATGGTCAGCAGCGTCAAATGCAACAGAAAGATAAAAAAGATGAGAATGTATATGAGGTTATAATAAGGATCCTTCCCAATAGCAGGAGTCTTCAAGGGAGCCCTTGTGCCTCTAGGATAAAATATAAAGGTTTTCCTTTGGCATTTAGAGTCCTTCACTATCTAGCTCCAGTGGAATTTTGCAGAATAATTTCTCTTGACTACCTCTGTATGCTCAATGTTTTGATCAAACTGTCCTATATGATGTTCTCCACACAGGACACTATCTCCCACCTCTGTGCCTTTGCCTTTGTACTGGCCATCTCCCATGCCTGGAATGTTTTTTCTCTTCACTTTCATCACTTGGAATCCTTAAAAATTCTCAAGTACTAAAAAAATCTCAAGTACTACCACCTATGGTTCTTCCACAGCTGCCCCCACCTGGTGTTTAGTGTTCCCCAACTCTCCCCAAAAATGTGTGTTTTATATATGTGTCATATTTAGGTATCTATACATATGCTATTTCTCTCCTGTGAGAGTCCTCAAGAGCAGAAACTTTTTTGTTTCTTTGCTGTTACTTCCTAGAACAGTACCTTGTATATAGTTCAGGGGTAGGGAATCTGTGGCCTCAAAGCTTTGTTCTGTGAAGTTTGGATTCAGTCAAAGGGATGTACTTGAGGACCTAGAGAGCCACATGTGACCTGGAGGCTGCAGGCTCCCCACCCATGAATAAGTACTTAAAGAAATGCTTACTGAAACCAGTTACAAGATTAACTAATAGAAGATAGGGAGATAGCCTGAGTAATCAGGTCCTATCATCCGAGCAAAGTTATGTGCTGGAAATTACATGTGTGTATGTGTCTATCTATCCATATATTTATTGACCTAATTTATAGCATCCTCTCTACTCATACTACTCTCGCAACTTCTACTCACACTGGCAGCTTGGCCACTACTCACGTTTGGGTCCACACAAGGCAGTTGATTGGTTTTTTATATCCCCCTCAGCCTTCCCTTACATAATTCTTCTCTTCAGCTGCACCATGGCCCCCAGTCCCTTGACTCCTCACTTCTCTCCCAGGACATGTCCCCTGCACTAGCCACTCTCTTATATTCTCCTTACTTTGACTTCTTGGTGAACCAATATAACTCTACACAAGCCTCCTTATCCTATCACCAATTATGCTCAGTCAAACTTGAGTTGCTCCGTAAGTCATTGCTTTCACTTCTATACATATGCTACTGATGCCGATAGGAACAAGAAAACTAAAACCATGCACTTGTTCTGCCTGGCTTCACCACCAATTTATGTAACATAACCCACTGCTGCTAGGAAATTCTATTGTACCTCCTTTATCAATTCACTATCCCACTCTCCACAGTGGTTCTTCCAAACCCTTTCATCCCTCCTCACACTTCTCTTGACTCCCTTCTCCTGACCCTCCCATCTGACAACCTTGCCTCGTATTTTACAGAAAAAAAACTGAGACCATTTGCCATGAATTCCCTTTTCTCTCCTCTTTCTCAGCTCCTATCACTCAAAGGCCTGCAGCCACTTTCTTCTACTTAACCCATTTCACCTGATGAAGTGGCCTTTCTCCTTACTAAGGCCCTCTACCTCCATAAGTGAGCCCATTCCATCCTCCCTATTCCCACAGATTGCCCACTCTGTCATCCCCACTCTTTCACTTGTTTTCAGTCTCTCTTCTGCTGGCTCATCCCCTATTGCCTACAAATATCTTCATGTCTCCCCCAACCCTCACTTGACCCTTCCATCCCCACTATCATTCTATATCTTTTCTGCACTTTGTAGCTAAAAACCTTGAAAAGACTGTCTACAACAGGTGCCTTCACTTTCTCTCTTCCTTCTCCCTTCTTCATGCGTCACGTTTTGGCTTCCAATCTCATCATTTCATCAAAACTGCTCTCTCCAGAGTTACTAATAATCTCTTAGCCACCAAACCCAATGGCCTTTTCCTAGTCTTTATTCTCTTTAATTTCTCTGCAGCATTTGACACTGTTGATCACTCTCTCCTCCTTAATACTCTTTTCTCTCGAGGTTTTCAGGATACCATCCTCTTCTGGTTTTCCAGAAAACTGCTCCCTCTCTTCTTTCCTTTCCTGGGTCCTCTTCCAGATCATGCCTTCTAGCCATAGAAAATGACAACTATTTGAATTATATTGAATAAGAATTAAGTATTGCATATATAAATGATCTAAGAGTTTAAAGAAGTCCTCCATCACACTGAGAAAATTTCTGAGTGATTTATAAATTGACATGGATGAAAACTGCACAGGATGAAAAGACATGGAAAGATTGTGATCTGCATTGTTGAAGGAGTACCTACATCAATCAGAGAACAGGTGGATTGAAATATTGAAGTAACAGTTATACCCTTTAAAAGCTAGAGGAAGTGATAAGGGAAACTACTGGGCTGGACCTGCTTTTGTTCAACAAAAAACACCACTTGCTGAAGTAGAAAAGTTGAAAACACTGGGGAAACCACTCTCTCTTGCTTTTCCTGCTCTCTCTATGACCATTTCTTCTCGGTCTCCTTCGCTGGATTCTTCTCTAGATCACATACCCTAACCATAGCTGTCCCTTGGGATTCTCTCCTGAGTCCTTTTCTCATCTCCCTTTATACCACTTCATTTGGTTATGTCATCAGATTCTATGCTTTTAATTACCATCTTTATGCAGATGATTCTCAAATCTGCCTTTCCTGTACCATCGTCTCTTCTGACCTCCTGTAAGTAGGCCAAGACCTTCTGGGGTCTTGGCTCCCCAGTTCTATGAGGCCATTAGGCTGATATGCAAGGAGAGTATAACCTTGTTGGGTGGATGCTCTCATTGGTTTCATGACTATCTAAAGAAAGTACTGAGTTAATTTGCAAAGCCTTGATTGTAACGCCCCGTTTGTTTGTGCCTCTGGACATGGTCTTAGGATAAAGAGCTTAACAAGTGATTGGCTTTGGGCTGGGGTAGAGAAAGATCAAGACCAAGGGTGGTTCCTTGCATTCTGCAAAAGGGTATATAAACCTTGTATCTTCCATGTATCTTTGGATTGGTGTGGAATGGCTCTGCAATAAATAGACTATGAAATACCTCCCCATCTCTCTGTCTCTTTCATTTATTCAGCTGAAAGCTTTTCCTCACTCGCTCTTTATTTCACTTAGCTGGTAGCTAGACCCAGACTGTGCTAGCCACAACAACCTCCAACCTCACATCTCCAATTGCCTGTCAGACATCTGGACCTAGATGTCCAGTAGTTATCTTAAAGTTAGTATGTCCAAAACAACACTCACAATCTTTCTCCCTAAACACTGTCCCATCTCTTCCTTATTGCTGTAGAAGGCAAGACCATCCTCCCAGGTCCTCATGCTCACAACCTAGGAATCATCCTGGATTCCTCAATATCTCTCACCCTCTGCCCCATATCTAAAATGTTTCCAAGGCCTACAGATCTCAAATTTACATGCCTAATATGTCCTCTTCTCTTTTAACACTGCCACCACTCTAGTGCAGGCCCTTAGCACCTCATTCCTTAATTACACTAATACCGCTGGCAATTTGTCCTGTCTCAAGTCTCTCCCCACTCCAATTCAGTCACTAAAGTGATTTTCCTAAAATGCAGGCCTGATGATGTCACCACCACCTCTACTCAATAAACTCCTTTTATTGCCTCCAGAGGTATATGCAAAATTTTCTATTGGGATTCGAAGACCTTCTTAACCAAGGCCCCTCCTACCTTTCCAGTCTTCTCACATGTACTCTTCCATCCAGCAACACTGGCCTCTTGGCTATTGTGTGAACAAGATTCTCCATTTCCTGGCTCCAGACATTCTCTCATTCATGTGTCCCATGTCTGGAATGCTCTCCCTCCTCCATTCTGACTACTGACCTTTGTGGCTTCCTTTAATTTCCAACTAAAATCCTACCTTTTGCAGGAAGCTTTCCTCAACCCTTCTTACTTCTAATCTGCCTTCTCACTATTCATTATTTCCTAGCCTGCTTTATAAATATTTCTTTACAAGTTGTCTCCTCCAATTGATTGTAAACTCTTTGAAGGCAAAGGGCTGCTTTCTCACTCTTTTTTGTATCTCTAGTGCTTGGCATGGTGCCTGACACACAACAGGTGCTTAATATATGTTATTAATTGATTGATAGGAACAACCCTGAAGACTTAGATTTTCTATTGCCTTTCTTCATGAGCCCCTATCCAGTGCATTTCCCAACAGTAAAGAGTTGACAACATCAACTAACTTTTACAAAGGGAATTTATGAAAGGACACACACACACACACACACACACACACACACACACTTTATAGGTTGCCTATCTAAAAACATATTGTTGTAGGCCAAGACTTTCAGGGTCCTTGGCCACATTAGCTCCGCAGTTCTACAAGGTCATTAGGCAGATATGCAAGGAAAATATAATCTTGTTGGGTGGATACTCTCATTGGTTTCATGAATATCTAAAGAAAGTACTGAGTTAATCTGCAAGTCTTGATTGTAACACCCTGTTTGTGCCTTGGGACATGGTTCCAGGATAAAGAGCTTAACGAGTGATTGGCTTTGGTCTGGGGTAGAGA
>CM053595.1:188735354-188773941 GCA_028646575.1 Pseudocheirus occidentalis | reverse complement strand
ATGAAGATATTCCTCATCCATATTTGTTTCATGTACCTCATCCTTGCCTAGAATGTCTGCCACCTTTCCCTTAAGTGCTTACTAAGTATAAAACATTATGTTAAAAGCTGGAGGACTCAAAGACACTATTTAAGACACTATTTTATCAACACATCATATTTCAGAGCTCTAAACAAGATCCCATAGGATCTAAATGTTCTGCAAGAAAACAAAATATTTAAAGGATCCATAATCTCATTGATTTGAGTGTTTTTTCCACTGATGAAGTTCACAACCAATCCAACTATGTCTTTCCTTCCTGTTTATTTTGACTCTTCCACAGAGGATCTCTCTAATAACACCCCAAAGGTTTTATTCACATTCTGTGGATACTGGGTCGTATTTTGTGCCTTTAATTTTTTACTCAATAGCTTACTCACCTCCTTTTCCAATCATAAATTTCTTGCATATTATCCTTTACCTGACTTCATGCAAATTGGAAATCATGAGATATATGCTGCAACCTATTTGTTTCCGTTAAGTATTTCAGTGTTTTTCTTTACCTAAGCCGAAACGGATTCTTCTAAGACTTTGGTGCTCCAAGAATATACAAATTGAAAAAAGAAATCACCTAATCAAACAAACACATATTAAGTGCCCATGTCACTCTTCCAAGAAGTGTTGGCAAAAGACAAAAGCAAAAGATTCTCTTTCTTCAATTATATTCAGTATTTATTGTAAACCCAATATGTATAAGATTATATGCTAGGCCCTTTTAAATATCCAACAAAATAAAAGACATAGTCCCTGCTCTTTAAGGTTTACATTAGATATGGGAAGAGAAGCTATATAAAAGAAATGACTTAATAGATAACTAACAATATAATTCAATTTAACCTAACCAGCATTCTTTAAGTACCTACTAGGTACATGATTAGCATTTAAATTGTGCTTCAGGTAGTAAATGCAATCCAGAGGAGGAGGCATTACAAAGGAAAATGGTTTTAAGCTATGTTTGAATAGGGAGAAATTTAGGAAAGATTTAACTACTTAGAGAAGAAGGCAGATGGCATTCTAAGCAAGAATGAGGTAGATGAAGCAAATACGTATAAAGAATGACCATGGAGAAGATTATGCCATATGGATGGTAGATGACAGATCAAAGGTTAAAGGTAGAAAAACCATACAGATCATATACTCTGATCTCCCTCATTTTACAGATGAGAGAACAGAGTAAAAGTAAACTTAATCAAAGTCAGAAGGTAGTATGGATAAATTAGTGAGAGAATGAGTAAATGAATGAATTGATGTATAAAGTGTTTACTAAGTATAAAACACTATGCTAAAAGCGAAGGGATACAGAGAAAAAAGAAAAATAGCCCCTGTTCTCTAATACCTCATATTCTAGTATTAAGAAGGCAGAGAACAGAGATTTTGGGACTTCAAAGACAGTTGTATTTAAAGGGTTTCATGTGGCCACTTTATTTTTAAAAAAATTTTTTTAACATTATCTTTTTAAAAAAATCTTTGAGTTCCAAATTCTCTCTCTACCTCCCACCCTTCCCCCAGTCATTGATAAGGCAAACAACATGCCATATTTCCACACACATTTTAACACATATTTGTTTTAAAATTTTAACCATATTTGCCATATTATGCACAAAAAATAAAAAGCAAGAAACACAAAGAAGATAAAAAATAGCAATCAGTTTTCTCTCTGGAGGTGGATTTCATTTTTTATCATGGGTCCTCTGGAATTATCTTAGATCATTGTCTTGATCTGAGTAGTTAAGTCTTTCAAGAGTAATACAATACTCCTATTATTCTGTACAATGTTCTCCTGGTTCTGCTTACTTCATTTTGCATCAGTTAAAAAAAGTTTTCCTGGGTTTTACTGAAACAGTCTTGCTTTCTTATAGCAAATAGTATTCCATCACAATCATATGCCACAACTTGTTCAGTCATTCCCCAGTTGATGAGCATCTACTCAAATTCCAATTCTTTGCTACCACAAAAAAGTTCCTATAAATATATTGTACATATAAGTCTTTTTTTCTTTTTTTTCTATCTTTTTGGGAGATTTAATAGTGCTATTGTGTGGTCAAAGGTTATGTACAATTTTATATCCTTTGGGCAAAATTCTAAATTATTCTTCAGAATGATTGGACCAGTTCCCAACACCAGCAGTATCCCTATATTCCCACACCCCCTTCAATATTTTCTGTTAGGTTAGCCAATTTGATAGGTTTGAAGTGTTACCTCATAGTCGTTTCAATTTACCTTTCCCTAATCCATAGGAACCTAGAAACTTTTTTTTCCTGTGATTATTGATAGCTTTGGTTTCTTCTTCTAGAAACTATGTGTTCATATCCTTTGACCATTTTTCAACTGGGGAATAATTTTTGTTTTTATAAATTTGACTCAGTTCCCTATATATTTGAGAAATGTTGCCTTTATGCTATATATATACTCAGATTCCTGTTTTCCTTTTAATTTTGGCTGCATTGATTTTCTTGGTGCAAAATCTTTTAAATTTCATGTGAACAAAATTATCCATTTTACTTTCTGTGATCTTTCCTATCTCTTGTTTACTCATAAACTCTTCCTTTATCCAGAGGTCTGGCAGGCAATTTTTTTCATGCTCCCCTAATTTACTTTCCCTTTTTGTCTAAACCACTGACCCAATTTGAACTTATTTTAGTATACTTCATGAGGCATTGGTCTCTACCTAGTTTCTACCAAACTATTTTCCAGTTGTTGTTGTTGTTGGCAATTTATGTCAAATGATTAACTCTTGTTCTAAAAACTTGTATCTTTGAGTTTATCAAATACTAGATTACTGTGGTCATTTTTTTTATTGTATTTCTAAATGATTCCACTGATCCACCACTCCATTTCTTAGCCAGTTCCTGACTGCTTTCATGATTATGACTTGGTAATATAATTTGAAATCTGGTACTGTTAAGTTGCCTTCCTTCACATTTTTTTTTTCACTGATTACCTGGCCATTCTTGAACTTTTGTCCTTCTGGATGAAATTTGTTAATATTTTTTTCTGGCTCTATAAAATAATTCTTTGGTAGTTTGATTGGTATGGCACTGAATAAGTAAATTAATTTAAGTAGAATTGTCATTTTTTATTATGTTGGCTCAGACATGGGCTCTTTAAAATACCTGCAGCTGGATAAAAAAAAAAACACCTAGTACTCTGATTAATTAGGATCCTATTTGTATTAAAATTGTCAATTTTAATTATTTGTCTTTTAAATTAATCTCTCTTTACTTTAGCTGACTTCTAATAATATTGTATTTGAATTCCTACAAATCAATTGGGATTGAATTTATTCTTCAATTGTCATATATTCTGTCACCTTGATTTATCCAAATTTTCTCCCCTTACCACATGTCTAAGGTTACTATAAATTCCTTTAATAGGCTGTAAGAACTTAACATTTTTATTAAAATATTGATGTTAGCTAATAATATTTTGATCGCCAGTAGTCACCTCTGAGCTCTGCTCATGAAGTTACTTATTTAATCCCTTGTCTAATGAGGTTGTATGAGATATTCATTGAAAAATTGTGACTCATTGATTCAAAATATTCAGGAGTATGTCAGAATGCCAAACCCCTGTTCATTTTTATTTGATAAGTCAATTTTAAATTTGGTCTAGTAAAAATGCTTAGAAAAACCCAGAATTAGGACACATCTGAAATTTGGTTTTAAAAATCAGCCAACAAATGCCAATTAAATACCCAATAAGTACAAAATGTTGCCCTAGATATTAATGGACTATTTAGAAGCAAGTTTTTTGGGGGACTGTAGCTAACTACCCTTAAAGCTAATGATTTTTATGCAAACATTTAATTTGCCTAGAAAAGGTAGCATATGTAATCACTTGTGTAGTGTGATATGAGTTATACCAGGAAGGTCTTCTTGACCTCCAGAATTGATACCCATCAGTGCCACCCAGCCTGAATTTTTATTACTATACAAATATTCTTTTGGCTTTTTCTCCCCACAGTTCTTGGGGGGGAAGGGGGAATCAGATATGCCAGAATGTGAAATGGCCAAAATAATTCACAAGTTATAACTGAGAATTGTTATTTAATCATACTTGCTTTTCTCCTGAAAGGACATACAAAGCAGCATGAGAACACTTGGCATAGAAGAAGCAGTGATGATGAGGACTTCAAAGAACCATGGGAGGATTTGTTTGAAGTGATCCATAGTAAAGAATGCAGATCCAAGAGAATGGCCATGCTTGAGAACTATAATAATGTGCCTTCAGTGTTATACTTGACTCTTCACTTTTCCTCACCCACCATATCCAGTCAGTTGGCATCATCTCTCTCTCTACTCACATGGCTACCACCTTAGTTAATTGAGGCTCCCATCATCTCCAGACTGGATTACTGTCTCCTCTTTAATCTATCCTCCACACATCTGCCAAAGTGATTTTCCTAACAGGTTTGACAGTATTACTTTCCTACTCAGCAAACTCCTATGGCTCCCTGTTGCCCCTAAGATGAAAAAGAAACATGTCGGGTTAGCTTTTAAGTCCTTTTACAATCTGTCCTCTCACTAACTACTTTTTAAACCTTATTATATATTAATTTTCTCCAAACATACCATGGTCCAGTCAAACTGGACTATCTCCTGCCTAATTTCCACAAACAACTCTCCATTGTCCATCAATGTGCCTTTTGTACCATCTCTTCCTTTTGCCTGGAATGTAATCCCACATCATCTCTTTTTAATATCCTTTGTTTCCCTTCAAAATATATCTCAAGAAACACTTTCTATATGAAGACTTTATTGATCTTTTTGGCTGTCACCAAAAAATCAAAACAAAACAAAACAAAAACAAAAATAAAACCAAGGAAAGGAAAGAAATTATCTCTGTGTTGACTTCCAATCTTGCATGTGTGACTACCTTTCAGATATCTCAAACTAGATGTCTAGTAGACATCTGAAACTCAATATGTCCAAAACAGAATTCGTTATCTTATAGGCTGCAAAAACCATCCTCCTAATCTCTCAGGCTTACAGTCTTGAAATAATCCTGGATTTCTCACTGTCTCATAGTCCCTGTATCCAAGCTGTTTCCAAGGCCTGTCAATTTTTTCTTTGTATCATCTCTCAAATACACCCCCTTCTCTCCTCTGACACTTCCCCCACTCTGGTGCAGATGGATTTGCTTTCCTCAAGTCTCTCCTGACTTGATCCATCCTCTGTTCAGCCACTAAATAGAGACTGAGGTATATGGGGAGAGTCTTGAAGGGGGTATGAGATAGTGATGAATCCAATATGCCTCCTAGATAGGAAATCTGAAAGGTCTGATCCTATCACTCCCTACTCAATAAACTCCAATACTTTCTTATTGCCTTTAGGAGCAAATTAAAAATATCCCCTTCATATCCTAGCCCCCTCCTACCTTTCCAGCTTTCTTATATCTTACTCCAGACAGTTACTCTTCTATCCAGTGATGTTAGCCTCCAAATGGTTCCTCAAGCAAGACATTCCATCTCTCCCCTACCCGCATTTTCTCTGACTTTTTCCATACCTGGAATGCTCTTCTCCTTCCACTCCAATTACTGACCTCCTTGGCTTCCTTTAAATTCCATCTAAAATCCCATCTTCTACAAGAACACTTTCTGAATTTCTCTTAATTCCGGTATCTTCTCCCTTTTATTTACTTCTTATTTATTCCATAAATATCTTGCTTTGTATACAGTTGTTTGCATGTTTTCTTCCCCACTCAGTTGTAAGCTCCTTGAGGACAGGGACTACCTTTTCTCTCTTTTTGCATCCCCAACTCTTAGCACAGTGCCTGACACATACAAAGTGTTTAATAAATGTTTACTGAATGAATGATTTACTTAGTAAACTTTTGTGTGCAGATACATTTTTTCCTCCTTAGAATGTAAGCTCCTTGAGGGCAAGCAAGGGCTCTTTCATTTTTATCTTTGTATTTCCAGTGTATTTCCATAATACCTGGCACCTATTTGACCCTTAACAAATGCTTGTTCATTTAGTATTGCATTCGTTCATTCATTCATTCATTCATTCATTCAATCAATCAGAGGCAACTGAGTTCAGATTAATTGCAGTGAACAATCATGGTTTTGGAGAACAAATGTTGAAGCAAATTTCCTTCCTCTCAGTAGAGAGGTACAGAACGTAAGAGTACAGAAATACTACATTTACTGACAGAACAAGTTATTTTAGAAGTGAGTTTTACTTAACTGTTTTTCTTTGTTTTGGGGGATGTATACTAGGAAATGACTGAAATATTTTTAAAAGTCATTAAGAAAATAGGTAAAAAAAATAAACACTGAGTAGAGTAGAGGTGACAATGAAAAGGGGAGAAAAATAGAGAAAAGATAAAGAGGGAATTGCTAAAAATGTATTTCAACCTTTTATTAATTTTGCCTAAAATTGACCCTGATTTTAAGCCTTGATTTTAAGCCATTTGCATTTGGTCTAATCTCTCCACCTCAATGAACATTTGAGAACTGGTCACTATCTGCCTTTTTCTGTACCCCCAGCACTTGACAGATGGAAATATGTGAATGACCAACTACTTCATCTTCAGCAACTACTCCTATCTGCTCCTCACTTGGAGATCCTGGGAATTAGAAGGTATATGAATTATAATATCCCACAAGAAAATGTCACACACTGGGCACACAGCCCAAGCCTGCAATATTCAAATGTCACAGTACATTTACTGTGCTCCCCTCCTCCATAAAAAAAGTCATACTCCTCTTCCCACAGAAGATTACAGTGTTTATCTAGAAGTACAGCAACTACCAAGGGGAAAAAGAAATCTCTCCCAAGTACCATGAGGATTGACGCTGTCCAAATCCACTGCCACCTAAATCAGAGTGACTCTTCCCACACTCAGCAGCCTTGCTCTAGCTCCTTTGTCATAGAAACTGAATCTGATGCACATCTCCTAAAGGCTGCTGCCATCTGGGCTGGACCTGTTTTATGAACAAACAAGGCCTTCAGAGTAAAAGCATGTTAGACCAGCTTTTTTTCAGAGTCTGCAGTCACCCCACTGTTTCCCTTCCCACCATTTGTGTGTGTGTGTGGGGGGGAGGGTTTAAAATTGCAAACCTGGCTCTGGTTTGGGCTCTTTAAGTTCTGATTTTCCCAAACTTTTGGTGTTGTGGGTTATCTGAATTATGTATAGCTCCCCCTTGCCCCCACCCCCAGGTTTGAGCAGGCCCTATTCAGGTCTCCAGCACTTCAAAAGCCCCATTCTGGGACTCAGACCATGATGTGCTCCAGCATCAGTGTCTAGGGGGATGCCTATTGAAATGGGGCCTAATGCTTTTCTGTAAGAAGATAGGAATGACAATACCATACTTCTCTCAGCACCAAATACCAATGGTAATTTCGGCATCCCAGGCCACCACGATAAAGCCTCTAAAAAGCAGCAGTGTTCTCTGAAGTGCTTCACGAGTATCCTGTTGCAGGATCTAAAGTGCCTTCTAACTGAATGCAGTTGCCTAATTTGTTAAAGGTGGTGCCAGAAATGCTAATAGATTTCAGATACATTCCCTGGATGGTGGTGGAAAATTCTGTTTCAAATGCATCCAACAAGAAGCTGGGCTGGGGAATGTCCGCTTGCATTTCCATGCCAGGGTTTCACCTTTGCTTTCTGTATCCATTTGGATCCAAATCATGTGATTTTTAGTCAATGTCTGCTTTCTACCTCCCACTCCCAATTCCCAGCCCCGTACACAAGAGTTTGTAGACATGTAAACACACACATCTTTTAAATACCCCCAACAGGGGAGAGAATCACTTTCCTATGGATTCTGCCAAAGTCACTTGGAAAGTTGATTCCAGTAACTTATTGCTTCAAAGCTCCCCAAAACTCAACAAGTCTAAATGATAGGACCTGAAAAAAGGAGGGAGGAACAACCCCATGGAAACTGACTATAAATCTTGACGTGGAGGAAGAGGACAGTGGAGCAGAAAAAGGCAATGAAAAACTTTCTTTGGACAGAAATGAAAGTCAGCTATAGGACATGCAAAGACTCACGGGAATGCCAGTATCAAAACATGGCAGCCTAGAGCCTCCAGCATCTTCCCGATGGTCTGATAAATCTAAATTTTTTCACTTCTCGGAATTGTCTTCCCATTGCTGAAAGCTGTCTAGGTCTCATTCCTGCTCCAGTAACCCAAACAGGGCTTTATTTGTTAGGGTTTTCTTCTGTTCCTGCCCCTTCACCCCTGTTTGTTTGTTGCTTTCCTGTGGAAAGAAATTCAAAAGAATGGGAGAGGAAATCCATCCAATGCACCACGAGCATCCAGAGCATTCATGCAGGTCCAAAGCGCTTTCCACGAGAAGCCACAGGATAATAAGATGAGGCTCCAAGAGAGGTGTGGATCACCCACAAGAGGACTGCACAACAACATGTATTTTTATTGGAAGGCTGCTAACTAGCCAAAACCTTTGGAAAGTCATGACACCAATTTGGCAAAGCACTATCTGTCTGCTTTATTGAAAACATCTTAGGCAGCATAATAAATAAACTGCATTTCATTTTCATGGTTTGAGCTTGTATTTCTGTTGGCCAGCAGACTGTCAGAGAGCAGCTTGGTCTGATGAAATAGAAACTTTACTGAATCGTCTGTTTCTCAATAATATACAGTCAATTAGGACATAGAAAGTATAAATATAAATCTATATATACATGTGCATGTAAACGTATATACACATGTATGTACATATATGTGTGTATTAAAAGGCAGGGGGTGCTGTTTCCTGAGAGTATAATCTTTCAGGAGTTTAGTGTTAGAAATAATTTCCCATTTCACTCACAAACAAGGCAGATATCACAGGTCCTCAAACGCCTGTTTCTTTGCTAGGAATATGCGGCATGCCAATGAAGGTGTCAATCCTCAGACATGTCTATTCGAAAGACAGGATTTGGATCCCATAGCCTACTATCTGAATACTAAATTGTAGGAAAAGGGGGAAATCCTGACAGGTCTTTGAAACTGATGCAGTCAGGCAGTGCTATGATATGGTGTTCTGGCCTTCTGCTTTGGCAGAGTAAACACAATGTCATTTAGGGCCTGACTACCCTGATGCCAGTAGGGATGGGCCATGGCAAGGCAACACTGTGCAAGCTTGGAAAGAGGTAGAGGAAATGATGCATGTGACTGAAAAGGGTGGAATTTGTTGTTGGCCTAGAAAACAGAGCCTTGGTCTACTGGGAAAGTTAATGGTTCCAAGAGCAAATACAACAATAAACATGAAAATAGGAGGCAAAGACCAGGACTAATGAAGGTGGATTTCCTGTGAATTACACCCAAGAAAGAGTAACAGCAGCCAAGAGGCAATTCATGTAGGCTTCAGCTATCCAGAAGCAACAATCTTCATGAGGTCAATCTGTGACATCACAGGGAGACTAGAAGACTAGCAGAGTGACTGAGTAAATAAAGCAACTGTAATTGGTTCCATTACCACAGACAATCAGAAAGTAACTACATGAGGGACCTGGAAAGCGCACCCACAGTTTTGATGGATCAGAAACCAAGACCACAAATTATTTTCAAAATTTTGCAATAAACTCTAGACTTGATGGAGGAAAGTTAAGTTGTGAAAAAAGTAATAATCCAAGGAAAAAAAGAACACAAAGGTGTTGGACTGTGGGGCCCTTTTAAAAATAAGGATATATTTTTGTGTTAGAGGATCTATTCTGACAGAGGCACTAAGTACACTGTAGGGGACTCTCACTTCTCTAGGTCATTTTTCCTACTCTGATAATCTGAAGATACCATTATTGAACCTTTCTCTGCCCCTGAGGCACAGTCACCAATTCCCTTTAAAAGAACACAGGCTCAAAAGGCTAAAAGCATACATGTGTTTATTTATAGATTAGGAGAGACCAGACCCATATCGGAACACCTAGAAAATAACATTATCAATCAATAAACAACCCTCTCAAGAAGATGAGGATATAGATTTTATTACTTGGCATATGGCCCTGGGCAGGGATCTAGCAAGGGGTACCCCATGACTGTTCATCCATATTGGCACCCCACTGCTTGATATATTGGTTTTCCCATCATTCATGTCTCATTGCTCTCAGTAGATGATGTCCATCAGTGTTCTTTGTCATTTGTTATCAGTCCTCTTCATTATCCCATGTTTCTCCATTGATACTTTCTGCAGTTCTCAGATTCCAAAAAAAGGGCTATCATTTGCTATTGCAAGGAATCAACTCTCCTCCATCTGGAGGGGGATGAAATGTACCGTGGAAACCATTCCTGTCTTCACTGGGTGTGTTTAGAGTTCAAAATAAAACCCAAAATTGGGAGGCCTCCATTTCACAGACTCAAAGAATTTCACTTAGACAGAACTTTATCTGCAATCCTATCCAACTTGTATCCAAAAAAAAGTAATCCCTACTATAATACACTTGCCAAGTATTCATCCAGACCAGGCTTAGAAAACCTCTAATAAGTCTGCTCACTGGCTGGCTGCTAAGTAGCCAAAACTTTTGCAAAGTCATGATGCCTTTTAAACAAATCTCCTACCTATTGATCTATTACCTCACAAGTCAGCATATTTTGGCTAATTTTAATGTTTTAAAAGGTACTGTTTGTTGTTGTTGCTTATTTTCCCCACATCAAACAGGTGATATTTATTTCTTTTCAACTTCCACTCATTGCTTCTGATTTTGTCCTGGGGAGATAAAGAGAACCTCTTCTATAGGACAGTCCTTCAAATACTTGAAGATAGCCACTGTGGTTTAAAGTATTTTTTCCAGGTTAAACATCCATCTCAACTTTCTTCAACCAGTCCTCATATGGCATATTCTGAAGACTTCCTGCTCATACCACTCTGGACAGTCTTCAGCTTATCAATGTGCTTCTTAAATGATGGCACCTAGAACTGAATACTATACCATAATATCCCATGACTAGCCTGGATTTAACCAGTTAATCAGTTCTTCATCTATTAAATTGTATTATTGTCTAATCCACATCTCCCTCCTTTTTCCATGAGAATCATGAGGTGTGTTTTTTAGATTTATTTTTCTTCTTACTCTAACACCAAACTAAAATGGACATTTATTTCCATGTAGGGAGAACAAGGAAATAAAAAGATTGTACCTGCAATTATATACACTATTATATACAGTTTACTTTTGTTTAAAAATATATCATAAATTCAAACTGTACTTTCTAAAAGCTGTCTTTTGTGGTTATTTCTGACCTTTCTGTTCTCTTCTGTGTACTTTCTAAAAGGATGCTTCAACTATCCTCTTGTCTTTCTTTTCTTTTCTTTTGTGGGATTCTACCCTTCCCCTCCCATATGTCAGTACCACCAACCCCATTGGAAGGAAAGCAAAGATAATTCATTGTAACAAATGTTCATAGTCAAACAAAACAAATTCCCACATTGGCTGTACCCCAAAACATGCCCTATTCAATACTTGAGTTGATTGCTGTCTGTCCTTAGTTTTGAAGACCAGTGACAAGATGGAATGATGTCTTGACTGATGTATGAATTGGATTTTAGTGAGACAGAGTCATACAAAGTCATCAGCCTCACTCTTTCTTCCAGAGTCATCGAAGTCCAGTGGCAGGACAAAAGTCAAGATGACTGGCAATGGCCCAGGGTGCAGTTGATAATTTGGTATCTTTGATGTCTGACCAAGTCCTAAGAACTCCTCGGCACTTGCTCCAGTCACTTCTTTGTCTAGAGATTGGTAGCATGCTCCATTATTCATTCTCTAAAATTATGCTTTATCATTTTAACAGAATTCTCAAGTCTTTCTAAGTTTGTTTTTGAAATAAGGTTGTTATTGTGTGAATTGTTCTTTTGGTTCCACTCACATCACTCTCCCTCTCAAAAAGCAATCTTATTCTGGCTTTGATCATCTTCTTTTCCCCAATATTGATATAAAACAAAACAAAAACAACCCTAAATAGTTTTTTTTATTATCTTTAGCTTTTCTTGATGGTCTCTATTCATTCTGAGTTTATTCTTCAAGCACCTTACCCTGCTTTTATGTTCAATCTGTTATGTGCCCTTGCTCCCATCTTTTAAACATTACTTTGTTTTGTGAGATTATTTAAAAAATTTTTCATGCATATGTGAACATAAATTATGTATACACAGAGACACATAGTAATTTTCTTGTTTTCTATAAACATATCCCAGCAGCTCCTAGCAGTACAACACTATGTACCAGTGCCTTGTGGCTTGTGTTTGTGTATGTGTGAGAGGAGGAGAGGAAGAGAAAAAGAGAGAGAGATTTCATCAGATTTGAGGGCTATCAGTATAACACTCTCTCTTTGCATATGTACAACTAGTCTGCAATGTGTAATTGGAGACAATTGACCAGGGTCAGGTGACTTTTTTCCGTGGCCACATAGCCAGTATTTCAATGATAGGACTTAAACCCAAATCTTTCTGACTCTAAGGTTAGCCACTATAGTATGCTGTCTTTAGATTTAATTAACAAAGGTTGAAATGTAAAGGAGAAAGTCTATACAAATAAATAAAAGAAAAAAATATGTTGTGCTAATAGATCATAAGTTATAAAATCATCAAATTTAAAAGATGGAAAAATCTTAAAGAGTATTTTGTTCAAATCTCTAATTTTGCAGATAATGCTACTACAACAAGTAATAATGGATTATATGGTACTTTGAAATTTAGAGCACTTTCCCACAAAAACCCTGTGATTTGCCTGGTTTAAATAGTGATGTTATAAATTTATAGATTAGGACACTGGGGCCCATTGAGGTAGAGTGACTTTTCAAGATCAGACATCTAGTAGGTGCTAGGGCCAGAAATCAGTCCCAGGTCTTCTGTCTCCTAGTTCAGTTATCTTTCAAATTAGGAATTTCCTTGAGGTGGCCAGGTGGCACAGTGAATAGAGCACCAGTCCTAGAGTAAGGAGGACCTGAGTTCAAATGTGGCTTCAGACATTTAACACTTACTAGCCATGTGACCTTGGGAAAATCACTTAACTCCAATTTCCCTGCCTTCCCCCTCCAAAAAGTAAAAGAAAAAAATTAGAAATATCAAAGGCAGTAAAACTAGGTAGCTTATATAAGTATTACTATCTTATTTTAACTAAAGTTGATATCAGCCAGATAATGACCAGTCTGGGCCAGATGGTATTCCTAAAACTCAGGCTTCAAAGATTTATTAAGAATTGGGAAGCCAGTTTATAGAAAATAAAATCTGGCCTGAGCTTGCTCAGTCCCTAAATAGGAACCATTTGGGGGTGATCGCAAGGAGTTAGGGAAAGGGCAGAGAGTGGAAAGCATATGTTTCTGGGCCTCTCATCCTCAGCTAAACTTTGCTATAAAAAGCTATTATTTCCAGAGTATGTTTCCATGTAAAACCAGAAAGGCTTGCCCATTGTACATTTCTAATCAAATCTTTCTCCTGCATTGTTCATCAGCCTCTGAAGAAAATGGAAAGGGACTAACTTCCCTGGGGTATTAAAGAAAAGGAACAATAGCAAAAACACAAAGTGACCTAGTTCATAAGGCACCTGATATACATAGGCTCCTTTGAGCCTCAAAATATCCCTGAAGTAGACAAGTTGGAGTTCACAATCGGTGATTAATAAAGGGTCATGGAAGAAATGTGTGAGCAAAATAGATGAGGAGACTGCTTTGGGCCAGTCAAGTGATTTGCCCAAGGTAACCCAACTTCCAAGTGTCATGAGTAGGCCATATTGTATCAGACTCCATGATCAGCACCAGGATTTAGGGGCTTAAGGGAAGCAGACAGCTGAATATTACCTACAGCCAAGAAAATGACCAACATGGAATTTGAAAAGGAAAGTGATTGGACAACACCAAGGAGGCTGCTGTAGAAGCAAAAGGCATCTAGAATTAGGCTCATCAAGAGTATAATTTAAAGACTTTGATGAGCTCTACCAGTTTGCAATTAGATATACTCCTGACTGTATATTATTATAATTTGAAAGACAGCAGACAGGCCGATCACAGAAACAAAGGTGAGAAAAACACCCGACTTCAATAAAGGAGAAGATGTCAACATTCTCATCAAATTCTCTTTTCTCTGACCTTTGCAACTTCCTTTTCAACTTACTACACCCTTCCCATGGACCCCCTACTCATAAGAAATGTTTTTAAATTTTGTATATATGTAAGTTATAATAACATATATAACATATATTCATGTTTGCTGTTACACAAATTTATGTTTAAGATATGTGTGGAGATTTATATGTATGTATATATTGTGCATTCACATACACACATATATCTACAAAGATATGCATATATTTTTGGTGCTATATAAATTTATTTTCTATATGTGTACATATGTATATGTGTATATAAATGTATATTTAGAGAGGTAGAAAAATATGGAGGGAGGGAGAGAGGGAAGGAAAAGAGGGAGGGAGGGTGACAGAAAGAGAGAAAGAGACAGAGACAAAGACAGAGAGACAGAGAGAGGGAGAGTGAGGGGGAGGGAAGGAGGGAGGGAGAGAGAGGGAGGGCGAGAGAGAGACAGAGACAGAGACAGAGAGAGACAGAGAGTGACTGAGAGATCAAGAGAGCACTACCTAAATGTGCACTTGCTCAAAACCACAGGCCCCTGAATTTGATTGGCAAACTCAACAGCTTTCTGCCTGGTAGGATATTTGCCCTGAATTCTCTTCATTATACCAATGGACTAGTTCTAGAGCAAAGGTGAAAAAATTTTATTCAGAAGAGGAGAGCTAATGTATATAAAGCACATTAGAGTTCATAGTCAGTGATTAATAAAGACTTGTTGGACAAATGAATGAGCAATCAATTTGTCAGTTTGGTCCTTAATTAGGGGAGAGTTTTATCAGGTAAAGGTCAGTAAATGAAAATGTGGTATGACTGCTGATTGGGGGTAGCAAGAGGGCATAAAGTTTATGAGGTCAATGAGGTAGATAGCTAGGAAAGGGCAGAAAAAGGTGCACAACAAACTATATACTTCATTATTTTGTCTCAGGCCTGCCCTGTCATATATGTCTAATCTATGGTGAGATTATTTTTTGTGAGTCTATGGATATGCCTAACTTGATATGGCCATCTTAGTATATAAACTTCTTTTGGTCAAACATGGGACTGTTCTTTGATAGATGTATATCCAAGTGCCTAGAACTATCACATGATGGTGGCATTCAACACAACAAACATTTATTGAGCACCATGTCAAGGTCAAGGCACCATGACAGAAGCTAGGAATGTAAAGATAAAAAACAAAACAGTCCCTGCCCTCAAGGTGTTCATATTCTACTAAAAAGATCCAAAATGTACACAGATGAGCAAATACAAACTACATACAAAGTGAAATGAGGCAATTTTAAGGGGGAGTTAGCACTAACAACTGTGGGGAATAGGAAAGATTCCATGAAGTTGGTAGCATCTGGGCTAGCTAGAGGTTTTATTAGGTAGAGAAGCTTTGTCCTCTCCAACTACCTGCTCCACAGCCTCCCCTCCCACACCAGAGACCATGTTCTGGAGGAACTTCCATACTGAAGCCAAACTCTCCAGATGGGTGATTGCTTCTCCAGGAGGCCCATTTCAGGAAAGCTTCATCTGTGCCTCACTTCACTCTCTCCTCTTCAATAACTTCACTGCAGCTTGTCGATGTTTATATTATTTATCACTATATAATGCTACACAAACGTGGTAGAGATGTTTTGAACCATAATCATGAAAACTTATATCTAATACCCGGGAAGAAGAGATTGTTATGGTCATGGATTCTGGGAAATTGAATTCTAAGAAATAATAATGAAATCTACTTTGCACACACTAAAATCCTTCTTACTTGCACTAAAATCCACCTTACATATGTGTTTAGCCCTGTGGTAAGTGTTGGAGATATGGATGTAATGGCTGGCTAGTCAGGCACTAAGTCCATTCCTTGTGCCTGTACTGCGATTACACAGTGAGATACAGGGATGAGGTGGTGTAGACTTGTGAGGCGATTGTTGGCAAGATGTCTTCTTTTTCCATTGCCCTATAAAGCAGGTAGGGCACTGGTCAATGGGTGGGGAACCTTAGAGTTGAATGCACAACCTGAAATCCTGTGAGTACCTTAACTAGTCCCCATCAAGCCTTGGGGGGATCTGTGTTTGCCTCAAGAGGCTTGGGGGGTTGTAGGGGGATGTACAAGCTGTGCCTGTCTCAACTGACCCCATCGAGACATAGGGGTAGTTGCCCTCCCTTCTTGCCTGCCCCTGCAAGAAGGGTAATTAGGGAATGCTGTAGAAGTTGTGCTCCCATTATCAGCAATCCTCTTCTGAGAAAACTTGACTAGAATAAAGTAAGATTATTAACCCCTTCGAAGCATAGTATCTTTCCTCTGACCAGATCAAGAGTAAACCTGTGCTAGCAGCCATCCTGTGTCCTGGTTTTATTTGTCTTATACCATAATAAGTAAATGTTTTTTCATTTATATTTATTCACTTTGAATAATGAGGGAACATATTCAGATATCAATGATCACTAGTTCAAAGACATGGAGGCAGACATGAAATATCATGTATGGGTACAGTTACCAGGCCACTTTGATTAGAATGACAAGGACATGAAGATAAATAATCTGAAATAAGACTGGAAAAGTAGGTGGGAACCGGGTTGTGGAGGCCTTTGCTGATGATAAACCTTGTTTGAAAAATTCAGAATAGGGTTCAAGAAAAAACAATCTTATCATCCTCTTGATTATAAAACTTATCTTATTTTTCTTTAAATCTCCCACAGGATTTCAAACATTACCTTCACACTAGTCACTCAATGAATGTTTGTTAACTGATAAATGTATCTGAGGAGGAAAGAAAGTCAATGGCAAGATATTGAAAGCCAATGGCTTTGCTGGAAAACATACTGAAGCAATTACAGAAGAAACAGAAAGACATGTTTGATTAGAAGGAAGGGACCTATATCTGTCTCACATCAGCAAGGGGCTCTCCTTTGAAGGCTTTAGAACTCTCTGAATTCATTCATAAGGAGGTACTGGTAACAGCTGAGGCTACAAGGCAAATAAACAAACAGGAAATGCCATGATCTGAGAAATCCCATAATGCTCCATGTTGTCAGCTTGCTGCCTTCTTGGGTATCCCCTCTTCTGAGCATTAGCTACATTTAAAAGGCCTTCAGCTTAGTCCAGGGGTTCTCAAAAGGGGTCACAATCCACAGGTTGAGAATTGCTGGACTAAGCTGAAGGCCTTAGCATCATAGACCTGGAACTGGAAGGGACCTTGAAGATAATCTAGAGTGACCAACAACTTCTTTTTAACATATAGTGAAACTGAAGCCCAGAGAAGTGAGAATAAGTTATCTGAGATCATATGGCACTGGATCTTGAATCTGAACCCAATTAATCTGATTCCAAATCACTTCTTCCCTTAATATTGGTTAATTGGTTGGCTGTTGACCAATTGGTTCACATAGATATGAATATGTAGAATATTGGAATGGTGTGTGTGCACATTTCATATTTCTTTTGAGCTGCTGCAATTATGCTTCACTCATAGAGCACAGCACCTTCTTAGATGCAACCATGCCATACCGTACAGTCCTTTGCCAGTGTCTTCCATGTCTCACAATTGATTCTCAAGTTCTTCTTTGAGAGTGTCCTTGTATTTCTTCTTCTGAACACCATATGAGCATCAATTTTGCATGAGTTACCTATAAAATTGTCTTTTTAGTAGACATACATTTGGCATTTGAACAACATGAGCAGCCCATCAGTTGTACTCTCTTGTAGTAGAGTTTGAATGCTTGGCAGTTTAGTCAAAGAAAGGACATCAGTGTCCAGGGCCTTATCTTGCAGGTGATTTTCAGAATCTTCCCAAGACATTTCAAATGGAAGCAATTCAATTTCCTGGCATTGCGCTGGTAGATTGTCCATGTATCATAGTAATAGAGCAATGAGGTCATCATGACAAGCTTCAGTTTGTTAGGCATCCTAATACCTCTTCATTCCCACACTTTCCTTTGGAGCCTCCCAAACACTGAGCTAGCTCTGTCAATTCCTGCATCAATCTTATCATCTCTATGTACCTCCCTGGAAGTTCCTGTTAAACTATATGTGGAAAACCATAAGAACCAGAACTAAACACTCCTTGCCAACAAGTAGCATGGGTAAGAATGCACAAGGCTAGCAAGCGATGTGGGAAGTTGTCAAGAGCCCTTAACTAGAAACCAGGAAGACTTACACCCTAACCGTAACTCTGCCATTACCTGTCTGGATAATCTTGGTAAACCATATTAGTTTCTTGGTCCTCAGGTTCCTCACATATAAAATAACAGGGTTGGCTGAAGTGACAACTAAGGATTCTTTCAACTCTAACATTTTCTCTCATATATACCTCTCTCGTTGTACATTTGCATGTCAGACTGGCTCATGGCCAATGGTATTTTTTTTTATTTCATGAGAATATTTTAAAGGAGTTAAATTATATAAAGAATATTTTAATAATCAAGGTATTATTTCTGATATTCATTCCTTTGTCTAGAAAATAATTTTTTCTTTGATGTTTCAACAACACCTATGTATTTTAGGTATCATCTAAGGGACCACTCGCTCCTTAGCTTCACAGAATGACAATATTCAAGTTAGAAGGAAACTTAAAGGTAACATAATGGAAATGATTGACCATCACAGTAATGAAAGATCCAAATAAGGTAGGCTATTCAATGAGATCTACTAAGGCAAAATTTAAGAGGGATCATTTTAAATACTTACACTTTGGGTTAAAAGAAGTTAACCAACAATGTGGGTTCACATTCCACTTCCAACACATAATAGTTTTGTGATCCTGGGCCAGTCATTTAGCTTCCCAATGTCTCAAACAACTCTATGAGACTATTAACTGTAGAGCTGCTGCCAATACACATTGGTAGAGTAAATTTCCTGCCCCAAAGTTTTGAAGTTTAGAGAACCATAGCTTCAGAAAGACTGATTAACTGGATAATGTCTTAGAGATTGGTGAAGCGCCTTGAGTTCTTACCATCTGAAGACCTACTAAAGAAACTGAAAACGTTATCCTAGAGAAGACCCAGAAATGCCATGACAGCTGTCTTTGACTGTCAGAAGGAATATCTCAAGGAAAAGACATTAGATTTGTCTTGCTTGGCTTTTAAGGACACTGCCAAGAGCAATGAGGGAAAAAGACAAAGACAGATTTAAGCTAGATAGGGGGGAAAAAACTTCATTTCAAAGTAGAATGAGTTAGCCTCAGGAGAGAGAAGTTTATCCCTTACATGTCTTCAAAAAGAGGCTGAAAGCCTCCTTTCTGAGTATGTTAGAGGGGGTATTGCTGTTCAAGTATATGTTGGTTGAGATGACCTCTGAGGACCCTTCTACCAGGTAATATTTATACAGGGCTTTAAGATTTACCTTGTCTTTCACATACATCATCCCTTTTAGCTATCACAGCATCTCTAGGAGGTAGGATACAAAAGTATTATTATTTCCATTTTACAAGTAAGGGACTGAAAATAAAAAAGATTAAATGACTTGACCAAGGTCATATAGCAAGTAACCATTCTATTGCTCTTCTGCCTTTGGTTCTAGGCATCTATGCCTAGAGGACTGATGCTTCATTTCACATTAGGAATATTACCTATAAGATAGTGGGAGTGATATTTTAAGCAATACAATAGCTATTTCTCAAAGTATCACACACCCTCCATCACACTTTGCCTAGGCCTGCCACAATTACTTCATGCTATGACATATGACATCATGGTTTTCTCAGACTCGGGGGTGTATCTAATGAGTTGGAGCTGGAAGGGTCCCAGCGGAATGTAGCACACCAAAGACCTAGTGTTCTTTCACATTCCAATATGGCATTAGTGCAGGAAACAATGGGCTCTTCATGATCCAGAGGTTGACCTGTAAAGTCTTACTGAATCAGTAGGTGGCAATGGGTGAAAGGGGAGTTTATCATGATAAGAAGCTTTCAGAACACAGGACAGATTATATTATGCCTACCTATAATGTGATATTACTCAAATAATAAACAATGGTAGTAATTAACGCAATGTTTCATATTTTCAAAGAATAGCAGAGCCTTGATCATCCATGTCATGAGATAATAAATAATCTGAGAATAAGGACATGATGTGTTTTTTAGTGAAAAGCACCTCTTTGATGGGGTCCAAGGAAGACTAACTTACCTTGAATCCTACACTAAAGTTGACACTGCCATCACAAGACTTCAATATGTTATATAAAATTTTTTTTAGAAATTACACTGTGTAAGAATAGTAAGATGATGAGTCATCAATATTAGCCTGATTTTGAAGTGGGAGGAGGGGATAAAAATGGCCTGACCTCAGTTTTCCAAAGCTTGGAGGATAGGATTTAAAGTTAGGTGGGGTTTTAGGGACCATCTCTCTAGTCCAGTGATTCTTAACTTGAGGTCTGTGAACTTGGGTTTAAAAAAAATATACTGTTGGCCATATTTCAATGTAGTTAGTTCCCTCTGGATTCCAATGTATTTTTTATGTGCTCACAATCTTTTTTTTATGAGAAGAGGTCTAAAGTTTTCACCACATGACCAAAAAAAGGGTTAGGAACTTTTGATCTAGTCTAATAGGTCTTGATTCTTTTTATCTTAGGACCCCTTTATACTCTTAAATATTATTGAGGACCCCAAAGAGAATTTGTTTATGTGTCTTAGATCCACTGATGTTTACTGTATTAGGAATGAAAATGTATTAATACTACTATGAAAATAGTTTTGATTTACTAACTCCCCCAAATGATTTAACTATGAGAACCACTGATCTAATCCAATCCTATAAAGAAGCTAAGAAACATAAAATGTCTTTTACAAGATGACTCAGGTGGTAAGTAGCAGAGTCTAAGTTTAAAAATCCACCAAAACATCTTCTAAGGAAACAACCTGCCTTAGTCCGGTGATCATCATCATCATCATTATCATCCACTTTTAATGAATACCACATAGTATAGTGGAAAGAATGTTGAACTTGGGGTCAGAAGCTATCGGTTTGAGTCCTACCTACCTCAGTTACTCACAGACTACCTGGAAGTGAGTAAGTTGCTTCAATTCTCTGACATTTTCTTTTTTATTTTATTTTGCAATGTTATTTTGAACTTAAGTAAAATAAGTATTTCCATAACATAGTAGAACAGAAAAAAAGACCATTACACATGAAATTGAAAATCGATTATGTACAACTTGCTATTCCTTTTTAAACGTATAATAAAGTTATCATATAACTTTCTTTTTTGTCCTTTTCTTCTTACCTTCCCCTGCTCTAGAGATGGCTACCACTAGACATAAACATGTACTTGTGTGTATAAAATCATTCTATACATATTTCTATTTATCAGACACCATTTCTTCATTTACTAAATGGAAATAATAATGCTATCTTGTAGGGTTGCTGTGAGGAATATTTGTAAATTTTGTAAGCTCTAAAGAGCTATAGAAATATGAATTCTGAAGATTATGATATTTGGAAAAGTAGGCTATTTCCTTGGCATAGTAGGCATCCCACAAATCTCAGCTTAAAGGCCAGCTTCTATAAGAATCCCTTTACAATTCCCCATAATGCCAGTGACTTCCCTGTGAAATTATCTCTAATTTTTCATATACGTGTGCATATATATGCACACATATATGGTCATATATATGCATGTGTGTATATATGTATGTAATCTTATCTGCACATAGTTATTTCATGTCGTCTCCCTATTTGACTGTGAGCTCCTTGAGACTGGGACTTTTTCCCTTTCTTTGTATTTTCTTTCTTTTTCTTTCTCCCTGGAGCTTAATACAGTTACTGGCACAAGCATAGCGGGCACGTAATGCTTATTGACTTGACTTGAAAAAGCTGTCACCAAAGGATTCTAAGGGGAAAAAATCTTTCACTAAAATTTCCAGAAGAAAAAATAAGTATTTTTCCTTTAATGAGATGTTTAAAAGTTTCACATGTAGGGGGATACTATTCTAGCAAAGTCTCAGCCTTGCCATTATTTTTTTCTTCATGAGTAGGATCTTCATGCCTCAGTTTACTTACCTTATGAATGAATGGAACTAAACTGGTTTTTGTATCTCATCTGATTTATTTAACATCTTGATACAAATAAAGAGGGTCGGAAGAAAGGCATTTGCAAAAAATGTAAAGGTCAGGAAGCAATACAGAAGCCGTTCATACCCTCAAATGTGGAAAGACTGTTGGATTTTGAGTCAGTCCCACTTTGCCATTTTACTAGTATGGCATTGAGCAAGTCACAGTCTCTCTAGGCTGTAGTTTCCTCATCAAGTGTTATGAAGGGGTTGTACCAGATGACCCCTGAAGTCCCTTCTGGCTTAAAATCTATCATCTTATGAAATGTCCCATGTGTTTAACTGGCCATGGCATAAGTCTCAGGCAGTCACACGGTTATTTAAAGTATGTTTATCTTAATTGGTGTTTCTAGAATTTGCTCATCCATTTGGACATAGGAAATGACAAGAGGTAATTAGGGCCCATGAATATCTTAAGTTCAGATACTAGTAAATATCTAACACTAATTGATAACCATATAAGTAAGCAAAATGTCACACTTTTCATAGCCTTTATGAACTCAGATTTGGTCAACAGTTGTTTAGTAGGCAGTATGTATCTGTAATATGATCTATTCTAGACCATCCAGATTCAGACACTTCACCGTCTTACTAAAATTCATGAGGGGTATATAGTGTTCAAGGAAGAGTAGCACCTCCTGTGTGAGGGTTTTCTGAGTCCTTTTCAGGGCTTTGGTGTCCACCTGGCACTCAACTCTTACCTGTGGCTCCAACAAGCTGTAGCATACACAGCAGCCACACCCTGGTAAACCCTCTTGGCAGATGGGCTAAACTAGGTTGAGGGTAACCAAAGAGCCACAAACCTGTCAGTGAGTTAGAGGAGTGTCTATTCCAAGCATGTGAAGACTTACCCTGTGGAATGGGCAGAGGAGAACAATTTGTTCTGATGGCCATGAATGCAGCCAAAGCAGGTTCTGTGGAACTTAGAGATTGGACAGGGATTGAAGATACCAAGAGCATCCACTGCACCCTGGGCTATCTCTAGTTGTCCTAAATTTTGTCCTACCATTGGACGTCAATGACTCAGGAAGACAGAGTGAGGCTGATGACTTTGTGCAACTCTGCCTCACTTAAACCCAATTCACATGCAAGTCAGGGCATCACCTTGTGATGTCATTGGTCCTTTTTAAAAATAAAGTATGAACAACATTAACAATGCATGATCCTGCAGAACAGTGATAGCACTAGTAATTTAAAAAAATTAACATTGTGCTTAAAACTTCAATATTTTAATCATGCATTCAGTCTTTCCTCTTCCATCTCTTCCATGTCTGAAGTAAGATTTGAGACCCAGGTTTCCTGAAAAGACCTTTATACTATAAAATGTCACATAGATTAGATATGCCCATATTAAATCATGGGCCCAAAACATAAATACGCATCTTATAAAAATGTGACATAATATGGCTAAGTCATCAGACAAATCATGTCCTTTCCAGAAATAGTAAAATCTTCCTGACTCAAGATCCAGCATTCTACCCATAATCAGGGATATGTTTTAGACCCAACTTGCAAGAGCCAGTTGTTAAATTTTTAACAAATGTGAACATTTCCATCTTGGAAATTTGCAAATACTACAAATCAGGGCTTTATTCATTGTTTTGCTGGTTTCTGGACTTTAAAAAGTAGTGAAGCAAATGTCAATAATTCAGTAAACTTAAAAGTATGCCATACGTACTTTTTTTTTCCAGAGAGCCAGTTGTTAGACGTTTACTATCACACTCCTGCTCAAACTTCATAAAAGCAGTCAAATCAATATAATTCCTTGTTTTATTTCTACACAACCTCTGATGGAGGCATCAACCAAGAGAAAAATAACCGAACAGCAGAAGAAGGTGGATCTTTGGTCATCCACACACTGGAAACCAAGGCTCAACTATACTCAATCTTTGATATGTGATGATGATTAGTATATTTGCCCTCTACCATCTTTTTGTTGATACCACTATTTCCAAATGACATTGTTTTCCTCACTTTCCCCAGTTCCTCTCTGATTTCATGTACGCAATACATTTTTTAAAATGAAAAATGTTCTGTACCCTCAAAAAAATTGTTTTTAAAGTCTTGAATAATGACTAAATGGAGCTTTTAAACAAAAGATGTCTCCAGACTCACCATGGTCTGAATTAGGACTATTTGAACAGGGAAACATCTCCAAACATTTTTCATTTAGATCCAGCATTAATATTTTGCTTTTATCAGATATCAACTTGGAGATAAACCTTTTAGAAGTCTGTCCATTGCTTACAACATTTCCAGGCCACTTTTAAACAATTCACCTTTATCTGATCCACTGCAGATTGTCAGAAGATGGGACCCAGCTGGAGATCAAATTAGAGTAATTAAGAAGCAAAAAATCAGAGTACTTTCCTTGTCATTTGTTTATTTTGTTAAACATTTAGACCCTATTACTGGCACAGAATTTGTCATACTTGGGGGCAAAGAGTGGATAATTGAGTGCCTCATGTGGCAAAGATGAACAGTAGAGCCTTAATAGAATATAACTCTGACGCAATAAAGGGGGAAGACATGAACAGGGGAAGTTTTATATAAATTATGATCAAGACATTTCCAAATAAGGAATTAGTTCATTAAAAACCTTCACCACGTTTTCCAATACAAAAAGATGATGAAAGCCACAATGCATCAATTATGGCATACCACCTGATGTTAGAGAAACTATCCTGAAAACCATCAAGAAAGATATCAGGGAGTAGTGGAAAGAATGTGGTCATTGGTTTGAGGTGTGAGGTGTTCAAATCCTGTCCCAGACTTTGACTAGCTATATTAACCCTTAACAGGTCTCTTGACCTCTATCATCTTAAATTTCTTAATCTGGAAAGTGGATACAATAGTATCTGTAATACATATGTCATAGTGTTGTTGTGATGACCAAATGATATAGTCTATATGAAGTGCTTTGTAAATCTAAAACTACAGTATCAATAAATGTCAATGATTGCCATTAAGAGCTATGGAAAACTTCATGCAAGGGCACCAACATAATTCAAAAGAATTCTTGCCTTATAATTTTTTCTCTTCATAGGATAGTCTGCATTATACTTGCAAAATTAAATAAATTATTCCTTTATCAATTTTTTAAAAACTTAAATTGATTCAATTAGTATCCTGATCCCTAATCCAAACTTTTAGAAAAAAATGTTAAGAATTTTAACAGAAAAGCATATTTCCAAACACTTTTTCTCCTGAATTCATTTTACAAATGTAGTTAATTCTCATTCCGCAGAGATGGAACAGTGCAAATGGTAAATATTCTCAAATCACTGATATTGGGCTTTGAAGTATTTTACCTCCCTTCCACCCCCAACCCCAAATAGACTTACCATTCTTATTATGCTTTGCTTGGGCTTAAAGCAATAACCATCAATATTAGTGAAAATCACCTGCAGGCTCACTCGACCAAAAAAAAAAAACCAACCCCAAACCTGTTAAATTGGGCATATTCATTAAACAAGTACTAGTTTGCTTTTAAAAATTTCATATCTTGTTTTATTTTTGAAAACCCAATAGATTATTAAACTAATGAGTATGCCCATGATGCTAAAAGACTATTGTTTTTTTAATTTTTATGTCTTCTTATTTGATTAAAATATTCATAGTCATTTCATTTTTATTCCCCTGTTACAAACTCATTAAAGGGGGAAAATGTGGAAGATAGAAGGTAGCAGGGGGAGTCTAGATAGGATTATAATTTAAGTAATTGGCAGATACTTAGTCACAAATATCATCATAATATCATCCATATGGTATTTTACTAGAAAGTATATTAATATTGAATGTACATATATGTATACATAAACATGCATATACACATATGACTATGGATTTATATATAGTACAACTGTGCAATTGCATATAAACTATGTATATTAGATATACACATATCTGTATATAAGTATGCTATTTACTAAATGTATATTTGTATAAAATGCCCACTTTTTAATCAGTATATGTAAAAAATCCTTTCCCATGCAAATAAGAAATTGAAATCACTATAGCAATTACTGTCACTCAGACCTATGAACCCTTATACCACAATCCTTTTCTCAGCCAAGTCCATCCTTAGTCCATATACCGTAAGAAAGTACAAATGCCAAGAGTGGAGCAAAACACTAATAGTCTCAACTCCCTCTGCGACCTCCCAAGAACTCTCAACAGACTCAGTGAGTTCTTTTTTTTTTTTTTTTTTTTTTTACGGATCCTTCCCCTGTGGCCTTCTGCAATTCTTTTGAAGTCAATGAGAGCTCTGAACCAGGACCAACTTCTGACTGGGTGGAGAAAAAACCTTGAATCCCATCCAATTGCAAACTTTACTGCTGTGTAATAACAAACTGACTAGGGTGTTTCCTCAAAAATAGTATGGATACCTGCCTCTTCTTATTTCAAAATGGGATTAGGAGCTACACATTCAGGCAGAATAAAATCATTTAAAAGTAATAAAATCAACCTGAATGTCAAGATCACAGGAGACCTAGCCTCATTAAGATTCCATGGATTTACAGAAAGAATTAGTATGTAAAATAAAAATGGAAATTTTGTCTGTTCAGTATTTTTTTTTCTATTTCCCTTCTTTTGTATTTTTATTATTCCTTCCCTCCCACCTAAGCATAAGCAAACTATAGGGGGGAAATACTTATCATAAAATCACTAAGCAAACAGAAGAGAAAAGTTTGCTGTGTACTATTTTAAAGTCTTTAAAATATCATACCTTCTAGATCAGTAGCCAGTCACGTTAGTGCTAAGATGGAAGAAGGTAACAAAGAAGTTGATGATGGAGCAGAGAAATGAGATGATACTCTGCCTTGATTTGGGCAGGAGGAGAATGCTGGGTAAATTCTGACTCCAAAGAGATATTTGTAAGCACATAAGATACAAAGAGAAAATTGGATGTATCTGAAGAGTAATTCGTGGCAGGACTTGAAAAATGAAAATGCCATAAATCATAGATCCTGGATGTTATTCACCAAAGAACTCAAAGATGAAGATGCAAGCCAAGGAGCATAAGAGGAGTTGTGTTTCAGCTCTTCCTAAAGACAGGGAAGTCATTACCAAAGCCCCTTTTGTAAAAACCTAGAGCCAAACAAGATCACAAAAATAGCATATTTGTCAAAAAAAACGCTCATTGCTTCTGGGAAAGCTAATTTGGAGTTGAATTGAGGATAACATTGCACAACATAGATTCCAAGCACATGTGAAGCAAAATGATGCCAACTTGGAATAAGGTCAGTCTCCATCAGAGTGTCCCAAGGATCTATGCTTGGCCATGCTATTTAGCATTTTTATCAATGATTTGAATAAAGGCACAGATGATATGCTTATCAAATCTGCAGATAACACAAAACTGGAGGGAGGGAAGCAGATGGAAAAAACACTGAATACCAAAGTTAAGGCTCAAAAAATATTTTGACAGGTTAGAATACTGGGCCAAATTGAAGAATATGACATTTAATGAGGATAAATGTAAAGTAATATTTTGGGGATCAAAAATTCAACTTCACAAGTATAAGACAAAAGAGATATGACTATATTGAAAGTTCAACCCAAATAGGTAGTGAAATACAGCAACCAAGAGAAAGAATGCCATCTTAGGCCACTGGATTAGGATCTAGGGCTACAATACTTTGCCCTGGTCTTAACACATCTGTAGTATGGTGTTTATTCTTTGATGTCATATTTTAAAAGAGTGTTAATAAGAGAAAGGCACCCACAGAAGAGCAGTTAGCCATATGATGACCAGTAAAAGATTATATTATATATTATATTAGAGAAGATAAGACATGGAGGAGGCTAGTATGATGGCTTTTATTATTTGAAGGACTATCACATGAAAGAGGGATTATACTTTTTCTTGGTGGCCCCCAAGGACAGACCTAGGATTAATGGGTAGAAGTTTCAAAGATATAAAGTTAGCTTCAATGTCCATAAAAACTTCCTAACAAACAGAAATCTCCAAAAGGGGAATGGGTTATCTTAAGAAATAGTGTTTTACTTTTTCACTGATGATCTTCAAACAAAGGTTGAATGCCCAGTTATTGAGCGGTTTGTATATGTTATTCTGTTTCTGGTACCAGTTGCATTAGATGGCCACTGAGGCTTCTCCCAGCTCTGAGATCCTGTAATTTTGTGGTGAAGAACCTGCAGATACTGTTGTTCAACCTTAGTTTTCAAAGAGGACCAATGATATCATGGGTGATGTCAATGCACATGAATTGGATTTATGTGAGGCAGAGTCATAAAAGTCATCAGTCCCCTCTCTCTTCCTGAGTCACTGAAGTCCAGTGGCAAGACAAAAGTTAAAATGACTGGTGATGGCCCAGAATGCAGTGGGTGACCTTGGTGTCTTTGATACCTGACTAAGCTCTAAGCACTCCACAAAGCCTGCCTTCATGGCCATTGAAACAAATTGTTCTCATTTGCCCATTCCATTGGGGGAAGCCTTCACATGCTTGGAGTAGCCATCTCTCTAAATCACCAATGGGGAAAGGTCTATTGGTTACTCTCAACCTGGTTGATGGTACCAGAACCTGCTAGCATAAAGCTCAAAGTAAGAGCAAAATAATTGCTCCACAGAAATGTTTAGAATTAAGCAGAATGGCCAATGACATAAAAGTTGACCACAATCTAGAAACTATACTCTCATTGGTTTAGAGAAAGGTATTTTTTTTGTTTTAAGATCATGTCATCCAAAGTGAATAATACTGCCTGTACTGGCCAAACAACATGAATGTGGTCTCTGGTTCCCCTCAGAGACACTGGCTAGTTGTACAACTTTTAACAAACCTCAAATCCTCTGACCCATCACTTTCTCATTTACAAAAAAAAAAAGGAGTAATAATCTGTGTGTTCCTGTGTTCCTAGCAATGTCACACAGAAATATTTCAAAGATAAATCTGAGGAATTAGTAAAGCTCATTGAACTTCATAGAGCATCGTTTTCATCATGAATATTTATTGTCATAAGTAGAAGTAGTAACTCACGTCACATTGTGGTTTATAGTCCATTTCCCCTACAGAATGATAAGGTAGAAGATGAGCATACCTTAAGTTCCCGTCTCCTGATACATACTAGTTGTGTGACCTTAAAGGAATTACTTACACTCTCAGTGCCCTAGGCAATTCATGAAGACTTATATGTAGCGAAGAAGGTGACAATCTACATTTATAGAGGAAGTTCTTCACCAGGAACTCCCTACATCAAGGAAAACATAGTTCTTGTCTAAAAAAAAATCTTCTCCCAAATTAGGAAACTAAATAGTACAAGGGTTCTTATCCTAATTTTACATATATGGAAACTGAGGTTCAAAAATGTAAAATTACTTGCTCCTAATAACATAGCTGCTGAGTATTAGAGCCAAGATTTTATATTAGATCTCTTGATTTCTTGTCCTGTGTTCTTTCTACTGCATTCTACTGACTTTCACTGACCTCATAAATTATTTCTGTTTTGAAGGAAAATAAATAACTCCTATAGAAATTGTAGGACAGCTAAATGGGGCGATGGATAGGGGGCCAACCCTGGAATCAAAATGACTTGAGTTCAAATATTACTTCACTTAGCTATATGATCCTGAGCTAATCACTTAACCCTTTCTGCCTCCATTTCTTTATGTGTAAAATGAGTTAGAAAAAGAAATGGCAAAGCACTCCAAAATTTCTACCAAGAAAACTCCAAAGGGATGGAACATGACTAATCCACTAAAGAACAACAAGAGAAAGTGTAATGTTAAAAGACATAATGGTTAAAAGACATAACCAACATCTAATTGGGTGAGAGAAAGAATGAGACCTGAATTCTGATCCTATGCAATTCTATGCCAGTTGGGCTTTCCCATTGAGAATCCCTATCAGATTACTCAGAAGGAGAATTAGATTCTCTATATTATGTTAGAGAGCTGTGTCAATAGTGGGATGCTCCAAAAAAGGTTTTACTTGGGGTTGAATCATGCTTTCAAATAGAAAGTGGAACTAAGTGAGGAAATTTGGGTGATGACTCCAGTTTCTTTTGTTAGTAAGCAAAGAAAGATGGTGAGGAACTCTAGATGGATTGAGATACGTTAGGGGTTTGAAAAACTCAATGACCCACAATATTTAACTTGATGTTCATTGGGGAAAATGTAATATAAACTTCCTATACAGAATAAGGCACTCTAAATGTATTGAACCCAAAGAGGAAATTGACATATTTACTGTGAGAGGATTTGGAAAGAGGTTGGATCATTTTAGGACCACTATTATATTTGGAGCTATGCAAATTGGAATAATGATAAGGGTAATAAAATCTCATATTTCAAGAAGAGAGTTGATCTCTTGTGGAGACAGGAAGGAATTTCATGCAAAAAGCTATGCATTGATTAGGTGTGCTAGGAGGAAAGTGAAGCATCAGATATTGGCTACTGCCATAGACAGAGTTTGCTGTTAGAAGTAGACCAAGAAGGGAAGAAGCACTGAAATATGGATTCTCTTTCTGCATTATGTTTGACAAAGAAGAATACACCTACCCTGCCCTCCCTTCCATATCATGTCTCCTGTTGGGTTCTGACAAGCTGGGAAACTAACAATCTCATCAAGCTTATTTCCTTCCTTGCAAGATAGATGACAGCTAGGTGGCACAGTGGAGAGAAGGTTGGGCCTGGAGTCAGGAAAACTCGATTTCCTGAGTTCAATTCTGGCTTCAGACACTTACTAGCTGTATAACCCTGGATAAGTCACTTAATCCTGTTCACCTCAGTTTTCTTATCTGGAAAATGAGCTGGAGAAGGAAATGGTAAACCATCCCAAAAATGCTGTCAAGAAAACCCCAAATGGGGTCACAAAGAGTCAGAAACAAGTGAAAAAATATTGAACAACAATAAAGGAAAATATTTGATAAAAATAAAATGTAAATATAAGCGTAAAATACTTGCACTGCCTGGTTTATCAGTCTGGAGCAGTAAGAGAACTCAGAGGTTGTCTGGTCCATGGGATGACTGAGGCCAAGAATACCATGAGACCAAATGTAAAGAACTTCTTCAAGATACCATAATGTACTATACGCCCTGGTCTAAGAGAGGCAGGTAGGTGTGGTGAAAGAACAAAGGAGGGGATTCAAGAGGTAAGTTCTACCTCTGCAACTGATGTGCTCCATGACTTATGAATTAAGTCAGTAACTCTCACTCCTTTTGACTAATCTTTCCTATTGAAGTTCAACAGAACCCTTGTGGTAAAATGTTTTAAATTATTTTTAATTTTTTTTTAATTTTAAACATTCATTTCTTTTTAAATTGAGTTCTAAACTCTCCTTCCCCCTATTGATCAGGCAAGCAAAATGATATCAATTGAGTTTGTGAAATTATGTAAAATATATTTCCATATTAGCCATATTGTCCAAAAAAAGGAAAAAATAAAAAAGCAAGAAAATGAGACTTCAATTTGCACTCTGAGTTCATCAGTTGTTCCTCTAAAGGTGGAAGCATCTTTTTGTCATGAATGACTTGCAACTGTCTTAGATCACTGCATTTTTTTTCTTTTTGAAGGGGGGAAGGTAGGGCAATTGGGGTTAAGTGACTTGCCCAAGGTCACACGGCTAGTAAGTATTAAGTGTCGGAGGCCAGATTTGAACTCAGGTCCTCCAGATTCCAGGGGTGGTGCTCTATTCACTGTGCCATGTAGCTGCCCCTAGATCATTGTATTGATCAGAATAGCCAAGACCTTCAGAGCTGATTATCATTACATTGCTGTTACTGTGCACAGTGATCTCTCAGGTCTTCTCCATTCATTTTGCCTCACTTCATATGGTTCTTACCATGTTTTGTTTTGTTTTTTTCTGAAACAATCCCCTCATCATTTCTTATAACTTGATACTATTCCATCAAATCATATTTCACAACTTGCTCAGCCATTCCTCAATTAATGAGCATTTTATCAGTTTCTAATTCTTTACTACCACAAGAAGAGCTGCTATAAATATTTTTTGCACATATAGAGTCCTTTCCTTTTTTTCTGGTCTCCATGGGAATACACTCAGTAGTGGTATTAGTGGGTCAAAATGTATGCAGTTTTATAGCCCCCTTTGAGTATATTTCCAAATCATCCTGCAGTATAGTTGGACCAATTCACAACTCCATGAGTAGTTTAATAGCATATCTATTTTCTTTCAAACTTTCTAGTATTTATCATTTCTAAAAAGTATGGAACAATACCTCACAGTTGCTTAAATTTGCATCTTTCTAATCAATAGTGATTCAGAACATTTTTATTGTGACAAGAGATAGCTTTAATTTCTACTTTTGAAAACTGCCTATACATATCTTTTGACCATTTATCAAGTGAGGAATGACACACATGTATGTGTGTGTGCATGTATGTGTATGTATATGTGTATATGTATGTATGTCTGCAGATATATATGACTCAGTTCCTTTTAAATTTGAGAAATAAGGCATTTATAAGAAAAACTTACTGGAAACCTTTTAATATATATTATTCATTGTCTAAGGTATCTTTCTTAGTAAAATAAAGTTTCCATGATTACAGATTAGGTCTATTTTGGCTTTGACTTTGTCTGAAATCATGATTTCTACCTCTGCCTTTCTTACTTCCACTAAAGCATAATAGATTCTGCTGCAGCCCTTTATTTTAATTCTGTATGTGTCTTTCTGTTTCAAGTGTGCCACCTGTAAACAACCTATTACTGCATTCTGGCTTCTAATCCATTCTGCAATCTGCTTCCATTTTAGATGTAAGTTCATCCCAGTCACATTTTCAGTTATGATTACTGTATATTTTCCTCTATCTTATCTCCTTCCCCTCCTTTTCCACTATTTGGTAAATTACATTTCTATACTCAACTGAGTATGTATCTATATTCTCCCCTCTTTGAACCAATTCCAATGAGAGTAAGATTCAAGCACTGCCCACCACCCTCCCCTTTCCTCTTCTACTATTAAAGCTCTTCCTTGCATGTCTCTTTTATGTAAGAAAATTTTCCTTATTCTGCCTCCTCCTTGTCTCTTTTCCCAGTCATTCCTCTTTCTCACCTCTTAATTTTATTTTTTGGAGATCATCCCAACATAGTAGACTCACACTCATGCCATCTCTCTATGCAGAATTCCTCTAACTGCCCCAATAATGATAAACTTCTTAGGAATTATGTGTATCAACTTCCCATCCAGGAATGTAAACAGTTTCATTGTGAGTCTCTTATGATTACTCTTTCATGTTTACCTTTTTAAGTCTTGTGTTTGAATGTCAAATTTTCTATTCAACTCTGATCTTTCATCAAGAATGTTTGAAAGTCCTCTATTCGATTTTCCCCTGAAGGATTATACTGAATTTTGCTGGGTGAGTTCTTCTTGGTTGTAATACTAGCTACTTTGCCTTCCAAAATATCATATTCCAAGCCCTTTGCTGCTGACATGAAACCTGCTCAATCTTGTGTGGTCTTGACTGTGTCTCCATGATATTTTAATTGTTTCTTTCTAGATGTTAGTAATATGTTTTACTTTACCTGAGAGCTCTCAAATTTGGCTATAATGTTCCTAAGAATTTTCCTTTTGAAATCTTTTTCAGGAGGTGATTAGTGGATTCTTTCCATTTCTATTTCATCCTCTAGAGCTAAGATGTTGGGAGAGTTTTCCTTCATAATTTCTTGAAATATGATGGCTAAACTCTTTTATATTTTAATCATGACTTTCAGGTAGTCTAATGATTATTAAATTCTCTCTCCTCAACCTATTTTCCAAGTTTGTTGTTTTTCTGATAGTTCATATTTTCTTCTACTTTTCCATTCTTTTGACTTTGTTTTATTGTTTCTTGATGTCTCATGGAGTCATTAGATTCCATTTGCCCAATTCTAACTTTTGAGGAATTATTTACTTCAGTGAAATTTTATATCTCTTTTTCCATTTGGCCTATTCTACTTTTAAAGGAGTTCTTTTCTTTGAATAATTTTTGTGCCTCTTTTACCATTAGACAAATTCTGTTTTTAAGATGCTATTTTCTTCAGTATGTTTTGTGTGTGTATATGCCTTGGTTAATTTTCTTTTCATAAGGTTTTTATATCACTCTCATTTATTTTCCTAATTTTTTTTTCCTCTACCATTAGTCTCTTTCTTCAACTTTTCCAGTAATTCTTCTTGGGTTTGGGTCCAATTAGTATTTTTGCTTTGAGGCTTTGCTTGTAGCTATTTTCAAGTGGTTTTCTTCTGAATTTATTTCTTGGTCTTCCCTTTCACTGTAGTAGCTTTTTATGATCAAGTTTTGATTTGGGTTTTTTTTTTCTTTTGGTTGTTGTTGTTTGCTCATTTCTAATCCTATTTCTTGACTTTGTACTTCATGTTAATGTTGGGCTGCGCTTACCAGGAGATAAGGAAGTATTGTCCCAAACTTAAGGCTTTTTCATGCTGCTATTTTCAGAGTTAGTTCTGAAGATGCACAAGTTTTTGATGCTTCCAAGGTAATGTGATCTTGGGAGAGATGCTGTCTTGGTCTGTGCTCATATCTTTGTCTAGGAAAGGCCCCTGTTTCCTTGTGATTGATCACAAGTGTTCCTTTCTACCCTGGAATTGTAATCTAGAGCTAAGTATGGGCAATAGACTTGCTAATCAGCACTAGTTAAACATAGTGCAAGCAAAGGTTCCTCCATACTATCTTTATGATCAGTTTTTCAACTCCCTCACCAACTCTAGACTAAGAGCTCCCAAAGCTGCTTTTGCTGCTGCTGTCACAGATACCTCCAAGGTACAGAGTGGATTCTGGGCCAGCCCCCACTCTGGTGTCACAAACCTCTCCTATCAACCTCTGGATCTTTACAAGAAGTAGAAACATGTTGTAGATAACAATCATCCTTTTCCATATTTGGAAGTTGATATGCAAACTTGATTTGTAGATGTTTGGTTTCATAGTCAGAGTTGTCAACTTTAACACTTCTAGTTTTTTTGTAACTTTTCCATTTTTATCCAATTATCCATAATGGCTATTGTTCCAAAATATGTGTAATTGACACCAGTTCTCTAATATACTCTTCCAAGACATACTGTCAACCAACTGGCTGGGTGCCACATGTTCTTAGAGACGTTCAAACCTAAACTGAGTCTAGACCAAAAATGTTTTATTTAATCTGTGTAACACATTCCTAAGCTCACTTCTTAATCTTTCACCCTATGCTCCTGTTATTATCACTAATTTTATTCATTATAATTGGGTATTTAGAATTCTGCCTAAACAGTATGTTTTGTTTTAAAATTGAGCATATTAAACTGTATCTCATTTCACTTCTAAAAACAATTTAACATACATTAGACACCAAATACAAAGCATTGGGCCCAAATTCAGAGATATAGAGATTAAAAATGCCAGAACTCACCTCAAGAGACTTATATTCTCAGAGAAGGAAGAGTATCATGAGATGGGATATGTTCAGAGGCAGCTGGTGGCACAGTGGATAAAGAGCTGGGCCTAAAGTCAGGAAAACCCAAGTTCAAACACTTGCTAGTTGTGTGACCCTAGGTAAATCACTTAACCTCTGTTTGACACAGTTTCCTCAACTCTAAAATGAGAATAACAACACCTATCTACTAAGGTTATTGTGAGGATCAAATGAGGTCATATTTGTAAACTATCATTTAGCAGAGTGCCTGGCATATAAATATTTATTACCTTCTCTACACAGCTAAGTATAATACAAGTTGGATTGTGATCCTGAGTATGCTTGTAAATGTTTAACAACCTGCCGCGGTGAGGAGAGGGGGACAAAATGTTCGCAGGACAGACTTTTAAGATTCATCACTATTATTAACATTTTTTCTCCATCACTTTCTTAAGACTAGGTGATCAACAAAACAATTAATCAAGCCTAATTTGTAGTCTTTACCTGTTTCAGAGATGTAGCTCCCATAATTTGGTTTAAGCTAACTCTAGCACACAAATGACTGTGATGGGAACAAAGGAAGGATCTAGATAAAATGTTCTAGGACCATGTGGGGAAGAATACTTTCAGCTGGTGGAAGCAGAGAAAGTTTCACAAAGCTCTTAGTACTTGAGCTGATTCTTGAAGGAAGAAAAGTGTTACAAAAAGTAGAAATGGACAGAGGCTACAAGATAAATTCTAGGAACTGTTTTGATGGACTATAGCATATACATGAAATAAAGCTGGAAAAAGTAGGTTGGAGCCAAATTGTCAAGGGCCTTGCCCCCCTAAAAATTCATATTTTAACTGAGGCAAGACAGAGCCGCTGGAGATTTTTTTGAGTAGGGAAGTGACCTCTCAGACCAGTGCATTAGGAAGAATCTTTTGGCAGGCATAGGAAGAATAGGATTGAAAGAGAAGGGATAGTAGTTAAAAAGATGTAAAGGTTTGTTTCTCTACCCTTCATGATCTAGGCTAAGGGCTATTTATAGATCATTAACCAAAGGACGTTGTAGAAGGTCAAAACTAATGAACAAAAGAGCCCTTAGCCTGTCTGAAGTTGAGTTTCTGTATATTGAAATGTACTCTCTACCCGTGCCTTTGCTTCACTTTCCTATGTCCCAAATATTCTCTCTCTCTCACTTTACCTGCTGCTCTCTCCCATTTTACTACCCACTTTACCTCTATACATACCTTGAATGTATGAAATAAATTATCTTTCCCTCTGGAAACCCTCCTTAAGTTTCCCAATTCATATGTCATAACCTTCTCTCTGAGACTTCATACTTAATTACAGCTCTTTAATGAACTTCCCACACACACGCGTGATTATAGCTATCTATGTCAGTTCTAATCCTCTGAGTATAGTGTAACAGGAAGGACCATACTCTTACCTGAAGATTGTTTCTCTTCCAGGTCTAGGTCAGTGCTCTACCTACTCAGGTAAATACATAAAAATGTGTGTGGTTGAACTATGTCAAGGTCAGAGGAAAATGGATTCAGTTAGCCAATAAACATTTATTAAGCACCTATGTGCCAGGCATTTTGCTAGGTGTTGGGCATATAAATAAGAAAAAAGATAGCCCAGCCCCTACCCTTACAATCTAATGAGAGAAGAAAATACACAAAAGGAAGCTACAAAGTGAGGAGGAAAAGTGGCAATCAGGGAGTGTCCAGGTCAGAAAGAGAATATTCATGGAGCACAAACCAAGCAGAGCAGCCAATGGGAAATGAAGAGCATAGCTGGAAACTTCTGAGCCCTCTATAAAGGAAGGCTTTGGGAAGAATTTATTGCTTCACACCCCCCCCCAGCCCTCCAATCAGGAGGGAGAGTCAGCTGAGGGTACTGAGAAGGTGTTGAGTATCAGGGATGAATAGGTCTCCATGAAGATGAGATTTCAGGTGATGGAGGAAGGGAGGGGTGGAGCCAAGATGGCAGCTTAGAAGCAGCAAGGTTCTGCAGCACCCACACAACCACCCTATATACCCATAAAATATGACCCCAGACAAATTCTAGTACCCTCAAACTCACAAAAATACAGAAAACACATCTCTTGCTGAAGGCAGCTAGGCAGCAGGGGCTCATTGTGGCAGGCCCGAAGCTGAGGCCAGCCCAGCCTGAAACAGAAACGCAGCCAGGCCAGGCCCCAGGGCAGTCAGGAGGAGCTGAGCCTCCCAAGCTGCAGAGTGAGTCTACTTCAGAGAAGATCTACAGCACCTGAAAAGTTCTTCACACCTAACAAACCAGGATTAGAGACAGTCAGTGAAAGTGAAAGTTTTAAACTTAATTTGGGAAAGGAAAAGCAGTTTGGCCAATCTGCCCCCAGGGCACGGAAGCAGTAGGGGAAGGGCAGGAACTGCTGTAATCTGGGGCTGCCCCCACTGGGCTGCTTCAGAGCCCCTACCTGCAGACCCCTCAGCAGGGCTGAATCAATTGATCAGGGACAAGTGCTCTTGCGTTGAGAGGCCTGGATCCGGATCCTGGTCTTGGGAGGTGGTCCTCGGGTGTGATTTTGAGCAAGTCAAAGCTGGTAGGGGCTGCAACACCCCCCTAATAGCTCCAGCAGCTGTGAAAACCCCAGTGATTTGTAACAGAGCTTTCCCCACTGGAAGCAGAGTTCCACAAGGCTAAAAAACCAACCAATTAATTGACTGGCCAACATGGGGAAAAGGAAGCAAAATAAGAACAGCAATAAAACTCTAAAATCCTTTTTTGTGGACAAAAAGGATCAAAGCATGGAACGGGAGGAAGACAACACAGTCAGCCACACCAAATACTTTCAAGACACTTGAAGAATGCCTTGCAGCTATATATCAACTGAAAAAAAGACTTTGAAAAACAAATAAGAGAGGTGGAGGAAAAATTGGGAAGAGAAATGAGAATGATGAGACAAATTCATGAAAAGAGAGTCAACAACCTGACTGAAGAAAACAACACTTTAAAAAATAGATTAACTCAGATGGCAAAAGAAGCCCAGAAAGCCAATGAGGAGAAAAATGCCTTAAAAAGTCGAATTTGCCAGATGGAAAAAGAATCTGAAAAGCATTCTGAAGAGAATAATTCCTTCAGAATTAAAGTGGAGCAAG
>CM053595.1:188718535-188734854 GCA_028646575.1 Pseudocheirus occidentalis | reverse complement strand
CTGGTTCTGCTCTTCTCACTTAGCATCAATTTGTATAAGCCTCTCCAGGTAATTATGAAGTCCATCTCCTTCCCATTTCTTATAGCACAATAGTATTCCATTACATTCATATACCAAAACTTGTTCAGCCATTCCCCAATTGATGGGCATCCCCTAAATTTCCAGTTTTTTGCCACCACAAAGAGAACTGCAATAAATATTTTTGTACATATAGGTCCTTTTCCCACTTCTATGATCTCTTTCAAATATAACCCCAAAAGTAGTATTACTGGGTCAAAGGGTATGCAATTATTTATAGCCCTTTGGGCATAGTTCCAGATTGCTCTCCAGAATGGTTGTGTCAGTTCACAGCTCCACCAACAATGCATTGGTGTTCCAATTTTTCCACATCCTCTTTAGCACTTGTCATTTCTTGTTTTGTCATCTTAGCCAATCTGACTGGTAAGATGTGGTACCTCAAAGTTGTTTTGATTTGCATTTCTCTTATCAATAGTGATTTAGAGCATTTTTCAATATGCTTAAAGATATCTTTATTTCTACCTCTGAAAATTGCCTGTTCATATCCTTTGACCATTTATCAATTGGGGAATGACTTGTAGTCTTATAAATTTTACTTAATTTCCTATATGTTTTAGAAATGAAACCTTTATTAGAGACACCAGTTATAAATATTCTTTCCAAAATTCCCACTTCTCTCTTAATGTTGGTTACACTGGCTTTGTTTGTACAGAAACTTTTCAGTTTAATGTAATCAAGATTATCAATTTTGCATTTTATAATGCTCTCCAACTCTTCTTTGGTCCTAAAATCTTTCCTACTCCATAAATATGACAGGTAAACTATTCCTTGCTTCCCCAGATTATTTACAGTATCAGCCTTTATACCTAGATCATACACCCATTTGGACTTGACTTTGTTGTACTGTAGATACTACTTTTAGGGAAAATTATTTTTAGTTCCATGCTTTCTAGTGTTATTTTTTTTAAATAGGAATGAGTATTCTATCTTGTCAGAAATGTTCTCTGAATCTATTTTATATAATTATATACTTTTTGTAGTCAATTACATTTATAATTGTACTAATATTGAACCAGTTTTACATTTCTGGTATAAATACAATCTGACCTTACTGTATATAATATATGTCATCTGTTACTATAGTTTCCTTGCTCATATCTTATTTACATTTTTTCCATCAATTTTTCACCGGGAATACTGACCTGTAGTTCTCTATTATAATTCTTCATGGTTTGACTATCAAGACCATATTTGTCACATAGAAGGAATTTGATAGTACCTCTTCTTTTGTTCTTTAAAGAGTTGAAAGAATTAGATTTTAAATTCATCTGATCTGTTTTTTTCCCAGCCTTTTGGGAGTTCATTTATGGCTCATTCTATTTCTTTTTCTGAGATTCAGGTCCTTCCCTTCCCCTCTCCCCCCCCCCCTTATAGAGAAAATTATAGAGAGAGGAGTTAGCTCAACACCAGTCCCTAGGTTTAGTGTGATTTATTTTTGCTCCCCAGCTTCTTTTCTCTTTTCCTCACCCATAGCCCAATAACATGTTTTCAATCCTTTTCTCTTTTTTTATTCTCTTCTTCACAATCTTCCCTCCACAGTTAATTTTGTTTTAGATATACCACTTCCCACAAATAGCTAATAGTTTGCATTTTGCATTTATATGGTGCTTTAAGATTTGAAAAGCACTTTACAAATATTTTCTTATTCTATCCTTATAATAACACCAGGAGATGGGTGCTATTATCTCTATTTTCCAAATGAGGAAAGTCAGACCAACAAATGTTAAGTGACTTGTCCATGGATATGCACCTCCTAAATGTTCAAGACTTGATTTGAACTCAGGGCTTTCTGACTCCAGGTCCAGTAAACTATTTATTTTACTACCTAGTTTTTCTCTACCTTAATCTTCCTTCCTCCTTATTTCTCCCTTTCACTTCCCCCTGTTTTCCTTCTCTGCTTTCCTTCCTATTTCCCTATGTGAAATATATTTCTTATCCAACAGTATGTATATATTCTTTCCTTCTTTAACCAGTTCAGGTGAGAGTGAAGTTTAAGTATCACTCAATTGTCCATCCCTTACTCCTTGTCTGTATAAACTTCTATTTGTGGACCTCAATATTTTCCCTAATCTTCTTTTTCTATTACCCTTACTCCAACGTATCCATTCTTTTCTATTCTTCTTTTCAAACCATCAAAACATAATAGAAACATTCCTAGGTTCTCTGTCCAATTATACTCCTTCCATGACTCCTGATATTAGAGTTCTAAGATGAAATACACACATACACATACACACACGTGTGTGTGTGTGCCTGTGTGTATATGTGTGTGTATGTGTGTGTGTGCATGCATAGCCCTGTACTAGAATATAAACATTCTATCTTTGATTAGTTTCTTATGATTGCTTAATTATGCTTACCTTTTTAATGATCCTCTTGACCCCTGTGTTTGTATTTTAAGGTTTCTATACAGCTTTAGTCTATTCTTTAGAAGTCCTTCATTTTTTCCCCCTGTATGACTATGCTCAGTTTTGCTTAATGATTTATTCTTGGTTATAAATCTATATGCTTTGCCTTCTGGAATAGAGTATTCCAAGTTCTCCACTCCTTTATAGTTATGGTTGCTAAATTGTGTGTGATCCCTACCCTGACTCTTTGGCACTTGAATTCTTTCTTTCTGCCTTCTTACAATATTTTTATTTGATTTGGAATCTTTGGATTTTGGTTTTTACTATTCCAGTGAGTTTTCATTTTGCGATTTCTTTCATGAGGTTGCTGGTAGATTCTTTCTATGTCTACCTTGCCTTCTGCTTTGAAGAGCTCCAGACAGTTTTCTTCTATGATGTCTTGAAATATGATGTCCATGTTCTGTAATCAATGAATTAGTTAATTTATTAATTTGTTTATGCAAGACATGGATTTGAGGAGGTTCAATGATTTTTAAATTATCTATCCTTAATACCTTACATTTTCTTCCTTTTTTTTTGTTTTTGTTTTTTTGTTTTTTGGAGGGCAATTGGGATTAAGTAACTTACCCAAGATCACATGGCTAGGTTTTTGTGTTAAGTGTCTCTGGCCACATTTGAACTCAGGTCCTCCTGACTCCAGGGCTGGTTCTCTATTCACTGAGCCACCTAGCAACTCCCTCTTCTATTTTTTAAACGTCTTTTGATTTAAATTTTTTTCATTTTTCTAATGGAGTCATCAGCTTTTATCTGGTCCACTCAATATTTAGAGACTTTGTTTCTTTAGTAAGGTTTTATACACCTTGTTCCAAGCTGTTAAATTTCTTTCTTTTTTTTTTTGGAGGGCAGTTGGGGTTAAGTGACTTGCCTAAGGTCACACGGCTAGTTTTTGTGTTAAGTGTCTGAGGCCGAATTTGAACTCAGGTCCTCCTGACTCCAGGGCCAGTGCTCTATTCACTGCGCCACCTAGCCACTCCCTAAATCTCTTTCTAAATATACTTTTTCCACAGCTCTCGTTTATTTTTTCATTTTTCTTCTAGTGCTTTCATTTGATTTTAAAAATAATTTTAGCTACTTAAAAAAAAAGGAGAGAAAAAATCGTTATCTCTTCCAGCAATTTTAATTGATTCTATGTACAAACTGTGTTTTTCTTCGAGGCTTTGCTTATAGTTGTTTTGGAGTCATTCTCTTCTTAGCTTGTGTCTTGATTGTCTCTGTCCCCATAGCAGCTCTTTATAGCAATATTTGTTTTTGTTTTGTTTTGCATTTTTCTGTCTAATCCTTGCTCTACATAAGTCTGTAGGGAACATCTGGGCTGACTTTATATACTTTTGGGTCCTGTTATTTTCTTGGATTATTGAATATTATGTTTTTCCAGGATCTCTGTGACAACTCTGGCCAGGGACCTACAAGTTTTTAGTCCTCCTTAAGTTGCCTTATCAAGGGCAAAGTCTTGTCTCTTTTTTCCTAGTTTGAGGTCTGTAAGTTCCTGGGTTTTGGTCTGAGCAGTAGTTGTTGGTTTATACTGGCTGGTAATCCAGTCAACTGCTGCTCTACCAGGTAAGCTGGAAAGCTCTGCAGATTCAGAGCAACAGAACTGCAAGCTTCCTTTTGATCTGGGATTTCTGCCCTCTTTTTCTATGTAGGCTTCAGACCGGGTTGGACTGACCCTGCTATGTTCCTGGGGTCAGAACTTCACAGTTGATATTTGTTTCTGAACTTGCTCCTTACTCTGAATGAAGACTAGGGCCCATGACTGCTCCTCTCCCTTGAACACCGCCCTTAGGTGCCAGTCCCTGTTTCATTCTGTTCTGGATATATGAACCAGAACCATATATTAGATGGTGAGGCTTTCAGTTAGTACCTGTTCTTGCATCCTGCACAAAGCCAAGGCTACCCAGCAGATATCTAGACTCCTTCATGCCCTGTGTACTGTCTCAGTCCCCCTTAATTTAATGAGTGCTAGGATGCTAGAGCCTGGGTCCAGTGTCTGCAGATCTCTGTCTGTCTCCTTACACTGCTCTAGATTGGAAATATGTGGTTTTTTTCTTCTTTAATTTCCTTATTCTTGTCCATTTTAAAAATCTTTGTGGAGGAGTTTTATTGGGGGGGGGCTCTATTGTACTTTCTTAAACTCCACCATCTTGGCCTTTTCCTTAAAATTACTTTCAGTGTCCTCTTTCTTTTTAGTTACTCTCCCTATTTCTATTTCCTCCAAGAGCCCATTACCTTTATCTTGCTCCCTGGCTAATAAGAGCCCCACACTACTGGTGAACTGTGTCCAAATCAGACCTGTTGATATTTCTGTTCTTTTGGCTCCCTAATAAAATGTTACTTTTCAGTTCTTTGTTCCCTCCAAACCCCATTCTCTAGTATGGCTATCAGGAACAACTAATTACTTCTAAGATATTTTTGGCTGAATAATATTTTAATAGTACATGCAATCATGGCTGAAATTATAACCGAGACCCTTAAGCATATTAACGCATAGTAAGGTGTAATGTGGCAATGTAGCATGTTAGTTGGATTGGTTAGATGCTTTCCAGGACCTTTCATATCATGCTAACAAAGTTACTAATGACTTTATCAATATCTAAGACCACCTTTGCTCATATACATCAGTAATGAGAGTGTTTCTTGAACATGCCATTCAATGAGAAGTTTTTTTTTTCTCCTGTAATCCTCCAAGGGGCTTTATGCTTTCCAGAATTTTTATTGGTGATTTAGATTCTATAATATAATAACAATCAAAAGTACTTGGCACTAGACAATGAATAGAAAAGTAGATCAGTAGAGCAGATTAGATAAAGAAAATCAGAAACAATTGACCTCAATAACTCAGTATTTAATGAACTTGAGAATCTAAGTTACTTGGAGAAAAACTGCTTTTCTGATAAGAGTTGCAGGGAAAACTGGAAAAGACTGAAAGAAATGAAGTTGAGTCCAATATCTTACACCATTTAGTATATTAAGCTCAAAGTAGATATGCAACTTGGACATTAAAGATCATACAATTAAAAAATTGAAGAGAGCCAGATTATTTCATAGATTGGAAGAATTCCTAACTGAAAAGAGAAGAGATTATGGAACATAAAACTGATAACTTCAATCACTTGAAATTTAAACAAAAACCTTCTACATGAACAAAATCAATGCATCTAGGTTAAGAAGAGATGCTATAAATTGAGAAAAATCTCTGTATCAAATATTTCTGATAAGGGTCAGATATCCAAGACATATATAGAGAACTGTCACAAATATATAAGATCATCAGTTATTTCACAATAGATGAGAGGTCAAAGGATATGAACATATGGATCTGAAAAGAAGAATTGTAAACTGGTAGCAACATAAGAAATATTGTTCCAAAACAATATAAATATAAATCTACATGACTTGAAATTTGACCTCATACTCTCCAAAGATCGGACTAGTCAATGTTTGAGGAGCTATATAAAGATAGATTCACTGTTAATGAAGCTGTGAATTTGTCCAGTCACTCTAGAAAGCAATTTGGATTTATGTCAATACCATTTAACACAGAGATCTATACCTTGTTTAACAATGACCAAAACAGAAATGTCCAATTTGTATCAAAATTATTATTATTATTATCTTTTGCTTTTTGGAGAGGGAAGGACAGGGCAATTGGAGTCAACAGGACCAAGGTCACACGGCTAGTGTCTGAGACTAAATTTGAACTCAGGTCCTCCTGACTCCAGGGTCGGTGCTCTATTCACTGCACCTCCTACCTGCCCCAAATCTTAATGTTAATTCTTTTTTTTTTGGAGGGTGTATCAAAATTCTTAAAGCATCACCTTTTGTACTAGTATGAACTGGAAACAAAGTGGACATCCATTGATTGAGAAATAGCTAAATACTTCGTAGGACAGGAATGTAATGGAATTGTGCTTATAAGAAATGATGGAAAAGCAACATACATAATAATATAAGTGAAAAGAACCACAATAACAAAAATAAAAACACATGAATGCTACGTTCAGATTGTTTCTTTCAAATGAATGTAGGCTCCTTGAGAGTAGGATTTTTAAAACAATTTTGTCTTTGTGTTCCCAGATCATAATGCCATTCTAACAACAATAACAATAAGAGGTTTGGATGAGATGTAATTATCATCACAAAGCTTGGTCCTAAAGTAGAGATGAGAAAACGTACTTTCCTCATCTCTTTGAGAGGTGGGTACTACAGGTGCAGAACAATGCAAATCTTGTCAGACTCAGTTGCCATGTTGATTACTTTTACTGAATCACCTTTCCTCTTAGACTTTTGTTACTCTTTGTTACACAGAATGGTTCTTTGGATTGGGGAGTGAGGTAGAATACATTTGGAAATGAAGGTTAAATGGCAAGGCAACAAGCATCCATTAAGGATATACTATGTACCAGGCACTGTGCTATACACTAGGAATATGAATATAAGCAGAAAGACATAGTGCAGCGTTTGGCATATAATAGGTGCTTAATAAATGTTTATTTACCAACAGTTTGTGCCTTTGATGGGTCTATGTTCTACTGGGAGAAGACAACATGCAAAAAAAGCAGTTGGTGGGGGATGGGGAAGGAGCGTGTGTGTGTGTGTGTGTGTGTGTGTGTGTGTGTGTGTGTACAGATAGTGAAGATATCTGTGCAGGACATGTTGCATGTTGAAGTCCAGAAAGTCAGAAGCACATCTGGGAGGGGAATGAAGGTGGACTAGCCTGGGCAACCTAAAATGGAAGTCCCAGGAGGAACTCACCAATGTGAGAAGGTAAGGTGGATGGTAAAAAGAGGAATATTCCACTGTGAAAAGGTTGCAGGAGCGAATGGATGTTCCAGAGTGAGGGAGGTTGCAGGGTAAGACTATAAGATATATCTATACATACTTATGTAATGCATAATATATATGTATATGTATATATATGTAAACATGGTGTATATGCAAATATATATGCACATAAACACATATACATATGAGTGTGTATAATATATGTACAAAATGTGTAGATTGTTGTTGTTTGACCTTCATTTTTGAAAAGAACCAATGATGTTATGGGTGATGTCTTGACTTGTGTATAAAATTGGATTTAAAGTGAGTCAGAGTTGTACAAAGTTATCAGCCTCACTCTCTCTTCCTAAATCATCAGATTCCAGGTGCAGGGACAAATTCAGGATGATGGCTTGTGATGGCAATGGCTGACACTGGCAGCTTCAATGTCTGACCAAGCTCTTAAGGGTTCTACACTGCCTGCTTTAGCTGCCTTCATGGCTGTTGAAATAAATTGTTCTCATCCATCCATTCTGTTGGGGACAGCCTTCACATGCTTGTGGTAGACATCCCCCAGGTGAGTTATTACAGGTTTGTCAGTTACTCAATCCAATTTAGCCCATATGCCAAGAAGTATGTCTCCATAGACATATACATATATCAGTAATTTTTTTTAATCTTTAGTTTTCTTCGAAGCACAGGCACTCAAACAGTACCTTCTACATGAGGTTTTCCTGATCCCTCAGATACTGGTGCATCCCCTCCAATTATCCTGATTAATTTTTGTACTTACATATACACATATATGTTATAACACTCCACCACCACCACCCTACTCCCCAAAAGAATGGAAACACCTTGAAGGAAAGGATTGTTTCATTTTTGACTTTATGAGAGGACTGAACTAAATGTTCTCTGATGTCCCTTCCAGTTCTACATCTAATACCCAAGAACATAGTCATAGCTCATACTTAATAAATGTCCATTAATTGACTAATAAGAAATCATTTAATAAGAATCAATGCAATGTTCTACCTTTGGGTTAAGGAATCATTTTCTTATGTGTGGCATGGAGGGAGAGTGGTTCAGCAGCAGATCTTAAAGAAGCAAAAAAGCCCTTAGCACAGTGCCTTCACGGAGACTTGTTTAATAAACAGTTACAGGCTTGTTGTGAGGATCACATTAGTAAGGAAGCACAGTGCTGGCACATAGTGTATGCCTCTTAAATGCTTATTCCCTTCCCTTTCTCCCCTTAGGTGGTTTGCCTAGGGTCACGAATGGAGTATGTCTAAGGGGCAGGGATTGAACCCAAGTTTTCTTGACTCTGTAGCCAGATTTCTAACCACTCTATTTTTTATACATTTTAAAAAATTACTTATCTGTACACATGCTGTTTACTCCAGTAGAATATAGACTTCTTGAGGGCAAGGATAGTTTTACTTATTTACTTTTTCTTTGTATCCTTAGCAGTTAGGACAGATCCTGGTGGTAATAGGTGTTTAATGAATGGATGTCTGGCTGAATTTAGTTGTTCTAATATTATCTAGCATTTACATCGCACTTTAAAGTATGCCAAACTCTCTATGGCTTGCTGAGGGTCAAGCAGCCTAGTGGGTATTCAAAGCCCCGGATTTTTACTTTCAACTCTTGTATTCTTATGCGCTATAACAAGCTACTTCTGGGCTCCTTCCCCTTCCTTCTACCTGAGCAGCCTCTTTTTATCCAGCCCTCTCTTGTGGCTGACTGTAGGGATAGGACTGGGGTGCCCTCAGTTAAATTTCCACCCAGGGCAATTGCCTTGGGGACTTACACCTTTGTTATAGCCATACCATAACCCTGGTACTTTATCACTTTGCCAGGGGCTGTAGAGTTAATTATTAATGTACTGTCCTTCAAAGGAAAAAGTTTACTTTATAATACTACTTCAAAGTATTCCTTACAATACCACTGATAAAGGTGTTTTTTTTTAAGATTCTTCCCACCATCCCACCCCAACACAATATTGGCAACAGCTTTGTGCTGAGTTATCATGGCCTTCTCAAGAGGTTTCATTGAGTCATCGACTTTTAAAGTTGAAAGGGGCTTAAGTGATCAGCTGCTAGGCAAGTGGTGCAGTAGATAGAGAAATGGACCTAGAATCAGGAAGACTCATCTTTATGACTTTAAATCCAACCTCAGACGCTTACTAGCCATGTGACCCTGGGCAAGTCACTTAACCCTGTTTGCCTCAGTTTCCTCATCTGTAAAATGAAATGGAGAAAGAAATGGCAAACCACTCAACAAAACCTTAAATGGGGTCACGAAGAGTCAGACACAACTGAAAAATAAACTGAACGACAACAAGGGATCCAAGATTCTACAACTTTTTCCTTTTGTAAAAGAAGACATCAAGTCCAAGTAGTTGACATAATGGATGCCTAACACATCACACAATTGTTAGTGGAGGAGTTTGAGACAAGAACAGGCCTTGATTCTTAGTCCTGTGTTCTTTCTATTCTACTGAACTTCTCTTCAGTGACAGTTGTGAGATGGCTGTCAGCGGTCACTATCTGTGAGCATGGAATGAGAATCAAGTAAATGATCTATGAATTGTTGGAAGATGGGATGCTAAATGGGCCTGAAAAAATCCTAGAAAAACCCTTTTTGGTCTTATTCCTATATATCTCAAAGAGTCCTGAGAGGATTAGATGCAATGAAATAGGTAAGTGCTTTATAATCCTATCCTTTAAATCCCACTGTTTATTTTTGAGTTACTATTATTATTTATTCAAATGTTACATACTAAGAAGTACCAGGTTTGTAGTCAGCATCTGGGTTCCAATTGTAGCTGCCATTTACATCTTGTAGTATGTGGCCCTGGATGACTAATTTTACTTTTCAGGGCCTCAGTTTCCTCATTTGTCAAATGAGGGAGTTAGATTTTTTAATGACTTTTAAAATCCTTTCTAGCTCAAAACTTATGGTTCTTAGATCACATGTAAGGTGACCTGTCAGGGCACTTCCTGCTCTAAATGAATGAATGAGACTATGAAAATGTATGTATAACGTGGGATGGTCTAAGTGCAAAAGATAAGCTTTATGTCAGTCAGTAAACATTTGTTAAGTATCTATTATATGCCAGGAACTGCCCTTAACGCTAAGGAAACCAAAAGAGGCAAAAGGCAGTTCCTGTCCTCTCGGAGTTCACAGTCTGATTGGGGAGTCAGCAAGGAAACAAACATGTACAAACTGTATACAGGATAATAGGAACTAGTTCAAAGAAGTAAGGCTTCCAGTGAAAGATGAGATTTTAGTCGGTAGTTTGTTACTCAGTCATTTTCAGTTATGTCCCATTCTTTGTGACCCCATTTGGGGTTTTGTAGGCAAAGATACTGGAGTGCTTTGCTTTCCTTCTCCAGCTCATTTTACAGAAAAGGAACTGAGGCAAACAGGGTTAAGTGACTTGCTCAGGGTGGTACAGCTAGTAAGTGTCTAAGGCCAGATTTGAACTCTGAAAGGCAAGTCTTCCTGACTTCAGCCCTGGCACTTTATCCACTGCACCACCCAGCTGCTGGGACTCAGGAAAGCCTATCTGAGAGATGTTACAAAGGTAAATTTGGCCGACCTTGGCAGCAGTTTGGGTGGGGAGGGGTTGAAAGAGAGTGAGGTTGGAGATCGGGCAGGTTCAGAAGTCTCTTTGAGCAGGTGCAAGAGGAAGTTAGTTTGGGGCAAATGGAAGTTGACCTGAGTCCTGGTCGTCTTCCCTCAGGGGATGTGGGAAGAATGAGACTGAAAACCTATGGTTAGAGGAAAGTGCAGTAGAGTTCTAGACCTGGAGACAGGAAAATACAAGACGTCAGACACTTACAAGTTATATAACCCTGGGCAAATCACCAAACCTCCATTGGCTTTAGTTTTCCAATCTATAAAATGGGGATAATCATAGCCCCTACCTCCCCAGTTGTTGTGAGGATCAAAGGAGATATATTTGTAAAAAATGCTTCTTAACACAGTGCCTGGCACACAGTAGGTGTTTGTTTCTTTCTTTCCTACAAAGAACCACTTGACAAAGTTTTATCATTATTGAAATCTTTATGGTAGATAATTTGAGAAATTAATCCACGTTTTAGCCTGTCATAGCACCTACTGTTTGCATTTTATTTTTGCTTTAGTATTTCAGGGGTAAAAATGATAGCTCATTCAATTCTAAGATAATGTCAGGGAGTGAAAAGTTCTCTCAATCCATTCTGTTCTTAGAACCTCCAAATCCCTTCATTTGGATGTCTGTAAGAGCCAAACACATATATCTTAGGAAAGGATTTGACCTTCAGAATTATGCATTTGCTAGTTGAAGCCCTGTGATGGCCTTCACCAGGGAAGGGAATTTAAAAAATTGTCTCCCCGAAGTACAGAAGACTGATGTTCCCAAAGCGTTGAATGTGGTGTGTGAATACACAATAATGAGCTTTCATGGCATTTCTCAGCTCTGTGGCTGATTCAGGAACTCCATGTCCTCCCAACATTGCTAGACTGTGGGCTAGAGATACAATTGAGCCTTTGAAACAACAGGATTCGTTTTGATGTTTTGCTTAGATTGTAGGTCAAAACAGAAAGGAAGTTTTCTATAAACCACCTACATGCTGTTTCTCTCCAAAGCTGGAGTCTTTGATTAAGAAGCCATTCACATCTGTGAACTGGGTGAACAGGCTGAATGTAAGTCACAAACAGGAAAGATGAGCTCCTGTGAACTTGTGAGCCATTCCCACGGCTTATTGTACTTAATCAAAAATATGTCAGAAGATATGAAATATTTAGCCCTTACTTCATTCTCTTGAGTATAGTTCTAGTCATGTTGTTTCCATATTATACTTATCCAAATTCTTTTTTCCCTACCATCTAATCTATCAGTTACCTTGGTTATAGGTTTTCCTTTTTAAAAAATCAGTAAAACTCATTTTGAATATTATATTTTGTATTCATACAGCATGAAATGCCTAACATGGATTGTTATATTTCTTTCCACACAAACTACAAAACATTCATTCCATTTCTGATGGTGTTCAACAAATAATCTGAATTTGCAGTGAAAGTAGTGACTCACATTAATCATGCCCTTTTAATAATAATCAAGCAGCTTCAGTCTGAGTGAAATTTTATGTCTTTCACATAAGATGCTTTATGTGAGACAAGCAAGACAGAAAAAGAAAACAGAGTAAAGATTTGTTCATAGATTTGGGAAGAATCCACATCCAAATCTATATTAATGGGATTACAAATTCTTGACATATGTTTCCCTGCTAGTCAGGAAAAAATAGCTAAAGGCATAATCTAGTCTTCAGGCTATGGTTTTTCTGGGGTTTTTTTTGAATGATACAAATATATGACATACATAGAGACATAAAATCCTTTTTCCTACAGTTAAGAAAAAGGTAAAACAGAAGGGTAACAGGGATTTAAAACAAATCTATATTTGTCCTCTAAATTGTAAATTCCCAAAGAAATAGGACTTCATTTTCCTGGTAGTTATTCCACATTGTGGGTGAGTCTTTTTTTTTTTTCCTAAGGGAGGAATAGGAGCTGGTATTTGAATATAGATTTCAAAGAAGTTTTATGTTTATAAAATAAATTATAAAGTGACTAAATACGTGTAGTACTATAAAATGCAGACAGCTGGAGGTATAGTGGATAGAGCACTAGGGGCAAAAGAGTTCAAATCTGACCTCAGACACTAGCTATAAGTGGCAAAAGAATCCAGGTAACTGACTTATAGGCTGTATCACTTTCCCATGTACCTGACAAATTTCCCCTGTATGACTAATTTACAGATCACCAGGTGCATTTAAATATAAGTGGGATGGTAACATATTTATATCAAGACCAGAAGTGGACAACATTTGAAGTAGGCAGGGTTTGGTTTTGATGCTTTTCCATCTTTCATCCCAAATCCTCCCTTTCCATGCTTCTTTTCTCTCCCCTCCAACTAGCGCCCTCTGCTTTTGTTACCGTCCTGGACTTATCTCCTCTGGCAGAACTCCAGCTCTTTTATGAGCTCTCCCACCCATTAAAATGCACTTCTCAGAATCTGAGAGTTGGAAAGAATATCATGGCCAGCCCATATATCAATAGGAATTCCCTACTTCCCTAGACCCGAAAGTAATCACTTATCCTCTTCTCAAAGACTTTCAATGAGATAGAATTCATCACCTCTCAAAGCAAGACATTCTACTTTTGGATAGCTCTAATTATTAGGAAGCTTTTCTTAGCATCAAGCCTTAATTGGTCTCTTTGTAACTTCTGCCTGTTGCTCCTGGTTCTGTCCTCTGGGGTCAAACAGAACAAGTCTAGTCTTTCCTCTGTATCTTCTTGTTGTTTAGTCTTTTCAGTTGTGTTGACTCTTTGTGACCCCATTTTTGGTTTTCTTGGCACAGATATTGGTGTGTTTTGCCATTTTTTTTCCCTCTAGCTCATTTTATAGATGATTAAACTGAGGCAAACAGGGTTAAATGATTTGCCCAAGGTCACACAGCTAGTAAGTGTCTGAGGTCAAATCTGAACTCAAGAAGAGGAGTCTTCCTGACTCCAGGTCCATTACTTTATCCAGTACTTTAGCTGCCACCTAACTGCCCCTTTCTCCATCATCACAGCCCTCCAAATACTGGAACACGGGTCTCATCTGAGTATTCTCTCCTCCATGCTAAACATGCCCTGTTCTTTCAACCAGTCCTCATATGACATATATTCAAGGCTCTTCCTTCTCTGAGTTGCCTTCCTCCGGACATTCTGGTTTATCAGTGTCCTTGTAGAACTGACCATAATTCTCTGGGTGGAACCTGATGAAGGCAGAGTGCAGTGGCACTATTACATCCCAGTTCCAGGGAGCTATGACTCTATTAATGTAGCCTAAGACTGCATTAGCTTTTTTAGCTGTCACATCACACTGCTGACTCAATTTGAACTCACAAGCTACTAAAACCTGGTAACATTTTCAGAACAATGGCTGTCTAACCCGTGCCTCTTGCATCTTGTACTTATGAAGTGTACCTAAGCATAGCATTTTGCTTGTTCTGTGACTCATTTCTTAAGGCCTCTGCTAGGGGATTGACTAAACTAATTTGAACTATGATGTTAATGGTTAGTGATGGTTATTCCTGTCAGACAAGTGAGAGCTTCATACTCTTAGTTCAAAGGAATATATCATTTGGGAGTTTTAAGGGCCTTGGAAGGACCACTTTGGAGACAAAATTTTTAGGGAATTGGACCTTTCCTGGAACTCCTTCTATCACATTGGAGAGATTGACTAAACCCGAGCATTCCAAGTCTAGGTCAAGTATAAACGCTATTAGGAATTGGGAAGGCAGGAAGGAGAGCAACTATGGGAATTCTATATCCTGACAGGGAAAAGGAATACATATATACATATATATCACATACACAGGTATACACATAATACACACGCACACATATACATATATGTGTATATAGGCATGTATGTATATGTATACATATACATATATACATACACATATGAAACAAATTAGAAGTCATTTCCACATGGATAGGTCCTAGTGTTCTGCCTTTATCTCCCTGACTTACCTTCCCCAATCTTTAACTCTTTTTTCTGTCAAGGCATATTCTGGGTAAACAAGGTAGAAATACCGAAATGAAGCTCTGACACCCCCACTACCTCTTCCTTGCATCCCAGGTCCCTAGATCTAAAGTCTTTCACTCACTTCCATCTTACAGGTCTAATCAGGAATGTGGAAACTAAGAATAACTTCCATTTCTGTGGAAACTGGCAAATGCTACAAATCAGTATTTGATTTACTGTTTTGTTGATTGTCTAGACATAAGAAAGTAATAGAAAAAATGTTAACAATGAAAATTAAACTTAAAAACAGCTTGTCCATACGTTGCTTTTCCTAGGGAGAGCTAATTGTTAAACATTTAATAGTATACTATTAGAAGTGACCACAGGTTTTCAAATGCTCTGTCTATAGAGAATAAACTTTGTCCTTCCTATCAAGTTCTAAGGGTTTTTGAATATAGGTCAAGGCACACATTGTGTGTCTATTGTCTGAGAAACAACTTTAATAAATAGGGAAAATTTCACTGCTAAAAAGTTGGCCACCAGGTACTGACAGTTTTTGGCCACAAAAACTAATGAAGACCATTTGCTAAGACATGGAAGGATTGCTATTTATATCAGTGGAAGGATTATCCAGAGATACAGTCACTGTTCTTATGAAATATTTGAAGTGTAATAATATCTAAAAATCTTAAAATAACAATCAATACTTGTATAAAATATTCAAGTCTCTGGTCTTTTAATTTTCCAAAGTCTCTTTTCTAAGTAATTTTCTACCTTTATTTTGAATCCAAGAACTTTACATCCATGAGCCTACTATATCACTCTGTACACTGTATGATGCTGTTCTGCTCACTGGTTGAATTCTACCAGAGCACCTAATCAAGCCTAAATTTCCTTGTAAATGTCATACCTGAAATGACTTATTATCCAGTATGATAAGAAAGAATTAAATGATTATTATCCAGTATGATAAGAAAGAAACAGAAAAGTAGAAAGAAATGAATAATTTGAGTTCTAACTTACATACATAATTAACCATGTATTTTGGAGTAAAGTTTCTCTCTTATTGTTCACCTCTCTAGTCCTGTAGCCACCATCTTGATTTAGGTCCTTATCACCTCCCAGTGCTGAAGGGGTTGTGAGTGGAAAAAGTTTAAGAAACCCTGGGCTAGGCTATTGCGATAGCCTTCTACTATATTGTATCAGCAAGCACCCTAGCATACCTAGGGCAGCTGCTAGCACAGGTTCTTAGATCTGCTTTACTAAAGGAAAGCAACTCAAAATGGGTTAACAATTTTTCTTTAATCAAACAAACATAACATTTACCTAGTTCAGGGGGAAAAGTCAGCACCCTGAACTCCAGAGAATACAAACCCAAGTTACAAGCACAAGTTACAAGCAGACCAAGAAACAGATCAGCAGATGGGCTTCCAAGCATATGACCATCACATCCATTACCTATTCAAGTTACCAGAGAGGGAAGCATCAACATCTTGGTTTTTCAA
>CM053595.1:188660181-188718035 GCA_028646575.1 Pseudocheirus occidentalis | reverse complement strand
CCTTCCTTCCTTCCTTCCTTCCTTCCTTCCTTCCTTCCTTCCTTCCTTCCTTCCTTCCTTTCTCCCTCTTCCTTCCTTCCTCCCTCTTTCCCTTCCTCCCTCCCTTCCTTCCTCTAAATACCCTTACTTAGCTTGTTTAAATGAAAATCCAAGGAACAAATATGTTATTCTAATATTGTTACTTCTTGTTTGAACAATACAGCTTTCATATTAACTTAAATCTCTTGTTTCCTGGCAACAATATAACTGGGGATAATCTTGAAGTGTGCATTCACTACCTTTGGGAAGCCCAGCCCAGCCCAGAGGAAGCCCCAGAAGCTATATATGTTGCAATGCTAAGGTAGCAGTTATTTCCTCCTCCTGTACTGTTTCTTAGGACTTTGTTACATTTTCAAATGAAGTTTCCTGAGACTTCAAAGCTCTATAGTCTAATCCTCTCATTTTATAGGTGAGAAAACAGAGGCCTAGAGAATTAAACGATTCAACCAGGGTCATGCAGGTGTTAATGAGTAAAGCTGATAGTTGCCTTCAGTTCTCTTGCTTCCAAACCCAGTTACCTTCTGACTCCACCACAAAGTTTCTTGGCAACTGGAACTTTCTTCTAGTTTTCATCTCATGGAGGAAGGTGTCTCAAAGTAAGTGAGGCAAAGAAAAATGTCTATTTCTCTCAGTCTAAGCAGTGACTTTTCCCTTTTGAGCCAATATATAAAACAAGGTCACTGGCATCTAGTCCAAAACCATCATTTTATGGTTAAAGAAACTGAGGCTCAGAGCCACCCAGATCAAGGTCAGAGTGGCAGAGCTTTCCTTTTTTGTTTTTTTTTTGTGTCAAGGGCTAGAAGGAGCAGTTGTAATTGCAGAACAGTGTAAAGAGGCTTATTAGTCTTTAGAACTCAAATTTTAAAGGCAAATAAATATTGATTCATATACTGACCCCTTCACTAAAGATCTCCAGGTAAATTGGAGACCTGGATGACCACTTGTTGGTACGTATTAGAGATTATTTTGCATGTATATGAGTTGGACAAGACTCTGAAAGTCCCTTCTACCTCTGAAAGTCTGTGACACCCTGAGGGGAAAAAGGCTTTTTGGTTTGTGTTCTTGCAGGACCCTAAAAAGCATTATTAGCTGTAAATCAGAGACAGTATACTAGTAAATCAGAGACAGTATACTAGGATAGTAGAAAGAGTATTGAAACAGGAGCCGAGAAATTTGTGTTCTAAGTTCTGTCCATGATGTGACCCTCCGCAAGCCTCAGCTTTTCTTGGGTATCACTTTGCTTGTCTGTTAAATGATTGGATCAGATGATCTTCTAGGGCCCTTTCCTATTATCACATGCTATGAAGGTCTATAAAGCTTTCAGATTATTCCTCTTTTCCACTTTCTCTTTTCTCCTGACTGACCTTTGGCTGTTTAGATCCTTTTTATTGCTTCTGTAACAGGGCCTTCTCTGGCCCCCTACTGCTTCAGAGTCAGGTATATATATTCTATTCCTACCCCTTTCCCAGGGTTCTCTTGTGTCCTTACGTGGATGGTGAGGGGTCTCTAGTATTTACTATTGGTTCAAGCTCCCACTGACTGCATTTTCCCAATTTTAGGGGGACTATGCACTCTACTGTCACTGTACAATTTAAGTCAGATTAGCTTTTATGAAGAAGTATTTATTTCAAAGGTATAACAAGAAGGAACATGTAAACTTTCCTCCTCAGTACCTGGAAGGTATGATTCTCACTCTCTGGGGAGGAGTGGGAGGTGAGGTTCATAGCTTAATTTAGCTCCCAAATAGCATTAATCTCACCAAGTTCCAAGTCCAAAGCTTCCTTGGGCTTGTGTCCCATGACTCTGGTTTCTCAGGCCTTTTCTGTTGGACCGATAGTAACATACAACCTGGAATCTTGGTTCTGAGGTCACCATGGCTCAAGCTCCTGGGTCAGGGACTTTACTCCCTGTGCCTAGAACTGAAAAAGGACAAACAAAACCAAACGAAAATGCCAAGTCTGTTTCTTAGTGCCACAGGGCCTAAGTGAAAGGAGAAAGTAGCCCTTCCCCCCATACTAGCCTAGTGTATGCTTCCCATGCTGTGGATGAAATAGACCTTCCTCTCTCGATACCGCTGGAAAAAAAGTGAGACTCTCCCAATTTGATAGTATGAAGGATGTGGCCAGTTTCGGTTATGCAGCCAATAGAAAGAGGCTACTCATTTTGATGTCTTCTCCCTGAAGAAGGTCCTTGCTGCCTCCCACATGGGTACCTCCCTCATAGGCCAGCTGGACACATGCCAAAGCCCAGTTATCACCCTAATACAGGTAAGATGGGGTCCAGGAGAAAAGGGAAAACTCAAATCAGTCATCTTTTTCCTACTTGTTAGGAGTTTTGTTAATAGTTTTGATTCAGAAGGGAATTTAATTCATGGCTCAAATGAAGTTTCTGTATTATTTCTAGATTTCAGTCATCTTCAACTTTGTATTTCTCAAAAGAGCAGAGCTGGTTTAACTAGATGTGCATATGCTCATTCCCATATTAAGTACCCATAGGTGTACATATACTTTAAAAAGTCAATCAATCAACAAACAGGAATTATATGGAGGGGAATAAAGTGTAAGAAGATTGAAAATAATGATGTAAGAACCACCTAAGGTATTAATTCAATTTAATTAAACATTTATTAAAGACCAAATATGTGTAATATATCGAAGACGCAAAGGTGAAAAATGATAGTTTGCCATATATTTGGGGAAGGGCGCTATGCCATGTCTGTAATGATGATACAAAGTAAAATGTGACAAAGGCAAAGGAGCGATCATGACAACATTAGTTGGCTAGTCAATCAGCATTTACATGTCAAGCACTGTGCTAAGTGCTGGAGATCCAAAAACAACAAAGAAAGACAGAGAACTATGTTCAAGGACCTTACGATATAATGGAGGAAGACAATGCACAAAAGGAAGCTGAGGGGCAGGGGAAGGTGAGGAAAGATACCTGGCATGGAGACAAGGTAAAGTAAAAATGATTGGCCAAAGTGGTAATGGCTTACTATTTCAGGAGACTGATAATAAGGCAAACTTCTAGCCTCATTGCAGAGGAGGGTGGACTAGAGGTATAGATGAAGCATTCATTTTTAGATATGGTTAGTGTGGTGATTCGTTTCACATTATTGTACTTATTTATTATAAAGGAGAAGCTGCTGGAGGAGGGAATAAGGAGGAATTGACAGTGATTTAAGGTGGGGAAAGAGCATCAATTGATCAGTATAGAAAATACTAGTCCAGGCAAGAGGGGATAAGGGTTTGAGGTAGGTTGTTTCATTGTGATTGAATAAGATATGAGTTATAAGATGGAGTTAGAATAGATGGTTCTTAGCAACTGGTTGGATATTAAAACTAATTGAAAATAAGGAAGGGTCAATGATGATGACTCCTAAGTTTTGACCCTGGATACCTAGGAAGATATAGAGAAATAGAAATAGAAAAATTGAGAGGAAGACCAGGTTTAGGCAAGGGGAGAGGATGAGATTAATTTTGGGTAAATTGGTTTTAAGTTTGGATGTCCATATGGAGATGTCCAGGAGGCAGTTTGAGATGCAGGACTGGAGCTTGGGGAAGAAATTAGATTTGGGTATCATCTGCATAGATGTATTTGATGAAACCATGAAAATGGAGGGACTCATTTAGGGGGAGAGTATATGAGAAGGGAGGGACAAGGACCAACCCATAACGTGTGTTCCCACTTGGGAGGGTCAGCTGGATGTAGACAGTTAGAAGCTTTCACACTCCTGGAAAGAATTCCTGAAATTTAAAGTTCATGAGTAGCAAGTTTCAATTTCAAACAAGATTATTTGGCGTTTAGAACAAGATATGATGTATATCAACAGAAGGAAGAAATAAGCATTTATTGAGTATCTACTCTGTGTCAGGCATTGTGCTAAACACTTTACAATATTTTGTCATTTGATCCAATGAGAAATTTAGTTCTATGCTATGGCAAAAAAGGGAAGGAGAAAAAAGGGTCAGAGAGGAAGGAGAAGAACCCAGAAAGAGCATTTCCATGGCACTGAAGAGAAGAAAAAATATCCAGAAGGTGGTCAAGAGTGTCAAATAAATCTAAATTAAATTTATTCTTCCAGTGACCTACTTAGCCCATCTATGTATTCTGTTGCAGCACATTGTGTAGTTAGTTACCCTTGACATAACACAGAATTAATTTGATCATTGTTATAGGTAATATCATTGTTCCCAAAGCAAAGCAATGTGGGAGGTAGGTGGGTCATTTTCTTCCTCATGTTACATTATACCCTTACTGGCTAAATGGTGGTAACACCAACCAGAACTTGGAAGTGCTCAGTTATGGATACTATCAAATTTGTGTGGAACAAGCTCCCTACTGGGTAGTTGAATGGAATAGAAAATGGTAGGAAAGATCAGTGTGGGGGAAGTTTGGATGCTCTGAAGTGCCATAAAGTTCCTTTTTTCTTGTGTCACCTGCTTTAATAGTTTTTAATTGTCTTGAGTTACTTTTAATAACAGCTGACATTTATATAGGCCTTTAAAGTTGCCAGGCACTTTACAATACATTATTTGATCCTCGCAACAATACTATGAGGTAACTACTCGATACTGGGGGCGTTATTATCCCCATTTTACAGATGAGAAAATTAGCCTGAGAGTGTGTGACTTTCTCATGGTCACATTTATCACATGACAGAGGTAGGACTGTTGATGCCAATGCCTCCACATTGCCCCTTGTATATTTCAATATGTCAAGAATTCATGATATCCTTCACCAACACAGATTACACCCCATCTCTAACTTAGAAGATATGTCTTAGAGAGTTGTATGAGACTCAGGAAGTGAAATGACCTTCTAGTGATGGGATGGGAACTCAGGCTTTCTTGATTATAATTTAAATACTTTATTCATTATACCATGACAGCTATCCTTTAATGTATAATAATAATTATAGTTGTTGTTGTTTTTTGCATCCAGACTTGTGGTTTCATCTTTCCCCACATCAAAAGTTTCTCCACAGGTACAGATTGCAAATTCCCTTTGCAACTTTTTGTCTTACAGAGTAGCCTGGAACACTTAGAGGTCAGGTGATTTACCTGAGTGTGTCAGTGTGTGTCAGGGGCAGGACTTTAACCCAGGTCTTCCAGACTACAAGGCCAACTTGATTGTCTTTCCGCTAGGCCATTCCACTTTTCCCTGGAGTTGTTGTTACAATGATAACAAGGCTATAGCAAACCATTATGTAAAGCGATTGGTTAACTAGAAGAAGGAGATGAAAGCACTTGGCCTGCAGAGAACATCACGAATCCTCTGTCCTGTTGCCATTCCAACCACATTGCATAGACGTGTTTTCCAATTGAAGTGGGAATGAACTTCAATCAGGGCTCCATTTCCACGCACGGGGCACACTACTTGCTTGATACTGGCATCAACTTGCTTAGTACTTCAACCACTTATTAAAGTCTAGACGCAACATAAAAGCACGCAAATTGGTTCCAGTCATTGCTAGTAAAAACCTCGGCTTGAGCTGGAGAGGGATTGGTGCATCTTTCGCTGTAATTAAAGTGGACTGTTAAAGTTTCTCTAGTTTAATTGGTAACACTTTCTTTGGAAGTCGGTGCATCTTGCTGGGGAGCTTAAATGCATTTCTGTATATAAGATCAGAATTCAAATATAGTTTTATGGGCAGATTTACAGTTATGTTCTATGAGGGTGGTCTTTTTTTGCCTCTATCTTTCCTATTTAAGATTTATGCTGTCATTCACCACAGTCTAATTATGTTTTGATAAAAAAGAAAAAAGACCCATTGCTGACGCATTTCATACTGAAAACTGGGAATATTCTGAAGCTTTCAGTAAATTTGCCTGAAGTTTGGCTCAGCCCAAACCTTTTCTGTACCACAGCCTCCATTTGGGACCTCAGTACTATAGCTTTCATAGTTAGCCCTGAAATGAGAAAGCATCACCATTAATTAGCTCAGGGCCACGATCACCATCAGGCAACAATGCATTTGTTCTGGTCCAACACATTACCTTTCAGTTATAAGGTGGATGTGCATCAGTTAGTTTCTGGGTGTTGGGATTCACTCCCACACCTCAACTTTGCTTCCCCAAGAGATCCAAGGATAGCACAAGCTATCCTATCTCTAAAGTGAACATGGGAAAGAACCTTGGTTATCATTGGGCCCAATTTCCTCATTTTTTAGTTGAGGCAGCTGAAATCCTCTCCAGGCTGCCCTCTGGACGTTCTATACTGTGTCCCAGAAACCTCATCATTCTGGAAGCTCACTCCAGCTCTGGAATTCACACATTGGATGTATCTTTTCCCATGGCCTCTGCCTCTGATTGTATGGCTCCTCCCATAACCTTCATTCAAGGGGAGTGCCCTGGCCAGTTGTGTCTTCATTCCTCTTCAGCCAGGCTATATTTCAGACTTTCTCTACAAAGTCAGGTTCCCTGACTTCTCTTTGTGCATTGTCTTCCTCCACTAGAATATAAGCTCCTTGAGGTCAAGGGCTAGCTTTCTGCTTATTTTTATATTCCTGGCACTGAGCGGAGTGCTCATTAGATAAGTGGGGGCTTAATAAATGCTTGTGCACCGATTGACAGGCTGTTGTTGTTTGTCCTTCATCTCTAAAGAGGAATGTGATGTCAGGAAGGTGATGCCATAACATGAAAGAGAACTGGATTTCACTGAGGGATGGCTGTGCAAAGTCACCAGTCTCTATCTCTCTCTGCATCAGAGCCATCTGGGTCCAGTGACCTGAAATAGATCTAGAGGCCTGGAGAGGGCTCTGGATGGGGTGGGACACCTTGGTCTTTCTTTGCTAAGGTCTTTAAAAGGTCTCAGTTTGAGTGAGGCAGCATCCATTCAGTGATTAAGGATAGGTAAGAAATGAGGCAGAGATTGGTCTCTTTACCTAGTCCAAAAAAAAAAATCAATCTGGGAGGAGAAGACCTTCAGGGTTTTTGGCCAAAACAGAAATAATTGATATTTACATTTACTCCGAGTAAATGTAAATTTATGTAAATTTCCCCAAGCAAGGGGAAAGGGCAGCCCAAACTACAGAAAGTTAAAGTGACTTGCCTAAGGTCACACAACTAGTTAGTAATAGAGCTAATAGTAATACTTAGGTTTTGTCCAATTATTGTCCTGATTATTTTCCACTTTCCTCTCATATTGTGCTAAGCCAACATAGCATAATAGAAAGGGTGTTGAACTGTAATATAGCCCACACACATAAGCATTCATGCAGGTTTGCATGTATGTATAACAACACACATATATTTGCATTTCTTAGGCACTAATAAGTGACTATTAATTGATAAATATACATACATATTTGATAGATCTTACCAATATGAAAGGCTTTTCATTATGGGCCTGGTAACAGACCATAGGTAATATCTAGAGAGGAGACTAGTAAAATTTGGAAAGGCTCATCAACATAAGTTTTTCCACTAGGTAATTATTTTTTTTTTCCAGTGATGTGAACTTTTAAGCAACTGTAATCTCTGTTGGTACCAGAGGATTCCCACTGATGAAATCATGGCTGTTTTGAAGTATCAAATATGTATGTATGTATTTAAATATGTATGTTTGTGTATGTATGTGTGTATGTGTGTATGTGTTTGTGTTTGTATGCGTGGTGTGTTCAGAAATATGCAAGGGCAGTGTGGTGCAGTGGCAAGAGCACTAGATTTGGAGTTGGTAGACCTGCATTTAAATTCTTATTCTGATATTTGTGTGAATGTAGGCAAGTTACCTTCTTAAGGCCTCAGATTCGTCATTTGTCACATGAGCATAATAATTCCAGTCCTAATTTCTTCCCAATGTTGTTTTGAGGAGAATTAACAAAAAAATGCTACAAGTGGTATGGGTGATATCTTTTAATTTGGCATAAACTGGATTTAAGTGGGGCCCAGCTGTGAGAAGTTGTTGGCTTCACTTTTTTTTTCCAAAGTCTTTGGACTGGTTATGACCTGGGATGAAGCAGATGGCCTTGATGTCTTTGGTATTTGACCAAGCTCTGAGCACTCCACAGAGCCTACTTCAGCTGCCTTCCTGGCCCTTGAGCAAATTGTTTTCATCTACCCATTCTACCAAGGGAAGTCTTCCCATGTTCACTGATAGATTTGAAGACTGTTGCCCTCAGTGTTATTTAGCCCCCTTGGCTGAGATGATTTACTGTAGCATGGCCACTGCTCATGCTTCAGCTTCTTGGAGCCACAGGTGAGAATTGGATGGCAGGTAGACACCAAAGGTGAATGAGCAGCTCTAAGAAAAGCTCAGCAACCCTTACACCAGAGGCGATAGTCTTCCTTGAACACATAAGCATTTATTAAATACCTGCTATGTGCCAGGCAGTGTGCTAAGGGCAGGGGATACAAATATGAGCAAAAAAAGAAAGATCGTCCCTGTCCTCAGTGAACTTCTGCTCTAATGAGAGAACACGAAAAAGGAAGCTAAAAAAAGATGATGGAGGCGAACAAGTACCTGATTCAGTCAGGGCACAAAGGAGAAGACCCATCTAGTATAACCTGGTGGGAGAGGAAGAGATGAATGGACCCTGGGTGCCCCTCCTTAACTAGAGATTCTTAGAGGAGTCATAGAGTCAGAGGGAGCAGCCCCAGGGTGGAAGTTACTTTACGTGAATTCTAGGACCAACATGATCTTCTATCATGACTCTTCTTCATTACTGGGGCATGGTGGAGGAAGTACAGAGGAAAATGGCCTGGTGGGAAATAAAGATGAGAGTGCTGTGTAAAGTAAGGAGTTCTCTCTATGTGAACTTTTACACACACAAACACATTAATTAATCTCCATGCACACACATGTATATATATGTTCACATACAATACAGCATACATAGGTATATATATATGAGACACATGGAACAATATCTATATACATATGCACACAACACTCACATATATTCCTTTATACACCTATAAACACACACAAACATACATATACACATGCATACATACATAAAGTACTGCACACAATACACAAGTATACATATACATGTGCACAGATATATTTACATATATCCATACGCGTATGTATGTATGTGTGTGTATGTGTGTTTTCACACATATACTAGGTTGGAAAGACTGAATACGTGCCCTTACACCAGAGGTGATAGTCTTCCTTGAACACATAACAAGCATTTATTAAATACCTGCTATGTGCCAGGCAGTGTGCACTAGATTGGACACACTAGGTTGGAAAGACCGAATACATGCCTAGTGACAGACAGGACACTTGCTGTCTGAGGGCCTGTGGAGGGTTAGATGGCCCCATCATCAGGCTGGTCCTAGGGTCACTAGGCAGCCTTATGGAATACATGGGGCGCTGGACTTGGAGTGAGGAAGATCTCAGTTCAAACGCTAACTCAGAAACTGACAAGCTCCGCGACAGGCTGTGACATACGTCACTTTGTCTTTTTACGTCTCAGTTTGCTCATTTGTAAAGTAAGGGAGTAGGATTATACGGCCTGTAACATGCCCTTTGATTCTGATTCTATGATTTAAGAAAGTTTATGTCAGCAGCATCTCTGAAAGAGCAGTAACAGTTACAGAGGAGTTATTATCTAGAGGGGCGGTTCTCAACCTGTGGGTGGTGTTTAATTTGTAACAATGAAAAAATATACTGCATATCAGATATTTACATTACAATTCATAACAGTAGCAAAATTACAGTTATGAAGTAGCAACGAAAATAATCTTATGTTTTGGGGGTCACCACAACATGAGGAACTGCATGAAAGGGTCATGGCATTAGGAAGGTTGAGAACCACTGATCTAGAGAGAATAAACTCACCAATAAAAGGTATTTCTCTGCATTTCCAGGTCCCTTCTCCCACTGATGAGTTCCTGTTAGGGTCTCATTTGTGCAGAAGCACCAAGGCTGCTTGGCCTTCATTCCCCTCCTGCATGTGCTCTTGACTTTCTGGACTTTAGCACCATGCACCTACCCAGGGAACTTTTTTCTTTCCCTTTCCCCATTTTTCAGGTCCCCTTTCTAAGCTGCGTCCTCACAGGTAGGATGTAAACTCATTTAGGGCAGAGACTGTATTTCTTTTATCACTAGAGTTTCACACAGTCAGTGATTAATAAATGTTGTCTGCCTGCCTGGCTACCTGCCTACTCTTGCTAGAGATCTCCAGCCAGAGGGAATCTGCTTCCTCCTGAGCCAACCCATTTCACTTTGGAGTAGTTTTAATTGTCTGAAAGTTTAACTTTATGGCAAACCAACACCAACTTTTCTGCAAGGCATTTGGTGGTGCAATGGACGGTGTCAGGCTAGGAATTAGGAAGAACTGTGTTCAAATCCAGCCTCAGACATTTACTATCTGTGTGCTTTTGGACAAGTCATTTAACTGCTGTCTGCCTCAGTTTCCTCAGCTGTAAAATGGGGATAATAATAGCACCTAATTTGCAGGGTTGTTGTGAGTCTTAAACAAGATAATATTTGTAGAAAGTGTTTAGCTCAATGTCTGACACATAGTAGGTGCTAGATAAATGCTTATTTTCTCCCCCTATAACTTCTAGATATTTGTTCTAGCCCTCTGGGGGAAAAGGGACAAAGGCTTTCTGGATAGATTCTGCTCCAGGGACACTGGAGGCAATGAGTCTTGATTCTGCAGAATCTGTGCACAGAAATGTGCTTCAATTCTCCAAAGCCAATGTCCTTTATCTCATTGCTCCACACTAAACACAGTAGCAACAAATGTAAAATTGAATTTAACCATCTCTTTCACCTGTGTCAGTCTCTTGTGGTCTTTGCAAGGATCAAGGACTCCTACTGAAAAACACCATCAACACTACCACCACTTACTAGGTTCCAAACACTATGAGTCAGGAACACAAACAGCAAACAAGATAGTTCCTGCATATAATACATATACACTCATATATACACACATGCGCATACACACACATATGAGATCTCACAACTGTGAGGCAGATGGAAAGGTCTGTGGTCCTTAGGGCTCATCCAAAAAGCAGATGGTAATGCATCCTCCTCAAGGTCATTTCCATGAATAAAACCATAGTAGTTTCTGATCGTGTGCCATTTGACAGTGGCTAGGACTTTGGTGACAGGAAATTTCACTCCTGACCCTACAGGAGCTGTGCCTGCTGAGGAGTCAGGGCCGGCAGCACCTGCCGAGATGGTTGCCAGCCTACATTTCCACAAGGGATCATTCCTTGGATTATCGCTGTGGGGACCAGGCTAGAAGCAGAGCTGCTAGCCTAGGGTTTTCTGCTATTCTTGGAGCTATTGGGCTAAGGATCCTGGGCCATCTCCAACAGGGTCAGAGGGGAGGTGGTGGTGGAACTGGCTTGACTGGCCTTGTCCATGTTCTCTCCCTCAGGGCTCTTTGCCACTTGCTCTAGCCTGGCTTGTTTATCTCCTCAGTGGCAGTTGGTCAACAATTAGGTCGCTCAGATCACCTTGCTCTTTGTTTTCTTCCCTCTAGAAGTCCTCTTTTTGTGCCTACACCATCTATTTATTGCCATGATCTATTACTCATCTTAACGAATAACTGACATTTATTAAGTGCCCATTTTTAGGGTAGGTGCTGGGGTTACAAAAATAAAGACAATATAAAGACAAAAATAAAATAATTCCTGCCCTCAAGAAGCTTATTACTTTGTACTGAAGCAAAAGAAACGAAGTGTATACAGATAAGCAGATACAAATGTGATAGACCAGGGTTCTTCTGCCCTTCTTAGTCCCTTCCCCCTCTCCATTTGCCTTATACCAATTTCCAACATGTAGGTAAAGTTAATTCTTTTCCTAAAATACAAAGAAGCCATACCAAGATTTGTTCTTCAGAGTTGGTCGAAGTATCAAGGCCATGTAAGTCACCAATACCTTGTCTGAAAGACCAGCCTACCCTCAAGAAAACATGTGTGCAGTTCTACAAAGTTATTTCAAGAAGAGGGCACTAATACTCAGTTGGGGGAAGCCCAAGAAAAGCCTAATGTAGGAAGTGCCTGAAGAGTGATGCATTGGAGGAAGTCAGGAATTCTCCGAAGGGTAGAGATGGAGAATACAGTCCAGATATGGAGGGCCATCTGTTCAAAGGCCTGGGGATGCCATTGTGATTTCCTATCTTGTCTTTTCATGTGTCTTTTCTGCTTTCAGAGAAGAAACCCTTCAGGAAAACTCTTCTTTTTTGTGGAAGAGCTCACTTTAGCACTGCAGAGCTAATGGCTCTCTCTTGGAATATGGAACACCTGAATTTCTCAGAGATTCAACAATTTGTGAATATTTCCTTTTCTGGTGGTTAGAGTGTCTAGTGCTTTGAGTAACATGAAAGACCTGAATTCACTTCAGACACTTACTAGTTTTGTGATCTTCAGTAAAACACCTTATTTCCTCTGACACTGGTTTCTTCATCTGTAAATGATAACCCCTCCCTCACAGATTTGTTGGGATACAAATGATCGTATGTAAAACTGAATCATATGTTAAGTGCTTTGCAAACCTTAAAGCATTGTGCAGATGCTGACTATTATTATTATTCAAGGCAGTTCCCATTGTTTAATTCTTTTCATTCTTTGGGAATTAAGAGAACTTCTTATGAGTAATGGCCTGCCGCCTCCCCCCCAACAATTATAGTAACAACAAGAGCAACAAGAGCACGGGTTTGTAGAATCCTTTATTATTTTTCAAAGTGTGTTTGTATCCATTTACTGTCACTTTGGGCAAGTGCTTAATTTCTCTGAGATTCAGTCCTTTTATCTGTAAAATGAATGATTCAGTCTAGGTGGCCTCTAAAATTCTTTTAGCTACAACATTATATGATTCTATAGGGAGGGCAGCATGGTTTCTCTTAAAGGCAAGAACACTGGCCTTTAGTCAGAATACCTGGCTAGAGGACTTTGTAGCCTTAGATGGATCCTTCAGCCTCTTTGATATTGTTTCCTGATGTGTAGAATGAAGAAAATAATACTCGTACTACCTATTTGACAGGTTGTGAGGGTCAGATGACATCCTCCCTGTGCAGGACTTTGTAGGTTGTAAAACATACATGCAAACTGTAAGTTTAAATTATTTGATTTTCAAAATATATCCTGAGACAGGTTGAAAAGGTTCTTCCTAAGCCATTTTGACAGATGAGAAAATCAAGGCCCAGAGAGTTTAAGTGATTTGCCTAACTTAATGGCAGAACCAGGTTTAAAATCCTAGTGTCTAGATTTCTCTACAGTGTACATTGTTGTCAGGGTTCTAGGTAATATTGTTCTTTTTGCTCTATGAAATGGAAGATCAGAGGACTCTACTCAGGGGTAAGTGACCCCCAGCTCTCCATCCCTATAAATTTTAACCTTCACCACTGTTCACCTGCCCATATATAAGTTTCCTTGGTCCTAGGCTGACCCAAGAGGCCATCTAAGTGCCAATCGGGGCAGTGTGGTATGGTAGAAAGAGTAATAACCTAGAGATCAGGAGATCTGAGTTCCAGCTATAGTTCTATCCCTACCTTTGTGTCCTTGGCAGGAGTGTGCTACAGCTAGCTCTAACCTCCTCTTAAGAGCTGATTGTTAAATATTTTAGTGTATTTATACCTCAGATATCAGCAAACTTCAAAACAGGGTTTTATTTATTTTATCGATTATCTAGCCTTAAAAAAATGTTAACACTGTTGATTAAACATTTTTCCAGTAAAGATGATTATTAAACATTTACCAGTAGACCCTTGGATCTGGGATATGTAATTTCATCTTCCTTAAGTTAATATGATTATGTTCATTTCATACTTGGGGGCTGAGACTTGAGCTCAGACATAGAGAATTTGATATATAGCTCTAGTCTAGACCTGCTGCACATGCTCCTAAGAACTTGTATTAGCCTTGTTCTGTGTCCAGGCTGAAGAGCAGTGTAGACTTTACTTTCAGACTCTCAGATGCTTGTGAACACTTGGGGAATGTAGACATCTGGAGAGATCCTGACAGTTTCTCCCAGGGGGTAAGAATTCAGGGTCAAAGAGGACAAATATTAAGGAAATTGGGGAGAAACACCAAACTACCTTATTTGTGCCACTGCCAGCTCTCTGAAGCATAACAGGCTATTTGCTGATACTTTTCAACACAATATACCATGAACCTTAGAAAAGTTGCCATGGCTTGACAATCAGATTCTGGAGTTAAACCCAACATGGACTTTGCTTAAATTTTTTCTCTTTTCTAACTTAGGCATGGGCAAAGACTTTAGGAGATCTTTTCAGGTGTTTGCTACCAGTCTCTGGATCCATTGTTAATGTGTTAAGTTTCCTCACCCAAGTGGGAGATAGGGATGGCATGGTAGAAAAACCAAAAGAACTGGAATCAGAATCTGGGTTCCAATCCCATCTGTCACTTGCTCACTGCCTGGCTTTGGCAAATCACTTACTTTTAGTTCTCAGTTTGCCCTTTCCCCTTTTAATGAAGAGTTTGAATTTCAAAAAGTCCCCTTCCTCCCAGAGTTGTGCTTGCTAGAGCCGATTGCTACATTTTCAGTGCCTGCATTTACACTTCTGCACTCACCAAACAACAACTCTGGGCTTATTTTATTGTTTTGTTGGTTGTCTCTAGTGTTAAGAAAGTGAATGAGAAATTGTTAATAATGGAGATTCTACTTAAAATTGTATTGTGGGTGCATTTCTCCTTCCCCTTCCCCAACTAGTCATTAAACAATTACTGGCAGACACCTGCATCTACCTCTAAATCTGTATTCTGTTGTTGTTCACCCTTCATTCTGAGAGGACCAATAACATCAGGAGGGTATGTCTTGACTTGCTCATGAAATCTGAGTTCTGCCAATGCATAAAGGCTCTCTTCTAGGTCTTCTAATATTTCATGGGTATGAGAGCAGTATTTGATTGGTCAATCTGTTATTCCTCAATCTTACAACATGACCATTTCAATTCCTATTCTTATTGTGAATGCAGCTTTGATGACATATTTAAAGCCACATGCAAAGACTTTAAATGGAAGCACAATCATAGAATTATAGATTTAAAGTAGGGCCATGAAATGGAACAGCTAGGTGGCAGAGTGGATAGAGTACCAGGCCTAGAGTCAGGAAGATCTGAAGATTATGGCCTCAGAGACTTACCAACTGTGTGACCCTGGGCAAATCTCTTAACCTTGTTTGCCTCAGTTTCCTTATCTATAAAATTAGATGGAGAAGAAAATGGCAAACCACGCCAGTGTCTTTACTTAAGAAAGTCCCAAACAGGGTCATAAAGAGTCAGACATGACTGAACAACAACAAAGAAGGTGAAGACCAAATAAAGGACTGGTTAATGGTAAACATTTTAGTATTACCCTCGCTAAGATAAAATGCTTTTTCTAACAACCTTAGCAACAACTATCTGGATGCTAATTAACCTCATTACTTATTAGTTAAGCACATTTATTAGGAGTTTATATTCCTTGTTGTTTTAATTTTTATTTTTCATTAAGGCATATTTAAGAGGCTCAGAGACTTTCAGAAATACATTTTGTGTTTTTTTTTAATCAAGGTAAAACTGACTTTAAGCTATAAACCAAAAATTATTTCCTTAGGATACTTTCTTATTTTCAACTTCTTTGTTAGGTTGTGTTGCTCCTAGGTGGAGGGCTTTTAAGACTTTTTTTTTTAAAAAAGTAAAACATAAGCATAGAAGTGCTTAATTTTAATATATAGAAAGTACATATATATATTTTTAATATAAGAAGTTGACCTGGAAGGAAAAGCAGAAAATATATCTAATTGTGAGGCATTTCAGTTCTTGGCACTGTCCCTTTAAAGGGTGGTTGTTTGTGACAATGAGGTCTCGCCTTTGAAAGATGTGCTTCTGGTGTGTGGAAAGATGAGGGTTTCTTGGTTTGTTCTTTAAATCTCCTCTTAGCCAAGAACAATGGGAGAGGAATGATGATGAGCGTGCTAAAAGTGATTGCTTTAAGCATATTGGGTTTTCTTTTCATATCTGCAACACGATCCCATTATTTTGAAGCAATGAGGTCATTTAAGTGTGCCAGGCCAGAGGTTTGCTGTTTTTCCTCTATTCTTTTCCTTAAATCTTATTGTCAACCATATTCTCCTTGACTAGCTGAGCAGCTGCCCGGGTAGTTATAATCCCATTAAAAAGGCCTCTATTATGTCAATAATATATTTATAGATAAATTAGTCACCTGGGGTTATTGGGCGATTCTCCTGCTTAGGCGTACTGTACCCAAAGAGAAGCAGGACTGATCCCCTCCTTGTTAGACATGGCTGGCTGCTTTTGTCAGAGTGCCATATTGGCTGAAACAGATTAGCAATTAACGCGGAACATGCCTTCCTCTGTTTGCAAAGTCTCCGTAATCTTTGCCACTGATCATATTCCCATCAAGCTTTTCTGATAATGCTGAGATTGCAGATGTGTCGGAGCTTATGAAGCTTATAGTATTAAGTGAAAATATGACAGGCATTAAATGAACATCCTGGCAGGAGAGGTGAGGAATCTGGCCAAGGGGACTCTTTCTAAACATGTTCAAGTGCATTTGACCAAGGTCCTAAAATTAGAAGTGGGTCTTCCTCACCAGACTCCATCCAGGGAACAAAATACTTTTTTTTTTAAAGGAGATTTATGTACTTGCCATCTGAGTTCAAGATCAATTATAATCTAATAGGAGGTAGGAAGGAAATTGAGGAGAGGGAGCATGTTAGTGGAAAGAGTGTTTGAAGTCAGGGGACCTGGGTTCAAATGTTGGTTCTGTTACTCTCTACTTGTATGACCTTGGACAAGTCATTGAATCTATTTGGGCCTCTATTTCCTCGTCTATGAGGATGTTGGACTACTTTGTCTCTAACATGTCTTTCAGCTTTAAATCTATGATCCTATGGTCTTGTTCAGTAGCAAAGGATTTAAGTTACAATAAAGGAATATACTAGAATATTAACTAGTCTGCTATTTGTGGCTTGAGGTTTGCTTTTTGGAAATATTTAGATTTGGCAAACCACAAGACACAAGGCATTTTCAGTTCCCCCTTTTTTAGAGAAGGAGGGAGAAATAGGTTTAGAATATCTAGAAGGTACAGGCAGAAGAGTTGGGCTTTAATCTTAGCTCTATGACTATTTGTTGTATGACCACAGGAGAGCCACTTAAGTTCTGAGCCACCGTTTCCTCATTTGTAAAACAGGGAAAATAAAACTTGTATCATCTACTTAGCAGGGTGATTGTGAAAAAGATGTTCTACAAACATTACATTATTATGATAATAGCTAACATTTATATGGCATTTATGATGTGACAGGCACTATGCCTTAGCACCCTGGGAATTAGGTGCTATATTTATCCCTGTATTGCTTTTGCTTTTCAGTCCTTTTTCAGTCACATCTTTGTGACCCCATTTGGGATTTTCTTGGCAAAGATACTGGAGTCATTTGCCATTTCCTTATCTAGCTCATTTTATAGATGAGGAAACTGAGGCAAACAGGATTAAGTGACTTGCCCAGAGTCACACAGCTAGTGAATGTCTGTGGCCAGATTTAAATCCAGGAAGGTGAATCTTCCTGACTCCAGATCCATCATACTATCCACTCCATATCCTAGCTGCCCTGTTACTTTATTTACAGATGAGGAAACTGAGGCAAACAGGTTAAATGACTTACTGAAATCACAAGGACAAGTGACTTGTCTATGTATTCAATGGTTGGACTAGAATTTAGATCTTTTTAGCTTCTAGTCCTGGACTGTATTCATTCTACCCCATGGTCAGAACACTGAATCACAGGATTTCTGAATTAGAAAAGACATCAGGGGACATTTAAGACAATTCCAAACCAACTTTCCCCTTAACTACCTGCCCCCAACAAAAAGAATCCCTTTTGCCACATACCTAACAAGTGATTATCTGAGATTTGTATAAAGACCTCCACTGATGGGGACCTCTTACCTCCCAGGTCAGTTCACTTTTGTATAGCTCTAGATAGTAGGACATTTCTCCTTATTCTGTACCTAAATCTGCCTCTGTAACTTGTACCCATCATTATTTATTCTGTTCTCAAGTGTTAAGAATAAAAGTTGCAATCTTCTATGTGATAGCCCTTCAAATGCTTGAAGATAGTTCTCATATTCTCACTAATCTCTCTTCTGGGTTTAAACATCCTCAGTTCCTTCAGCTGATTCACATGGGACATGGACTTGAGGTCCTTTACCATTATGATTGCCATTTCCTGGATGTTCTCTAGCTTATCGAGATCCTTCCCAGATTGGGATGTCTGGAACTGAAGATGTTAGATGAGATGCAGCCGGGGAGGGGTTCTTCTTGAGATATGAGGCCATCTTCTTTAGATAAATGGAAGTTCTTCTGTAGAACTGAATGAATCTTGTGTACATGTCTGTTTCTTAGTTACTCAAGAGACTTTGAAGACCCAAGTGCTGAACCGCTTAGACTACTCTCAGGGTCTCTTTGTTATTTAATCCCAGAATGTTTATAAGAGGTTTGAATAAGTTGCAAATAAAAGATGGGTAATGTTCTTCTTGTTTCAGGTGTCACCATAAATTCCCCAAACCTCATCAACTTTCTAGAGAAGCCTTGATCAGATTTCAGAGCACATCTCCAGGTTGTCTTGCTGGGGTAAAAAGAAACCTGAGCCAAAAACCACGGAAGGAGGCTGCTAGGATTGTACTTCAGCTCAGTTTTTCTCTGCTGTTTGAACTTCTCCAAACCACAAATTCAAAGTGGGATTCATAGAAACTGACAGCTTTGCCAAGATCCCTTCAAAACCTCAGAAAACCCTTCAGGTTTCCAAAGAATCTTAACACGTGAGGGAAAGGATTCACACGGGGGATTCATTCATAACTACTCCACAAGAAGGTACATCCATGTACCCTCCTCCTTTTTTCCCTTGAACTTGTAGCATGCTGGTCATGATGGACCATGAAAATTGCTTAAGTCACTAATATTCCCATGTGGCTGATGGTCAAAGATCTCTCTCCCAAGAGATCTTTAACAAGACAGAAATTCATTGGTCTTAGAGAAGTTATATTTTGACTTGACTAGAAAGGTAATGGATTCCTGAACTTTCATCCAGCCCTACGGTGGCCTGAGAATCACTGTTGACAAAAATGAAGTATTTCCTTTAAGTGGTCACAAACTGTGTTTGGCAACATAACCATTGACCATATATATATGTATATTACTAGATTTTTTTGGTGGTAAATACAGATAATATCCCAAAGTTTCTTTTATTCTTATTGTTTCACAGTAGGACTCATTTTGTAATTGCTGTATTGTAAATCATCTCCCTCTCTGGAGTTATAACTAGGGTCAGGTGACTAGAACTTTGACTTATTAGAGTTGATATTTTGAGGACTCTTGTTCTATTTGCTTCCTTTACATAGAAGGACAAAGCTGAGCTTAGCACCAAGTTAGCAAGAATCATTATTTAAAGTAGGAAGCTACCAGCCAACAGGTGTTTCCTCCCCTAGAACAGGTGAATTCCTCCTGAGCCTGGCCCTGCCCTTACCCCTTTCTAGGCATTGGCCTATTAACCTAAAGTTCCTATTTTCCCCTCTCTATGTATATGTGATCTTCAAAGTTGGGACCCTAATTATTCAATCAATTAATAAACATTTATTAAGCAACTACTATGTGGCAGGTTGGGTAGATATGTGGTGCAGCAGATAGAGTTCCAGGCCTGGAGTCAGGAAGACCTGAGTTCAAATCCAACCTTAGACACTTAGTAGCTGTGTGACCCTGGTCAAGTCACTTAACCATTTTTACCTCAGTTTGCTCATCTATAAAATAAGTTGGAAAAAGAAATAGCAAACCACTCCAGTGTCTGTCAAGAAAACCTCAAATGGGGTCATCATGAAGTGTCAGACATGATTGAAAACAACTAAACAGTGATATGTGGCAGGTGTTCTAAGCATCAGTGATACAAAAAAGAGGCAAATGATTAAATTTCTTGGTAGCCCAAGGTGTGACCCCAAAGGACATGAGATAGACCACTGAGAAGACCGGAAGAACCTGACAAGCAGCTGTGTGCCTTCTTTACAACCAAACTACCCCCTGTCACCCGTTATGGCCAGCCCTTCTCCGCTCTGTCCTTTCCCACTGACATCTCGTGGCTGTACAGAATCCCAGCTTGTGCCCTTCTCCTGAGGGTTTCAGTGCTTTAGGGCAGGCATAAGTTACTCTCAGTCCTGGTGGATCCGCTAGCAATGCAAGCTAAATCTTCCTCTCTTGTGCCTTCCCTACCCTGATGATAAGGGGAATTTGTCTCTGCCCCTTAATAAACCTAAAGGAATTTGAAGATCTTCTTTGATTTGAAGATCTTCCTTACCTCCCAGTAGGCTGAACGTAGCCACAGGCAGCCTGTGGTGGGAGGAGTTTGCTGAAGTGTGGACCAGAACCCATGGGAATCAGAGCAACTACATGGTAGCAGAGAGAGGATGCACCCAGGGAGATAGTTGGGCTTGTGAGTGTTGGTGTTTGTGTGAAGCCTTCCCCTCACGTGTTAGGTTGTGTACAGCCTGCTGGGTTGTAGTGTATTAACTTCTATGTTGCTGTGATGGATTTGGCTTCCTGGTATTGGGATTTGGTTTTCTGGTGTCTGAATAAATGTTTTGCTTCTGTCTTCTATATGGAGAGTCTGTTACATTTTTCTATTGAGAACTATGTGCCATATTTGTAGTCACCATTGGCACTGTGAATATTGTATTGGTACTACATCCACCAGCAGCCCTACTCTGACTCCCAGATGCTCTCATGGAGTGGTAAGCATCTCTCAGAGGGTGGGCTCCACATTTAGGGCATCAGCCAGAAGTAGGGACCATGACCTCTAACCCTTTTCATTTTTGTGGGAAACCAAGTTGTACAGTAGGAGCAGGAATTGATAAGTTGAACTTTGTTATGGAGTTCATTACGTTGTCTTTTCCCCTCAAACCCAACCCTCTTTGGAACTTCTCTGTTTCTTTTGAGGGCACCCATCCTTCCAGTCGCTTAGGCTTGCAACTTAAATATTTTCTAGTATTTTCCACTCTCATTCATTCTATATATATCCAGATCTTGCTATTTCTACCTTCATTTCTTCCATTAACATTTCTTCCATTAACCCTTTCTCTCTACTTACAGAGAAAACCCTGGTTTAGGAATCGTCCTTAGCCTGAACTATTACAGTGGCCTCCTATTGCTTTCTCTTTCTCCTCATTTCACCTCATCCTCCACACAGCTACTGAAGGGATTTTCCTAAAACACAAGCCTAACCATATCCCTCTCCTATTAAACAAACTCCAGTGGCTTCATGTTGATTCTAGGATCAAATATTATTTCAGCTTTGTTTCATCCCTTTAGAGGCCTATGTTAAAAAAATAACTACATTATTTTAACAACTATATTATTACTGCAGTAATACATGTGTATACTTTGTAAATAAGTAACTCTTTAGATAAATGTACCCCCCAAAATGTTTTAGTGATGGATACACAATTAAAAAGCTTGGAAGTCGCTGCTATAACTGATTGCTTCTAGTGACATCATTCCTAAAGGACCTCAGCAATGCTGAACTGTATCTTGGCAGTGTTTTCTGTGAAGGATTTCAAAAGTTTGCTGGCAAGTTGCATTAATTTAGCTCCATGGTAGAGAATCTTCACCAGGAACAGGTTGAGACTTGCTTACAGTGACACTGAGAATCTCTTGTGACCTTCTTAAAAGATAATCTTTGTTTAATCCTGGAAGGGAATCTGAAAGATTCTCAATTGCATCTTTGCTGCTGTCAAGCTAAACTATCCCCAAGCATCCAAGGCCAAGAACCCGGATCCTTATGAGAAATACCTCCTGGGGATGAAATTCTACCTTCTCATTCCTTGGTCTCCCAAACTTCACTGTCAGGAAGTATTTTCTTCAGTTTACCTATCATCTGCCCATATTAATGATGGAGATTTTCAATTAGTAAACAAACATTGAACAGAAAGTGGAAAAATTATGATGAAAATAACAGCTAACAATTTTGTAGGCTTTATGGCTTACAAGCCATTTTATAAATATTATTTCCTTTTATCCTCACAACTTGGGAGGGAGGTGCCATTATTAACCCTATTTAATAAATGGGAAAACTGAGGCAGAGATGGTTGGTCTGATATCAGGAGACGTGGGTTTAAATCCTACTCTTTATGGGACTTCAGTCAAGTCAGTGAGCCCTTCTGGGCCCCATTTATAAAAAATGACATTGTATTAGACGGCCTTCGAGGTGTCTGAATCTGTGGTCACACTACGATCATGCCGGTGTCCTCCCTGAGTCCAGCTTTGCTTTGAGCCGGTGATACCAGGGACTGGCGGGTTGGGTGGATTAGCACAATTGAGAGCTTTATCTTCTCCCTTTGAGGTTTCCCCAAGGGCTCCTCAGGATTAAGAGGCTTAGTTTAGTGTTTTCTTAGCAGGAGGACTTTGTAACACTTGATTAAGGGGGTGGGATGGGAGTGGAGGATGAGGAAGAGATTTTTCTAGAAATATCCCTTCAGGGAGAAAGAATTCCCCAGCAAGGACTTGCCCTGGTCATACATCTGTTCAGCTCCTGAATGGGTGCTCCCCTAGTGAGGTTTGTTTGCTTGTGAGTAATGAGGTAGTCCTTGAATTAAAAAAAAAAAAATGGAGATCACCACCCCGTAACAAGCCCAGACTGCCAGTAACTTGTGGAAAGTGAATTCACGCAGTTCCCCCTTTCCCAGTCTTTTCATTGCCCTGGGTGGGGGAGGGTGAAGAGGGAAAGTTTCTCCAAGGATCTCCAGGCTTTCTTTCACACAGCTGTTGGAGGGCTCATCTCACACTCTGTCTGCCCTTTATCACTGCCTTCCTCTCAGGCTCTCAAATGGCTTTTGAGAAGAAACAAGTGCCAAGGCTTGCCGAGACAGCTAAGTGAGCCACTCCTGCTCCTTCTCACTCTGACACTTCCGGTGGAGGGAGGCCCATTTGTCTGTTATTCAGTAGCCTCACCAGCCCCAGGCATTTCCCTCAGGGAGTGTTGGAGATGCTTCCCAGCTAGCTCACGGCTGAGATGCTTCATTTTCCTCTCTAGATCCAGGGCTGGGGCCTTAAGCTTTTGCTACAGCCTGGGAAGGATTGTATCTTTGGATGGAGCTGGGAAGTCTAAAGGGTTAGCAGAGGCCTCCTACATACAAAAGCTCTCTTAATCATTTCAAGTTCTTTTGTGCCTAGAGGGGGACTCCTTGGCTAGACCAGGAAATTCCTGTGAATAGCTTGTTTCTTCTCAGTGTCAAGAATCAAAGGGGACTTGAGTTGAAGCTTCAAGTTGAAATGTAGGAAGATAGACTCTTAGTTGCTCAAAATGATTTAGGTATGGCCCTTGTTCAAGAAAGGGGATGGAGTAGGGAACTTCTTAATAAAAACTGTCATTTCTATGGTGCTTTAAAGTTTGTGAAACATTTCCCAATGTCGTGGGAAGTATGTAGGGCAAGAGAAACTGCTAAGTGGCTAAGTTAAGCAATTTGCCCATAGTCTCGCAGCGGGGAAATATTGGAGTCAGAATTCAAACCCAAGCTCCTTTTCTCTGGGCTCAGTGCATTTATCCCCACAGTACCTCACCTCTCCCCTAGCTGAAGTTCCTTTAAAGGCACTAAGAGTCACCTCTGATGGTGATGCTTACCATCTATTAATTAATCAGCATAGATTTATGAAGTGCCTATTCCATTCTTAGGCATTGGTTTTACAAAAGTAAAAGCAAAACAGTCTCTACTGTGAAGGAGTTTATGTTCTATCAGAGGAAAAAACAACAGATAAGTGGATTAAAATATATACAAAGTAATTCTGATAAGGTAATATTGGGGTGAGGAGAGGCAATAGAAGCCAAATGAGATGTTGTTCCTATAGCATATTTTATTTTTTTTGGAATAAGAAGTTTCTTTATGTCTGCACCTTTGGAATTTCCAAAATCAGGGTGGTGGCAAGATGAGGCATTTTGTACTATGAAAGAGTAAATCTAAGGCACCAGGGTAGCAGTTCTTTATAAACCCAGCTTGGTTCTCCTCCAGTGTCTCCTCTTGGAGTTGTATCTGATCTTATTGCCAGTTTTCATGCGGATCCACTGAGGAATGGGACGATTTTGCTTTTGCTTCTTGGCAAGGAACCTCTTGATCCTGAAAGTCTTATGGGAAGACATTGTGAGGTCTCAGCATGGCAGCCAGAAAACAGCACAACCCAGGTTCCAGCGGCAGCAAGTCCAAGTCTTACGGCAGTAAGCTGTTTAGCGCCGCTAACAACCTCTGGCAAACTAAACAGGAAGACCCTATAGTATATTTTAAAACAAATTTTAAAAGAAGTTTACAGAAACTAGGTTGAAATGAGTCACCATATATCTGAAAGTATGTGGGCAGGGTGAGCTCAATAGTGAATTCCTAAAAGGGAAAAAAGAGACAACAGCTGATTAAACATGTTGTAGTTCGAAGCATCATAGATTTATACCAGGAAGGGAAATTATACAGTCCACAGTCTTCACTTTAACAAATGAGGAAGGTGGAGCCCAAAGACAGTAAGTGACTTGCCCATGGCCACCCAAGTGGTGACAGAGGTGAAATTTGAACTCAGTTCTTTTGACTCCAAATCCAGTGGGCTCTCCACTATGCCACACTGCCTCAAGGTCTTGACCTTAAAATGCATCTCCATACATGGATCGAGCAATAATAGAAACAATGGCTAAGCAAATGGGCATGTTCTATGCCTCCCAGAAGAGAAAACAGGGAGCAGAGCTGTAAAAAAGAATGATCATTCCTGAGCAAGTTATAAAAGCTCTCCTCCCCACACTCCTCCTATTCGTCATCCCTTTTACCTTTTGACCCATGTTTCATTGTAGCTTTTGGTAAGGTAGGGAGTGACTTCCAGGTATTCTCTACACCCCCTTGTGGGATGTGTACTCCTACTCCCTGTTATGCCATAGGGAGAAAGAGATGGGATAATGATTCCTTAGTCCTTTATACATGATCATATTCCTCATTGCATTCTTTTGAGGTAGGTCAGTACCAGTTATATTTCATCATAACACTCTTGAGTCCCTGGGACTTTGTTCCAGTGTAAATCCAGAGCTTTGGCTTCACCATGGTTTGGGCCACTAATTAAAAGTTGAGAGATTGAAGAACAACAGCAGAACTACAAGGGTTGCCCTGAAAGGCATTTTCACATTTGAAGATTGACACACCATACCGAGATGGTCCATGGAGAAGGAAGAGACTCGCTCATTGCAGGGGCAACTCTGGAGACTGGGAACATGGAATTCCCTGCTGAAGTTATAGACTCAGCCAGCAATATCTTTCAGGGGTGAGGAATCTGTAGGCTTGAGGCTACATGGGACTGTCCTTGGGTTCAGCCTTTTGACTGAGTCTAAGTTTTATAGAACAAATTCTTTTATTAAGGGGGTGTGTTCTGTGAAGTCTGAATTCAGTCAGAGAACCTAGAAGGCTACTTGTGGCCTCCAGGCTGCAGGTTCACCACCTCTAGTTAGACAGAGATGTTTTTTGTTAATCAGAGAACCATTTCTGTAACCTTGCTCTGACACAGAGGAGAGAGATAAAGAATAGCTTCATAGAGTATCACCCAGCTTTCACTCATTCACACACTAATCAAATGATCCACCCACAAAGATATGTGTATTCAAGCTGTATGAAGGATCTCTGCCCTAAAGTTAACCTTTGGTATGTGCTCTCAGATGAGGTTCCATTAGTCAAAAAGAACACATTCCATGTTTTAAACCTAAAGTTTTGTCCTTTTTTTTTGTCCTTTTTTTTGTTGCTCAAAGAACAAATAAACAACCCCCCCCCAAACCAACCAACCAACCAACCAACCAGCCAATCAAAGAACAAACCTTAGACATATGGTGGTGGTGCTTACCTTTGTATCTAGTGTTTTTCGTTCTCTTTTTCCTAGATTGTTCTACAAATCTTCTTTTCCTACTGCCTTTGACTGGACTTTCCTGCCAAGAGTCAGGAATAGTCTTACTTTCTCTAAAACATTTCCCTATTCCTGCCAATTTTTATCTCATCCTTAGTGCTGTTAGCAGCTGCCTTAAAATTGACCTGTCCCATAGAATGTGGGTAGTACATGTGTATGTGTCCAGGGGAGGGGATTAAGAGAAGAAGAATTGCTATGATTATACTTATTTGAGTCTTATTGCTTAGAGGCCGTAAAATCACAGATCTAGAGATAGAAGGGAACCCAGAGGCTTTCTAGTCCAATCCCCTGATTAAGTGACCTGCCCAAAGTCAAAACAATAATGAACACCAAAGGCAGGATTGGAACCCAGAGCAAATAACATATCCATGCTTCCTCCTGTTCTCTCACACCCATTTACAATTAAACTGATAGCTGATCTGCAGTAGGTGGACAATTGCTAATTTCTAGGACTGTTCACCCACATTGCTACTAATAGATGTTACAGAGTAGAATTAAGGTAATACTGGTAGTTCCAGGGCCTATTACTGGAACTGAAAGTGGCTTTGAAGTACAATATTCAGTTCTGGGGCTATTTCCCCAACTGAGTGCTGATATTTGTGAGTTGACATCTCCAAAGAGTGGCTGACTACCCTATTCAGTGTCCTAATTCTAAGGGGTAGTCCTTAGGGGGTCAGGTTTTTAGAACTGTCATTAATTAGCCTCCTCTTCTTCCCTGCCCCTCATTTACTTGCCATTTCAATCAGATAGTAGATATCAATTTACCTTTCAGCAAAAGCATTTACTGAGGTAGTTTATGTAGTATGAGTAGTTGGTATAAAACTTAACTTTAAAAATCTGGGGCATACTTTCCCCAAAGTGAATGCAGGACCATGGGAGAATGGGTTCTAACTGGAAAGAAAACTTGTGGTCAAAGTATAAACTCATGGCTCATGGTTATTGGAACTCCTTTCTTGGGTCCATAGCCAGCATTCCTCACTGTTGCAAGGAGTGATGTTCTTTGATGCTATTTCCTTCTTCATGTAGCTATTCTGACTATGTCTGTGTTTGTCCTTGGTATGTCACAACCTGGTCCTGGTTGGATATTTCTCTTTTATTGGTCTGCTCTATCCAATGACATGGTCAATGGAGGTAGTAGACGGAAACATAACATTGCTTGTAGGCTGCTTTTCTCTCCATTTCCTTTTCATATCTGAAAGGGTAACCTACTTAGAGATCTAATAAGCCTGGAGTCCACCATTGTTTGAATGCTTTGCTGTTGGACTGCCTTCTGCTAAAATTCCTCTTGGTATTTTAAGTTCCTTGAGGTATGGTTAGCTTTTTTGGTTAGCCAATTACCTTATCTTTTCTTGACCTGATAGAACACAAGGCATGAACCATTCTGTTTATAAATTTAGAATCCCACCATTCACCACTGATTACATTATACTACATTAATGAAGGCAGGGGTGTTGAACATGCCTCCTCAACAGCAGAAAAATTAGACGAGCAGTCAATGGTGAAAGCATCAGGTCCTTTTATTTGTCATACTTAAGTGAATTCCCAAAGGGAAAGGCCCGCCATGTATCTCAATTCTTGGAGATACCAAAGGAGTTGTTAGTCCTTTGTTTTCGAAGAGGACCTATAACATCCCCAGGGTGAGGTCTGAGACATGAACAACAAGGAAAGGATATTAGGGCAGTCCAATAATCCTTTCCCACTGAGTCTAGGACTAATGATTCCAAACCAGGATAGCTCTCCAACTGCTTCATCCTGGGGCAGTAATTAACATATCCAAAGTAGGGCTGGGAAGGGGATAGGTAAACGATGTGACAAGAGAAGTTGTCTGGGATCCTCTGTCTTGTTGGAAAGAATGGCAATCCATGCTTCAGGGCAGCCCAGGAAACTCAGGGGTCAGAATTTTTCAGTTATTTTTATTTTTTGGTGAAGGGAGAGTTCCTACTCAGCTAGGTTTGATTGGTTACCTACCCCTGAGGTTACAGGCAGAGAAACTAATCAACTAAGAAGCTGGAAATTTCTAGCCTAGAGACTTCCAGACATAGAAGACTCATATATAGGGGAATTCCAGAAAAGAGAATGGTGCAGGACTAAGGTGGAAAGCAACCAGAAGGAGGAAAACTAGTTAGTGAATAGATAGCCTCCTTCAAATGGAGTTTTTTCTTGATTATACCATCTTTATCCTATTCTCCCATTCTCTTTTCTTTCTGTCTTCTCTCTTTTCCTTCTTCCCTGATTTTATAGCACAAGATTGGTAGGACGCTATGGAGCTTGTGGCTAGAGGGATTATTGACCTATGTGGCAAATGCTTTTCCTCTGAATGACTTTAAAAATAGATTGAGTCCTGGATAGTTGAAGACTATCTTGCCTGAAGCCTAAGTTTCCTTCAGGTTCACTTGAAAATAAGCCATCATCCTCAAAACAACATGATCTTCTTTTCTCCAGAATAAAAGAGGGGAATAATCTGTTTTGGCCTGAAGAGAGTGTGAGAGAAGAAAATTCAGGTAAAGGAAAGGAGGGAACAGAGAATAGTTGAAGAAGGAGGGGAAATGAGTTGAAGAAAATTTCAAGAGTAGAAAACACTTTTGGAAGAAAAAAAATCTAACAAAGGTAGTAGGGATGAAGAAGGAAAAAAATCCAAGGAAACTAGAATTTGAATTGTCTTTGCTGAAAAGTTTCAAGTTAAATGTTTCATTGAGACACGCTGGCATTTGTAAACCAAAGTCAGAAAGTCTATGGTTTTGCATTTTTACAGAATGGCAAATACAAATTCATACTACCAGAACCTAAAAGGAAATATCTGAGGGTATTTGGAGCCTGGAATCTTTGAAGTATTCAGGGTTCATTTGTTTTAGAATTTCAAGTCTTTTTTTTTTTTTTTCAAGTTTAGTCGTCCAAACTCTCTTGCCTCACTGAGAAGCTTTATTTCTAACAGAATTGTTCTCTTGGTAGCATCCTTTAGACTCCTGTTGGGTTGGTCCTGGGCAGGAAATTGACTCTCTGTACCTTTTTTATTGGTTCAGCTTCTTTGGGGATTGGGATTTTAGGTTTAGGGGTCTCTGTCATTCTTTTTGACTTCTTTTAAAAACTGTACAATTATGAAGCAAATGCCGCATTTTTCCTTTAAAAGTTTAAAATGAAGAAAAATGCTTGTGGGGTTGGAAACTTGGGAGAGATGTGCTGTGGTTATCTGTCCATCCAAGAATAAAATTCCAATGGGTTTGTAAAAAAGTAAAAAGAAAGACTCACTGTAGTTCGGTTTGTTGAGAGTTATTCTCTGACAACACACCTTATTTTCAAAGGGTGCTGGTTCCTGCTGAGACATGCTTTTAGGGATATAATTTCTAAAATGATGAAAGAGAACATCAGCTTAAGGGTGGGCAAGTGTCTCAGGACATTTTCATGTTGCTTTCAGGTTTCTTTTATAGAGAGATAAATTTCCACACATAAGAATAACAACTAAACAATCAGTCCCTGCATTGAAAGGAACTGGGCAAAGTATAGGAAGACTTTTGAAGTGGATTTGTTTCTTTACCCCACTAAATTCCACCCATTCTCCATGATCTGTCTCTAGTACCATTTCTTTCTTTTAAAATAATTTTTACTTAAAATTTTTATTTAAAAAATATTTATTTTCTATTTTTAAGCACAGAAACTTCTTCATTCTTTTTTTAGTTCTAAATTCTCTCCTTCTTATGCCCTACCCCACCCAACAAGAAGGCAAGAAAACCAAAACCTATTATGTACAGTCATGCAAAATAAATTTCTGAATTAGTTATGTTCCAAAAGGGAAAAAAGAAAGAATGAAAAAAGTATGCTTCAATCTGTATTCTTCATTCATCAGTTCTGTTTGGAGGTGGACAGGAAGTTTCATCACGAGTCCTTTGAAATTGTAGTAGAACATTGTGTGCATGAGAATTACTAAGTCTTTCACAGTTAATTATCCTTACAATGTTGTAGTTACTGTGTAGATCATTCTCCCTGTTCTGTTCCCTTCGCTTTGCATCAGTTCATACAGAACTTCCCAGTTTTTCTGGAACTATCCCCTTAATCATTTCTTACAGCACAGTAGAATTCCACCTTCATGTACTATAAACCATTCCCCAAATGAATCTAAGGGAAATTTTCTCTTAGTTTCCAATTCTTTACTACCACAAAAAGGGCTTCTATAAATATTTTAAAACATATGAATCCTTTTCCTCTTTCTTTGATCTTTGGGAGTTGAGAGAGGAACCTTCAGCCTTAAGACCACATATGGCCCTCTAGGTCCTCAAGTGTGGCCCTTTGACTGAATCCAAACTTCACAGAACAGATCCTTTTATTAAGGATAAATTATTTATTTGCAAGAGAATTTATTATGGAATTGAAGATATTTCCATGTTAGGGTATGATAGCTCTTTGACCTGGATATTTACTGGCCCATTGAAATGGCATCAAAGTTTGATTCATAGCCAGTTAGTATACCCAAGGAAATCTTGGGTGGGTCATAAGCCAAAAGGAGATTTTAGCAGGTCACCCTAAAAATTAAACCAGGGAAAAAAAATTGTCCGCCACACATTTTTAAGTTTAATTAGCATATCAAGTTTTATTAACATTTTCTCTATCACTTTCTCAAATCTAGATAATCAACAAACCAAGAAATCAAGGCCTGATCTGTAGTATTTGTTGCTTTCCAAGATGTAAATGCTCACACTGGAAGTTTAATGCTGCTCAGTAGGACTTGGCTCCAGCATGCCCCTACATATAAAATGTAGCACCTGCCTTAAAGGGTTGCCCTGGCTTAAGTGCTTCAGAAAGTGCCTTAGGAGCCAGAGGTCTTTAAATGCCTTATCAATATTAGTCAGTTACCCTGACAAGTCAATTATCTTAGAATCTATTCATCTGCCTGAAGAAAACAATACATCTCACAAAGACTTTCATTAATACTCACAGAAAACTGTGCTGTGGGCATGGCTATATCCTGTTTACTGCTCAGCAGACAGTAGGCCCTTCATAAGTGTTTATTGAATTGAATCAGTTGAATTGATTTATTCCTCACACAGACCATTTAAGAATAAAAGTATATACTGACTAGCCTGGATCATTGCCCATTCAACCCCAAAGTCCCACAACTAATAGCTCTTCATTCTGCCTCAGATACTAATTATTTGTGTGACCCTGGGCAAGTCACTTAAACTGTCTGCCTCAGTGTTCTCATCTATATAATAGGGATCATAAGAATACCTACTTCTGATGCTTTTTTTGAGAACAAAATGAAAATTGGTAAAGCATTTTGCAAACCTCAAGGTGTTATATATGTTTTCTTGTTGTTATTTTATACCAAGTGCTATAAAAAAAATCTAGAGTTAATTCAGTTCTTACACAGGGGAAATGTAAGGACTCATACATACGTAGCTCAAGCAGTTCAGGTACTTTTCTATTGTTACACCCTGTTGCTAGTAATTAGGCTTTTGCCTACTTGATATTATTAAGCCTCTGTCTTATGTTCTAGTGTCAGCAATGAGTTCTCTGTCTTTTGCTCTGTGTCTAACCCCCAGTCATGATACTAGGCCTATGAAGGCTCCTTCCATAGGCCATATGGCTTTCGAGTTGTGTTTGCTTATTAGATAGATTGTCTTTTGAGGATCTATAAGAGAAGACAGGAAGAGAAAGAAACAATGGGCTAATATCTGTTCTGATGGAGGGAATATCTCCATTGATGAAATGATGGATCCATTGAAGTATAAATGAGTGGTAATACAAGTTTTGCTCTGAATTTCCTTTATAATGCAAACTTGTATCTCCAAGATTTGAACTTTCACATATGAAAGGGTACCATATGAAGGTCAAGGGTATTGTGGCAGGTGCTGAAATACCTGCTACCTCCAACCTTGACATTTGATTAATACCACTTCTTTTACCTTTCATTGGTCATTGCTTCAATATTCTCTCCCACATACACTTGCCTCACTCTCCCACTCTCTCATGCTCTCAGTGGTCTCTTAATCAAATGAGCATATTTTCTTAGCACCTATAGTAGCATTCTTACTATTGTCCTTCCTTTACCACTATTCTGACAATCCGCCTGGCTTCTGATTCACAGTATTTAGTTTGTCATTGCCATCAGAACTTCATTGGTGACCTCTCTGTGATCCAGTTTGTACTTATCCCTATCATATGCCAGAATTCCTTCTAAAATGTCTTCAGCAGATGGCCATTGATTCTCTGCTCATACAACTCCAGTGATGGAGAGCTCACTACTTGCCATTTAAGGCAGCACATTCATTATTGAAAAGCTTTACTTGTTACAGAGTTCTTAGCTATCTTGAGCTGAATTGTTCCCTACTCAGTAGTGCTAGTTCTGCCTTCTGTAGTAGTATGTATTAAAATGTATTGCTCTTTTTATGTGTCAACCCTCCAGACATTTGAAGAGAGCTCTCATTTCCCTAAGTTTTCTTTTCTCAAAGCTAAACTTGTGCAGTGCCTTTAATCATGCCTCATCTCTTATCATTTCTAGATCTTTCATTGTTCATCACCCTTTTCTGTTCCTGCTCCTATTTGTTAATATCCTCTTGAAGTGAGGCCCTAGAACTGAATTCAATACTCCAGATGGGGTCTAATCACCAGAGGATATGAATAAAGATTATTATCTCCTATGATCAAGGCTCTATGCTTCTATTAATGCAGCCTAACATTTCATTAGCTTTTAAAAATTAGTTTCATCCTATGGTTGGTTGATTTTGAGTGGTGTGATGTGCTAAATCCTCATGGTTTTTTCAAGTGAATTGCAACCCAGTCAGGTTTCCTTCTTGTATTTATGCAATTTATGTTTTTGAGCTAGAATGTAGGGCTTCATCGTGATCTCTTATATTTAATTGGAATGAACAGGAGCAATTTCAACAAGCCAGCTTGAGGTACCAAGGATTGATCATGCCAACAAAAAGGGTCAAGGTACCAGGAAGCTGCAATTATTAATGGGAGAAGGAAAGGTGATACAGAAGCAGGCAGGGTACAGAAGGTTAGGATTAAGCAACTCTGTTCTGAGATGTCAGCGTACCCATGATCAATGGGCTAAATTGTTCCTCTGACTGGCTGTGAGTTCTCTGGTTGTTGTCACTATTGTTGGTTTTTAGTCTTCAGACCTGTCCCTTCACTGGGGGCATGGATACATTCCTGTATGTACTGCTACATTTTCTACTATGTCTAAGTTATAGAAAATTCTATTTGAAACCAGGTCTTCTGGACCCCAAGTTCTGTTGTTTATCCATTATCTTACCCTATCTCAAAAGACACAAAGTTGGAAGGAGCAGCTTTAAAAGGTCAAAGTCTCCCTCTGCATCTGGGGCCATCGCCAGTCCTCCTGATTTATATCTTGCCACCAGACCCAGATGGCTCTGGAGGAGAAGGTGAGGCTGGTGACCTTGCACAGTCCTGCCTCCTCCCTTAAATCCAATTTATTTGGAAGTTATGGCATCATCTCCCTGATGTCATGTTCCCTTTCAAGAATGAAGGACAAGCAACAACTTGGAATAGTATAAGCTGCCCTACTAGGGACCCAACTGGCCAACATGCTAGATTTCTGTGTTAAGGTTCAAAATGGTCAACAGGGTAAAATGGCAGGCTGAATCTAGTAAGATGAAATTTAAATGGCATAAATGTAGTCTTATAATTGAGTTCAAGAAATCAACTTTGCAAGTGCAAGAGAAGGGGAGGTTTATAGATGGATTAGAATTCACCTGAGAATATTCTTGGGTATTTGGTGACGTGTCAGCTCAATACGAATCAGCGATGCATAATGCTAGGATAAAAAGTTAATGCATCTTAGGCTTTCTAAAGGGAAGCAGAGTGTGTGGAACTAGGGAGGTGATATTGCTGCTATTTGCATCCTGGTCTGAGGATGGGGTCCAGTTCCAGGTGCCACATTTTAGGAAAAAAGTTGCTAAGCTGGAAAGGAGGCAGAGTTTAGTGAAAGGTCTCAAGATCATGTCATATGAGCATCATTTGTAATAACTGGGGATGTTCATCCTGGAAGGAGGGCATGATAGCTTTCTTTAAAAATCAGAAAGATGATCACATGGAATAGCTAGCATTCATATAGCTCTTAAGATTCATAAAATGCTTTACATAGGTTTGCCTGTTTGATCTAATACCTGATACATAGTAGCCATTGAATAAATGTGTGCTGATTGATTCTCACAATATTTCTGTAAGGTAGGTGTTATTATAGCCACCATTTTACAGATGAGGAAATAGAGCCCAAGAGATTAAATAAAACATTTAATATAGCTAGTGTCTGAGATAGGATATGAACCCAGGTCTTCCCAACTCCACGTGGAGCCCTCTTTCCACTGGACTGTCCAACTGCTTGAGAGTGATTCAATTTACTCTCTCTCTCCAGAGGTAGACATAAGAGTAGTTAGTAACAGTTGCAGAGAGCCAGATTTTGGATCTATGTAAAGAAAAACTTCCTAACAATTATATGTGCACAAAAGAAGAATGGACTGTATCAAGAAATAGTGAGTTCCTTTTCACTAGAGGTCTTTAAGAGAAAAATGGGCCACCACTGGCTTGTGATTATGGAGGAGATACGTATGTGCAGACTCCATGCTTTTCCCCTTCCAACTCAGAGGCCTTTTGATTTATCTGATTTTTTTCTTCCCTTCTACCACATACTTAAGTTTAAAGAACCTTTGATTAGATTAACACATCTCTTGTCAAAAATATTCTTCCTGGTTTGGGAATTTCATTCCTTCTCTTTCTTTCCATGATTCCATTATTCTGATTCTGAAAGCTATGGTCCAAATATTTTATACCATAATAGCTTCAAACTTATGTTTTATGAATGAGGAATCCTTTACTCAGTTTACAGGACTGTACGTTTTCTTTAGAGCCAGTTTGTATCTTTTGAATGAGGTGGGAGGATTTGACCCTGGGGACCAGCATCATCCCATGTGTGGGACACTGAGTGAAATTCTTCATTTCCTGTTACTGTAACCATCACCTAATGGCATTATGCCATTTTAACCAGATCAGTAAGTGCAGTGGGGCTGCTAGAAATCACAGATTTGGGTGAACCTAACTGTCCCTGAACTAAAAGAGGAACTTTGGCCTTGTAATTTTAGACCATAAGAATCTAACATCCATAGTCATTGTTATAAATTTTCCTTTTCAGAACTGATGTTTTCTATCAGAATGACCAGAGATGGTAAAAGATCAAAGTATGAAATCATGTCCCAGGTTCTGAGGGTGGGACTGGGACAATGAGGCTGGGTTATCCAGCTTACAACTTGGGCATCAGTACTACCAATTCATGCAAAAATTAATGGGGTGTGGTGTAATTAGATGGATCAGGAATCTGTTAATCATATAGGGGATAAGGCAGTATAAGGAATTAATTATATATTAAATATACATATAAACACAAATTTTAAATGATATTTACACAGTAGGTTGAATGATAAATTAGAATGAAAAGCATTTTTTGCCCATGTAGATGTTTTTATTGTTGGTATAGTGTTGAATGTTCTATATGGTTACAAATTTTTAAAAAGATACAATTTTTTCACTTTATATTGTAGTTTTTCAGCAGAAATTAATACTCTGACCTAAAGTCATTATAATGTTGAAAAGGTTTTATATTTTGACAAATATTAAATAAGTAGAGTTGTGAACCAAACACCTCATGCTATTTTCTACAATGAACTTGAAAGAAATATGTGACCTGAGTATTAAAGATCATACAATCAAATAATTTGAAGAGAAACCAAACCAGGTATCTTTCACAGTTATGGCTCCAGCATGAATTCCTAATCAAAGGATAGAGACTGTCACAAAAAGATAAGATGATAATTTTGATTAATGAAATATAAAATCTTTTATACTAAAACCCTCACAAGAGATCAAGTAAAGCGAAATCTTTTGATAACATATCTCTAAGATTGTGTAAGAAACATAGGGAATGTATACAAGTATAGAACCAAAAGTCAGTGCCCATTTGAGAATTCAAAGGATGAGAACAAATAATTCTCAAAATGAGATTTGAAAACTATAAAAGACTACTACAAATCACTAATAAGAGAAATTCACGCCAAAATAGCTCAGAATTTTTACTCGTACCTAATGAACTGGCAAAGACGACAAAAATACGAATAGTTAATACTGGAGGGGTTGTGGAAAGAGAGGCATAATCACATGCTGTTGACAGATTGTAAATTGGTCCAACTGTACTGGAAATCAAGGTGCAGTTATGTTAAGAAAGTGACTAGAATGTCCATACCACTTCCCCCAGATTGCAGTGCTAGTATATTCCTTAGGGAAGTAAAAAATAGAATGAAGTCTTATATACAATAAAATAATCAGAGAAGCATATGTTATAGTAGCAAAGAACTGGAAACAAAGTTGATGCCCATCAATTGTAGAATATCTACATAAATTGTGGCACAAGAATGTTGTGGAATATTGCTGCCTTGTTAAAAAAAAATAAAGGATTAACATAAAGAACACTGAGAGGCAGAGGAAGACTTATGTGAACTAATGGAAAGTGAAATAAACAGACCAAGGAAAACAACACATATGATGCAAATGCAAAGAATGGCAATATCATAAAACTGAATGCTATGTAATTATAATGAACAGGTTTAACCTCAAAGAAGAGATATAAAAAGACACTTTCCTCCCTACTTTGTAGAGGTGTGGGATCATGGGACCACTGCAGATAATGTCAGACTTGCTTAGTGTGTTGGTTAGTTTCCCTACTCCCTATCTCCTTTGTCATTTCTTTTCCATTCGTTGTTGAAAAACAGTGATATGAAAACAAAAGATATCAATAGAAAGTAAAATTCAAAAAAGAAAGCCCTACTCTAGAAAACCAAAACCTTTTTCTGCAACACTCCATTTGGCTATTTCTTCCCTTCTTACAACTAACTTCCTCTTCCCTCCCCCAACCTGATGCCACACCATTCGAAATTACCTATGCCCTCCTTAAGTTTCTTACCTGGGACTTCACAGTCACTAGAGATACATTCCATGTGTCTTCTTAATGGACATATTGGTAATGTTTAATGGGCTTGACTCATAGTAGACTTTCTGTTGTATCTCAGACAGACACTCCAGGAAGACTTCCCAAATAGCCATTTATCCATTCAACACATGTTTATTAAGCTTCAGTCCTGTGCACAGCACTGTGCTGGGTTAATACAAGGCTAATATTTGACATGGCTCTTACATTTATGGAACTTACAGTCTTGTTGGGTGATAAGACACAAACACAGATAACTTTAACACACAATTTCACTTAACATAATTTGAGAAGTGTGGAACAAGAAGAATGTCTAGTCTGAGGGAGAAAGTTCAATCAACCTGTGGAATAAGAGAAATCTTTATTTAAGGAGAAATAACATTTAAGTTTAGTTTTCTTTAAAGGATAAGAGGGCATTTAACAGGTGAATGAGAAGAGAAAGATTATTACAGTTTTAGGAAACATCAACAAAGGTATGGAGACATGAGTGTACAAGGATTATTCCAGGGGCACAGAACAGTCCAGATGACCAGACTATATCGAAAGAATGAATTGGATTGATATGGATAAGGGTGGAAAGATCACATGGTGTAAATTTGTGAGGGGCTTTGAATGCTTGGCAAAGGAGTCTTATTTCTACTCTGCGGCCGTATCAGGACTGAATCCTATTGTCTGTATTCCTCAATACGCATCCACCATTCATCACTAACTATCATTTTCTCTTGGAGTAACAAGATTTTTAAAACTAGTTGGTATGTTACCACAATCACAGAGGTAAGACAATTGAGCCATGAGAGGAGAAAGATAGCACCTGCTACTAATAGCCATAATGAAATCATGAACCTTTCTATAGCATTGAGGAAGTTTGTAAGTAGTTGGTTTGGGTTTTTGTTTGGTTTTGCTTTTTGTTTTGTCAAACAACTATAGTCCAGGGTTTGGGATTGATTATATGATTTTGCCCTTATGCTGTGATGATAGGGGTGAGCATGCTAAATGCAGAGAAAGCAAGAAAACCAGGTAAGACCTTGTTTTAGCAAATTTTGGTGAACTAGACTGGGGTGTCCAGTTACTTGAATGGCTTTTCCTGTTTGTCTCTGTTTCCTTGTGTTGTGTGTGCCCTTGGTCTATTGCATTGGATTGAGCTTTAAACTGCATGAGACATAGAATGTGTCAGGTGGTTAGAATTAATGGCTTTGTTCCAAGGTCAGTAACAGCTTCATCTTTGAAAATACTTAGTAAATACTTTTATATTTTCTTGGACATACCTATGTCAAAATAGAAGATCCTTGCAGTCAGTGTCCATGGGACCATATACCTGTGAAGTCTCATTGTTCTGCAGATGATGAAATGATTTTTTATAGGACGTTTTCATTTTCTTTCTATGGAAAAAAATCCAAACAACTTTTACCTTTATATAGCTGTCTAGGACAGAGTTCTTCCATTTCTCCATATCGCATTTTTCCATCCATTAGCTTATGGACTCTGGGTTTGATTCCCCTCAGCATTCTTGAATTTTTTTTCCTACTGTACTTCTTTCTTCCATCTTGTTGAGCAAGACTTGGTCCTTTCTAGTAAGCTAGAACATAGGAAGACATTTCTCAAGTCATTCTGTCTTCTTAATCAGGGATACATGCTGACTTTTCCTAAACACACAATTGGTAACCTCAGGCAGAAAGACAAATAGTACATACCACACAGATCATTGTGAAAATTCCCTTGGTGCTCCTATTTCCTGGGTCTCAAGTCCTTTGTGGTTTTATCTTTAAACTTCACTGGTAAACTGCCTCTTTTACATCTTATTCACTACTGGGCTCCTGGTCTCATGTAGGCGTCTTGAATCTTCAATTCAAAGCCGGTCTAGCTTCCATCTCATATATTGCTCATTGTTTCTTGAAGGCAAGCATATATGTGATAGATGGAATAACTGATTATACTATGAAAGGCAGAAGAGAATGGTCACTGAGATGAGAGGCTTTAAAGGGTCAAGAAAGAAACATAGGAAAATTGGCTTTTTTAGTGAGGGCACATGGATCAGCTGATAATTCTCCTAGAGAATCTAGGAGAGATAATCAATGAGCCAAAGCTCCCTGTTTTTCCCCAATATATGACATTATACATAAAGATACTTTTTTGATAGTAATAAGACATTCATTTTCCCTTGTCCTGGCCCATTCTTCCCCTGTCCCTGACCATTTTATCCCCCGCTAAGTTCAGCTCTCTTTCTCTTTGGGGATTGGTACTGTGACTGGTAGTGGGTAGATGAGTATGGTACCCAAGGTCCTGATGCAGTTGCACTCATCAAGGGGAATTTGGTGCTGAATGTTAGTTGGCTGCCACTTTTTGTTCCTGGTCCAGAATGTCCCCTTTCTCTTCAGACCCCATGGCAGTGGAAGCTGCCAAAGCAAACAGCGACAGTACATGAGAAAGAAGAATGAGCTGTTGGCATATTTATTGCTCCAATTTTGTTGGCAGACCAAAGGGTGTTAAAACTAGAGTGATGTTGTTGTGACTTTGTTCATCATGATTTGCAGGGAGGTTGTTGTTTGGTAGAAAGCAAACTCTTTCCAGGGGACAGTCTCTAGATATCCAGCTTTCCAGCTTATATGCCACATAGGATGAACTCTTCCTGGCCTGAGGAAGATGGAAGATTTCTCTTAAAGAAAAATACCCATGAGAAATGAAACCTGACCTTTTGCCTTGCCCTCTATCCTCAACAAAGTCCTGTTGCTCCACTGTTTAAATGTTATAGGTCTCTAGGCTGGGCATTCGCTGGAATGTGGTTTGTTTGACAAAAGTCATGACCACAGCACTGTCAACTGAAAATCAGATAAATTGGTAACTGCCTACATTTTTGAGAAGAATGTTATTAGAAAAATCTGGAGAGAGAAATGGTCCACTGCAGGTGACTCTTTCTCAGGACATGGCTCTGATTAACCTGCACACTTTAAACACTGGCACATGAAAGGTGGCCAGAGTTCTGGGTTTTTTTCCTGCTTTTCAGAGGAAACAAGTGTGACAGTTGAGTTTATTGTTCAGCATTGTTAATACAATTGATTTTGGGGCTGTTCCAAAGAAACTACTAAAGCAATCATGGAAAATGAAGGGTAACACATTTTAGAAGGATTCTGGTGCATTTTGGCTCCTGCAGTGGGCTGCATAATCTTGGCAAAAAAATGGATGAATTCATTATCTACAAATAGTGGAAAATATTATAAGTGGCAGTAAATGAAATAAATGGGAGTTTCCACAGTAATGTACTATTCTTTGAGCCACCCAGAAAGAATACAGATTGGTTTGTTGGGTGGAGAGTCTGAGCTGAAATGCAAGAGCATGTTCTGGGGATAATAGAGATGTTTGGGGATAAGGCATTCCTGTTGCTACTTGGAAGCTTCTTGGTTTCTAGCCCATTTGAGCTGTGCATGTATTTGAACCATGCATATATTGCAGGCCATTGGAACTGAAAGAAAACTTGAGGCCAGACTCCACTATGGCACAGACCTTGTTTTTTGATTCTCATTTCATGTAACACCCTTCAGATTTGGGGAATGAAAAGATTCATGAGAGAGAGACAAAAAGTCACAAACAGAGAGACAGACAAAAAAGAGACAAAAGAGAGAGAGAGAGGAAGAGAGAAAGAGAGAGGGGGGGAGGGAGGGAGAAAGAGAGAGAGGGGGGAGGGAGGGAGAAAGACAGAGAGGGGGGGAAGAGAGAGAGAGAGAGAGAGAGAGAGAGAGAGAGAGAGAGAGAGAGAGAAAGAGAGAGAGCACACTGATATTTCTGATTGAGAGGAAATGATCTCTGTTGTATTTTGGACCAATTTCTTGCCCTGGTCTCTGGTGATGAGCACATGGAACAAAAGCTGTGGTTGCCTGTCTTTGGTAAGTGAGAAGCAATTTCTAAAGCAGTGCCCACTCATGTTTAGTCCTTGGCTCCTCTCTGCTTACCCCACCCATGTAGCCTGGGGATTTCTCCTGTCAGTTTGCAGTTTTTTTGAAGAGGACTGGGAGGCCTCATTCATTTTCCCCAATAAAATTTCAGTACACAATAGTCCCCACCATCCCACAGCCAGCCATTCACTTCTTGACTCTGAATTCCTTCTTAATTAGGGAGTTGCCAGTTGGAATGGAGAAAGCAGCAGAGTGAAATTGAGATTGACCTCTCTGACTTCCCTAAACACATCCCTGTCTTGGCTTAGGGCTAATGACCACTGAAGTGAATCTCAAAGCTAAGAAGGAGACTTGTTGAGCAAAAAAACAAAATAACAGAAGAGCCACATTTATATCATGCCATCTGCATCATCACATTTCTCTATCTTTTTTCATTTCTTTGAATTTTCTTAGTCTTTTGGAAAAGTTGCTACAACTAAATATTTACTGGTAACTATGGACTGGATTCTTACCACCTGTGATTTGTTGGAAATTTCAGAATCTGAAATACCTCTACATTCCCTTGCCTGTCCAGGGCTTCCTTTCTCCAAGTATTACCATGGCAACATACCATCTGGTACCTAGGAGGACCACTAAGGGGTGTAATAGCATAAGTGTTGGACTTGGAATCAAGACAGATCTGGGTCTACATCCTGACTCTTAACACCGACTAGCTTCTTGCCTATAGGTAGATCACTTCCTCTTTCTGAGTCTATTTCCTTATCTGTAAAAATGAGAGTAATGTTGCTCATCCTACGTTCTTCAGAGGGTAGATGTGAGGGAATCAGTTAATATTAGCAATAACTCATATTTTCCTAGTCCTTCAAAATTTAAGATAGGAAGGCCTGAAGTCTATCCTTTGACTTCCTCTCTTGGCTAATAGGCATATGAGATGGACCAGGGTCTAATTCAATTCAAAGTGTATTTTTTGCATACCTATCATATGTCGGTATTGTGTGGGATACAGAAGAAGTCTAAGATATAGTCCCTGACCATAAAGAACTTGTAGATTCATTGGAAAGACAAAATTATAACATATCATGACAAGATTATCCCATCTCCCTTCCCCCATTGCTTTCCCACTTTAGCTCTGAGAGGAGCAATCATTCATTTTTCATTCATTCATTCCCGTATGAGACAGAGAACAAGAAGAAAGCAAAGGGAAAAAAATTAGGGAGGCTACTACTATTCTTGTGGTAAGCACATACATTGGTAGGCTGGAACCACAGGAAAGCTGATTGTTAAATTTTCAATGTGAGCATTTTTACTTTAGAAATTGCCAAACACTAAAAATCAGGGCTTGATTTATTGTTCTATTGATTGCCTAGATTTTATAAAATGATGGAGAAAATGTTAAAAATTCGGATTAAACTTAGAAGTTTGGGGTATGCAAATTTTTTTCCCTAGAATGCTAGTTGTTAAATGTTTTCAATACGTTTCTCCTTGGGGCAGGGAGACTTATATTCTAATACTTTTTTATGTCTTATTGTCTTATTGGCTGTGTGATTGACTGACCCATCTGTGAGAGGGCTTTGAAAATCACTAAGCACTATTCTAATACAAATTTTAAATGTTCTGCAATTCTATAATTGAATACTTGATTATATGGCATAAACAACAAGTTACGCAGCAGTTTCTGAGAATTAAGGAGTCAGTGTGGGCCTGAAGAGACAGGAAAGGCTCCGTAGTACAGTAATAATTGACAGTTGTATAGCCCTTTATCTGTATTCTATTTGATCCTTAGAATAATCTCAGGAAGTAGGTATTAAAGCTATTATTATCTTCATTTGAAAGATGAAGGAACTGAGGTCCAAAGAGGACTTCAGGCCTAATGACTTGTCCAAGGTCATAGAGATGGTAAATAGTGAAACTCAGATTCAAATCTAGGGACTCTGCTACATACCCTATTATTCTACTGCACAAAACTGTCTCATGAATGAGCAGGACTTGATCTGTGTTTTGAGAGACAGAATGGCAGGGGAGGTATTTCAGGCGGGGAGAACAATGTGGACAAAGGCACAGAGGTGGGAAATCACAGAGACTAGGAAGCATATTCATATTGCAATTAGGAAAGTATTACATTAAGTATCATGGAGGGGATTTTAAAAAAGTGTCAAAGATGGTCCATGCTCTCAAGGATCTAAAATCTGGATGAGGATATAGAACATGTATGTAAAATAGATAAACAATATGCATGTACACAAATAGCTAAAATTCAGGGCAGTTTATAATAAGTGATGGTTTGTATAGCTAGGAAGTCCTATAAGCATTGGGAGAGAGATAAAGGGAACAATATGTGTTTTGTACTGCACCCATTGAATTCAGTTCAACGGACACATTAAGCAGTATTCTGTTACAAGAACTGGGCTAGATGCTAGGAATGCAAAGACAAAAAAATAAACATAAACAAAGACAAAAGAAACAAATAAACCAACCTAAAATAGCCTGAGCCCTTCAAGGATTTACATTCTAGTGCATGCAAATAAGCAAATATACAAAGTAACTTAAGTTAATCAGTGACTACACTATTTAACTGTCTACTTTGTGTTAGGCACTGTGCTAAGTACTGGAAATACAAATAGAGAAAAGGAGACAGTCCTTGCCCTTGGGAAACTTATGATCTGAAGGGGAAAGATGATGCACAATAGAAAGCAGAAAAAGGATGGAGCTAAGGGAAGTTACCTGGCAAGTAAGAACGATGAAAAAGTCCCGAGGAGTGCAGCCCAGTGGCAAATGAAGTGATGGCTGAATTGGATGTCCTCCTTTAAACAGAGGTTCTGGGAGCAGCTTTCTGCTTTGCCCTCAAACAGAGGGACAGACCCCAGCTGCAGAGAATACTAAGGAGGTATGATTACCAGGACTGACAGTACCTTGAACTATGAATAGATTCTTGGTCATGATGGAGAAGTTTAAAGGAGTTCAGCTGGATGAGGGAAGAATGCATTCAGAAAAGCAAATATGCAAAGTAATTTCAAGAGGAAGGAGTTCTTGGTAAAATGTATTTTCAAGGATTTTAGTAAAATATCTGGGAATTCTATTAGGAACTGCAAGGAATGAATAAAGGTTGCTTTGAGGGATGAAATGCAATACAATGTAAAGACAGCATTATGAAATACGGACAATGAAATGGGTTGCTGAATTTTTAAAGTGCAACACAACCTTCCTTCTTATCTCAACTTTGCTAGAAGAGAACATGCTTCAAGTTTTTTTTTTCTGTTTCCACCCAAAGAAACACTAGAGTGTCCATTTTTAGTCATTCTATCAGCTTTTATCACTGGTGTAAGCTATGAGATCCAGCAACTGGAGGTCTTTTGGTAACTTTTTCATTCCTTTTTCATAACTGGACCATTTTTCAAAATAAGTTACTTTGTAAAGTACTCAATCTGTCCTCTGCCAATGTTCAATTATTCCTTATGTACAGTTCTTAAATTTTGATCATTTCTTGCCCAATTTTAAAATTCAGATTGTTAACTCCTGGTCAGCAAGCAAAGATCGTGATCTTTTTCATTGAAAAAAAAATAATCTAAAGGTTTCATAGATTGTAAGGAATTTTTAGGTTCAAGAAGAGAAGATTGATGGGAAACATGGGTAATAAATCTTTCAGTATTTGAAGGACTCTCACATGGAAGAGATTAGTTCTAGAGCACCTGCAGCCTCAAGGCCACATGTGGCCCTTTAGGTCCTCAAGTGTGGCCTTTTGACTGAATTCGAATATTTGCTATCAGTCAAAGGACCACCCTTGAAGACCTAGAGGGCCACATGTGACTTGAGGCCACAGGTTCCTCACCTCTGTCTTAAAGGTTGAAACCAAAAGTAATGGGTATAAGTTGCAAAAAAGTGCAGATTTGGGTTTGATATAGGGAAGACATTTCCTCTCAATCAGAACTAAAAAGTCAAACTGGCTACCTTAAGTGGCAAGTTAATAGAGCTCTTTAAACCAAGGTTAGGTGGCCACTTGTTGGGTATGATGTACAGGGATATCTTGCTCAGATTTAGGTCAGAGTAGGTGATTTCTGAGGACCTTTGACCTTGAACTGTATAACAGCATGGATGCTTGTCTTTCTCTGTGGTTTTTGAAGTTGATAATGATGTTAAATTGATTCTGTATAATTTTTTATTGATCCTATTTATAATTAATTGATTTTGACCTGACCTGTAACTGCTTATGTCATGCCTCTTTGTCTCTGAACTCAGTTTAGAAATGCATCTGGCTTGTAATGATTTAAGTATAGAAATACAGTTCTCTTGCTAATCAGTGTTCTATTCTTGCCTCAAGGAAATCTACTATCCTTGGGGATACTAGTGAGTCTGGTCTAATATCTTTACACCACCAAGCTATCCTTCAAGGATGTCTGGTTTGCTATCCAAAGAAGTCTGACACACTATCTCTAACCTTGCAGGTGAATTGAAACAATGGACTTTCCTTTGTCACTGGAGGAAAGGAGGCTGTTGCTTGCCCTCAGTCCCAGTTTTAAACCAATCATATTGTTCCCCATGCCTCAACTCTATAACCAAATACATTGTCCTCACCCCCATGATTTTGCCAACATCATAACCAATTGTATTCTTTCCCCACCTATAAAGTCCTGTTTTTGTTCTGTACTTCCCCGCAAGTATAAAAGGTGAGCTGTCCTTCTGCTTGGGGTCTTTTGGCTCACTGAGGTAGTCATTAGACCCACTTCATTATCAGGTGATGCCCAACTGTTTCATGGCTGGCTTGCCTAATTAGTGACAATTAGTAGGCACGGCTATGGAGGTATAGAGCTTTGTCAGACATAGAAGAAGCCAAGGCCATCCACCTGTATCCCAGGCCTTAACCAGTCATCTTTGGCTTTTGTCTTGCTGCTAGAGTTCAATGACTCTAGAAGAGAAACTGTAGCTGATGTCGTTGAGCAACTCTAGCTCACTTAAATCCAATTCACATGCAAGTTAAGACGTGACCCATCACATTGTGATGTCATTGGTCCTGTTTGAAAATGAGGGGTGAATAACAATGATCAGATCCATAACCTACTAATAAACTGTTATCTGGCTGGGAGAATACATGCCTCAGTCTACCTTTGCTTTTACTCTGCCATCTTGGCTCTGCCCCCCTCAGTCTACTTTTGTCGAATTTCACTTTTAATAGTAAACTATGGAACATGTCTTAAAGGTGGGTCAATTTTCAATGACGTGTAGGGTTGCCATCAACCAGTATCACTGGACACAAATACAAAGAATGAAAAAACCTCTTATGGTGAGAAAGAGGGTTGTTCTAGTGGGCCAGACAAGTGCAGATTAAAAATATATATGGCATAAATATAATGTAAATGAATCTAAATTGTTACAAACTGGAAAAATACAAGGTAATTTGGGAGGGAGGGTACTAGCACTTGGGGGAATGAGGAAAGACTCGAAGTAGAAGGTTCTTGAACTTCATCTTAAAAGAAGTGAAGGACTTGATGAAATGGAAGTAAAGGGGGGAGTACCTTCTAGGCATGTGGGATGGTCAATGCCAAGGCATGGAGATGGGCATGAAATGTTGCCATGAAGAACTGAGAGGCTATTTTGACCAGATTGCTGAGGGAAGGAGATGGAGTGAATCTGGTTGAGGCTGGAAGGATTTTGGATTGTGCTTTCAAGCCTAAAAAGAAGAGTTTGTAATTCCTCCTAGAGATGGTAAGGAGTCACTGAAAGGTTTTTGGAGTAGGAGACTTAAATGGTTACAGGAAAATATCTCTGTCCAGTGCAGGTAGGAGCAAAGAATGTTATTGTTGCTGCCACCAAGAATGCAGAAATTCAAGGGTTATGAGGTAGTGGCAGAGATCTAGAGCTGAGAATAGGACAAATGTAGTATCTGTCATGGCTTTTGATAAATAGATCAGGTGTAGTCAGAGAGCCAGGAGACTGGAGGTATGGGACACTGCCATTAACCAATTAAAGAGAATGCTGGTGCTGGAGAGATATCAATCAAATCCTGCCCCTCCCCCATATATGTACTTGGCAACTGATCTACTGTGTGTTCGTAGTGGCAAATGATTGATGTGTATTGGTAAACCTGTCAAAAGTGGTACATCAACTAGGGCAGGCTCTATTTTGACTGAGAGCCTAAAATGGAACATGAAATGAAGAGGGAGTCATATTTCAATAAGTTCAGACATACACTCTTTTCACATTGTTATAAAATGCCTTTCATTTACCTAATCTCAGCTATTCAGGTTGTTTTTTTTTCATTAGTGAGAAGATATTGACCCATAGTCAGAAGTGAGTTATGTAAATATGTAGTGTGTATTATACATTTGAAATCTCTGTGTGTGTATGTATGTGTGAGTATTTACCCAGGGTTGTGTACTTAAGCATGATAAGGCTTAAAATAACATACTACTAATGCAATTTAAAGTAATTTATTTCAAAATTTTGAAAACTCTGCTATACCACCTTTTAATTTTTATTTCTCTTTTTTATTAAAGTGTTGGGCAGCAATGTTTTATTTTAAAGAAAACTAATGCTCTCTGAAATAGTGCCTTGGGTTTCTTAAAGGGACCATTTAAATTAATAATTAATAACTTACATTAGTAATTAATAAAGTATAATCTTTGATTTCTGCATAGGAACTATTTCCCCTTGGCTATCCTGAAAGTTAGTACTGACCATCTTTGTCAGTATCCTTTTTAACATCTAAAAACTTCTTGGATCCCCAATCTAACCCAAACAAATCCAACAAGCATTTATTAATCGCCTACTGGGTACTGTACCAGGTATGGGGGAAACAGTGAGGAAATCAGAGATGTGAAACTCGAATGAGATGATGGATGTATAGCCCTTTATGAACGTTAAAGTTCTATACAAATGCCAGTGTAATAACTATTGCTATTATTAGTATTAATAACCATTACTATTATTATTATTTTATAGTCACCAGATCTTCAGTGGTGGGCTTCTTTCCCTGAGCAATATTCTAACAATGTTCATAGAGAGATGCAGGAGTGTTGTGGTAAATGTTTAACAATCAGGTTTTCCAGGGGGAAATGTATACACACACTTTTAAATTTAATTTGTATTATTAACACTTTCTTAAGTCTAGAAAATCAACAAAACAAATCAAATACAAATTTGTAACAATTACTGATTTCTGACATGTAAGTGTTCACACTAAAAAATTAGCAATGGACTTTTGAAGGTCTGAACTGACTGGAGCGTGTCCTTGAACAAAATGGAAAACATTCCTTCCCCTCTGAGCTTGTATTCTATGTGATAATGGGTGTATTATTAGTATCCATTAATTGAAATAATCCAACAATCATTATTGAGATAATGCAATTAATCCAGTGACAAAGAACAACTCTGAGTTCATTAATACCTTAAATGAATTTATATTTTATTCATCATAATAGCATATACACATTGGAAACAGTAAAACACGCCTGTGTAAAATATACTATTTTTTAATCTACAGGAGATATGTTTGCTTAGTTATGTACCCTCATATAAATTCCTGGACCCAATGCCCCATCTTCCTCCTCCCTCCAAAGGAGTCTATGGTCCTACAGATTGAGAGTCATAGTCCATGGGGAGGCAAGATAGAGTAGCTTGGTTTCACAGAACAAGTTATCTCTAAATTTGAAGGTTCTAGAACTTTTCAAGATTTGACTTGTCCACTTTTCAATATAAATCTGTCATCTGAGGATGGATTTGAAAGCTGAGCTTGTTCTGAATTAAAAGTCTAGCATGAAAAAATAATCATCAAACTTCTACTTATAGTTTGTCACGCTATGCCTACAACTCTACAAACATTTATTTGTATTCTGAGAAAGCTCATCTTTCCTTTTCCTTCTTATATCTTCATGCAGACCATGATGCTGTTTCCTTTAGATTTTCCTAGAAGCTGCAATCTTATGACAGCCTACTTTCTCTAAAAACAGACCCATTGGTGTTTGGCGGGCTGCCATTGGGAGAGCTCAGCAAGAACTGAAAAAGATTAATTAAATAAAGGAAATAAAGGTAGAGGGAGCCATTCAGTATTTTACTGAACATGAGAGAAGCTTCGGGGAAAGAATATGGTTTGTTCACTTCTTTCTCAAGACACTGAACGGATGTGAGTGGGAAAGTGTGGAGTTACTGTTTGTATGAGGATGATTGCCTCCCTTGCTTCAGGGACTCTCATTTCCTCTAATATGGAATAAATTAGGATGGAGGAGAGGAGAACTGTAAGCACGGTGGGTCATGCAGAAAGGCCAGAGAGCATCCCAAAGGCCCAGGCCTCCCTGATTTTAGGGAGAGGCTTGGAATTAGGAGGAGGCACCCAGCAGGGATTGCAGGTTTCAAGAGCAGGGAGGGAGAAAATTTTTATTATCTTCCATTCAGGGGAAAAAAGTTACTTTTCCAGTAGGAGGATAGCCCTGGTGCTCATCCCAAACTTTTTTTTCTTCCTCTTTTGCTTCTTCCTAACATTACTGACTCCTGGTGGAAGTGTTAATGTGGGTTTTTAATGTGAGAATCTTCATCAAGAAATGTTCTATGGACATTGGGGTGTGCTAAGTGTCCTTTGTGACAGTTTTTCAAACTTAGGTACTGCTCCTCAGAGCTGCCACACTCCGGACAAGACTGTGGACATGAACAAACAGATGTTTCACAAACTAATATATGTGTGGCTCATTTAATTGGGAGAAATATAGAGTGTATTTATATAGTTATGAACAGGTGTTGTGTGAGTGCATGTACTGGAAGAGGGGTGATGATCCCCTCTGATCTATCTAGCCTGTCATAGGTCCTATGACTCATAATGGACTTAGCCCTTGGCTTTTTCAGGCATTTAATTTTATCTCTTTATGTGTTCGAGGTTTAGGTAGTTACCTATATTACCTTATATCTATTAAATGAAGTATTTCTTAGGTGCTTATTATTTGTCAAGCACTGTGCTAAGCATTGGGGACACAAATAAAAAAGATCATGCTCTTAAGGAATATATGTGTGTGTATACACACATATATGCATATGTGCATGTAAATGTTGAATTTCAGGTAAATATATACAGCATAAATATAACAAAAATGAATTTAAATTGTTACAAACTGGTCAGATACAAGGCAGTTTGGGAGGGAGAGTACTAGCATTTGGGGGGATGAGACGAGACTCCACATAGAAGGTTCTTGAACTTCATCTTAAAGGAAGTGAGGGACTAGAGGAAGTAGAGGTAAAGGGGGAGTACATTCTAGGTATGTGGGTTGGCTGATGCCAAGGCATGGAGATGGGCATGAAATGTTGCTGTGAGGAGCTGAGAGGCCAGTTTGGTATGTAGTAGACACTTAATGTTTATTGATGATGATGATGATGCACTTATATGTATATAAAGTTTTATATATATATATATACATATAATATATATGTATATATATTATGGGCCTTTGACATATAATATGCTTTTTACTCACAATATATGTGTCTCAGATTATAAGCTCCTGGGGTATCAGAGAATAGGAATCATAAGGGTTCACTTGATTTTGGCATGAGGCATGACCCAAAGTGCTGATTGTGGCTTTGATGCTGATAACTAGACTTTGCTCTGACTTCTGCCCTGATACCCTTCACTCCAACCAGGTATCCCTACTGAATTGATTCTGCCTACAAAGATTGGGTCTTGCCCTTGTAGGGTCTATTTTTTTGTTCAGCTAAATAAAATACTTTATCTATAATCACAAATAAAATGGCACAGTAGGATTTTGCATTTTATAAATCTTTCAGTCAGCTGTGTGATATGTAAAGGCTTTTGTCACTTCATGCCTGAACTATTGCAGTAGCCTGCTGGTGGGTCTACCTGCCTCAAGTCTCTCCCTACTTCGTACTATCCTCCATTCAGCAACCAAAGTAATTTTCCTAAAGAACAGATCTGATCATGCCATCCTCTACTCAGTAAATTCCACTGGCTCCCTAGAATCAAATACAAAACTCTTTGTTTGGCATTTAAAGCCTTTTGTAACCTGGTCCCTCCTTCCTTTCCTGTCTTCTTACACCTTACTCTGTCTTTCCCATATACTTTTTAAATCTAGTCACATAAGTGACTTCTAGTCACTTCTTACTGTTTCATAAGCAAAATCTTCCATCTCTTGGTTACAAACATTTTCTCTGGCTGTTCTGTAGGCCTGTAGAGTGCTTAGAGCTTGGTTAGACTCTGAAGATTTCAAGGTCACCTACTGCATCAGGGCCAAGACCAGTCATCTTGACTTTTGTCTTGCCACTGGCTTTAGAAGAGAGTGAGGACTATGAAATCATGTAGTTCTATCTTAAATTCAATTTATGTGCAAAGCAAAAGACATCATCCATGCCATTTTACCATTTTTACCTAACTCAAAGTCCTGTGGTGACAAGCAAATGACAAAGCAACAGGGACAGTTATTTATACCAGGAGTGGTAGTCACAATCCTGTCCATGGGCAGCCCAGGCCATAGGGTCTCTTCTCACTAGACTGAAGCAGCAGTGGGATTCAGTAGCATGTAGGATCTTTCTAAGAAGCTTTCCAGGTAAGGTAGAGATGGCTCTTGAGTCAATATCTCCTTGTTGGTGTTCCATGTCAGCATTGTTAGGGTCCTTCCATTCCTGGTACTCTGTTAGTTACTGAGTTTTAAAGCTGTGGCTGTTCCTTTCTTTTTTGGGGGTTTGTTTTTAATTTGCGTGTTCCTAATCCTTGTTTGCATCCTTGTTTGCTGTCCTTGAATCTGAGTTTCTTTGGTGTTACTCTGAATTGTGATTGTCTGCTTGGGTATGGAATTATTGTTTTTTTGTTTAGGCCTGTGAATTCATTATGAAGGGAATATCTAATATGGAAATATTACCTCATCCCATCCCCAATGATGCATCTCAGCTAGAGAGTTGCCAGGGGGCACTGAGAGTCTGTGACTAGTCCATTGCCACAGCCAATATGTTTCGGAAACAGGACTTGAACCAGGTCTTTATCACTCCCAGGTCAGCATGCTTTCTATTAGTCCAAGTGATCTCCTCTCCCTTATTTTTGATTGATGTTTATTTTTGGTCTTCCAACAACTTATCTGGTTGTGAATCTCTTGCCTAGCTTAAAGGTATTAGAGAGTAAATTTCTTGAGGACCAGGGTTAATTTTGCCTTTCTTTATAAGCCCAGTCCTTAGTAACACATGGCAAACACTTAATAAATGCTTTCTCAAACATTTTAAAAAGTGAATCAATTTCCAAGGACCCTCCCCTACCTCAACTATACAGAGAGTTGCTAAAATCTTTGATATCACCAAAAATATTCCGTTTTCGTGTTCATGAATTCTGAAATTCCCTCAATGTATCACAGTCTGTTGTCAGTCTACTTTGCTCTCTCTCTTGAAACCTCAAATCCTTTTTTTTTTGGTCTTTACTATAACCCCTGATTGGTACACCATTATAGAATCTTAACTGGGCCCTCACTAAGGTGAGACAGTCCCTTTACACCTCTCTAATTGACTCACTGTCACACTCACCATAGCTGGTTTTCCAGACTTTCTCATCCCTCCTCAAACCTACCATTGCTCTCTGCATCCCACCCCCTTAGCTGAGAACCCTGCCTCATATTTCACTGAAAAAATTGAGCCCATTTAATGAAAGCTTCCTAATCTACCCTCTTCTTCAACTCATAACAATCAGGTGCCTTCTGACATCTCCTTCACCCATCTCACGTGAAGATGTAGCCCTTCTCCTTGCCAGGACAAACACTTCCCCATGCAGAAGAGATGCCATTACATCCTGTCTTCTCCAGTAAATAACCTCCTCTCTAATCACCACAATCATTTATCTTCAATCTCTCCCAGACTACTAGCTACTTCCCTCCTGCCTATACATATTTCCATGTCTCCCCCATCTTCAGATGCTCTCTCTTCATGTGTCCATTCCCAAGAGCAATTGCCCCATATCTCTTCCCTCTTCTGTGACTAAACTTGAGAAGGCCATTTAATTGGTGTTTCTACTTCCTTTCCTCTTATTCTACTTAATTCTCACAGAGATGTTGTAGGGATCAGATGAGATATTTTATGTCAAGTAGCGTATGAATGTCTAATTGTACTACCCTTGGTCACTGGAGGGCTGCTAGATGTCATAATGGTAAATCTAGCCTTGGGTCTGGAGATAGAAAGACCTGAATTCAAATTCATCTTTGGATACTTACTAATTGTGTGATCCCTAGAGAGTCATTTAACCTTTGTCTGCCTCAGTTTCCTCAAATATAAAATAGAAAAGTTATAGCACCTACCTTACATGGTTGTTGTGAGGATCAAATGATCATTTCATATTAACTGCTTGTTCTACCTATAATTATGAAAACTAAACATAAAACTCTAATTTTAAAATAATTATGAATATTTTTGTAAACTCTGTCCTAAAACCCAATAGTATGGGACTCACAGTCAGGCTTTAAGCAAAAGTATACCTTTGGGACTCTGAGCAAGAATCTTCTTTGAGCTTAGCATTGATTCAGCTTCCAATTTTGAGAGATGGAAGGAGCCAGATGCATTTCAAGTTGCTGAAGGAAAAAAAAAATTCTTACTTGAACGGTCCCCAAATGGGGACTGCCTGATATTGAAGCTTTTGCCTCTTGCTAACTTTGCTTTGCCCCTCACACAAGGTAGGGACTTCATCTCCACCAATAAGGAGATGGTCTTGTATCGATGGACTTTGGGATAACGGTTACATTTTTAATTGGGACATTCTGTAAAGAAATAAAAGAAGTAATCCAACTACATCTCATATACTTAATATCCTCTTTTGGATTTCATATTAAGTTTCTTTATTTTTTACATTTAGTTAGATATAAGTAACATTTTAATGAAAAAATTTATAAGTTGAAAGCTGTTTAACATAATGTAATAATAACATATAAACTTAATTTCTATGTTGGGCTTTTTTATTTGAATAAAGGTTTGCAATATTTGGCTTAACATCAGACATATGCAGTTTTAAATCTGGTTCTGCCTGAAGTTCACTTATGTATTTTGATTTAAAACAAGGACAAAGTGAAAATGCTCAATCATACAAATATGTGGTAGAAAATAGTAGTAGAATTTTATGAGCTCTTTTGTGGAAAGATGGAAATTAATTTTTTATTTTTAGCCATCTAACCAACTGATGAAAAAAGTTATAATAGTAAATATTTACTTTCTTATTATATTAAATGATAAATATATTAAATGTTCAAATGCTCATATTGCTTCATTTTTAAAACAATTTGTCTATAACCCAACTTGGCAAAAAAAGAATCTCTTCAGATGTAATTTTTTCTCTTCTCCCATTAATACACAACTACATTGCCATATGTATTCTGCTGAGGAACTGGCTAGTGTTGCCAATCAATTCATTTTGCTATTCTGATTGCTATCAGAAGATAAGCAACTTAAGTGAAAGATAAATCTAAATGGGAAAACAGTCTTAATGCTGAAGTTAGAGACATTATAAAGTTTATAACTACGTAATATTTGTGATAACCTATGATAGTTTCAGGATGGCATGTAATGTGATTGACCAATAGGTATGGTCTTCAAACAGCCTAATATTTTTGCAAAAAGGATACAAACATTTGTAATGTCTTAATCATGTGGTTATAGAGCTGATAATGTCTGAGTACAAGTTAATAGACAGGAATAAGGGAGCTATTCTAGTGCAGTATTTTGGAACACAAATGAGGGCATGTGAATGCATCTGATCATGCTTTGGTAAGTGGTTTGCTCTCAAATATTGAACCTTAGGGGCAGTTTGCAAACAATTTGATGATTGGCTGAGAAACTGCAAAAACATGTTGCACTTAGGTAGAAACAGAGTTTTTGATGTAATTGCTACCTGAACACCTGAATAGATTATTATGACAGTTTCACATTGCTGCAGAAACAAACCTATAATACTTTAAACATTTTTGGTGTCAAAGAGAGAAGGTATGTTTATTTTGTTGCTGGGCAACTTATTTTTGTGGCTTAAGGCACCATTAAAGAATTTCTAATCAAAAAATCTTAGACCATGTTTGCAAGTTCTACTACTAAATAGGAACCACTGACATAGAAGATGGCATAAAAGAAATCTGGATGGCAACGACAACCTAGAATTTCAATGACTACATTTCATAAAAAATATCGTCTATCTTTGTTTCTACAGTCTCCTCTCCATGTTTTGACATCAATAATGAGCATCTTGATAAATTCCATCTAGCTAATCTAACTAGTCAATTCTTAATAATTCATGAGAAAAGTTTTCTTTCTGTGAATGATTCAGGGTCATTCAATTCAACAGTTCTATGTTTAGTATGTATAAGACACTGTAGGTACTGAGGACATGAAGGAAAAATCAGTAATTCCTGAATTCAAGAAGCATTCATTCTTTGCAATTGCTTACATTCTGGCCATTTCATTACTTAGTCAGATCTTTACCAGAAAATACATTGAATCTCAACTCAATAAGCTTTCTTTACTGATAGATGGATGGATTGTGAGTTTCCCATCTACCTGTTTCTATTATTCATGCTGTTATTAGCCTTCCTCTCTCTGCCCACCACTTGCTCCTACAATATTATACAGAATGTAAGAGGGGCCAAATTTTTTTTAGAACAGGGAATAAATGTTGGAAAACAATCACCCCAAGCCAGGGATGAAAGTTTTATTTGAAAATTTCCCTTAGTAGATTCTATGATCAGGATAACATGCCTAAATTTGTGGCAACTTCCATATTTCTGTCAGCTTTTATAGGCTAGAAATCTAATCCCACAATTAACCTCTCTCCCCTATTCAACACCCAAGCATTGGTCTTCATAGAGGTTCTGAACACAGGTTTAGGCATTTCTAATTATGCCGTATGTTCTATGACAGGGCAGACTTAACACTTTATTTTCAGATAACCATCTTTATTTAGTTTGTTGATAACCAAGCTTCAAATGAGCCCAACAGTAGTAACTTGGGCTGAGAAGGACTCAACAGGTTAGTCTTGCCCTTTCTTCATTCTGCTGAACTTTTTCTTTGGCTATTTGGGTTAATTCTTAAACCTTGATACTTTCTCAAAGGTATTTACTAAATTGTGTAATAAGATTTCCTGGAGAATATTCCACTTCCTTTTCTGATAAAATTAGTACTGTTCTCCTACAAACATACAGTGGGGAAGTGAGAGTCAGGAGTGTCCCATGCATGTAGAATGGGCAACTCATACCTCTGAGGTGATGTTCCTTCAACCTTCCCAGATACTTTTAGCTGGGTGAGGGATCTTCACTAGACATATTGCTCTGTTGGGCTCATTGGGCCTGTTCCCTATAGAGGATGTTTCTCTTCCAGTTGTTTGAAAGTCAACTGCCTCTAGGCTCTGGTTAAGTGGCTAGACTCTTTTAGAAAGGAGCAGAATTCAGATCCTTGGACTGGCCAGAAGACTTCCCCAATTCTGCTCCCTCAGAGCGTTGGCTCATCCCTCAAATGGCTGAATTCTAGTTCCAGCCACTTTCTTATGTAGCAATGGTGCTTAATCTGATGTCTCTGAACTTGTTTATTTTAAATATTGTATATATGTAATTGTATTATAATGCAATTGATTTCCTTTGTAATCCCTATCTTTATTATTTCGTGCATTTTAAAACTTGATTCAGAGAAGGGGTCCATAGATTTCATTCACCAAAATGCCAAAAGGTCCATGACACTCTCCCCAGAGTTTCAGAACTCTTGTGATATAGATTTCTCAAAGGAATGGGTAGGTATGTTAAGACTTTCCTATATGAAAGTTTTCCTCCCTCCCTCCCTCCCCATATTAAGTTTTATCTGCTTGGTAGATTGTAATTGAACATAGTCATAGGTCTTTATTTATTGGAATTATTAGAGTTTTAAAATAATAATTGACTCTTAGTGCTTCAAAATTTAAAAACTGTTTTGCATTCAGAAACTTCCTTTGTGTAGTCAGTGTGGAGTGCTTAACATAGACTTTTGGTAAAGTTTAAGGCAAGTGATCCCAGGGTCCCCTTTGTGCCTCTCTCTATATAGTACAATCTTTACAGCAAACATACTCAGGACACAACAAAAAAATCAGTTTGTTTTTATCTGGAGACAAAACCCCTTGTATAAGTACAATCAGAAAATAAATAACATTTAAATTGATGAGGAAACTCCTGAGGGTAGTGATGCTGCTTGGGCAAGAAACAATTAGGCAGGGGAGAGAGTGGGTTGGAGACACTTTCACTATGTCCCATGGTGTGGCAAACAAATCCATCTATCCAGGCAAACGGGTTTTTTTTTTTTTGCAAGCAGATCGCTCCTTAATTGTGTCAGTAAGCCAGGCAAGGTTATGATTTCATGATTATATTCAGTTGGAAACGTCATTATCTCTCCTTGTCATCCATTCATCTCTGGTACAATCCATTCTGTGCTCCTCTTCACTCAGCAGAGAGCAAAAATTGCTGATCTTCATCTGTCTGGAAGATTTACATCTCCCATGATCTTTCAATTCCTCTTTCCACCTGGAAAAAAATGCTTCAATTTTGACACATTCATTTGACACATCAACTCCCTTGCCAAAAAGGGGCTACACATGCATTCTTTTATTAGTGTCTCACAAATACGCTGCTAGCAATGAACTTCAGGTGTTATTATCCTACTTTTACAGATAATGAAATGGAGATCAAGAGAACTGAAATATCTTACCCAGGGATACACAGATAGTAAATTCTAGCTGTGGTATTTGAACCCAGGTTTTGATTCCAAGTATAGTACTCTAAAACAATATAGTGTATCATACTACCTCCTGAATATTGCTTGCTTTTTTCCCTGATAGAATGTAAGCTCCTTGAGAGCAAAGAATCTTTCTTCTTTCCTTCCTTCCTGCCTTCCTTCTTTCCTTCCTTCCTTCCTTCCTCCTTCCCTTCCTTCCTCCCTTCCCCTCCTCCCTCCCTTCCCCCTTCCCTTCTCCCTTCCTCCCTCCCTTCCTTCCTCCCTTCCTTCCTCTCTTCCTTCCTCCCTCCCTTCCCCCTTCCCTTCCTCCCTTCCTCCCTCCCTCCCTTTTTCCCTCCTTCCCTCCTTCCCTTCCTT
>CM053595.1:188642178-188659681 GCA_028646575.1 Pseudocheirus occidentalis | reverse complement strand
TCCCTTCCTCCCTCCCTCCCTTTTTCCCTCCTTCCCTCCTTCCCTTCCTTCCTTTCTTCCCTCCCTCCCTTTTTCCCTCCCTTTTTCCCTCTCTCCCTCCCTCCCTCCCTCCTTCCTTCCTTCCTTCCTTCCTTCCTTCCTTCCTTCCTTCCTTCCTTCCTTCCTCCCTTCCTTCCTCCCTTCCTTCCTCCCTTCCTTCCTAGTTTCCTCACTCGATGTTCCTTGTATCAATGAGATCACCATTTGAGCCCCTAACCCTAAAATACTTATATCTGTTCCAGGTTAGAGCATAAAGTCATCCAGGTGCTCTGACTCCATATTTAGCACTTATTCCACTAAACAACTGAGTGCATAAAACAAATAAATGGGAATATCTTAGTTCAAGGTAGAATAAGTGATTTCAGTGGTAGAAACAAGACATTTGAAGGTCAGTGGATTTTTGAATTGTTTACAGAGCTCTCTTCAAACACTCTATAGGTAAAGTCCAACTACAATATATCTGTGAAGTGTTTAGCTCAGTGTCTGACACATAGTAGGTGGTTAATAAAGACATTTCCTTCCTTCTCACCACATGAAGTCACTATTTATATTTTATTCTCCTCTTCATGCTTCTGGTCATTGCATCATGGTCATTAACTGGCAGGTGGCCTTCTTGTTACCCTCAGGCTGTCAGCCAGAACTTTTTAGTCTTTCTTACAATTCAAATTCCAACGTAAATGCATGTAAGTCTTTATGTAAACTTTCTAGGACCGTAGTAAGATCAACTGAAAATAAATCACCCAAAGCAAGTGGTGTTACTGCAGAGGTTTAAAGATTAAACAACACAGTGCAGCCTCAGCCTGGATGTCTGGGTTCACTTTTTCAACTTAGAGTCCCTCTGCTCTGTATCTTATAGCCCAGCCCTGTTTTGGAGAAAGATAGCTTCACACATGGCCAGATTGGCCCTTATTAAGTACAGATAAAATACTAATTCTTCACAGAGTTGTGCCTGTTTGAAAATTGGCAGGAGAACTACCGATCAGTTTTGACAAATGCATACTATGTGCCAGGAACTGCTAAGTATTGAGATACAAAGAAAGATAAAACCAAGGTTCTTTGTCTTCTAGGAGCTTACATTCTAATGGAGGAAATAACATAGAAGTGCAAAAGTTTTGGAATAACTGTTGTGAGTGACTTAGTGAATTGATTAGAGTTACAAAATGATTGCCTTACTGCTGGAACAACCCAGCTGAGATTTTATAACATGAATTTATAGTGGATCCAATATTCAGGATTTCATAATTTTCTCTAGCTCCATTTAAAAGCACATGAACAGAAATGAAGGAAGTAAAAGGTGAGAGTAATCCAAGTTTGGTGCTTTGCAAAACCTGATATATAGTGGGACAAAGGGGAAAGGGTTTAAAGTGGAGGATAGTGTAGAGTTAATTGGATTCATCAAGGGTAAACATAAGGGAGTTGTAGGCAATGCAAGCATGATGGAATGGGAGAGACCTGAGGAGTAAATGAGGACTTGACTGGTGGTATCTTGATCTTATAAGAGCTGATTGCTAAATTTTCAGTGTGAACATTCACATCTCAAAAATTGGTAAATCTGTAAGTTAGTGCTTATTTTCTTGATTGTCTAGATTTAATAAAGTGATGGGAAAATATGAATAATGTATATTAAAATAAAACCATGAATGCATTTTTTTTTACCTTGGAGAACTGATTGTCACACATTTATCAATAGACTGCTGGGTACAAGAATTGGAGATCACGTGAATATAAAGAATAGTGTTAAGGGTTATAAAACACAGGGAAAGATAGAATGATAAAAGACTTTGATTGAATAAAGGAAGTTAGGAATTATTTTCCTATCAGTAGTGTTAACACACTTATATTGAGGAAGAATTGCCAACAAACCAACAAAAACGTTTGCCTTTGTTGAATTTTTACATCTTTTAACCAAAGTGTGGTAATCTCCTACTTTGTGTTCGGTCTATTTTTAATTTGGGAACTGGTGAGTGAGAGAATTCTTCTGTAAACTTCCTTTTGAGAGACTTGTTTTACTTTCAGGAGGTAAGTTGGGTGGAATTGTAAACAAAGGGATACTTGGGGTAAAGTGTGGGAGATGCAGGAAGAGAAGGGGATGTAAGTCTGGAAAGCTGACCTGCCTGACCCATACCTTCAGTGCTTCAGATTTTGGGCTGTAGTTTTCCAAGTGTAAACTTTTCCGTTTGGATCTTGATCCTGGGAAAGAGACATTTCTTTATTAGTCCTGCTTAGTTGGCCCTAAGTATAGAAAGATTTTCTCTGGATTTGGGGAGTCATTCTTGCTATTTGCAGGGAGGTTTGCCTATCAGCTGATGTACAATTTTCCAAAGGGCTGCAATGAAGAAACAGTTCAAAGCTATCCTTTGGGAAAATTTTCCCTTTCCCACATACTGTAGGGTCATATTTTTTCAAGTTTCCATTTCTCTGATTAGTATTTACTAGCACTCATTAGACACTTACTAGCTATGTGACCTTGGGAATGTCATATAACAGCTTTTAGCACAAGACCTAGTATATAATAGACACTTAATAAATTTATTGACTTGGAAATTAAACCTCTTTCCGCTTCCTCATCTGTAAAATGTATTATTTTATATCCTATATATGTATATATACATATGTGTATGTGTGTCTATGTATGTATGTGTATATATGTGTGTTTATGTATATATGTATATATATGCTGCCTCATAGAGTTATTGTAAGGATCAAATGAGATAATGGATGTAAGTACTTTGGAAACCTTAAAGCACTGTATAAATGCTAGCTAGATAGTAAGATATGGTATTGTCCACTCTAAGCATTCTCAAGGCAGGTCAACAAGCTGCCATCCATTACATGCCCTCTATGTGCCAGGCTTAAATGTTGTGAGAACCAATGGAAATGGAAAGAATGACATTCTCTGCCTCCAAAGAGCTTACATTCTAACGAGGGAAGACAACATGTAGATGGAGACTGAAAAGAGAATGGGGGAGATGAAGGTACCCCATAAGAGGGGATGGGAGAGGAAGTCTGGAGTTGTAGCCTGGAGAGGAATGACATGACTGGCCTAGGAGTTCTCTTTAAATGGAGGTTCAGGGAGCTGCCAATCAGAGGGAGAGGCTGCAGGGGAAGAGGGTACTTCCAGTATGTGAATTCCAGGTCTGGAGTGAGTTTGAACAGGTTTCTAGGGGCATGGTAGAGAAAGTCCAGAGTGTAGCCTGGAGAGGAATGAGAGGAATCTGCTTCTGTCAGAGACCAAACTAAAGGAAGAATGGAGATTACCTTTAAGAGATTTAGGGTTATTTAATTAGTGAAAGTTTATTAAGTGCCTACTATGTGCTAGGGACACAAAGGCAAAAAATGAAACAAGTCATGACCTCGTGGACTTTACACCAATTAGTATGGTGTCTGGTACACAGTAGGTGATTAATAAATGCTTATTGACTAGCATTCCACTGGTCAGATGTAGGATTCCTCCCATTAATAGCTTAGGGGAAGAACATTGGATCTGGAGTCAAAAAAGATCCTTTACTACTTACAGGCTTTGGGTAAGTCACTTTGACTCTGGGCCTCTATTTCTTCATCTATAACATAAGGATGTTGGATGAGATGACCTTTGAGGTCCCTTTCCAACCTGAATTTATTAGACTTTATTAGACATATTTATGAATTGCAAGGAGAGTTATTGATGGGTAAGGGAAGGTAGGTGGCATAGTAGATGGAGTGCTGGACCTCAAGTCAGGAAGACTCTTCTTCATGAGTTCAAATCTGGTCTCAACTTCTTACTAGCTATATGATCCTGGGCAAGTCACTTTACCCGGTTTGCCTCAGTTTCCTCATCCGAAAAGTGAACTGGAGAATGAAGTGGCAAACCACTCCAGTATCTTTGCCAAGAAAACCCCAAATGGGGTCATAGAAGAGTCAGACATGATTAAAACGACTGAACAACAACAACAACACAACAACAACAACAACAACAACAGCAACACCCATTATTAGTATGGGCTCTCTCAAGCTCTGTAAGCCAGTCACTAGTTGCCTGCCAGGTTGACTGGGAAAGCCCCTGCTGCTGTGAATCCAAGCACTCCAAATTGCTTCAGAGTACAAAAGCTACTGGAACTGCTGACACAATGAGGCATCACTGAGAATTATATCATCACCGAAGGATAATCATGCTGTGGACTTGAGTACTTTGGGTGTGTGAACCGGCCCCTCGTGCCAAAAGCACATGTATGCATGCATCCCCCCCTCAGCTTCCCAGTACACACACAGATGAAAGTGGAGCCATTTTCTTTTTATTCTGAGACTCAGAAAAAGGGCAGAAAAAATGAACTTCTCTTCTCGGGATCCTTTTTGGGACCTCCCACCTGAACGGGGCTGTTGAGTTTTCTTTTGGCAAATGATGTTGATCAGGAAGTCAGAAATCCTTGTGGGATAACCCCAAATCAGCAGTCTCTTCCTCATGTACGCTCTCTGGGTGCTGTGCCTTAAAAGAGATGTCCTAGTGACAGGCAGGGGGTGATACAGCCAGAGACTCAGCTTCACACGCAGTTTGAGTCAATACCTTGAATCAAGCAGGTGAAAAGAGATTTTACTTTTTCTTCAACATGTTGGAGCCTACTTAGAATTGCCATTCAGGGGAGGGGAAGATGTTGAGACTTCTAAAGTAAGATGGGGTGGGGGGTATCTAATTTACTCCAAATAGTCAATAATCACATACTCAAAGATAGACATACAATCACACAATGGTTAAGAAAAAAAAAAGAAAAGAAATCACAAGCCTGAGCTGTTTCTGTGGCACCAGGAATACATGTTATAATCTATGATTAAGTTCATTTGGGCCTACAGTTAGCTGTCCTTGTGCTTGGCAACCAGCCACCACTGAAGGACAGATGGGGAATAAACACCATTAGGGTTTTGATAAGTGTTTGTTTTCTTTAGGCATTAAGACTAAGAAAAATAAAGTGGGGAGGGTATCAAACCCCAGAAAAAGCCTTTAAAAGGTTTCCCTTTTGATTCTTTTATGGGCGTCTATTTATAACAGCAACGAGTCAGGACAGAGGAGACTTCAAGGGACCCTTGGACACATTCTGCCAAAAACTTACATTTAAGTACTTTTTTTTTTCTAATGGGTAAGAGGCATTACCTTTTATTATGTCTTAAACCAGTGAGAGGAAGTTATGTGTATAAAGCAACGTGTTTCTGCCGCCTGTTGTCTTTTTTCCTAATCCCTACAGGGGATCACCCAGGAGTGATGCTCTCCATAACTTTCTCTGTCTGGGCAACGTTTGCATGAAAGGAGAGGGATCTTAGTGCGGGTCATTAGAGATGATTCACAATCACTTTTTTCCCCTACATCCATTTTATATGCTGTCATTCTTCTCGCTTATATCTTTGCTGTTGTTGCAATCCAAGTTTGTTAGACTGATTTATTCAACCCCTGCTGTGTGTTCAGGCCTGGAAGTAGATAAAGGAGGGGATCAAACAATATAAAACATGGTCCTTGTCCTCTAGGACTTTATAACTTAGTTGGGGAGGCAAGTCTAATACATGCAAAATAGAAAACAATACAATGTAATTCTGTGCCAAATTTTCTGGAGCGTGTTTGATCCCTAACATCCTTTCCAGGACTAGATCTATGATCTTTATGACTTTAAGAATAACAATAATAGGTAGCATTTCTTATTTGAGTCTCACAACAATCCTGGGAAGCAAATGGGTATTATTATCCCCATTTTACAGGAGATGGAAATTAAGTGACTTGCCCAGGGTCACACAGCTAATAAATGTCTAAGGCTGGATTTGAACTCATGTCTCTTTTGACTCCAGGCCCAGTGCTCTATCTACTGCACTACTTTTAAGTTTCTACTTTGTGTACATGAGTGCTACAAAAGGAAATAAAAGACAGAATCTCTGTCTTTGTATTACCTTTACCTCCTTGAACCTCAGTTTTCTCATTTAAAAAATGGGAATAAGACTTAAACTGACTATTTCATAGTATAGTTCTAAGGAAAATGCTTAATAATCAATAAAGTCCCACATGAATGTGAATCATCATTTGAAGGACTTGTACTTTAATTAATAGCTGGAAATGACTTTAGAGATCATCAGGTCCAAGTCTGTCAAGACCACTGATGTCCATTTTACAAGTGAGGAAACTGAGACTCAGGGATGCTAAGTGACTTGCACAAGGTCATTCAGCTTATAAGGGCCAGAGGCAGCATTCAAACCCAGATCTTTCTGATTCTGAGTCCAGCTCTCTAGCCACTATAGCACACTGCCTATCAGATTAGAGCCAAGGTGATCGGGGACGCCAGTGGTAGGAACAGAGGGTTCTAGATCACATCCTGGAGGTCATTAGTTTTGGTGGTGTTTGGAAATGGGCTTGCTTCCATCTTTGTGGGAACACTGTGGGATGGGACTATGAATGATAACTGGTCCTAGTGTTCCAGGGCCTACTGCAACTCATCAATGGCCAAGCAAAAGGGCAGCAATAAATTGAGTACTCCAGGGTACATCAAAGTTGAGCTGCTTTGCCTCCTCCCTTTTCTTCGAACTCATCGTTGAAAGGGCCTGATCTGTTGCAGACACTGTGTATACAGAATGACTTGGCAGCTACGGCTTCTTATGGAAGCATGGAGGAGGGGAATAGTTATTGTATGACTCCACCTATGCTGGTTTGCTTCCAGACTAAGGATGCTTCCAACACAGCTGTGAGGAAGATTAGGGAGTGTGATAGGGAACTGTAATTGGAAGAAGTGGGGAACAAAAGTTAGTCTCTGGGCCTCTCGCTCAGAGACTGTTTCAGTGGACCACGTACAATTGTTTTTGGAGGAAACAAAGATGACCACTCATTAGAAGAAAAATAAAAGGCCCCACTGTTTCCCACCAGCCATCCAGGAAATACAAAATCAACCAGGGTTGGAGTTCTATAGTTCAGTCTTTCCTTCCATCTGCAGCAGCATTTCATGCCAGTTGGATTACTTATGTGGGGAAAGGGATCAATTAAAGGAAAACCACAGTAGAGAGCACATTTAAGAACAAAATTCTTTCTTCTTCACTGTTTTTGTCCCTTTGGTTCTTTCCTTTGCTTTGGTTCCTGGTTGCTTTAGCAAAATTAAAAAACAAACAACTTCGAGCATCTCGTTGTGCTTTTAGCCCTTTGTGAATTGATGGGACACTAGACTAAGGAAGAGCTTGCTCTGGGATAAAAGAGAAATCTGAAAAGTCCATCTCCTATCTTAAAGTCAGACTCTGAGAACTGAATAAAGACATAGTCAAGAGCCTGAGGTCCGTGTCTTATGAACAAAGACTGAAGGAACTGGGTGTGTTTGAAAGGTCAGGAGAAAGCCTAAGAGTTGTTCTCAAGTTCCCAAAAGATCATTGTGTGGTCAAGGAATTAGATTTATGCTGTTTGGCCCCATAACATAGTTAGAGAAAAATGAGTGGAAGTTGTGGCTGTTGAGTTGTTTCTGTCGTCTCTGTCCTTCCAAAGTTTCTTACTCTTCATGACCCCATTTGAGGTTTTCTTGACAAAGATGCTAGAGTGGTTTGCCATTTCTTTCTTTCAGTCCATTTTACAGATGGGGAAACCAAAGCAAACAGGGTTAAGTGACTTGACCAGAGTTACATAGCTAGTAGAAGTTATAAAGAGCCAAATTTAGGTTTATGAGGGGGGAAAGGTCAATTTAATTCAACAAGCCTTTATTAAACACCACCTAGGCACTGTGACAGACAATAAAAACAGAAAAACAAAATCATCCGCATTCTCAAGATGCTTGCTAATAGGATGATAGAACCAGAATTGAATGGACTTCCTAGACCATCTAATCTCATCCTTCTCATTTCCTCCATGAGGAGGAAACTGAGGCACAAGGTACTGAGTACAAGATGGGTCAATGACTTGAAAGAGGTCACCCAAGTCATCAGAGCTGGATTGGAACTTAGGGTCTTCTCACTCTAGAGTCAATACTCTTTCTTTGGCACATTCCAATGTGAGATGTGTTCTCACTCATGATCCTCAAATAAAGATTGGATGATCACTTGTCATTTGGAGTTGGTATTCTTTTTCATTGATGAATTCAGCTATAACACTGATGCCCTTTCCAATTTGGATTTTTAAAAAAAGTCTGTGACTGAGGAAGAAAGATATCTCACATGTTCTTTGCTTAGTCTAGTAAACCATCATGACATTCTTCCTTTTGGCCTATTTCCACCTGAAACAATTTAAACCTACTTCCTCTTGTTTTGTGAAGGTGGAGACATAATTTTCATTATATCTAGTATAATCTCTACAGGGGAATAATTCTATGTTGGGCAAAATCACTTCACCTCACTGAATCTCACTTTATTAATTTGTACAATAAAAGGGCTAGACTCTAAGGTTTCTTCTACCCATAAAATTCTATGAATAAATGTAATTACACTTTGCAAAAATACAAATTAATTTCCTTGAGGATAGAGGCAATGTGGTATAGTACAGAGGTGATAAATACATGGTTGGGAGGCTGTATGTGGCCCAATAACACTTCTGAATACAGTAGCAATCAGATTAAAATGTAATAAGAAAATATTTAACAAGATAAATACAAATAAAGCAAAATGTACAATATTACACTTTAAAACTGAGTCAATATGCAGCTGGTAGGGATCCTTATGGATGAATTGGTGGCCACTGTTTCAGTTTGCTTTTGGTGCCACTGTTGTATGGGATAAGAACACTGGTTTGGGGGTCAAAAGACCCAACTTCAAATTCAGTTTCCCCCCTCATATCAAACCTAACTTTGGCTCTTTATAACTTCTACTAGCTATGTAACACTGGGCAAGTCGCTTAGCCTTGTTTGCCTCTGTAAAATGGCAAGTCAATTAACTTCACTTAGGCCTCACTTTCCTTGCCTCAACTAGACTAAACTCTACAGTTATAGGATCATAGATTTAGGGATAATAAGGACCTTAAAAGATCATCTAATTCAGTTGCTTTCTTTTCAAGGAAACAGGCCCAGAGAGGTGGTAAGTAGAACTTGAACCCAAGTCTTTTGATTCTAAAGCCAGTATATTTTCCAGTGCATAGCAATGCATGTCATTCAACTATAAAATCCTGTTATATGGGTACAAAGGAGAAAGGGCTGGATTTTGATGTAATGCTTAATATATTTTTAAATATTTAACCTATTTTCTTGTCTGTGTCTTAACAATGATTTTTAATGGGAGTGTTTGTTAGAACTAATTTCTGCTCCTCAGGTAATTTCCTTTCTTCCTTTCTTATCTCTTAACTGATTCTTTTCATATCTTTTTGTGTATTTCAACACTATAGATAAAGTTTCCTCCATATCTGCAATCATTACTTTTAAGTTAGGTGAAAGAAAGTAGAGAGAGAAGAATGTTAGACACCAGATTTATTCTGTAGATGAGGAGGTGGAATATACACCAACAATCCATTTTTATTAGCTTATCAGATGGTAAGCTTCCCAGATTTTGCATTTTCTTTGTTCTTATCCTAGGAAAAAGAAATATTTCTGCCACGCCTTAGTTTGCTTCTTTCTTCCTCTCCTGCCCTCCTCCTCACCAAATTCTAATAAAACTTCCTTTGTTTTTAATTAAAAAAACAAAAACAAAAAAATCCCCTAGCTTCTAGAAAGCCAAGGTAACTAACTACCAAGGATCATACTAGGATTTAGAAAACAGTTGCAAAAAGAACCAATCTTTTAAAAATTAATGTTCAGGGGCGGCTAGGTGGCGCAGTGAATAGAGCACCAACCCTGGAGTCAGGAGTACCTGAGTTCAAATCCGGCCTCAGACACTTAGCACAAAAACTAGCCGTGTGACCTTGGGCAAGTCACTTAACCCCAACTGCCCTCCAAAAAAGCAAAAAAAAAAAAATTAATGTTCAGTCAGGCCTGGTGGCTAACATATGTAATTCCTGCTATTTTGGCAAGGTGAGACTGGTAATCACATGGCTGAGCTCAGGAGTTCTGAGCTACTGTAGGTTAAAGCTGATCAGTTGCTTTCACTAATTTGGGCACCAATGAAATGGAGCCTATGGAGGGGGGAGGAGAGGGGGGACACTACCCCTCCTAAGGAAAAGAGATCTGGACCAGTTCAGAATTAGAGCAGGTCAAAACTTCTGTGTCTGATAAGCAGTGGGGTCAGGCCCATAACTGTCTACTATGCTTGGTTGAGATAAGGAGCCCCATTCTCATAAAATAAGACAAAATTAAGGTTCAGGATGAAGGTACGTGGTGTATATTTAACCATTTTGCTATCTGACTTCTGTTCTAAACACCCTATTGAAATTTCTCCCTCATATATCACTAGTTGGCAAACACAGACTTTTTTAGTACTCCTCCTTCCTGATCAGCCTATTCCTGTTGACCACCTCTTTCTTTTGAATACTGTCTTTTCCCCTGGCTTTCATTAAACAGTCTTGTCTTGCTCTCTCTGTCTCTCTTTGCCTCTGTCTCTCTTTCTTCCCACCCCCTCTCTCTTTCTCTGTCTCTCTCCTTTGTCTCTGTTAACTCTCCTTCCTTCTCTAGTCCCTTGTACAGAGTAATTTCCCAAGGTTCTGTCCTCATCTCCCTTCTGATTTCCCTCTACACCCTCTCCTGTGGTGCTCTTATCTGTTGCTTATGGCTTCAGCCATCATCTCTAGGTGAATGGTGGCTTCCAAATATAAATGTCTGACCTAGTCTTTCTCCTGAGTTCCAGACCTGTATTCTCAGCATCTCTACCTGGATATTCCTTTGGAACCCTAACCTCTAAAAATGAATTCATTTTTCTCCCTTAAAAACTTATCTCTCTCTTGATGATTTATTTCTGTAAGTGGTACCATTACTCTCTTTGTCCCTTGGGTTCAAAACCTTGAAATAATCTCTGACTCTTCCTCCTTCCTTGCTTCCCCAGAGTCAATTCCAGCTGCCAAATTCCTTTGGTTAAAGTTTTTTAGTTTCTCTTGAATGTGTCTCTGCTTTGCCATTTCCATAGCCCTCACTTTAGTTCAAGTCTTCATTATCTCTCACCTGGAATATTGCAGTGACTTCACAAAGAAGCTCCAATCCTCCAATCCTCTAGTCCTTCCTACACACCACAGTGAATTAATCTTAGTCTTCCTAAACTACATGTCTGCTTAAGTTCCTGCTATGTTCTAAAACTAAATAAAGCCTGAACTCTTCAGCATGGCATTCTAAGCCCGCCATACTGTCACTCATCTTTCCAACGTATCTTGCCACTGGATCCAGATGACTCTGGAGGAGAAAGTGAGGCTGGTGACTTTGCACAGCCCTACCTCACTTAAATCCAATTCATTTGCATGTCATAGCATTGCCTCCTGAGGTCATGGCCTGTCTTTGAGAATGAAGAAGGAACAGCAACAACAGATGTAGTTCAAAAGAGTGGAAAGGAACAACGGACTTAGATTTAGAAGGCATGGGTTCAACTCTTGCCTCTGTCATCAGCTAACTATATGATATTAGGCAAATAATTTAACCTTTCTTAAATTTCAGTTTATTCAACTTTAGAGTGGGCTGCAATTGCTTTGTAAACTGCAGAACATTCTATTATTATTACTATTATTATATTATATAATATACATGACATATATATTATTAATATTTCCCACTACTTCCCCTTCATGTATTCTCTAGCTAAAACAAATTTACTCATTGTTTTCAAACAGTATCTTGTTCTTTCCTACCTTGCACCTTTGATTGTGCGGGTTGTCAAGTCTGACTCTATGCAGCCCCATGGACTTTGTCCATGAGATACTGGAGTGGTTTGCCATTTCCTTTTCTAATGTGTCTCCATTTTACAGATGAGGAACTGAGGCAAATAGGGCTTAAGTGGCTTGCCCAGGGTCACACAACTAGGAAGTATCTGAGATCAAATTTGAATTCAGGTCTTCCTGCCTTTGACCCAGTGCTCTATCCATTGTACCACCTAGATACCCCTATTCATAATGCCCTTCCCTAGAACCCACTTGAAATCCTATCATTATGTCAAATATACCCTCCATAAACCTTACCTTGTACTCTCCCTTTTCTGAACTTCAATGTAACTTTTTTTTGTTGTTTTTCTTTTAACTCTTACCACCTCTAGTTTTTTTTTTAGTCATTTGTATTTCTGCTTTTACTTCTACTATTAGATATTAGGTTACTGAAGTCTGGGGGCATCATCTTCTTTATTTTTTGTATCCTTCTTAGGTTAATGTGTGTCATGCTTATTGTTTGTCCTTTGTTCTTGAAGAGGACCAATGGTGTCACAAGGATGATGTCTTGACTTGCGTGTGACTTGGATTTAAGGGAGGCAGAGCTACACTGAGTCATCAGCCTCACTCTCTCCTCCAGAGTCATCAGACTGCAGCAGCAACACAAAAGTCAAGATGACTGGCGATGGCCCAGTGTGTAATACTTATTGAATGAATGAAATGAATGAATGTAATTTTGTCTTTAACACTTACTGCCCAGTGACTCATTTTAGATCATACTGATTTGTTGTCTTGTCTGGTTATGTTTCATATCTTGTTATATTTCTGTTCTCTGCAAGATCATTAACTCCTTCAGGTTGAAGAATACTTCTTTTGTATTGCAGCAACCAGTATACTGCTATGGTAAATGCTAGGTACTTAATAATGTTCAGTGGAATGCTATTGAATAAAAAGTTGGAGGTGGTAGGAGGAATCCTGTGGTTAATTCACAATATAATCTTGTAAGACATTCCTCTTTCAGTAGTTTCTAATTAGTAAATTGGGAGAGCTTCAGCAGATATTTGAAGACATTCTCGGAGAGTTTTTGACCGACTAGGTTAGTTATATGTAAAGAAATAAACCTAGGGGTAGTTTATCAAGAGTAAATATAATACACTTTCCAAAGTCTTCCTTTGAACATTGAAAGGGGTAGAAACTTCAATAATGATTTTGTTTTTTAAAACTCAAAAAATTGACATATTTTGTTTTTATATTAACTTTAATCCCAAATATATCTTTCCCCAATCTCTACTCAGTGAGCCATGCCTTGAAACGAAAAAGAACAAGGATACTGAGTTAAAAAACTGAGTTCATCTAATTTGAGGTATCCAAGAGGCAGCTGGTGATGCAAGACAGGAACTTAGAAGAGGGATTAGGCCTGTATGCATTATACATATGTACATTAATATGTGTATGAGTGTTGTAATATTTTTTTCTGAACTGTTTTTTTCTTTTTTTTATTTCAAGAGATGGCTCATTGAGGGGAATGGATATATTTGGGAATAAAGGCAATATAAAAGGAAAATATACAAATTTTTAAAAGTGAACATACACATGTATTGGGGGCAGCTAGGTGGTACAGTGGATAGAGCACTGGGCTTGGAATCAGGAAGACTCATCATCCTGAGTTCAAATCTGGCCTCAGATGCTTACTAGCTCTCTGATTCTAGGCAAGTCAATTAACTCTGTTTGCCTTAGTTTCTTCATCTACAAAATGAGCTGGAAGAAAGAAATGGCAAACTACTCCAGTATTTTTCCCAAGAAAACCCCAAGTGGGGTCGTGAAGAATTAGACGTGACTGAAAAATGACCCAACAGCAACATGCAGACATATACACACAAATGTATGAATCATTCACATAGAGATGAAAAATGAACCCAGGGGAGCTGGTAAGGTTACCTAGAGTGATAGTGTAGAGGGAGCAGTGGAAAGGGTATATGGCAGTGCCTTGGGGGACACCCACAGTTAGCAGGAATGCTAACTGAGAAAGAGTGGTCAGACAGGTAGAAGAAGAAACAAGGGAGGGCAGTTCTACATCCTGCAGGGAAGTCCAGAAGGATGAGGACTGAGAGAAACCTTGATTATTGGTCACTTAAGAGAGAGAGGTTTCAGTTGAATGATGACAAGGTGAGAAGCCACACTGCATAGGGTTAAGAAGAAAGCGAGACTTCTGCTGTAGTTGCCATTGGGGCTACAGAAGTGCCTCAGTCAGGGCTATCTGGTACCTCGTGGTCGTGGACCTCAACAAGGCCCACAAAGTTACCAAAAATATTTCAAAGCCGCAACACTGCTGCTGCCCTTAGTGCTTGACCAAACACACAAAGTTTGTGAGAGATATGATCCGGGAGGTGTGTGGATTTGCCCCTTATGAAAGGTGGACCATGGAATTGTTTAAAGTCACCAAAGATAAGGGAGCCCTTAAGTTCATCAAAAAAGGGTGGGAACTCACATCCCAGCCAAAAGGAAGAGAGAGGAGCTCAATGATGTCCTGGCTGCCATAAGGAAGGCTGCTGCCAAGAAGGACTAAACTGGACTCTGCCAACCTTCCCCACTTAAACAACAAAGATTTGACAAATTAAAAAAAAAGAAGAAGAAAGTGAGAGAAAAGGGACTGGAAGCTTGAACTGTAGATAGCCTTCTCAAGAAGTTTAGTCACAAAATGGTGTGGAGATATAGGGTGATAGCTAGAGGGATGTTAATCAAGTTAAGGGTTTTTTAAGGATGGAAGAGACATGAGTGTGTTTGGAAGCAGCAGGAGCTGGTAGGTAGATATTAAAGACTGGTGAGAGAGAAGGATTATAGAAGGGACACTGATGGAGAAGACAGGATGGAATGGGATCATTTGTGCAAGTAGAGTGTTTTGCCTTGGAAAGGAGAAAGTGTGGCTCTTCATGTGAGACCAAACTGATGGAGGAGATAGAGACAGAAGGCATCTGGATGATGTGAGATGGGAAAGGGAGAGAAGAGGGAGTTCTCTTCAAATGGCCTCAATGTTTAAAGTGAGATATTAATCAAGGTTCTTAGCTGAGATGGTGAGGTGAGAGGGAACTATGGGATGTTTGAGAAAGTATGGAAAGTTTCAGAAAATTGGTTGTGGTGAGTAGGATAGTAAATTGATTAGGGAGGTAAAAGGAAGCATAAAATTACCCAACTCTCACCTCTTTTGATTCATATTACATATTTTTTACATGATTTGCTTGCTTAGCTTTGCATCGATCCATATAGATGTTTTCATCTTTCTCTGAATTCTTTAGATTCCTGATTTCTTTTGACACAATAATGCCCCATTTACATTCATGTATCATAGTTTGTTAAGCCTCCTCCAGTCACTGGGCATCTTTACTTTGTTTCCGTTTCTTTGGTATCACAAAAAGAGTTGTTTTTGTTTTGTTATAATTTTGTTGTGTATAGGAACTTGCTGTATCAATCTGGCAATGGGATTTCTAGGTCAGAGGACACAGACATTTTAGTCATTTTACTAACATAATTAAAAATGTTTTCTAGCATGACTGAATTGATTTACAACTAATAATGCTTTTTTCAGAAAGGGAGTTGGTTACAAAAACAAGGAGCCCTAATTCATCAGAGATCCACAAAGCTGCAGCTACCAGTCTTTAGAAGGAGATGAATTAAAAGGCATTTACTAAATTATTCAGATATTTATGTTCACCAATTAAGTCCTGGAACATAATTTGCCAATAATGGAAGTTACATAATATTCAAATAACAATTTATTCATAATATTCAAATAACAATTTATTCATAATATTCAAGTAACAATTTTTAGAAAGTCTGGAGAATAACACATTTTAGAAACAAGTGTCACATTGAAGCTAGACCCAGGTGGCCTGTATAGTGAGATCACAGCCAGAGGTAGAAAAAGCACTTCCAAGGTTGCTTGGCCTCTCAGTAAACCAATTAGAAATTGAGGAATAAACTATGTTCAGGAATAAACTACTTCCATTTCCACAACTAATTATAACACATATACAAGAAAAATACAATTGCGAAAAATCACTGATCAGTTTGTAGAATCAGCCAGTTGAGGCCTCATGTGTTATTTAAGACACAGTCAGTCTCTGGCTTCACAGCTACAGATGAGTGTTTCTTTTTTTTTTTTTTTTTTGCTTTTTGGAGGGCAGTTGGGGTAAGTGACTTGCCCAAAGTCACACGGCTAGTTGGTGTGTCAAGTATCTGAGGCCAGATTTGAACTCAGGTCCTCCTGACTCCAGAGCCGGTGCTCTACTCACTGCACCACCTAGCCACCCCCCCAGATGAGTATTTCAACTGTCTTAATTCCTGTGTGAAAATGCTCTATTGAAGTCTGGAAGTCAAGTGATTAATCAGCTCTTACATAAACCAAACACATAACTAGCTTCCTGAGTGTGTAGCAACTCAAGGAAGATGAGGATTCCAATGTTTGTTTCAGTGGTTATGCCAGCAGAGAAAGAAGCCTGGGAGGATACTTGCTAAAGTTGGCAGCACTCAGAAGGGATCAATGAAATTGATTGGTACAGTTCACTTTTGCAAAGGGCCAAATGACAGGAGACTGAGATCTCAAATCAGAAAATCAATAGTACAAATCAGGTTTCAGAAAGTCTGGCTCTTGGAAATTAGAAGGTCATACACATTTGAAATAAGCATTAAAAAAAAAGAAAAAAGACCAATAATAACAGGAATTGGGGTGAGGAATATGAGCATTTAAAATAGCTAAAACCGCAGAAGAGGAGTGTCCTAGGGACACAAGTGTCTCAGGGTCAAATAATCATCTATATACACCACCACCACCACCTAAAAACACCTGTTCTCTTTGTTAGTATGTCCTGTTTTTATTATTTTTTTTTCCAGATTGCTTAAGCCGCCACAGAGAGCTACCAGTCAGATGCAGCTGAGGCAACAAGGCTGGGTGGTCTAGGAAGTGGGAATCTGAAGACCTGTATTCTAATCCTTCCTTTGACCTTGACTTGATCATTGACCTTGGATAAGATGTGATTTCTCAGGTTCTCCAATTTGTTGTCTTTAGGAAGGTAACATTTACAGACTCCATTTCCAGGACTCAATTTCCCCATTTACAAATTAAGTGGGTTAGACCAGGTCATATCTAAGGTCCATAACAACTCTTTGATTCCCTATGGTTTGTTCATTCCTGTGTGTAGTAGAAGGAAGAATTGCTATAGTCCTTTGCTGGTGGCCTGGGTTAGTTCTTTGCCCTTAAAGGTACTGAGACTTAATTAGCCCGTGGGACCAAAGACTTGGACCATTGGTGTCTCTTCTTAACTGAGTGTCAAAAGCTATAAGGAACCTCAATTTCTTCTTGATGCTTGGCACCCCTCTGTTTTACACATTTCAATGGCTCTCTATTGCTTCCTAATGTCAAACTCCTTTTCCTAACATTCAAGACTTTCCATAACTTTATATTGTCTTACCTTTCCTACCTTATTTCACCTAACTCCATATTTTAACAAAGTGAGACAACTCTCTGCTTCCTGACCATGTTCTGTGCTCTCATGTGTCTTTGCTCAGGTTGTTACCTGGAGTACCTTTCCTTCTTCTTTTCGTCTATTGAACTCTCAGCCATCTTTGGAAGACCAAGTCTAATAGGACTTTCTCTAAGAATCTTTACCTGGTTGGTAAGGAAAGATCTTCCTCTTCAGATCTCACATAGCATTTTGGTTTGCAATTTTTCCAAAAACACTTATGTTATTCCATGGAGTATTATAATGACCTTATTGCTCCCTTTTCCTGTAGACC
>CM053595.1:188579182-188641678 GCA_028646575.1 Pseudocheirus occidentalis | reverse complement strand
CCTGGGATCAAGCAGACCCTTCTGTTTGGTATTTAAAGTTCTTTATAAGCTAGCTCCTTCCTGTCTTTACAATCTCCTTGTATGTACTCCCTTCCATGCACTATATTTACAGGTCCAGGTCTATTGACTTGTTCTTCCTCACTCCACACTGTCTCTAGTCTCTATGTCTTTGTTCATTTCCCCTGCTCCTAGAATGCTTTTTCTCCTCACCTCCTTGGCCTCCTTCAAGACTCATCTCCCAAGCCACTGTCTGCTAGTTGCTTTCCCTCTATGTTCTCTATTCTGTATGTAGCTTGTATAAAGTAAGTTCCTTAATAACAGTGAGTATTTTCACTTTTTCTCTGTATACACAGGAATATGGTCCCTTAGCAAATAGAAAGTGCTTAATAAATGCATGTTGATTGATTGGTAGATCTATGACTTCACTGATATAGGCACACACTCTCACACTGCAGTCACAACCTACTCACATCTTCCCACCTTGTTCAGTTTTTATCTAGGGTCTGCCCACCATGCTGTGGGCCTTCTAAATCTCTTGAAGACTGAGTGGATATCAATGTATTGCTCAGCCTGTTCATCAGTTATCACTCACTCTTCCCATATGAATGGTCCACATCCTTCTCTAGTCATATATTTCTTTGATGATCTCCTTTATGCTCCTTCTTCTGCATTGATCTTTATGAGTTATGTACTATGGAATATTTGTGTCTTTCCCTTTAGGTGACTGATAGCTTTAAGTCTTTGGAGTCTGTGGTACTCACAGACTTACAGCATCATACTGTTGGCAAAAGACAGGCTTTTTATTTCGGGGAACATAGGTTCCCATACATAAATCCAACCAGTACGCGTTCGATTGTGAATACATGGAACCAGTTCATTGAATAATTTCAAAGGCTCTCAAATATATTTACATAAATGGACCATCTCTATAGGCTGTGTATCTAGTTGAATTCCATAGTTTGAATAGTAGACCTTCATTCATTGTTTTTCCAGTGTAGAAAGTGTTTAGTACATTGCCTGGCACATAGGAGGTGCTTAATGAATAAATGCTTGTTTCTTTCCTCCTTCATAGATTATCCGTTTTGTGTGTGGCAGCTAGCTCGCATAGTAGAGAGAGCATTGAACTAGGAATCAGGAAGACCTGGGTTCAAACTTTGCCCCATATATTTAATAGCTGTGTGATCCTGGGCAAGTCTTTCAACTTCTCTCATCTAAAATGATAATATATTAGCATTATGCTTTATTACATGCTATAAAATAATAATTTAATAATAGCACGCATCTTACAGGTTTGTCTCAAGGATCAAATGAAATAATGTATATAAAATGTTTTGCAAACCTTAAAATCCCACACACATGTCTGCTGTTATTGTGATATATAAATATCATTATAATTATTATTATCCAGTGCTTAACACAGTGTCTGGCACATAATAGGTGCTTAATAGATATTTATTGATAGGTATCAATTATTATTGATATAATAATAATTATTGTTGTATATGTAGATTATTTTCATGATTCTTAATTGGATCTATGCCCTGAATGAAGATCACTTCCATTTCTGAAGAATGCCTTCCCTCTCTCTGTCAAACCTGAGTCTGAATGAGGCCTGTTAAATGCATCTTCCACAGTCTCACAAGTATGGTTTAATCCTTTCATAGACTTTAAATCTCTATGACTTGTGCCCAGGTACACCCCTCTCACTCCTTCCCCTCCCCCTGGAACTATACTTACAACTGTAATAGTGATTTCCACTAAGTACCATCATATCTTTATAACTTGGTGGGGGGAAGGAAGAACTCTGTCAGAAAGCCCATTGCTAATTCCACAGGGCACACCCATCAATCTGTAGTTAGTGGGAGGAGCCAGTGATAAGGTTTTGTTTTTTTTTTAAAGATTCTTTTCCAAAGAACTCAGAATGCTGGCCAGTATTTTCTCATTGTTTTCAAATGATCCTTGAGTCATGGAAGCCCAGAGAAGGTCGAATGATTCTCTTAGAAATACACAGCTTATCTCTGGTGGTCTTGAGATTAGCACCCAGATAGAAGGCATGGTGTAATGGAAAGAACTCAAACATGGCATCAGAAAGCCTGATTTGAGAGCAGTGCCTGTCACTTATTAGCTCCATGGGCAAGGAAGCTAACCTCTCTGAGCCTCAGTTTCCTTTCCCTACAAAGGCGGGGGGGGGGGAAATACTGGCCTTATCCCCGTCTTAAGGTTTTTGGTAGGGAATGAACTTTGTAAATTTTAGAGGGCTAACTAGATTTGGGTTATTATTAATTCAGGTCTCCTCTTGACTTCATTGCTCATCATTCTCCCATCGAAACCTAATAAAAAGTTAATAGGAGAGGCAGTTTATTGAATTCCTTTTAGGTCCATGCTTCTCTATCATTTCCCTTCCCACTCTGCCTCTTCTTCCCTCCTTTTAAAGGCAAGTCCCATTTTCTTTTAGGTCATTGGCCTGAACCTTAGGACTGGGAAAACACATTTAGCAGACCTTAGGTCTGTCATGAAAATACAGTGCTCATGCTAATTTTAACAGAATCAGTAAGTCCTCAGTGCTCATTTATATGATTCAGTCATCAGTTATAGCTATCTGGATACCTGTGCAAAAAAAGGGAACATCTGCATCTACCTGGGAGGTCTGCTTGTTATCTGCCCATTGCCCTGAAGCTGAAGGCTATTGTTCTTCCAAAGGAATATGGAACATGGGTCAATTCATGCATCAGTTTACAAGCAGAGTTCTTAGGCATGACTAGCTCTGCAGCTTTCTCCAGTTTCTCACCAGACGAGAGCCCTTCTTCTGTCCTAAGCCAGTCTACCAGCTAGGCAACAAGAGGCTCCTTCATATTTTATTTCTGATCTCCAATTCAATAAGCTTTCCTCTGTATCATTTGAAAAGAAGGATGCTGCCAATTCAGTGCTTGTGCCAGAGCGTCCTGCTCTTTGGTAGGGCTCCATTTTGTGGGGGCAGCTCTTTATCTGGTGGTTTTTGTTTTGCTTACGTCCCCATCAACACCCCACACATACCCTCAGGTTCACAGAGGCGCCACCTCCAATGAGTTTTCCAGGCTGCAGGTGGGGGAGGTAACTGAGCCACGTGAGTAAGATTCTGATATTTAATGTGAAATGAGTTACCTTTGAACAATGTATCCTTGCCTCTGGATTGCTGTGGGCAACTGGGAACATGCTTCACCTGAGTAATGGCATATTGGTAGTAGAAATAAAAGGTGAGTGTTAAATATCATTGGCATCCAGGGGAAGGTTCCTAAAGGATCAGAACCTGGCCCATTCCCTTCCCAGTATATATTGCCTTTCTTTTGTTTTGTCCCCTTCTTAAGGTCGCATTGTAGGTGAAGTACTCTTGGGACCATGAGTGAGATACCTGGGATACAGAAAGCAAAGACAACTAGAGAATTTAAGTTCTTGATTTGGGACAGTGTCTTGGGTTCTTGGTCCTAGTTTTCATTAACCCTATAGGTGAGACCTGTTCTTGAGATTTCATTCCCAAGAGGTTTTTGAAAATCCTTAGGCAAAGTTGTATTTCCATGATACCAGCACAATCTGTGTGAGGTTGTCCTAAGTAAGGACTTGGAATCAGGAAAAACAAAAACCATGGGTCTGATTCCCGGCTCTTCCAGTTATGAGTTAATTAACTTTTGGCAAATCATTTAGACTCTTGAAGCCTCAGTTTTCCCATCTATAAAATGAGAATGATAAAACTGCCTTCTTCACACAATTAGTATGAAGATCAAATGAGGTAGTATGTATATAATTTATTTATGTACCTATTCTCTTCTCTATTAGAACGTAAGCTCTTGGCAACCATAAGGTACTATAAAATGTAAATTATTATTATTACTATTAAAAAATGAACAATTTTAGGCAAAAAATATCTTCCCTTATGTGACCCCAGACACCTGACTTAATGTTTCACAGAATAGAATTGACCAAATTGATAGTTTGTTTCACCAAAATGTAAATGTGGTCAATGTTCCTGGATTATTACCACCTTTATAAGCTATATCATAGGATCTAACATTTGCTTAAACATGATCATTTGGTATTTTCTAACTCCTTCCTGATTGCTAGTTTTGTCCTCCCAACTAGATTATTGCAATAGTTTCCTAATTGGTTTCTTTGTCTCCTGTCTCTCCAACCTGCCTCATCCCTGACCCCTTAAATTCATCTTATCCAACCACCAAATTGATATTCCTAAAGGGCAGTTTTCACCACATCACTCCCTTGCTTGAGAAGTTCTGGGGGTTTTCTATATTTATAGGATTATGTATAAGCTTTTTGACCAGTAGAACTTTTCATAATGTGGTCACAGCTGACCTTTCTAGGCTTATTGAACACGTGGCTCAGTAACTAGAGTACTAGACTTGGAGTTAGGGAGATGAGTTCACAATGCAGCCTCAGACACTTGTCAACTGTATGACTGTCATTTTATTCCTATTTGCCTTAGTTTCTTCATCTGTAAAATGGGGATAACATCCCCTACCTCCCAGGGCTTTTGTAAGGATCCAGTGAGAAAATATCTATAAGAAGAATTTAGCATGGAATCTATTGCATGGTAAGTACTTTATGAATGTTAAGTGATCATTATTATTCCAGTAAGCTACATCCTAGCCAAACTGGACTACTTTGTGCAAGTCAGAGTATTCCATCTCTCCCCTTGTGTCATTTCCAAGACACTTCTCCAGGCTTGGAATGCCCTTGTTCTTCATTGGCATCTCTTAGACTCCTTAGTGTCCCTCAAGTCTTGGCTCCAGTACAACTTTCTCCACAATAACATTCTCAATCCCTCCTCCAACACCTGCACCCAGTTGTTAGTCCCTTCTCCAATCCTGGCCCCATGTTGCTTTTGTGGTTTCTTTGTTTTTGTTTGTTATTTATTGATATTAGTACATATAGTTTCCTTCTAGTAGGATGTAAGCTTTTAGAGGATAGAAAATGTTTCTGATTTTATCTTTGAATCACTAGCACTGATCTAGAAAGGTTAGAGTGGGATAGTAGACAGAGTAACTAGACTTGGAGTTGGGAAGGCCTGAATTCGATTCTTACCCCCAACACGTATTAGCTAGGCATCCCAGGGAAAGTCACGTAACCACTCACTGTTCCAGGAAATCTTCTGGGGCTAGAAATTACAGAGCAGATACAGATCCATTGGTAAAGGAAGCTTCTTCATCGATGCATTCACAGATCCAGTCTAGCCCCAAAGAAACAAACTGGTGCCCCAAACAGCATCTGGCTCATAGTAGGCACTTCACACTTTTGTTAAATGAGTATAAAGAAAGGTCAGAAGAAGCAATACAAAGGCACTCTCAAAGTCTCTCTCAGGATCTTTGGAATTGATTGTGTGACATGGGAGACATTGGCACAGGACCGCCCAGCATGGTGTGCTGATATCAGAGAAGGTGCTGTGCTCTATGAGCAAAGCAGAATTGAAACAGCTCAAAGGAAATGCAGGATGTGAAAATTTGAAGATTCCACCCCAAATGTTCACAAGGACTATTTGTGCCCGACTGGTGGCAAAGCATTCTGAGCTTGTATTGGTCTGATCAGCCACTGTGGGACACATTGAAACTTAAGTACAGTGATGTCATTTTGGTCCTCTTTGGAACAAAGGACAACAACAACAATATGGAAAAGTAAGGCTGTTACCTATCCTTTAAAGCAGCTAATAAGTGATGACCATACAGTAGGTTCTTTGTTTGAGCCACTGCTGATAAACCTCATTGCTGTTTCACAGCATTCCATTTTAAATCAGCCTCAGACCAGTTGGATCTCCCCCCTCCCCCACCATAGGATACAGAGGGTGTTACCTTTTGAAACACGTTGGCATATGCCAAGTAAGTGGAAAGGACTGCTTTTCTTTATAATGATGCTTTCACATTCCTTTTTTTTATTGGCAGAACATCACAACATGCTTCATGTTGCAATAGGCAGTATTTTCCTTCCTGTGCTAATGACCTGATTTTTATCTCTACAAAGTAATATCTTGTGGATTCATAGAATCACAGAATTTTAGAGCTGGAAAAGATTTCAGAAGCTTATTAGGAAAAAAATCATACATGGAAAAATAATTCACTCTAAAATATATTTAACAAGTGATTATCTAGCCTGTGCTTGAAGAGCTTCAGTGAAGGTGAGCCCACCACCTCCCAAGGCAGACCATTCCAGTTTGGGGATAGCTCAAACTATTAGAGAGTTTTCTCCATCTCCATTTCATCCATTGCCACTTGGCATCTTCCACCCGTTGGTCCTGGTTCTATTCTCTGGGGCCCAGCATAATTGACCTAATCCATCTTCCAAATGATAGTTCTTTAAATACCAAAAAATAGCTTTCCAATTTTTGATGTCTCCTTTTCTCCTTCAGCTGATGCTTATATGGCACAAACTCAAAACATCAACTCAACATTCATTTGATCATGGATCCCCAAACCTTTCATCTTATGATGTTGCTGAGGTCTTCTATGATCCTGCCATGTTCTTTCTGATCCCCCATCCCCAATACACCTTATGTTCCTACTGCAGAGGCTGCTGTAGTCTTGCTGCTGCAGTCTTGCTTCTCTCTACTCCCCTCAACGCTAAATTGTGTTTGGAAGCTTGCAATTCCCAGTCTTCTTTTCATGATCTCAAATAAGATAACATTCTTACAGCTTATGCTGTCCTTATATACTTTGCAATCTGGTGACATTGGCTTCCATGTTGTTCTATGCATGCAAAGTTCCATATCCTGTGTCCAGGTATTTTCACTGGCTGTCCCCCATGCCTGATACTCTCTCTCTCCTCTCTGTTGCCTCTTGACTTTGCTGACCTTCAAGTCTCAGTTAAATCCCTACCTTCTAGAAGAAGCCTTCTCTAGTCCTCCTTAATCTTAGTGTCTTCCCTATGATATTATTTTCAGTTTATCCTTGTATATATTCTGCATATGCATAGATGTTTGGGTGTTGTCTTGACCCTGATGGCCTCCTTGAGAGTGGGACTCTTTTTGGTCTTTCTTTGTAGCCTCAGAACTTAACATAGTACCTGACACATAGTAGGTACTATTAATAAACTCTTACTAATTGACTAACAACTTTAAATGCCAGGTGAAGGCATTTATATTTTAGCCTAGAGGCAATGAGGAGCCTCTGAAGGTTTTTGAGCAAGGTAATGATTGTTAGGCTTATGTTTCTGGAATATTGTCAGCTTTGTGGAGGAGGGACTCGGAATGCTTCAGGATCTTTTTGAGACAGAAAACAAAACAAAACAAGACTAATCCATGAGACAAACCAGTACCTCATGTTTTGCTCAGTGAGTCTCAAAGTCTTGAACAAAGGAATTCTCTTCTCTGGTTCCTCTTTTCACCATATCTTCTTAATTGATACTTATCACTAACTTCTATAACAGTTGCTGTCGTCTATGGGTGTGAGAAAGGAAAAAAAATTAAAGAGGCACAAACATTCATCCTGGTGAACACTATAACTACTGTGGGTTATGACTTATGACTGTTGGAAAGAAAGATTAGAATTTCAAACAGGATGATTTTTTGTGAATCTCCTGCAAGGTCAGAGGTGCAAGGTGGGCATGTATGAATGGCATAGGATCAGGAGAAGAATGGAAATTGCATTGAGATTGTTTCCTTAACAACAGACATCTAGTCCATTATGACAAAAAATTGATAGAATCAGGGAGACCTAGGTCTGAACCCTGACTCAGATGCTCAAAGTCGTATCACTTCTCTTAGTCCCATTTTCCCTATCTGTAAAATGGGGGTGTTAATCCCTATAGTACCTACCCACAGGGTGGTTATGAGGCCTGAATGAGATGATGTCTATAATGCAATTAGCAAAACTTAAAAAGAATGATGTGTGGTTTTTAGTAGGATGATTTCCATACACCAAACCTTTCCTTTTTGGTAGGACTTGCTATAGTTTGAGATCCACTGGGACATAACCTTCAAAAACACACATTCACATCTATGTCATGATGAGGCAATTATAATAAGAATATGATCAATTTATTTGGTGGTTTACTCTTTTCTAAGTGTTTTCACAACCATGATCTCATCCCATCCTCCCATAATCCTATGGGGACCTCCTGGGCCAATTGTCCCACCCTTTAATCCTTCTTCCCCCTCTGCCCTACTCCTGATCTCATGGACTGGCAAGGAACAGGAGCTGAATTTATGCCATAGCTTGTACAATTATGAATGCTCGGATCAAGCTTTCTTGTCCACTGGATTTTCATTTCTGAGTCCTTTCAGGTCAAAGAAGAGACATCTCTCCATTCTCATGGCTTAACTCTAGAGGTAGAATTTACCTCAATGACTCCTATGATAGACATGTGATTACTTGTCCTGGAGAAAAGTAATGCATGTGTCTAAAGGTTTCAGGGCCAGAGAAGAGGCCGCCAGTACATTCAGATTGCATTGCCATACATGAGATCATTATTGCTACAGTGTTGAACCAAATGCTTCATTCAGAGCTAAAAGTTTCTATTTCCCCTTACTACCATCCTTTCTACCTGGAATTCTCTTCCCTATTTTCTCTTCTATGTCCTTTTATCCCAAATAGGTTGATAATGCACTGTCACAGGTATACATCTTTGGGGATCCCTTGTTCAATAAGAGAGAGGGGAAGAGAGGAAAGTGCTTAATATGTTGTACATTGTTAGCCTCATTGTTCCCCTTGGAGTAGAATGGCTCAGGGTATCCCATTCTTAGGTGATTGGCTCATGCTATGGCTGAAAATATAGTTCTCCAACACTCTTAAAATAATGAGGAAATTGCCTCAATGAGACACACATTTCTGGTTTGGAGTATCTCATGTGTGGGGAGAGGTTTGGTCACTATTTGGTAGGTAAAATTTATGATATCCAGAGTCTGCTCCTAAGAATGATTGACTGGCTGCACAGTTAACAAATTGTGGACCCTTATGGCATGTTATACAGGAAATAAGAGAGTTATATAGTTTAATGAGTGAATTACAGGCCTTTCAATTCTGGGGACTATTCAGTCATAACCTGGGGTAAAAGGAAATGAGGTCAGCAATGTGAGCCTAGCTTCTTGTGGACAGTCACTCACATTACAGCATTCAGACTCAGGGTGATGAATTATCCCTTCTTTCACTGGGGAGGATGAAATTTCTTTAGGTAAGGTAAGAAATACAAAGGTCCTGGTACCATTCAGATGTGGAATGCTCCTGAGGTTTGATTAGCACAGGGAATAGGTCTTTCTTTCCTTTTAGAAACTATACTCCTTTTGCCCTGAAGGCTCCATATTGGGGCACTTTACAAATTTATCAATTTAATGGTCAGAGTTGCTCTCTCTCTTTTTTTAGCTTTTTTTTTTTTAAAGATAAGAAAGTTGGGGGTGGCTAAGTGGCACAGTGAATAGAGCACCGGGCCTAAAGTCAGGAGGACCCAAGTTCAAATGTGACATCAGACACTTAACCCAAAAAACTAGCTGTGTAACCTTGGGCAAGTCACTTAACCCCAATTGCCCTACCTTCCCCCTCCAAAAAAAAAAGAAAGCAAAAAACCCGAAAACAAAGAAAAAAGGATAACAACTTACTTGATAGTTAGATGACATAATAGAGAAATGGATTTGAAATCAAGAATATCTCAATTCAAATCCTGCCTTAGAAACTCACTAGATGTATGACCTTGTTCTAGTCACTTAATCTATCTCAAGTTTTCTCATCTGTAAAATAGCATTTACTTAGAAGAGGACAGGAACACTTTCTTTTTTCCTTCCTTCCTTCCTTCCTTCCTTCCTTCCTTCCTTCCTTCCTTCCTCCCTCCCTTCTTTCCTTCCTCCCTCCCTTCTTTCATTCCTTCCCCCAGTACTCTTTATAGTGCCTGAAACATAGCTGATGCTTAATAAATGTATAATCATATAATAAAGTTCTTTTAAGGACCAAATGGGATAGCACATGTAAAGAACTTTGCAAACCCTAATGTGTCATACAATGTTAGCTATCATGATGATGATGATGATGATGATGATGATGGCTGAATGACATTCATCTGATTCAAACAAAGGAACTTAAGTATCTTTCCTTTAGGAGAGAGTTAGGCACATTTAGAATACATGGAAGAATGAAAAACATGGCCATCAATTGGTATTGATATCCCAAGCATCCCAGTGATGGGATAAAGCATATTAACTATGAAGAAATCCATAGGGATAATATTGCAAATGGAAATTATTTGAGATGAGGACACAGTAGAGGGAAAAATATTGGAGGCAAAATCATATTTCATCATCTGCAACCTTCTGTCTTACCTCAATAAACTATAGTTAGAATTAATATGATACTTTACAGTTTGCAAAGGTCTTTAAAAATATCATCTCATTTCAACCTTATAGTAATCCTGGGAGAAATGTGCTATTGTTATCTCCATTTTACAGATAAGGAAACTGAGGTACAGAGAGAAGTTAAGTGACTTGCTCCGGGATATAGAGCTGGTAAATGTCTGAGGCTAGATTTGAATTCATCTTTTCCTCATCCCAAGTCCAACATTATTACTCACTGAACTACCTAGTTGCCTCAATTAATCAATAAGTATTTATTAAGTATCCTCTATGTACAAGGCACTGTGTTAGGCACTAGGAACACAAAGATGGAAGGGAAACAGCTCCTGACCTCAAAGAGCTACCATTGTCTTGCAGAAGACAATGTGTACCCCCACCAGCATATATAAAATAAGTATATAAAATATAAACAAATATATGTACCTTGACTTTGGAATAGGTCTATGTTGGTTAGGGGGGACTTAGCTACGTTTTTTTCAGACTGTTTGATCTCTCTGGAATCTTAGAATTTTTTGAAAGGAAATCTTTCACTTGAGGGGTTTTCACAAGTTCTTTTTTGGTATCAATGATTGTGGAGGGAAATGCTGGTTGAGTGTCAGTCAAGAACTGTAATGCTTTTTTAAAAAAATATTAACCTGATTTATTAATTTATTTGTATGTCTAGAAATGTATTCCAAAAACGCAATTCAACAGAAAGTAAAGAACAATAGACACAGTAATTAGAATAATTCAAAGGAAGAAAACACTAAAAAGCTAAAATCTCCATACTGTAATTGCAATAACCAATTTTCATCATAGAGTAGCTGTGAATGTTGAAACACAATCCTTCTCTCAGAAAAGAGGCAAGAAACAAGACGGATAGAATATTAAATATATTGTGGGATTTGGCTATTTGTATCAGTATCCTGAATTACTGCAGATCTGACCATGAAGCATTCTAATTCTAACAAATTCTGGAAATGATGCCATGCTCTTTCTTTTCAGTGCTGTCCCATTTAGAGGAAAACTGGACTTGAAGTCAGGAAGAGTGGCTTCAAATCCTACTTCAAGTTCTCACTAGCTATCTGGTCTTGAGCAAATCCTTTAGCCTCTGCTGATCTCAGTTTTTTCATCTGTAAAATAGAAGCCTTTGACTCAATGACCTCAGAGATCCCTTCCACCTCTAAAACTAGTAGTCCAAGAAGTTCCGTCTATGTGACAGGCATTGTATGAGGTTCTAGAGATGCAGAAGACAAAAATGAAACAGCCCTTGTGCTCAAAGGGCTGCCATTTTACTAGAAGAGACAACACATACATATATAAATATATTCAAAATAATTACCAAGTAATTTGGGGATAAAATTACTTGTAGCTGGAGGGATCAGAAAGAGCTTAATGTAGAATATGGTCTATAAATTCAGTTTTGAAGATGCATACTTTCTTTTTTCCTCCCTTCCCTTGAAATACTGCTCAACCAGACTCACTTCCTTTTCTTCCTCTATCAATTTAAATACCTGATTGAGTAAGTGGTCTACACACCAGAGGTCCTGATCTCAATTGTGTTCTTACTCAAAGAAGGTGGGTATGAATGAGGTTCTGACCTCTCATGTATGTGGGAAATCTCATGGCGCTCTTTAGCCTGGAGCCCTGGCGAACATACACCTTGAATCATCCTGCTTGCCTGATTTCCTTACACACTGTTGCCTCTAGAGCACCTCATTTCCAAGAAAGGTATCCACCCTTTTTCCCAAGACAAGAAGCCATGAGAAAGAAGGGGAATTATAAGAGAAATGTCAAGGACTCTTAAAGGAAATACCATAGGAGAGGCAAAAACAAAGTGTAAGCAAACCAAATTGTGTTGAACCAATGATTCCATGACACACATCCAGGGCTGTTGATGGTATTCTTTTTTGGTTTTATAAGACCAAGGATAGGTCTTTATAATGAAAGAAATATTTCATTTTATTAATCCAGGAGCATGACTTGTTTTAAAACCTGGTGTCATATAAAAATTAAGCACTGTTAAGGATGTGTTTATATGTATACATACATACATACACAAATAAATAAATAAATAGATTAATTAATTAATTAATGTACACACACACTATGTGCTTTGGGCTGGTTACTTCTGTTACTATGTCATAGGAAAGTTAATTTTTACTTTAAGTCAATGGAGAAACCAAAGATATAGAAATCTTTCCAAAAAATACACAGATAGAATCTATAGCAAAGAATATGTCTGTTGTAACAAAGGCTACTTGTGTTGTACATTAGAAACATCTCTGAGTCAATACAAAGGTTACTTCATGAGTAATGATGCTGGCTGACTTCCCAAATAATAGCTCATATTTAATCAATGATATTACCACAAGCCTATACACAAAGGCATGTAGTTCTGTCTATAGGATTTCATGTAACATGGAGGTAAATTTATAAAGCTGAGAATTAGGACTGTGCTTAGGAGAAGGCACCCAAAGATCCATGGGGGGAAAAGAAAAGTTGCCCCTAAACTATAGGGCTCCTGTATATGGTTAAAAATAGATTTGGCTGGAAAGTAGGAGGACCATTAATGGGCAAGGATGAAAAGCCACCAGATGGGCAATGGTACTGTCAAGACAAGAAAGAAGAGGGAGACCTTCAGTGTACTAAAGTAAACATAAATTTTTGTCTGTGGAGGATTTCTGGTATAGCCAAATATTCTTTCTGGAGAATTTGTGGTGAAACTAGGGTGAGCTGTTATACAGGATAGCCATTCTGAGGAAACTACAGATCATTCTTAAACTTGTACTTACGTAAACATTTGTCTTGGGTATAAAGGGGTGCTTGTTTTTCTTGTTTCTTGATTCCCCTCTTTTGGGCCATGTGGAAAGAAACTGATCTCAATCAAATATCTATGGTACCTCCACTGACACGCTTGTGATGCCAGGCCAGATAAAAAGGATGTCTTGTAGAGAAATTCTAGTTGGCCATATAGGATTTTTCTCCGTAAGGTAGTAGAAATAGGGAGCCGTTCCTGCAGAGTGGGAGAAAAGAAACAAAAACTTTTGGGTTATCTCTTGAGTGCTAGGCACCATGCTAAGAGCTTTGTAAATATTAGCCAATTTGAGCTTCAAAAGAGGCGGCATATTGATGGCATGAGGGTAGTAGGGCAGGTAATAATGTTATACATTTGCAATATTGGTAATTTAGTAGAGTTGATTGGTTGGTTGTTGTCCTCTATTCTTGAAGAGGACCGAAATGACATCATTTTGTTAGGGTCAAGGTATAGTGTGTCTGACTGTGGTTGATCAGACCAATACAAGCTTGGAAGGCCCTACCACAGATCAGGCACAAATAGTTCACATGGAAGTTTGGAGTGGTGATATCTCTGAATTTGTGGCTCTCATATCTTTTTTGAGCTACTGCTGATATGGTGATTGAGTATAGTGATAGGATAAGCAAAGGTGCAGCATTCTTGGGGCCCTTTGGAAGGAGAGACGATTCTAGGAGGAGATTCTAGGAGGGATGTTGAATTTGGTGCATTTAGAGTCAGATCAAAAGGTTCCTCTATGCAGAAGCTTCAGTTAGATGTTAGGGGGAAAGCAGTCTAGTATGATTAGTATTGATATGAAGTTTGGAATGATTGATAACCTATACCCTGACAGAGATATTTACCTTATTAAAAAGGGTAATTGTGAAGCCAAATACATCTCTAACTGATAGACTACCAGGTAGTAAAATACCTTGGGGTAAAATGTTTTGGGTAGTTTGGAGAAAGATATTTTTGAACATAATTGGGACATACATAAAGCCCTGACTAGGAATTTTCTCTTGGGATCAGCACCCCTAACCTGGTTTTATTAAAGCATTTTCTCAGCTTTTTCCTTTCCTCTATTTCTAAAGTTCTTAGACTCTCTAAAATCTCCAGCACTTTTTCATAGCTTCTTCCTGGCTGTAATGAAGGAGTAAGGAAAGGTGTCTGTTTATAAGTCAGAGAAGGCTTAAAATGATTTTAGTCCAGGCAGGATAGTCGAGTGCCAGAACCATGAATTGAATTTCAAATCCAATGTTCTTTCCAGACACCAAGCTTTTGTTAAGCCCTTGCAGTACTCTGTACAAAGCCTTGTACTGGAGCACAATGAAGTGAATGCTGGAGAATATAAACACCTAAGGCATTCTAGCTACAGGAGTATAGTGACTGCCAGTCTACCAAGGGTCATATGACATACATACATTCATATGCAATACTGTACAATACTCAGTTCTGGTATTGTAGGATAGCACAGCAGTTCTCACACTTTGTGGTATCAGGATCTCTTTGTACTCTTGAAAATTACTGAGGTCCCTCAAGAAGTTTTTGTTTATATGGGTTATATCAATTGATAGTCATTATATTAAAATTAATATATCAATTAATATATAAATACATGTAATATATAAAATTAAATATTATTGTTGTGTATTTGTATTTTGTTCTCAAAGAGGACCATGACATGAGAGAAATGATGGCTTGAGTTGCAGTTGACTTAGAGGGAGAGCTCTCATTCTTCAGAATTACTGGAGATGGCCTAGGATGCAAGGGGAGACCCCAGTCTTTTTAGGCTAGGGACTTTTCAGGTACTCACTTAGAGTGAGGCCATTCAGTCAGTAGGCTTCTTTAGGAAGTGAGTCAAGGGGTGACCCCTTTAATTAGAAAAGAAGAGAAAAAAAGTCAAGTTGGGAGGGGAAGACCCTCAGGGTTGCTGTTCCGAAGAGAAACAAGTTACCTTTGACATTCACTCTAAACCAGGAGGGCCCAAAATATAGCCGTTAAGTGAAGTTTGGGCAGGGATTTATTGCTGTTCAATCCATGAGCTCTAGAGTGAAATGGGTTTAAGGTTTGGTCTTTGAGAAAGAGATCTAGCTAGTAAACCCCAAGTTAACTAGACAGCTTTTGTCCATCAAAATTTACCTCCCTTTGGAGAGGACAGGCAGAGGTAGAGGCAGAGGTAGAGGCAGAGGCAGAGGCAGACCACTGGTCCTGATGAATATCTGGTCGCTGGACCCAGATGACTTGGGAAAAGAAGGTGAGGCTGGTGACCTTGCACAGCCCTCCCTCACTTAAATCAAAATCACCTGCAAATCACCTCATGATCTCTCTGATGTCATGGCCCTCTTCCAGAACAAAGGACAAACATAACCTGTGTGTGTAGTCTGAGCTCCCTAAATGGGGACCCAGCCAGTTGGGTAACTCAACTCAGTGCCTCTGGCTCTAATATTAAATATAATACTATATATATGTATACATACATATTTATAGATTTATCTTAGTACAGTTTGACCTTGCTGATCCCCTAAGAGAGTTTTGGAGACCCTCATCTGTCCTCAAACTATACTTTGATAACCTCTGGTGGCATAAGAACATAAGAAAGGACTATTATGCTACATGAGGTTTCTGACTTAGGAAGAACTCACTTCAGACTTCAGGAAATGGGTTTTGAGCTGGGCCTTAACAGACTGGGATGGGGACTAGACCTATGATGTCACTGATATAGGGAAATTCCCAGATGAGGAACACTCTTTACTAGTGCAGACCAGAACCTTCTCTTATTGTTTTGGAGAGTTGCCCAGAATACTGAGAGGCTAATGACTTGCCCAGGGTCTTGCAACCAATATGATTTCAAATGCAGGGCTTAAACAATCTTTCTGACTCTGAGGCCTGTTTTTGAACACAGATGAAGGCTAGCAGATGACACATAAAAAATTTAGAACGTTAGAAATGCGTAAAATATATGTACAATGTTGGATAATATGAAGCCAAATTTTATAATAAGGTACTATAAATATCCCATAAAAGAAAAAAAAACAGACTTCTCTGGTATGTAGGAAGTGCTAAAAAATTTTACATGGATTTTCTAGGTTGTGGGAGTGCCTCCCTTAACCTCTGCAATACGTAAGGGATAACTGTATAATCTTGCTTGTTCCTATTGACAGTCTTACCTGATATCTTTGAAAGTAAGAAAATCATGAACATTTAAAAAGAAAACTACTTGGGTTTGGTGTGATGGCATAACTTTCTAATCCCAGAATGTCTGAGACTGGCATAATTCTTGTTCCTGAGTGCTCAGATAGCTACATCAAGTCCACTATCAATATAGTGAGTCCCCGGGAGGAGAGACCACTGTGGCCTAAAGAGGGACTAATCATTGAGCAACCAGTCCGTGAGCAAATTGGATTGGCCTCATTATCTTCAGTTAAGGTGAATTATATGGAATCTTTACTTCTCTAAGGAGGAAAGTGTTGATCACTAAGCACAGGTCATAATGGACTAGCCTCTTTTCCTCTTTGACAAGATGAATGGAAACTCAAAGGAATTTTATAAATATGACAAAATCTTTCATGGTACCAAGAGAGAAGGATGTAGGCTAGATTATAGTATAGTTGGACAGACTGAAGTGTCACATTCTAGATTGACTGTTGATTAACCAGAATGTATCCAGAGGAAGACAGAGAGGAATGGTGAAGGGACAGGAAATCCTTCTGTGTGAAGATCATTTGATGGAATTGTACATGTTTAACCTAAAGAAGAAAAGAGTTAGATTTTGGGGCATGGGGGTGGGAAGGACAAGATTTCTGTATTCATATATTTGAAGACTAGTCAGGAGGAAGAGGGATTCAGCCTATTATTCATAGCTCAAGAGGGAATGAGTAAGAGCAATAAACAAATTTTTGGAATTCTTTCTTGTCAGTTTAAGAAAGAACTTGCTCAGAATTAGGGCTGTCCCAAGGTGGAATTGGATGTCTCTGGAATTAGTGAGCTTCTTATCACTGGATGTCTTGGAGGTGGAGGAGTGGGTACATGACCAATTACCATTTATTCAGTGGTGTTATAGACTAGATAATCTCTGAAGCTCCTCCTGATGCTAAGATTCTATGATTCTGTAGTTTGCATAGATACATACTTCACAACATCCCTTTAAAAATCCCTTTAAAAAGAAGGAACTTTGGTGCCCGTAAAAAACACATTACCTCTCTTCAACTAAAGGACATAGGTGGGTCTAAAGATGAAGCTACAACTTTTGTCATTTTAAATTTAACCATGACCTATCATACGATATGGTTCCTCTATTTCATCCAAAGTGGTATTGTCAAATGGTGAGTCCAGCAAATTCTCCAAGTGTTTCTTTACCCTACTCTATTTGCTTAGCATTTGAAACACACGTGTAATTTAAGGGAACTTAATCCATATGTTTCTGATTCATTTACAAAATGTTCTTTAGTAAAAGCTAGTTGATGTCCAAGAAGCCTTATGGGAATTTTTATAAGTCTTTAAAAACTTTTCCTTGAGCCAGAAAATCATATTTTCCAGTGCTAAGTGCCCCTTCAACTAAAAAATACCCAAGACCCATTGGAAACATGGAACGTACCTCTTCCAGGGGGTCTTAAATTCTGCCAAATCTTTTTCTTACATAGCTACCACCAGGTGTGAGAACTTGACTTGGTGTCAGGTGTTAAACACCCAAGGGGAGCAAGGTAACCTAAGGAAATAGGAGAAGATAACCAAAGTCACAAAGAGAGTCTTGGACTGGCCAAACTTTTCCATTTCTAGGAATAACCAGAAAGGTCCCACAACCTATAAAGTCAAATTCAATTTATGACATACATCTGGAACCTGATGAATTTCAATAGACTTTGTATAACATCTTTGAGTAAGGACAGGAAATTCTAGGATGGCTTTCAGATTCTTAAACATAAAAATGCTTGGTTTGTGAAGGCACTCGGCACTTGATCAGCAATTCGATGTACTGTATTAACTTTTTGGAAAGCACAAATAAAGCAGAAAGGCGTAGAACTGGGAGAGACATTGTGAAGTGCAGAGTGCCAGTAACATCTGGACTCTTCAGTTAGCTAAGAAGAGAAAAGAGCAAATAAGCAGGACTTATTGTAGGACTCGGTGCCCATAGTGTTGCGAAGATCACTTTTTGTCTTAATCATTTCAGCTTGTCTGAAAAAAAAAAACACCCCACCATAATACAACAGATAAACAATTGGGTTATTTGGCATCCTTTCAAGCACTCTGCAGCACTGGGGAACATAATGGGCTATTATTAATTTCGTTAAGCACCCCCACCATGACCCCTAGTGCCATAGTCTTTAGCCAGTTAATTGGCATTCTAGGTAATCCTTGTCACAAAATAGACTTTTCCAGAATAAAGAGATTTCCAGCTAGTAAGTTAGAGTTCTATGAAGCTAGTAACTCACTTCTGAGCTGCAAAGACCCCTGGTTTAGGAACATTTGAAAAAATGTCACCACCAAAAGGCGTTAACATAGTAAGGGATAACATAGATGGCATCACTAGTATAGGGCCAGCTTGGAGTTAGGAATCCCCGAATTAAAGGCCTGCCTCTGGCATGTACTAAGTGTGTGATCACAGACAATCAATAGTCAGTCGTGAGGAACCAGTTATGGGAAGCCCTGCCATCCTGTAGCAGGGCTGAGAAAGAATCACTGACCCAGAGGTTGCTTGTGGGTGCATAAAAAGAGACAGGCTCCCCGGAATAGTGAAAGTAGAGAGCCAATGTTTATTCTTCCAGGCAAAAGCTTTATAGAGCCAAAAATCTCCTTCCTAATTGTTTTCCTCTGAGGACATGTGCACTTCTTTGTTCCAGGCTGTGGGTGTAAATGCCATGCTTATCTTGAGGACCTAATCTTCACACCTGTCTGTTTGAGCTCTTTTCTGGGGGATGGGGAATGATCCAGGCCCATCAGCAGACCAAACACCTGAGAGGGCTTGTTTAGCCATCGGGTTTAGAGTCCCACAGGCCTGTGGTCCTCTACAGTCAGTAAATGCCCACTATATACCAGGCCCTGTGCTAAGTGCTAGGGATACAAACATGAAAAGGAATTATAGTCCATGCCCTCAGAGAGTTTACAATTCAGGTGAGGAGTGTGTGGGAAAACTACATAAAAGAAAGCTGAAGAGTGGGAGTGGAGGAGGAAGGTACATGGCCTAGGAATATTGTGGGGAAGTCACAAAAGTCCAAAAGAGTATAGCTGGGTGGGAAATAAGGGGATGCCAGGTCACTTAGTCTCTCAGACTATAAGTCTTAGAGGAGAGTTACTCATGTGCACTGATGGATGGGAGTTTCCCAAATGGGGATTCCCTACATAGATGAAATCACAGATTCAGCAGGACCAACCAACCAACAAATAAGAGGTGAGTCGTTAGGTCATTTTAGGGATCTAGAATGATGGGGAATGGGAGAAATGAGACAAGCTCACTTCTGTACGATATGGATAAATACAAGTGTTACCCTGGACAGAAGACTCTGCTAGATGTCTGGTAGCACAGCAGATAAAGCCCTGGGCTTGGAGTCAGGAAGATTGGAGTCCAAATCTAGTCTCAGACACTTGCTGGCTGTGTGACCTTGGGCAAGTCACTTAACCTTTTAGCCTCAATTTCCCAACTATACAAGGAGAATTATAATAGGATTTACCTCACAGGATTGTTGTGAAGATCAAATGAGGTGACATTTGTTAATAAAAGCCCTTTGCACAGTACCTGGCACAACCTAGGCACCATAAAAGTGCTTATTCCCTTTCCCCTCTCTAAGCAAACTCTACTAACATTTCTATTATCCCTAGTTCTGTAATAATTTTCTAAACTTAAAAGTGCCCAAGTCCATAGGACCTGTTTAGTGACTTTCCCTAACGGTCACTAAATTTTAAATTTGGAAGGGACTCTAGAGGTCATCCACCCACTACCTGATGCCTGAATACCTTTTGCTACATCCCTGTGATAATGGATCAGTGTTGGCTCTGATGCTGCCGAACCAGAGCTCCCCTTTCCCCTCTGAGTTTCCTCTTCTAAGAAGTTAATGGGGATAATGTTTACATGGCATATATTTCAGGACTATTTGAGGAAACTCCTTTGTAGACCCCAACTCATTGTATAAAAGACATATTTTTATTCACACGTGCAATTGTGATTTTACAGTGGGTGTACTTGAAACAAGTGAAAGTTTTTCAATTTCTAAGGAGTGATGACTGGATCTAATAACTCAGGAATGAGTCTATCTGGTTGAGTGAATTTATCTGGAACTGGTATAGTATATTGAGCAGAGGACTGGATTTGGAGTCTGGAATACGCATGTTCAAAGTCCACCATTAATAAATACTAGTAGGGGGGTGGCTAGGTGGCACAGTGAGTAGAGCACTGGCCCTGGAGTCAGGAGGACCTGAGTTCAAATTCGGCCTCAGACACTTGGCACACTTACTAGCTATGTGATTTTGGGCAAGTCATTTAACCCCAATTGCCCTCCAAAAGGCAGAAAAATAAATACATAAATACTAGTAGGGTTCACTATGGGCAAATCATTCACTCAATTTCCTTATCAGTAAAAGGAAACACTATTGCATACAGTATCTACTTCACAGGGTTTTTGTGAGATCCAAATAAGACAATATACAAAACCAGATTTACCTTATGAACCATTTATCAATTTCCTACCTAAAATGGGGCAGGTAGAACTGAACGTAATATTTCAAACATGGCTTTGATGTTTTGTTAACTCCCCTTCAGCTTAGAGCCTGCTAAACTTCCTGTTCTTCAAATGAATGGCTGTCAATTTGTATCTCCCCCTTCCAAATTTTTTGAACCCAAATATACTATTTTCCATATGTCTTTTAAAATTTCACTTTAGGATATATGACCCATTGTTCTAACTTGTTGATATATTTTGGGAACTTGATGTAGTCATTTGACAGTAAATACAGTTCTAAGCTTTGTGTCATTCTCAGGTTTGATAAGCATAGCTTTCATTTCATTACATTGTTTATAAAACATTTTAACAGCAAAGAACAAGCATTTCCAATGCTTTTCTTAGTGTTATACAAATTATCATGATATCCTCCTCCTTGTAATAATCATAACCAACATTTTATATAGTGTTTTAAAGTTGGAAGTATTGCTCATGCTTTTTAGACATCCAAATGATCATTGGTGAATGACCATTGATGACACCTTCCTAGATTAAGAATTGATCATTTACAGCATTTGACTTGAGAATCTTGGACAAATTTGATTTTAGTAGTATTTGGAAGCAAGAGACAATATTTGTAAATGTTTTCTAATTCCCTCTAGGTAACCTACACCAGGTAACAGGATAGATTTGTGTCTTTGTTTCTTCTACAAAATGGGATACTGTAAATCAATGGTTCTCAACCTGTGGGTTGCAACCCTTTTGGGGGTTGAGTGACCCTTTCACAGGGGTCAGAGGGGTCGCCTAAGACCATGGGAAAACACAAATTTCCAATGGTCTTAGGAACTGAGACACTGCTCCTCTATCCATATCCAGGCGGGTCCTCCCACATGCAGACATTAGGAAGGTTGAGAACCACTGGTGTAAACCATGACTATGGTGAACGATGAATCCCTGATTTAAAATGATTGTAAAGTAGATTAAAAATTTGAATTTCCATCCCACAGAAAGGCTGTAAGAGGCAAATGTCCCTTCAAAGTGTGTAAGCAGCAATTGCAGATAAGGAAGAGAAGCAATGATTTTTGATGCTATGGCATGTGTGTGTGTGTATGTGTGTGTGTGTGTGTGTGTGTGTGTGTAGGGAAATATTGGGGCAGAGCATGGGGGCAGATGTTAGTCTTCAGAAGCAAAAAACTTACTACTGGGGCTATTTAAAGAGACATTTCAACAGGGCTATTTAAAGATGGATTTTCTTGCAGGGAAGGTGCTAGTGTTAGTAAACTGACCAGTGTCATTCTCAAGGGTTAGTAAAGTGGTGTACAAGTAAGGGAGAGGTGGGATGGATGAATTTCTCTTACAAGTGAGACATAATTATGGTTGTCCTTGGGGTACCTGGGTCATAATAAGTTCTCTGCTGTCCTTCCCACCACAGGATGCCTGAGTTAATGTGTCTTATGTCATGTGAATTCCTGGGAGAGTGATCACAGAATTTCCACTTGATTTTTCTGAAGTGAAAACAAGAACACCCCAAATCAGTTGCTTTCTGATGTGTGTCTGATGTTCTTATCTGGGCCTTCATCCTGAAGGCATGTCCACTCTAGAAGCCTTAGACCAGGGGTGGGGAACCTGTGGTCTCAAGGTCACATGTGAACCTCAAGGTCCTCAAGTGTGGTCCTTTGACTGAATCCAAACTTCACAGGTTCCCCATCCCTGCCTTAGACTTTCATAATCCAAGAAATTCAATAGAAAGAAAAATTATTCTTCTATCAATACCCCACAAAATACTCCATGCTTCTGTGAAGCAATGTAGCATAATGGTAAGAGTGTCCAATTTGGAGTCTGAGGACCCAGCCTCCTATTGTAACCTCAAACGAGCCTCTTAGCCTCCCTGGGCCTTAATTTCCTCATTTGTCCATTGAAGATGTTAGCGAGATAATTTCTAAAGTACAGCATTAAACTTTGTAGTGCTGTGAGTTTCCTCCTTCATTGGTGAGCTGGATAGGATCAAGGCAAAAACAATCCTTACAACAATGTGCATTTGCTGCACTTGGAGGAAAGATGGTGAAGCAGTATTTGTAAGTCATGTAAATGAGCTGTCTTTGAAAGCCCTTGATGAAAGGTACAAAGACTACATCTGAGGGGATACTAAAATTGCTTTTATAGGCCAAATGCTATGAAAACATAATAACAATAAATGTTCAAAGAACTAAGTTTTTAGCCTCAGCCAAATGGCCTACATTATTTTTTTGACACAATGTAAATATTTTTGACACAACAAACTTCCAAAATGCCACCTCCCCACCAAATATGTATAATTTTCTCAAGTACCTGTAATAGTATTTGTCATGTGTTTCCCAGGACAGGCTGTTTTCCTCACCTCTCCCTTCCCTCTGTTCCCCACCAACTCCCTAGTACTGTCACCTCAATTGTGAGAGTGAGTTATGTTACTGAAGGTCCTAGCCTCAGTCCTTTGTGCTTGTTAGATGACACACTTCAGAATCACTTGTCACTTTGAAATCCTCTCTCTCACCAGAGTGTGTAGAGAGATAACAGAAGCTAGACAGAAAATAGATCTTTCTCAAGGTGAATGGAAGGGGTTTAAAACACAGAAAGAGTTTTATGTTGACATTGGGACATGAAAATCACATCTTGAACTACATAACTTTCTGACTATACCTGGGTATGAAGAATGTACAAATGAACAGTGACTCCCCACCTAATATAGCTTAGAAATGGACTTAATTCAACAAATTGCTCCTTCTAGTTAATTGAGAAATGTCACATAAACTCTTCAAAGACAGATGGAATTTCAGAGTATTTGAATACTGTGATACACTTAAGCTAAACTTTGATTAAAACTATGAACAAACAACTCCTCAACCTTCTTTAATAATTCAGAAGGATCTTAGAAAAAGGGCCTCAGGGCTATCAATATAAATTTCAATTATAACTGCATGTGATTAAGAAAAAAAAATCTGAGTTATGGGGCCTTTGGGGTAGTTTATATTCAGAACAAACAGATATAGCAAATGTTATTTTATAGATGTTAATATTTATTTTATTGACTCAGACCTAGAGAATAACATATCCAAATCTATTTGTGCCATGCAGTTTATTTATCTTCAATATTCCAGCATTTTCTTTGTCAGTAACAGAACATTTGGTGATTAAAATGCTTGAGACTTAAACGATGTACTATAGGTCCCCAAGGGTATAAAAAAAAGTTAGGATATAAAGTGAAGAAACAGATATAAAAAGTTCTTAGAGAGTATAAAAATCTGGATATAAAGTTCTTAGAGAACTTTCAATATTTGGCATTTATAAGTATTAATTGTTGGAATTTGAGGCTGTATTAAACAGAGGATATTAGTTATGTGAAAGGCAGTGTGACATAGTTGAGAAAGCCTACCTTTGGTGGTGCAGTGAATAGTGTGCCTGGCCTGGAGTCAGGAAGACTCATCTTCTTGAGTTCAAATCTTACCTCAGATACTTACTAGTTGTGTGACTGTGGGCAAGTCACTTAACCCTGTTTCCCTCAGTTTCCTTATCTATAAAATAATCTGAAGAAGGAAATGACAAACCACTCAAGTATCTTTGCCAAAAACACCCAAAAGGGGTCACAAAGCGTCAGCCATGACTTAAATAACTGAATAATAACAACAAAAAGTCTCGGCCTTGAAAAGAATTTGGAGCCAAGGTCTACCCTTGATATATATTATCTGTGTGCCTGTGTTTAAGTTGTACTTAACCTCCCAATTTTGAGAACTGTCTAACACTATACATTACAGAAGAATTGCTGATCTTTGCTAGATTGAGTTTCCACACTGGGGATTTCTTTCACTAATTAAATTGCAAGTCTGGACCACCCCACCCTACTAAAACCATACTGTATACTTGCTAAGGACAACAAGGATAGTGAAGGGCCTTCAATCTACTTTGTATGAGAATCAGTTGAAGGAAATGCAGACATTTATCTCGAAGGAAAAGAGAAAGTTTTCAGGTAACAACAGGGCATTTTCTTGTTATTCTTGTTTTTTTTTTAAAGTATTTAAAAGTTTGAAGAGGAGCTATATTTACTCTGCTTGACCTTAGAGAGTAGAGTTAGGAGAACAGGCTGAAGAGAGGCAGAAACAAATTTAGTCTTAATGTCAAGAAAACAGTATTCTAACAGAACTCTTCAAGCAGAATTAGCTGTCTGAGGGTACACTGAGAGTATACTGTCTTTGAGACAATGCAGGGTGGCCACTCATTTGGGTATATTGTATGTTCACACATATTTCAGGTGTGAATCAGACTAGAGTGGTTCCATGGGACCTTCCAACTCTGAGGTTCTAGGTTTCTATACAGGCAGCCTATTCTGGCTAGCTCAGTTTGGAGCATATTCTAATCATGCCAAGGTCAGGGGGTCCATTTCTGTAAAGACAGCTTTGCACAGTGAAACAGCATTCTGAGAGTCCATGGCCTCAAAAGTGTTCTTACTAATGTATGCTATTACACAGAAACAGTCAGTAACTGGAAGCATATGGTCTTCTGATAGTTGTTAAGTAATGATATTTTCCTCTTGGAGGCATAGTTTCTGTGAAGGGTTCAGAACTGCTCTGGTGTAATGATAGGTTTCCATATTAAAAAATAAAAATCATAAATAATAAGAATGAAATCTTGGACAATAAATAATAGTGCACTTCTACCTACAATGTTCTATCTCTATTTCATAATTGTATGTGTAAATACACAACTCTAATATGTATATATTAAAACACTACTGTAAAGAGTGTGACTCTGATGGACTGGTTTGAATGCCAAATGTACATTTGCCAAAAAGACTATCTTAAGATGAACTCACACAAAGCAGATGCTCACATGGCCAGAAGCAATACAAGGCCACTTTCAAGGTCTTTCTGAAGAACTTTGGAATCAATTGTGTATCATAGGAGACTCACAAAGGACCATCCAGCATAGTGTGCCTGCATCAAAGAAGACCCTGTGCTCTATGAATGAAGCAGAATTGCAGAAGCTCAAAAGAAATGTGAGATGAACAAATTTGAACAGAGACATCTCCACTCCAAATGGTCATATGGTCCATTTGGGCATTACCTATGATAGAGCCTTCTGAGCTCATATTCTGAACTCAATCTGAGCTCTAATGAGCCACAGTTGAGCACACTGTGCACCTTGATTCTGACATGATGTCATTTTGGTCCTCTTTGAGAACAAAGGACAGTAACCAACTAATGTATATATCTACTCTCTTTCCAGCTATTCTGAGGAATGGTGAAGTGTTTTGAATTCTTTGGTGATGTTCATGGTCAAGAGCAATTTCCCATTTTGTCATCACGTTCCTCATTTTTGTTGCTATGATGAGCTTTCGTGAAATAATAGTTAGCATTTAGCATTAATGCTTTATGGTTTGCAAAGTGCTTTAAAATATCCACTATACCACATTGTCTCTACTTCTTATGGGAATGTTTTATAAATCTTTAAAAATGTTTCCTTGATTTAGAACTACCAACAATTAAGTTCCCCTTCATCTCAGAAATACCCAAGATTCATCAGAAATATGAAATATACTACTTTCATAGGATCTTAAATTTCTCATTGAATTATTATGTTCATCAATAGTGACTCAGACTTTGCCTCAGTGGTGACAAGACTACTAGGCCTATTGGAAATAATAATTAAAAAAACACCCAAACAAATCAAATGAAATCAAAATGGAACTTACCAAAACATTCTTTTTGGGTAATATTTTATAGCCCAAAGAAAATATCCAGGCTTCTTCTGATAATAGTCTTGGTACCATCTAAAATGAAAAAGAGAATATCACCTGTCTAAATAATGCTTTTTCTCTCCAGTCCTCAATACACCAATTTTGGACCAAAGACAAGCATTTTTTTCTTCGTAGAAATAGTCGACAGTTTTTTTAAAGCTGGGATTCTCACTGATTTTTCCACTTCAGAAGACTATGCAAGGCTAAGCAATATGGTAGAGGAATCCAGTAACAACCACTTTAGCTTTAGGTCTCTCTGAAGGACATCTTAATTGTTTTTTTCACACCTTGCTTTCATTACACCTAACACTATTCTTGCAGCAAAATCCCTCACCTAATACCTCTTTTAAGTGTCCAAATGATTAGCTTTGTACTGTGCGCTATTATGGGGAAAAAAGGGTTCTTTGCCCTGGGATCTCCAACATTTGGGAAAAAAGAGAATGAATGAATCATCATTCACTGTGATGAATTTATGGGAAGAGGTTGTTATGAATTAGGTCCTAGTTTCCTAATTGGCCATTCTGGCACAGGTGCCTCCCCACTCTTATCCATCTTGTACCCAACTGCCAAAATTATTTTCCTCAATTCTGCGTCTGATCATATCACCCCCTTCTCAATAAATACCAATGAGTCTGTTACCACCCAGATTAAATATAAACTCCAGTTTGGCATTTAATTGTCTACATTACCTTTCCTGTCTTCCTATGCTTTACTCTCCTTTCTCTCACTCAGTCTTGGCTTCAGCTACACTATCTTCTTGATGTTCTTCACATAGGATACTGTATCTCCTGCCTCCACACTTTTGTACTGCCTATCACCCCTTCCTGGAATGTTTTCCCTCCTCACCTCCAGTTTTCAGTGCCCCTGGCTTTCTTCAAGTGACAACTCATATCCTACCTGCTGTAGGGGGATTTTGCCAGACCCCTCCTCCCCTCCCCACACACCACCCCTCGAGTATCCTTCCTTCTGAGATGACTTCCCATCTACTTTGAGTATCTTGCATGTATATAGTACCTATAGTATACATTGTCTGTTGTGTTAGAATGTGAATTCCTTGAGGGTAGAGACTGCTTAAACCTTTTTTTGTGTTCTCCGCACTTAGTAAGTGCTTGATAAATGCTTTTTTATTGGGTTTAAATATGATTTACGTCATATGTGGTATTTGTATTGAATTAATAACCAACTATTATCTTCAACAACAACAAGATTTACCCAACAATTATTAGGGACTTACGATGGATGAGGTGAAAGGAATAAAAAAAACAAAATGAAAATCAGAAATCAGTCCTATATTTTGTTGAGGGCAAGGGGGTGGGAATGAGAGAAACTATATTCATATATATATTTATATTTATGCATATATTTATGCATGCATTTCTATTTATGCAAATCTATACACATACATATATATGTCTATGCACACACACACACAGAAGAAGAAACAATGTAATGCAGGGAATGAGAAGGCACTGACCTTTGGTGGGGTGAGGGGGGTGTGTGATGATGGAAAGGATTGTAAATTCTTCAGGCTGGACTGTTATCTCATATACTTCTATCATTTGGTACCTCATGTAGAGTTAAATATGTAGTGATCTTGATAAATGTCATTTTCATTGCTTAGTTGTTTTTTGGTTACGTCCGACCCTTCATGACTGCTTTTTGAGTTTTCTTGGCAAAGATACTAGAGTGATTTGCCATTTCCTTCTCCAGTTCATTTTACAGATGAGAAAACTGAGGTAAACAGGATTAAGTGATTTACATTTAGTAAGCGTCTGAGGCCAGATTTGAACTTAGAAAGATGAGTCTTCCTGACTCATCATTCACTCCACTGTGACGTCTAGCTGCCCTGATAAATGTTTTAGTACTTTGTGTTAGCATGGCCTTGTTGGTTCCAATATAGAAACAGATCTTTTTTATTCACTCATTCATTAATTTTTAAAATGCATAAATACCTAATATATTTTCAACATTCCTACTACATGAAGAGTAGAAAAAGAATCTAAGACGTAACCTCTGGCCTGGAGGAGCTTACAGTATTATCAGAGCTTTAAGATATATTTATAAGTCAGGCTAATTCAATACAAAGAAATATATTATTATAACGAGGGTTATGGACGATAATTGCTTTAAGCCAGCTGAGAGCGGTTGCGAGCTTTCTTGGAGATTGGACTTGGGGTATATACCTTGTAAAGAACTGTAGGATTTGTATAGTGGAGAGGAATGGGGGCAGGGTGGAGTGTGCATGAAGGAGACATATTTTAGGTACATAATATGGAGGAGGCATATTTTAGGTACATAAGAAGCAGTGTGAGAAAAGGCATGAAGTAAGGAATGGATAAGTGAAACAGTAGATCTACCAAACCAGCTCAGAGGAAACTTGCTGGAGTCATATCAGAGAGGGTATTTAAGATAGGGAATTTGAGCTTCCAACTTCATTAGGGAACTATGAGATTTGATTAGAATTAAAGAAATAAAATCATCAAGTGTCTGATATGAAAGGGGTCCTAGAGTTTATCTAACCCAGCAGTTTTTAACCTTGTGTGTATGTGTGTGTTTCAGGAATCCCCTAGGCAGTCTGGTAAAGTCTATAGACACTTTCTCAAAATAATGTTTTTAAATATGTAAAATACATAGTTTTACAAAGAAAATCAATTCTATAGAAATCAATATAATTCACACTTTATTCAGTTACCTTTTAAAGGATTAATTTGTAGTTCAAATGCTCTATGAAAACTGCCTGGAAGGGGAAGAGGAGGTACCTAGCAATAGAATCTTGAAAGAGAAGACAAAAGGCACATCTTGTCCTTTATGATTTTGTTTCCAGACAATCTCATAGGTCTTCATCTGAAATCCTGTAACTGGTTACATTTCAGAAGGAATTTTGTTGGAATATCAAGGGTTTTTATTTCTAGTTTTCATATTGTGTGTATTCATGCCCTTCCAGAATATCACTAAATTGATAGCTTATAGTGAATTTTAATGCCTGTGTCCAACTCTGAGAATCTCGAATTTCCTTGCAAATTAACCACCTTTTACTTTCCTGATACCCTCAGCTACTGGTTCCTTCCCTCAATCACCTTCTGTGTCTTTTGTAGACAGCATGTATTTATTATGTCCCCTGATAGATTATAAGGTTCTTGAGGGTAGGAACTGTTTTCACTTTGCCTTTTGTATTCCTAGTGTTTGGCACATAGTATGTACTGCATAACTGTTGTTTATTAATTCATCTCTTCTAGCAACAGTTTATTCCCCTTGAGAGAAAAATGTCTTAAATTATAGAGTTAAGTACCCAGAGTCATAGAGTTAGTTAGTGTCTTAGGCTAGATTTGAACTTGTTTTCCTGATTCCAGGCCCAGCACTCTATTCACTAGCTACTCCCTTTAAAAGTAAAAAATATTTTTAGTTTTATATATATATATGTAAATATATATTTACATATGTGTAAGTATATGTACACCAATATATTTAAGATTTATACATATATGTGTACATATAGCTTTAATTCAACAAAAATAAAGCCACATTTCCCTCCCTAGATCTTACAATACTTCTTTGAAATATATTTCTGTTGTGAAATTTGGTGAATGGAGCCATTTGTCGTTTTTATTCCAAGAGTATTGAGGATTCTGCAGCTGTTTTCTTCATGTGATGTTTCAGTGACATTTTACATTCTTGAACCAATAGAAGGACTTCTCAGCATATGGTAAAGAAGGTAAAATGTTTAATTGCTAGAAAACTGTTGAAGTTCCCAAAGAACTCATGAATTGGGAAGAAGTATTTACTTTTTCTGACTGCTCATCCTTTCAGAATCCTCTCAGTTCTCTTTAGAGTTTTCCTTCCTCTTTTATCAGGAGTCACTTAGAATAAGGTCACTAAAGACAAAATGTTGGTTTCCATGACCTCATTACTGAAGCCAGAGCAATGTTTTATGGTACAGTGCCTGAAATTTCCCTACTAAAATGATTACTTAAAACATCCCCATTGCATTTTTAAATGAGAATTTTATTGGTATCTTTTGTTTTTTTTTTTTTACTTTTTATACCACCAAAATGTCTTCCTTCCTAGACAGTCAACCCAAATAATGAAGAATAGACCTAATAAGTTTGAATTCCAGTACTGTGATGGTATTGAAAGGGACTTTGGTGTTATTGGCTGTAACCCTGTTACTTAACAATCAGCCTAATAACAATAGCTATATGATTTTAAAGCCCTTATAAATTTGAAAGGTATTGGTATGGTTGCTAAGGATGGAATAAGCCATGGGAGAAATTCCCATGTATTTATATCTTATATATAAAATATTTTATATATAAAAATATATATGCCTTATATATATGAAAGGTATCTTATATAACAAAAAACGCTATACATTAATAAGTCTAGTAATAAAGGCTTAACTTACTTTCTGACTCCTAATTTTGCTTATTTGTCATCTGTGACCACACCTTCAGGCAATTTTCCAAGTGCCCTACTCCCTATGGTACCACATTTTTTTCCTCTTGATTGTAATTTCTTCTTATTTAATATTTATTTTCTTCTACATTGGTCTTGTCTCCATTCTTTGCCTTACTGGACAACTGTACTGTCTCTGAATTTAAAGCAGCTGTTTTGTTAAATTATACTATCTTTTGCATTCTCTTGTGTGATGACTATTTAAAAAAATAATCTTCTTTTCCTGTTCCTCATTCCCCTCCCCCCTCAATTTCTCTTGGAACAGTTTCCCCGCCAAAATGAGCAGTTAAAATGCGGGAAAGAGAACAGAGCCAACTGTTAGCCAAACGGCCTCTTGATTGGCATTCTGAATATATTTAGTTCCTTTGATCAGAACTAAGATCTTGAAAGGTTGATTTTGCAATGTTTGCAGGCTTTGGGGTAGATGATCCAATTGCCATTCTTAGCTGAAAACTGGCGGAAATGCAATAGTGTCCAAGCAAGTCTAAGCAAATAATTTGATCTCAAGACAATGGCCTAACAATGGCTTGAAAGCCTTTGGGTGCCAAGTTCCAATGAGAGAACAATGACAAGGAAGCTGTTTGGCAATATCAAACCACCATCACCACCAAATATGGTCGTGGCAGTTCTAGAGGGCCAATGTAATATGACAAATAGGTAGTGTTGGCAAATTTAAGCCACGAGTAACAAGTTAAATGGGCAACTGGAAGCCTCTTATTTGAATTTAAAGAATAATGACATAGAAAAATGTGCCCACATCTGACCACATATAATATGCTATTTATAGATTGAAGCTGCTAGACTTATGACAATTCATGAAATTGATATCGTTTTTTAACGGATCTGCAACCTCAGCAATATGGAGACTCACTCAAATGATTTAGATGGTAATCCATTCATGACTGCCCATTTCGAAGACCCTATCTAGAGACTCAATTCATGGTGCTAGGGGCTTTCTTCCAGCTCTCTTGATACTGAATAAATGGCGCATGTGAATTGTCAATCAGTTATCACTCGTTCTACTCACACACCTATTTGATGATATATTTTACATTACTTGTCCTATATAAGTCTTTGTTAGAAGATCCTGATGAACTAGTGGCATCATGGCAAGGGACCTGTAATGGGAAAGCCATGATGTCCTGGTAGGGGGCTAGATGACTTATGAAGCCTAGTCTCAGGGCTGCAAGATACATATGTAGAAGTAAGTAGTCATCCAATCAGGTAATAGTGGATAGACCCTGTGAACTTGGAGTTGAGAAGACCTGAACTTGAATCCCAACACTTACTGGATAAGTGATCCTGTACAATTTAATCTCAGCCTATTAGTAAATTAGGACTGCTAATAGCACGTACCTTATAAGGCTTTTGTGAAGATCAAAAGAGATGATCAACTTTGTATGTTTACATATAAAGTATATAAACAAAATTTATATACAAAGTATATAATATACTTTGTAAACATTAAATTACTATGTAAATAATAGTTACTATGATTATGATTATTACTAGGAGTAGGGGTAGTATTCACTTAACTTAACAACCAATCAGAAGATTTTAGTCTTTGAGTGGAGTCCAAAAATCGAGATTAACTTCCCTGAGTGGTAGTGGGGCACATGGTCTCTACTGACAATTATTGAGTTAATTACAAAACTCTATTACAATGTAAACTTATTGAAAGCATGGGTGGCCCACTTTTTTGTATTTATATTCCCAGAAGCTAATATGGTGGCAAGCACATAATAGGTTGTTAATGGATGCTTATAGATCTGCTGATTAGTAATGTATTACAGCTTGTTTATACCTACCATGTACTTCATCCATTTGCCATTGCGTGACAATCAAGTTTGTATAATAATGGCTGACACTTTTATATTTACAAAGCACTTTTAATATATTACCCCCGTTTGATCCTCATATCAGTCTTATAAAGCAGATGTTCAAACCAGTATTATTCCCTTTTTTATAGGAGAGAGATAGAGTTGGGAAATGGACCTAAGATTTCATTGGTATAGGGAGCTCTTAATTATGAAAACTCCTTCTGCCAATTCAAGTCAATACTTTCACTGCAACTTAAAAGCTGAGAGAGTGACTAAGAAAAAATAGAGGTTAAGTGACTTGCCCAGGTTCATACAGCCAGTATATGTTAGAGAGAACTTAAAACCAGGTCTTCTCTATCTTTTATCCACTATGTCAGGATTCCTCTTTTTCTTTTGTAGATATAGAAATTGAAGGGGGGGGCGGCTAGGTGGCACAGTGAATAGAGCACCAGCCTTGGAGTCAGGAGGACCTGAGTTCAAATTCGGTTTCAGACACAACACACACCAAAAAAAAACTAGCCATGTGACCTTAGGCAAGTCACTTAACTGAACTGCCCTACCTTCCCCCCTCCAAAAAAAAAAAGCAAAAAAAAAAGATATAGAATTTGAAATTCAGAAAAGCTAAGTGACTTGATCTGGATTCTTGATTAACACATGGGAGAATTGGGGTTTGAACCTTGGTACTATGATTCTAAGACCAACACTTATCTGCACGCTTCTTTCATATCAGGGGTTTATGGAAAACACACACACGCACACACACACAAACCAAAGGTCCCAAATTCTTCTCTCCACCCTACAATTCCAGCCAAGAAGGCATTTTTCCCTTTCCCTTTCCACACCCAGCCATAAAAAGTCCAAGATATTTAAATGAAAGAAAAAAGAAAGGAAGGAAGGAAGACGCAGCAACCCTGATCCCACTGAGTTTCTTGATGCCATTGAAAGGGGCCTTCCCTAAGTAGACACTGCCACAATGGCTTCATCTTCAGACAGTGATGTAATCTTTGTCCACTTCCTGGCCATCTTCATGAGCTCATTGTGAGATTAGTTCCAGTTTGCATGAATTGGGACATATCACTCTAGGAATATATTATGAAATTATATTACCACATACACTCCCAAGGTAGCGAACAATTTTATTGAATGGTGCTAAGGAATGAAGCCAAGAAAATATTTTGGAAACCTAGACAGACAGAGCCTGAAAGAGATGGATGCAGTTTAGGGACCAAAGGAAGATGGAGGAGACCTGGAAGTGGAGTGTGAGCCAAGGACAAAGAGCTTTGCCAGACAGCCCAACCCCAGGGTTATACATTGAACCCAAGTGGGGATTTGTCTGTTTTTATGTTTATTTTCTTATTCCACAAGATATAAACACATCTATTTAGTTTGGAAAACATGTCTTTATTACATCCTGAACCATTTCCTTTGTAAGAAATATTTTTCAAAAAGACGATCTTGAAGCATTCTCCAAGCAGAGAACACCCCAAAGTAGGTTGATTATATTGTGGTTGCCTTCACAGACTCACATTCACATCTTTTTGCCTTTGTAATTGGATACTGTAATGTCATCTCCACAGGCTTTACTCGGTGCTTTAGAGAGATCATTAAACTCGAGGGTCCTAAGACAAACATACTAATGTGCATCCTTAGATACTGTACATAGAAATGTAAATACAGCCTCTTGGCCTCTTTCAAATGTTGTCTTTGAAGAAAGGAGATGCTAATCTAGATTTGGTGCTGTCTACTTTATATTTATATGAATATATATGTATGTGTATATATATATATATATATATATGTATTCTTTGTACTTTGAAACATTTAGCTACTTTTTGTCTAAATTGAACTGACTGGCTAGTCTTTGTTTCCTCTTTGCCGATGAATATTTATGGAGTAGAACCACAAAAGAAGCAGCGTTGTCTGATAGATAGTGTATATTCATATATTAGTGGCTTCACTTACATGTGTACTTCTTCCATGAGTGAAGTTTGAAGGACCTCATGCCATATATGCAGTCTTTATGTCTTACAGAGAAGATTCACAAAACATTTTGGAACATTCCCTCTGGTATATATATATTTTGCTTTTTTGGAGGGCAGTTGGGGTTAAGTGACTTGCCCAAGGTCACACGGCTAGTTTTTGTGTTAAGTGTCTGAGGCCGGATTTGAACTCAGGTCCTCCTGACTCCAGGGCTGGTGCTCTACTCACTGCACCACCTAGGCCCCCCCCCCCGCCCTGGTATATTTTAATATGACAAGGATAACAGTGTGGTATTCAGGTGGCCAATTTCTTGCCATATGGCCTTTTCTTTTCATTTTTTGTGGGGGAAGTACAGCCGTGTAATTTCCTTGGTAGAGGAACTCTTCCTATTAATAAATATCATCACTTACTCTCCCATTTACAGTTTTAGAGAATTGGCTAGAATGGTGAGAAAGTAAGTGACTTTTTCCCCCTAAGCAACTAGAATGGGTTAGAGGTAGGACTTGAACCTCAGTCTTCCTGATTCCAGGACTGTCTCACTGTCCACCGTGCCACAGTCTCTCTCTAATCATCCACATCCCTAAAGTTGAGCTTCATACCATGGTTTTTTGTTGTTGTTGTTGTTGTTGTTGTTGTTGTTGTTGTTTTTGTTGTTTTGTGAGCCAGTAATAGTTGGTAATACCCTACAGCTGGTGGACTTGCTATTAAGAATTCACATTTATACAGCACTTTAAAGTCTCTAAAATGCTTTCCTTACAACATTGCTATAAAGCATGTAAAACTAGTCTTACTCTCCTTATTTTTAAAATGAGGAAACAGAACCATAGAGAATTGGAGACCATTTCTTCGAATTGGAAGGACATATATACAGAAAGATCTGACCAAATTTTATCGGGTTACTCATTCACAGTTACTTGAACAGTGCCTCTAAAAGGAGAATTTAAATACAGGTCCTTTAACTCCAAGGCTGGTGCTTTTCCCACAATGCTAGGCCCCCACACCATCCATACATAGAACCATTGATTACAGCAAATGGGGAAATTTTGAATGCTGAGGATAAGTTCACTTACTTTTGTAGTATACTTTCCAGGCATGTACACATTGATAATGAGGTTAACACATACATTGCCAGAGCTAGCTCAGTGTTTGGGAGGCTCTGAAGGAAAGTGTGGGAGAGATATTAGACTGACTACCAAACTGAAGGTCTACAGAGCCATTGTGATGAACTCATTGTTGAATGCCTGTGAAACCTGGACAGTCTACCAGTGCCATGCTAGGAAACTGAACTGTTTCCATTTGATTGCCTTAGGAAGATTCTGAAGATCGCCTGGCAGGATAAGGTAGCAGACACTGAAGTCCTTACTTGAACTAAACTGCTAAGCATTCCAACTTGATTCAGAAAGCACAATTCCAGTGGGCTGGCCATGTTGTTCAAATGCAAAACGTATGCTTGCCAAATAGACTGTTTTATGGAGAACTCACACAGGGCAAGGGTTCACATGGTGGTCTGAAGAAGAGATAAAAGGACACTGTCAAGGTCTCTCTCAAGAACTTTGGAATTGATTGTATGACATGGGAGATACTGGCACAGGAACGCTCAGCATGGTGTGCCCACATCAGAGAAGGTGCTGTGTTCTGTGAGCAAAGCAGAATTGAAACAGCTCAAAGGAAATGCAGGATGCACACATTTGGAGAATCCACCCCAAATGTTCATACAGACTATTTGTGCCCAACGTGTGGTAGAGCATTCCAAATTCGTTTTGCTCTGATCAGCCAGAATTAGACGCATTGAAATTTGACCTCAGCATACTGATGTCATTTTGGTCCTCTTTGAGAATGAAGGACAACAACCAACCAACCAGGCTGCCTCTACATTAATAGTCTGAGAAAAACATGTGTCCTACTCTGAAGGAACTTGCAATGCAGAAACAATTCAGAAAAAGAAACTGTGAGAATCAATTAAATGGCAATCGGCCTGTTTATGTGAATGCAAAGTTTCATTCTGATTTCGTGTATTTTGCATGAATACATAGTGCATACATAAGAATGATCAAGAGAACAGATTGAATTGAATTTTGGAAATTTTCCAAGACTTTCAATGACCCCAGACTTCTTAAAAACAACAAAACACCTCATTTTTTTTAAATACCAGTGTTCCCCCTAGATGTTATATGGTTGTAAATCATTTAATTCCCCCAATCTCTGAAGAATCAAAATCACTATTCCATCAAAAGGAGGTAAGGTATGGTATGAAAAACTTGTGACATATTACCAATCACAGAAATTTATTAAAATCTTAGTTGCTCATTAATTTAAAGGCAAAACATTATCAATTATAATGCAATCATGCTAAAATTGATGTAAAATACATATATTTGAACCTATGTATGACTGACAATAAACCAATGGTATTTGTGCTTTATTGTGCTCTGTTGGATAGAGCACCAGAGTCAGGAAGTCAGGAGTCAGGAAGCCTCTTCTTCCTGAGTTCAAATCTAGTATCAAACATTACCAAGTTATTTGAACCATATTTGCCTCAGTTTCCTTATCTGTAAAATTGAACTGGAGAAGGAAATGGCAAACCACTCCAATATCTTTGCCAAAAAGACCCCAAATAGGGTCACAAAGATTCAGACACAGCTGAAAACCACTGATCGACAACAGAAAGTGATCAGCTTGTCTCAACATAATGATCTTCATTGTTCAGGAATTAGCCACCTTCTAAGCAATGAGAGAGAGAAAGAGAGAGAGAGAGAGAGAAAGAGAGAGAGACACAGAGAGACAGACAGAGACAGAGACAGAGAGACAGAGAGGGAGACAGAGACACAGAGACACAGACAGACAGAGACAGACAGAGACAGAGAGAGAGAGAGATGGAGACAGAGAGAGAGAAATGTAAGAGAATTAGAGGAAGGCCCCTGCTATGACAGTTGGATACCCCTGTGGAAGATTTATTATAGGTCATAGACAAGAGTTGAACAGCATAAGAAAGTATGAATGGATTCAGATCTGTAATATGGAAAGAACTGTCACCATTCCTGAAGGTACAAATACTTTGGATGTTGATATATTTAGAATGTGTAAGCACTTGGTGCCACATGCCTGCTTTTAAGAAAGCTTTTCATCTAAGGAGGATGGATTAACTTCTGAGTCCAGTTTTTCAGCATTATGAGTTGGTTAAATTAAGGCTACATCCATTGCTGATGTCAGATTCACATGTTCTGAGAGAAAGTAGACATTAGGTAGTTTTGAAGACTTAGGACAAGGTTAAGCAGAGGTGGAGAGAAAGATTATTCCAAATGAAGCAAATGGTGAAGGAAATAAAAGTCCTTCAGCAGATTTCATTTGGATGTTATTGAAAATAGAAAAAAATGCAATTCAATTCAACCAGCATTTATGGGTTCATTATTAGATGTGTGAAGCACTCTGCCAGATGCCAGGCGTATAAAGAAAAAAAAATTGAAAGTGTTCTATTTGAACGAGGAATTTTACATTCTTCTGGAGCAGAGGGGAGATAGTAACATCCTCTCTCCATTTGGATTTTGAGGCCAAATGATTCTAGTCTAATTGTATGGCAATGTTGGCTTTGATTCCTGCCATAACATTCTTTCTTACTTTTGAAATCACTTTGGTGTGAATGAGGCTTTCTGTGGGACAAGAGGGAAATGGAATTATAAGTGTTCAAATTGGACCATAGGATCTGCAAAATGAGATTTAATAGAAAAATATATGCATATGAATGCAGACTATCTGGAACACAGGCACAAAAGTGAACAGAACACACAGAAAGAATGGGGCTGTTTTCCATCCAGTTGGACAGGGTCTGCCATTGGCTGATTTCAACTAACCATTGCCAGAAAGACATCACCCATTTTTAATTTTTAGACTTTTTTTTCTGTGTGCCTTATGAATATCGGATGAGTTGTCTGTTGTAAATCAATAATACTTTGCCATTAGATTAATAAAGAACTAAACTTTTAAAAATCTCTAAATGCTTAGCATTTAAAAAACCCAACCCTTTTATAAGGAAGAGGTTTTTCTTGTTTTAGGAAAGTATAGAAAAAAAAGTACAAGTACCAAAGCATTTTGGAATAATAGGGAAATGTTGAAACAGTGAATGTGTGTGTGTGTGTGTGTGTGCATGTGCATGAATTCCAGTTCATTGCTTTGTTATCTCAGCTGTCCAGAGGCATGTTATATAGTCCACAGTGCTCTAACTTACAGCAAATAGGATGCAGGAGTATCATTCTGAGTACAAGGTTTGCCTGACTACATAATAGATGATCAGACAATTTAGTGTAAATGGAATGATCAGAATATATTGGATATGACTGCAATCTACTTCAAATGATGGGCTATCATTTCTGGAGATGCTCTGAAATGTCAGGGTAACTGGAGTCTGTCTTGGAATGTGGACTGAAGGGTACTGCAGTCTTTCTAGCCTTTTATCATACTTAGAATGATTAATGGGGAAAGAAAAATGTAGCATGTATTTGTCCATTAATTCAATACTTTTTAGAAGTTGACCTTTTCTATAATTGTGTATAGGATTCCCCCCCCCCACTTCCAAGTTGGAACAAAGAAGAAAGATCATTTTTTTTTTTTAGAAAAAGAAATGTTTTATCCTCCTCATATTTCTACGTAAGGTCAAGTCTAATGCCAAAACCAAAAAGAGCAATCCAGTGGTCAGTAAACTGCTAACCTTGCTATTCACCAGACAAAGAGAAGCCATGGAGTATTCCTCGAATTTCCTCTTTATGAAATAGTACAAAATAATGTGTTGGAGGAGCTGTGCACACTGAGCCATAAGCTGAGCTTCCTGTCTCCAACAAAAGTGATTTCTTCAGAATGTGACTATGCCATAAACAACCAGCCCTGAGCTTTACTTCTTCTATTTTGTACAGATTCTTTTTAGACTAAAAGCATTTTCCATGATCATTCATTTTAAGAATTATTCCAGAGGGAGAGTGAGTGTGAGTTTTCTCTGTTAACTTTTAGGAGTAGGGTAATTTAGATATAGTTTGGAGGTGGCCAACCACATGGTTTGGTCAAAAGGGCACTGGGTTGGGAATCAGGATAACTGACTTCTGTTTCTGGTTTCAGAATTAACTGATGTGACCTTGGGTAAATCTCTTAACTTCTATGTGCCTCAGTTGTCCCATCTGTAAAACTAGAGAGGGTGACTAAATGATCCTTTCCAACTATAAAATTATATGGGCCCTGGAGGTGCTGCCTACCCTAAAATACTTTGAATTGTCTTCATGCTAAGAGATAAATAGGATTTTTCTAGGGCACTCCCTTTCTCAATAATACACAAGTACCAAAGTGTAATGATGCTTGAGCAGAGGGGAAGGGTGCCCATTATAGCTTCTAGATGGAAAATGAAAGGGAGCTATAGCCAGGAGGTCACCACCAGAATCAATTAGGGGAGTAGGTGTGGCTGCTGCTAGTTGAAGGAAGTGAGAATAGCCAAAACAACAGTTTGTGAAGGACAGCCAGACTAAGTCCTGTCCTTCAGTGTGCCTATGGTAGCTGCCTTGGTGGTCACACCCTTTGCATGGCCCCACACAAGTGTCATTGAATTGGCAGCATGTTGAATTCTTGATCTGTATGGAATCTACCTCATAACTCTGCCAAGCCAGAAAGTGTATCAACTCCCAGAGTCAATGAAACATGAGGTAAAGCCTCCTAGCTGAGAAAAGCTCTAAGTGGATTTTTATATACTGACAGGACAAGACGTTTGAGGGAATAATTATAAATTATTTCATGGGTGTTACATGCACAACATTTCTAGTTTGCAAAAGGGTTTGGCACATATGGAATAGAAGGAACCATAAAAAATATGGCTAGGGGGCCTTTACAAAATACATCAAATGCCCCTAGGGAAATAGCATATTTACCTTAGTTATGGGCCAATCCATTCCTGGTTTTCACTTAAACATTTAGAACGGTTTCTGGTTTATACTAACTCTCTCTTTACCATAACCCAGCAATGGAAGTTCTGACTGGAATAAGGATTTTTAACTTTATGTTCAGATCATACAACTCCCCCTCACCCCGCACCATGCAAAGCCAATGGTTCTAGTCTCAAAATTGTGGATTGTAAAAAAAAATGCACAAATATAATAGGATTGCAAAGGAAATCAATTATATTGAAATACAATTATCAAAGTAAAAGCAAACAAAAACTTCATGGAACTCGGCTTAGAACCACTGCCCTGAAATATTTATAAAGAACTAAGTATAATATATAGGTGTATCTAGGGACTATCTCCAAAGGCCGTGGGGTGGGGTGTTTAAAAGAAAAATATCTTTGTTAACAACAGGTTATTTTTTCTGGAACATTTTAGGAACCTAGAGATTGAGTTAGCTGCCGATCATCTCAAATTCTTAATAAATATTTGCTGAATGAATAAATGAATGATGGTGAAAATGTTCATCTACCTGAATACTGATTTAAAGCATAAGTAACAGATTTCTTGGTCAGACCAATGGTTCTTTCATCTCAGTGTCTGAATGGCAATTGTTCATTTGTCCATGAGACAGTTAGGTTTTGTAATGGAGAGGATGCTGGATTTGGGGTAAGGAAGACCTGAGTCTGAATTGTGACTCATATACTTATTAACTGTGGGAATCTGTGCAAATAGCTTAATTTATGTTAGCTCTAGTTTACTCCTCTGTAAAATGGAGATAATCGTGACACACCACATTGTTGTGAAGGAACAAGTGAGATAATATGTATTAAAGGACAAAGCAAACTTTAAAATGCTATATAAATATTAGTTGTTATTGTCTAATAAACACTTAAAAATATCTAGTATGTGCCAGGCACTTTGGTAGGCCCTAGGGATACAAATACAAGAAAAATCTCATCATGTCAAGGAACTCAGACTATTTTGTGAAGGAAAAAATATGCAAATGCAAAAAATTAAAATAAGTAATAACTCTTTGAAATAAATAATAAAGCAAAGAAAGCTTAGCATGGTGGATAGAGATCTGGAACCAGAGTAAGGAATACCTGAGTTTTTAGAACTACCTTTGTTCCCTATTGACTGTATGACCCTAGATAAGTCATATGGTCTCTTAGTACTGCACCCCAAGAAATAATGGTAGAATTGGTATCAATTGGTAGAATGTATCACTTTAACTAAGCTTGGAAGGACGCCTGTGATTCTAGTACAGGGGAATGGGGGTGAGGGTGGGGTGGAGCTGGAAGGGCATTTGCCACAGTGTAAGGATTCAGACAGATAAAGGTTAGAATACTACACACCCACACCCACACACACACACGCACGCACGTATACACATACACATAGAATATATGTATATCAACAGAATATTATTTTTATATGTATATACTATATATACGGAAGAGCAAGTTAGATGGGAAGAGTTTCAGTGTCAAGCAGAAGGGTCAGTTTCATTCTAGAGTCAATGAGCTCCTGGAGCAGAGGTCAGATCTCTTCTTTATTTAGAACTTTTCATTTCCACGGTGCCTTAAAAATTTATATGATTTTATATAAACACTTTTAAACTCTATGCTTTAGCCTTATATATCTCTTGGTTAGCAAAGATAATCAGATTCCTTACTGTGACTTTGTTTCTAAAATGACTTCTAGTACTTTTGTTGTCATTCAGTCATTTTCAGTCATGCTCTACTCTTTGTGACCCCATTTGGGTTTGGTTTTTAGCAAAGATACTGGAGTGGTTTGTCATTTCCTTCTCCCGTTCATTTTACAGATAAGGAAACTGAGGTAAACAGGGTTAAGTGACTTGCACAGGGTCACACAGCTAGTAAGTGTCTCAGGACAGATTTGAACCTGGGGAGATGAGACTTCCTGCCTCCAATCCTGGCACCCTATTCGCTGTACCACTTTAAAGCTTTGATATTGTGTGTGTGTGTGTGTGTGTGTGTGTGTGTGTGTGTGTGTTGTATTTCCCCGCCTTACTATGGTGGCTCTCCTTCTTCCCCCTGCCCTTTGGCCATTTCTGGTCATTTTTGTTGTTGTTGAATCAGATATAACTCTTCATGACCCATTTGGGGTTTTCTTGGAAGAAATACTGGAGTGGTTTGCTATTTCTTTCTTCAGCTCATTTCACAGATGAAGAAACTGAGGCAAATAGGGCTAAGTGACTTTGTCCAGTAGGTATCTGAGGTCAAATTTGAACTCAGGTCCTCCTGACTCCCGGCCTGGTGCTCTATTCGCTGTGCCACCTAGCTGCTTATGCTTAGTTATCTCAAACTAGCCCACTGTTGAGCCCTGTCTTGGTACAGGTGTTTGCCCATGTTTGAAATGAGTGCCTCATCTTTACCTTGTAGATATCCCTAATTTCTTTCAGAGCAACTCTGCTTACAGGCCAGTTTCTACAAGAGGCCTTTCCTTGTTCCTACAAATTGTTAGGATTATCTCCCTCTTAAAGTTACTTTTTATAATTTTGTAATTATTCTGTTTTTACTTATCTGTGTCTAGAATGTCTACTTTAGACAGAAAGTGAGCTCCCTGAGCTCTGAGACTGTTTGGATTTTCTCTTTGTATTCTTAGTACTTGGACAAGGCGGGATAGAGAGATGGCCTTAGCATCAGGAAGATCTGAATTTAAGTCCTGTCTAGGATCCATACTGACAATGTGATCTTGGGCGAGTCTTAACTCCTGAGTGTTGAGTGAATCTCTAAGGCCATAAGTTTTAGAGAATGCGCTGTCCTATATTGGTAGCAGGAGTATCCTCATTTGGTTTTTAATAGTAGCTAACATTTATATAGTGCTTTAAAGTTTATTAAGCAAGATATATGTGTGTGTATATATAATATATATATACACGCACACACACAAATATGCATATATACACAGTAGAGTGCATATATATAATGCATTATATATTATATATAGCATGTATAGTATACATATATTTTGCATGTATATATATAAACAGATATACATAATATATGTGTGTATTTCCATGTATATATGCATGTACACCTCTCTCTTTCTCTCTGTTTTTCTCTCTTTCTCTCTCTCTTTTTCTGCCTCTGTCTCTTTTATCCCAGGGATTTTAAATCTAGTTTTATGCCATGGATTCTTTTGACAGTCTGGTGAAGCCTATAGTCCCCTTATCAGAATAATACTTTTAAATGCTTAAAATAAAATACATAGAATTACAGAAGAAAGCAATTATATTGAAATCGTTTCTATCTCTCTATCTGAAGGCATAAACCTCAAGTCAAGAAATCCTGGTTTACCCCGCAACAACCCTGAGAGGCAGGCACTATTACTATCCCCATTTTACAGATGAGGAAAAATGAGCCAGATAGTGGTTGAGTGACCTGCTTAGGGCTACATGTTAAATGTGTGAGTCAGAATTTGAACTCAAGTCTTCCTGATTCTAAGACAGCATTCTACTACTGTCCTACCCGGCTGATTCCATATCCCAATGAAATCACAGGTCAAGTCCCTAGCCCCAGCATGTGAAATGGTGCTTGGTAAACAATAGGCACCTAAAAGATTCTTTCTTAATTTTCTTTTTGTATTCTGGTTCCCTCATGTCTTTTGCTCCTTTTCCTTTGTTAGGAAGTCTGAGGCGTATATAAGAAATTGAGAGAGATCATTAGCAGGCTTTGCCTCTAGCAATCTTTCTTCTCATCATATTAGCTTCCCTACGTTGATCACCTCTAATTTACCTTGTCTTGTTTGTACATTGTTGTTACTCCAATTGGATTGTAAGCTTCTTGAGAGCAGAGACTTATTTTCTCCCTTTTCTTTGTAGCCCCAGTACCTGGCACATAGTTGGCACTTCATAAATGCTTGTTGACTGACTAAGCTCTGGGCCTGAGCAATCATGATAATCAGTTCTCTTTTAGGACCCCATGCTTTATATTTTCAGACCTGTGAGGAAGAGGGAACGAGAGAGAATAAACATTTATGTAGCACCTACTGCATATGGTGCATGCATTGTGCTAAGCCCTTTTAACAAATATTATCTAGGAATTTGGTTAAAATACCTGAAGGTGAGAGTGGAGGGAACTAAAAATTTTCTGGTTATTTTTTATTTGTGAGGCCTTAAATGGGGTTGAGAGAGTGATGGTATCTGTAAGAAATCCATTCACAAATGCTATGGTCTGTCAGTAGGTAATTGTGGAAGAAATTAGCATCAGTAAGGGTGAAAGAATTCTTGCTGGGCTCATAAAACTGACTGAAAACAGAAAAAAGGGGGTTACAGGGGACACAAAAAGAGCCCCCTTTCCCACTTGGTTGACAAACAGAACAGGCATCCAGTACATTTTCTCAGACTTAAGTGTCTCCAGTTGGACTCATGAGACTGACTCAGGCAGCCTTGACATTAATCCGGCGTTGGGAGGGAACAGCCAGCAGATGAAAGAATACAAGAAATTGTCGTTACAGAATCTGGCTCAGCATTCTCCAGCACCATAAATGATGAACATACCCACGAGACAGGAGGTAGGAGGAGTCCGTTGAGCTGCTCGGGTTTTCAGCAAGCTGTCTCTGCTCTACTTCCTTTTGATTGTCCTGGAAAGCTAAGAAAAGTAAAAACAATGTCGCCACTTTGTGAAACCTGCCCTTTGGAAAAGCTATGTTAAACAATCAACCTATGGGTCAATTGTGAAGGCAGTTAATGTGTGAGTCCCCGATAAAGAGATTTGCACGAATACAGTTTCAAAGAATTTCATATTTAAATATGGATCCAAGTTTGTTCTGTATAATAGTATAAATATAACGAAGGTGGGGTGGAGAAGAATTGGAAATTAGCCGATTTCAGCAAGCCAAAACAAACACTCCAACAAACGTAACATTTCACATAGATTTTTGTGCTAATTATTTAGTTTCTGATGTGAGCTCATAAAAGTAAAATGGGCATGGAACATACTGGTATTCAATTCACCAACCATTTGGTAGAAACATTACGTGCCTCAGGTAGTAATAAAATAGACTATTTATCTGAAAATGACTTTTTTTTTGTCTTGGTACGTTGCTTTTCCTGGAAGGTTGTGATTTTGCTCAGTTATGGTAGAGAGATCCTCCTTATGTGCTTGGCATTTCTTCAAGACCCTTTAATTATAGAGAAATCTTTATTTTGGGGAAGGAGGGGACACCTCTGCCAGTCCCCCACCCAACCTTTGAAAGATTAAAAAAATTTTAATATAAATAAGTATGTTTCAACCTTTAAAAAAATTCCATCTGCATGAAAGGGCATTTCATAATAGACTATGAAGGCAATCTAAAATTAAATAAAGCTGGATTTAGTGTCTACAAATATTTGGCCCAATTCCCTGGAAAGCCACATTTGAACATTTTTTAATATATATTACAAGGCAGACAAGAATAATTATCTTCTCTTGAAGTTCCTTCCCCAGTGAGAGAAGTGTGTTTGCAATGCCCTGGTTGAAAGAAAATATCCAATGAGAGTACTCAGGCTGGACCCTGTCTTCTTGCCCCCTGGCAGTGGAATTCTCTGTACCCTGAAGACGGCTCAATTGTCTCCCAAGAAGGTGGGAGGCTCACAAGGACAAGACGGAGTTTCTTGTCAAAGTACTAGGCCTGAAGGTCAATGATTTTGAGCTCTATACATGTCACTCCAGAGGATGCAGAAACAAAAACACTGGTTAACTCTCCTCATTTCATATCATGTTTGGATTCTTGGCTTTGAATAATCCGCTCACTTGCTCTTCCCTTCATTCCTCCTTAAGGGAGTATATGATGACAACCGGGCCTGTATAATAAACACCACTAGACTCCCTTTCACAATCTCTATGGACCAGCTAAGTTGGCCTTACTGTTCTTCACACATGACATTTCATCTCAATGCTTTCTTTCCTCCTCTGTGCTTTAGAATCCTTAGTTTTCTATAAAGTTTGGCTCAAACTCACCTCCTACACAAGGCTTTTCCTGATCCCCCCAGCTGCTAGGGTCTTCCCCCACCCAAATTACCTCATATTCATTTCATATATATATATTTTTATGTGCACATATTATCTCCCCATTAGATTCCCAAGCCCCATGAGGACAGAGATTGTTTTCATTATTATTTTTTCTTTTTTACCCATTGCCTTGCTTTGTATAGATGGCTAATAAATGCTTTTGATTGACTGACTGATTAAACTACAGTGACAGATCACACTTTAAAGTTAGTAAAGTACTTTGCAAACATTCTAATTCGTACTTCTTAATCAGTAATACTAACATGGTGTGTGTGTGTGTGTGTGTGTTGTCGTCATTATAATTAAGTTAAATAAGAATGCAAGGTAAGGTAAGGACTATTCTATTTATATCCTTTTATATCCAGATCTTAACATAATGCCTCTCACTTCTCTCCCTGGTGGGTTTCTAAATCCCTGGACTTTCCCTTCTCTGTTCCAGGTGCTTTCTTATCCTAGAGATAGGTCTCTCTTAATTCTGCAGTCTCCCTTTCTCTGATTGGTGAGTTCTTGAATGGGATTATGATTTAAGTACTTTATCCTTCCTCCACTTCTTTTCTGTTCCCTTCTATGTACTGTCTTTGCTTATTAGAGTGTAATTTACTTGAGGGTAGACACTTTTTAATGTTTATATTTATTCCCAGCACTTGGCACAGTATGTAGCACATAGTAAGCACTTAACAAATTATCCATCCATCTATCTATCCATCTATCCATCTATCCATCTATCTATCCATCCATCCATCCATCCATCCATCCATCCATCCATCTATCTATCTATCTATCTATCTATCTATCTATCTATCTATCTATCTATCTATCTATCTATCTATCTATCTATCTATCTACCTACCTACCTTGAACACAAAGGTGTTCAATAAATGCTTGTTGGTTGACTATTGAATTGAATTATAAAATGCTTAATTTTCTGTATTAGTTTCTACCACTGACTTCTAAAGTTAGGTCATTGCAAAACCCTGTCTTTTGATGTCTGATAGACTCAAGAGAGTTTCTGTTCCTTATTATTTATCCTAAACTTCCAGAACCTGAAAGCCTTGCATTTTTTTTAGCATTCATTCATCTTGGTATCTCTTTTTGTTGATTCAGTTCATAACCTAGTGGCCAATCAGGGCCTGTGATCACTATAATGAAATAGCTAAACAGTGATTTCAGAAAAGAACTAATATATTTTCACTGATAAAACCCCAAGGCTAAGAAGTTTAATAGGAAATTTGACTTTAGCAGAGTTGTGTTGGACCACAATCTAAGTTATTTTTTTAGGTACCCACTTTTTCTAATCTGATATCTTATATGTAGGTCATAGGCATGCATAGAGTATCTACTGGCACATTCTATCCACCCCTGTGATCCAGAACTAGTATTTCTGACATGGCCATTACTGATATGGCCAGCCTTCTTGACAATATCCCTTTCCTCATCCACATTCCCTACCTCTGTAGGAAGTATCCCAAAATACTGGACCAAGTTCTTCTAACCAGATTGATTCCCTTTGTCCCATTCCTCACCATAGAGACAAGGGCACTTACACTACTTGGATGAATAGGAATCAATGACCCCAGTTCTTCCAGTAAAATGGAGGACCACTCAACCTTCCCATCTTCTTGATATTGTACCCATATGTGCATATAGCCTAATGCCTGGGTAACTCCATCTGACTTAACTTTGTACCCCAAGGATACTTGGGCCTTGTCATCTTCCCTTCAAATAAGCTGTTAGGACTATAAGGTCTTTCTATCTCCTTGTATCTGAAACCTCCTATAAAATCTACTCCCCCATAAGAATGTTAACCTCCTTGAAAGCAAAATCTTTGCTTTCAATACAAAAACTCTGTATTCCCAGTACTTGGCACATGGTAAATCCATCCATCATCCATCTGTCCACCCATCTGTCCATCTATGAATAGTCAAACACCTGTGTTGGGACCATACTAATATATCCATGTAGGATTGGGACAGAGAATACAACAGACTGCCATAACTGACTTATGCTCTGGAGAGAGATAGAATTGGACAAATGGTCAACTCCTCCAACATGGTCCAGATCCATATCTTCTTTCTTGAAGCATAACCAACTTTCTTGCCTGAACTTTTGTGGCAAGCAGTTGCTTGGATTCCTGTGCTCTACAGAAATACTAGTGTTAATCTGTCCTCAGTTTTTGGTTTATGCCTGCTGAGGTCCCACCTGTTTTTCTCTTGTCCCATGTTTACCTGATCACCAACACAAATGAACCCTGCTCTGAGCATGCTATGGTTCATGGCACTGCGGCTTCCAAACTCTTGAAGCATGTGGTATTTTTAGTCCATAGGTTTAGAGTAACAAAACCATATTCTGTAGCTTTGGGTATTATAATTCTTAACTGGAAAATAGTCATAATTTAAATGTCAATGTGAAGGAATTATAAGTAGTATAGTTCCTTTGTAATTTTGGTGTTGGAGAAAAAGAGTAGCATGATTGTGATAGGCTTTCCATATTATTTACTTCAATTCAACATATGTTTTAAATGAATACATGAAGGAAAAAAACATTTAATAAGTGTTTACTATGTTCTAGACACTGTGCTAAAAACCATAGTTACAAATATTTTTTTCAGCTTCCTTTGTATATGTTGACTTTCCCCATTAGAATATATGCTCTTTGAGGAAAAGACTGTCTTTTTCTTTGCTTCTATCTGCATCCCCAATGCCTGGTTGCTAGGCACATAGGGCACATTATTAAATGCTCATTGCTACTTACCTTACTTGTTTTTATAGGATCAAGGTATTGAGTAATCATTTTCTACCAATAAAAGAGGGTCCTAAGCAAATGACCCTTTGAGCTAAGGGCTATACTTGCATATTAGTAAGCAAGATCATCTCTGTTCTCAAGGAATTTACATTCTATTAGGGGGGAATACCCCAAATAGAGGAGCATACCTCCCATGTATGAGAGATGCACCACACTGTAGCACTCAAGGGGAATATTGCCCTGTTCTATAACATCATTAAGGAATGGAAAAAACTTTGGTAGTTTTCTCAAACCTGTAAAATTTAAGTATAAAAGCACAGGTTACTGTTCCATATATCCACACCAAAGAGGTTTTGTGTCTAGCCTAAACTAACAGTGGGCCATGGGAATCAGATCCTAATATACGCTAGGCAGCACTGAATTTGATGGTTATGAGTCCAAACCAGTCTTATAGGAAAAGAAATGCTGCATTGTTGGAGTCGAGAGACCTGGGTTCTGTTCTGTATCTAAAATTAAGTGTGTGACACCAAGCACTTAAAGGTCTGGTGGTCTTGGTTTCTGTATTTGTTAGATGGGGGTATTCTCCTTAATCTCCTTCCCTCCAGATGATTGGTGTGAAAATCAAATGAGACAGTAAGGTAAAAATAATCTAACAAAGTTCAAGGTGCAAATATAAAGCATTAGACATTTATGTTATTACAAATACAGTGCAATGGTGTGAATAATACTGAAATCTATAACCTGAAAGAAAGCCATGTGGAGAGTGACCTATTTTCTGGCGCTTTAAGTTCCCCTACATCATGTTCTCCCTTTTGTATCTACCAATCTCCACCCCAACCTGAGACAGCCAATACAAATTAAGTTCTATTCTGATGAATTCTCAGAGACTAATCAAAATATGTAATGAATTAGAATTTGGTTATATCAGACATTTCTAGAAATAGTTGGGTGATCAGCTGGACTGGGGAAATCTTTTGATTATACAGAGATTTGCATTGCTCCAGTCTTTTGTAATGGAGCTTAGCCTGAAGTGTTCATGGAATGGTGCAGGTTATGTCCCTTAAGTTCCTGGCATGGATCCACCTAGAAAACACTGTGTTTTCTTAAGAAAAGGAAAATGGCCAAGGCAGTGGAGGGCAGAGAAAATTTTTTTTTCCCAGTAAAACCTTAAATATTGAAGCAAGGTCCTCAAACTTGAAAAATTCCTAACCTGGCCCTGACTTCTTTCTTCTAAAACAATCCAGAAGAGAAATTTTGATTTTTTTACCTTTACTCTTTGCAAATAAACTCATTTGGTTTCAGGAATGCAAAATTTTTAGTTTCAAGAAGAATCAGATCTTACTTATGGCTGTTAAGTTTTTGTTGTTGTTGTTGTTTGTTTTTTAAAGTGATTACAAATGTTTGAATTGCCTTAACCATGTGAATTCTTACAGAGAATCAATTTGCTAACATGACCTGGGTAGCGTCTGTTCAAATACAAGGTGCTACAGCTTTCTTTAATAATTTATGTATGAGGCTCAGTAGATTTCTAGTTGAAGGAATGAACATTGTATTTGTTTGACTTGATTGTGCTTATTTGTTATAAGAGATTAAACTTTTATGCAGAAATTCTCATTTCATCTAGGAGAGAGGTTGTTGAATCATTAACCAAATCTCCATTTGAGTTAATTGGTTACTAGAGCAGTATATAAAGTCTCCAAATCATTCCATTCAAGCTACAATTAATACCCACTATGTGTAATGCATGGTATCAGGAGATAACACCACATATGAAATGTGGGGAACATAATTCTGAGTTCTTAAAGATTAACAAATCAGTATAGGAATTTAGGATTTTCTTTTCTTTTTTAAAATAAAGAATGGACAAAATATGGAGTGGGAAATTGGAGAAATAAGGGGTCTGTAGAGACCTACTGGAATCCAAAATCCAAGTCAAAGTCAGCTTTAGATATAACATTTATTGTGTTATATAGTAGAATGAATATGAGACTTAGAGTCAAAGGAACTGAGTTTGAATTCTGGTCATGTTACTTAATACCTCTTAGGCAAGTCACTTCTTCTATTAGCCTGTTTCTTCATCTGTAGGAGTTCAGAATCCAAGGACCCTTCTAGCTTGAACTCCTGTGAACTCGTATGAATTGGACCGAGGGCTGGAAACTCAAAGACAAAACAACAACAACAATAAAAAACACAGGATAAGAGCTTATATTCTCCTGAATCTTGGAAAGAATAAAAAGAACAATTGAGAAAGAGGGGCTAGATAGGACATTCCTGAAAATATGTAAAATGGAGTTCATCAACTGACATTGGTCATACTCCTTCAAAGATGGCAGAAAGAACTGTTAATTTATCTCCCTGAAGTATTGGCTGATGCCTGAAATTCCACCATTAGAGTTTCATGTCTTTAGACATGAACCTTGTAAAATGAAATGTTGGTGGGAAGTACAATAGTATTAATATTCTCTTAAGCCTTAGCATAACTTGCCAAGATTATGAGTTGTAGAAAAGTTACCCATCTGCATCAACGGAGTGCACTTCCTCATTGAGAGCTCCCTACAATCAGTGATATGCTGCAGCCAGTTCCTATGGGTTTGGGAAAGCTGATTGTTAAATTTTAAGAATGAGCACGTACAACTTGGAAATTAGTAAACACTACAAATTAGGACTTATGATTTTTAGAGTTAAGAAAACGATACAGGAAATGTCAGTAATGTAGATTAAACTTAAAAAAAATATCAAGCATGTACTCCCCGCTACCCCCTGAAAACTGGTTCTTAAACATTTACCAGCATACTCCTGCCTACAATGATGAAATCACAGCTTCAGATAGAGAAGGAAAATATGAGAAAATAAGTGAGTTGTCCTGATCTTTCCATGACAATAAGTTTTTTTTAAGAGATGCTTTAAAAGAACCTTCACTTAAAAGGGAAAGACCAAGAGGATTCCTGGTAGATTTGGGAATAATATAGTGAGAGGGGAAAATACAGGATATCGGGTATGGGCAAAACCAATCTTCACAATTTTTGCCCAGGATCACCCTGTGTCTTTTCACACTATGGTCTGTTTATAAGACTGAGAGTATAGATCTTAGAGGTGACTATTTCCAGGGAGAATAATGTAGGCTTCTGTGGTAAGAGTTTTCTAGTCCTAGGTCATTTAGAGAAATCTGGAGAGTTTGGCCTGGCATAGAAATCCACACACCTCTGTCAGAAGCAGAGTGCAGCAAACTGAGTTTATTTATTGTGGGACTCAGACTCTTGTCTTTATCCTGGAACCAAGCCTTGTAGCCATATCCCAGACCATCTCTCTTTTTTTTTTTTTTTTTTTATCTTGCTAATTCTCCTCCAACCATGATAGATCCCACTCAGGGATTTTTTTTTTTTTTTTGCTTTTTTTTGGAGGGCAGTTGGGGTTAAGTGACTTGGCCAAGGTCACACGGCTAGTTTTATGTGTGTGTGTGTGTGTGTGTGTGTGTGTGTGTTAAGTGTCTGAGGCCGGATTTGAACTCAGGTACTCCGGACTCCAGGGCCGGTGCTCTATTCACTGTGCCACCTAGCCGCCCTGCTGGGATGGTTTTAAGTGTTTAGCATTCTATTGAGCTGAGAGTCAAAAATGAATATATTTTTTTCTTTCCTGGGTCCAGATCAATGATTTCATTGGTGGAACCTCTGATATGACAACTCACTCTACTTACGGAGTAGGGTGAAAATTGACTACTCTCTTTAAGTAATTGTCTTGGAGAGTTGCTTTGGACACTTAGAAGTTAGGTGATTGACCCAGGGTCACAGAGCCAGTTTGTGTCAGACACAAGGGAACTTGCACCCAGGTTTTTGTGACTCCAAGGTCAGATCTTCTACCTATGATGCTATATAGTTTTGAAGCTATTAATTTTAAAGGTCTTGGAAACAAAGGTATATTTTATGAGAGAACTACAGATTAGAGGAAGAGGTAAAGGATAGAACAATGGAAGGGAGTCCTCTAAAAACAAAGGAGAACACTGATGTCTGGAAGAGAATCAGAAGCATAGGAAATTCTTGGGCACTCCAGAGGAGGAAGGGAGGAGATAGAAATCTGTGAACAGAAAGCAAGATTGAAAGACATAAGGTCTTGGAAGGAAAGATTGCTTTAACCTTGGGGCCAAAAGGAGAAAGGTTAAAATGAAAGGGGGGAGAGAGAGAAGGGGCCATGTAAGTTTCAGCAAAAGGAAGGGAATGCAACAGGAGAGTGTCAAGGCCAAGGCCCCAGCCCTCCAATCTCCCTGCAGCCAAGAGGATAGGAGAGATTTTTTATTTATTTTTTCATGCTGTAGGATGTTAAATTAAACTTGTTCATTTACTTAGAAAAACATGTTCTTGGTTTTCTGAGTAATTTGTTGGAGAGGAAAAAAAAAAAGACTATCTTCGGATTGTGAGAAAGAGTTCCAGAATATTGAAGACGCTTTAAATGAATCTCTGAAGACCCCACCCCCACCCCCACCAACCCCTTCTCAAGGCTTCCTGATTAAGGCCCCCGGAATAGCCATAGCCCACTCTGTCTCTCCGTGAGAGCTCCTAAGTCTTGTTTGCACAACCCCTGAGTTGCCATGCCTCCTGCTGTGTGAAAGTGAGCACTCCCTTGGCCCAGAAGCAATGTGCTCTCCTGGAGTGAGCACATCTGCCCAGGGGAATGAACTGATCCTCAGATACTGGTGCAGCTGGGAGTCTGGCAGAGGCCCATTAGGGTCACCCCTGATGACTTGGAAGGAACAAATGGATTGCATTTATATTGCCCATGCAACCGAGGGGCAGGGGATGGGGTGGAGATGTGAGTGATAACAGGTCATTCCCATTAGTGTTTGTCCCAATTGTTGATGCATCCCCTCTAGAATCAGTCAGATGAAAAGTTTTGGGGCAATTCCTTTCAGTGCATAAAGCATGGGGAGTTGCTGGGTGCCATGCAATCTGTCACTTCTCTACTCAACACTATTTTCACATCACTTCAAGTTGATAGGAAAAAAATGACTGTTGTGTTATGGCCTCACCCAGTCACTTAACCTCTCTCTGCCTCAGTGTCCGCAACTATAAAATGAAGATCATAACAAAACCTATCTCCCAGAGTTGCTGTAAGGATCCAATGAGATGTGTCTGTCGAGCATTCAGCTCAGTGTCTGCAACATAATAATTGCTTAATAAAAGCTTGATTCCTTCCTTTCCTCTGGATTTTGCCATTCTGAACCATTCTGTTGCCCAACTTTCTGCAACTTTGTCTTTGCCTTCCCCTACAGAGTATAATTTTTTTTCTTCATGCAGGAGATTGAAATGGAGGGCCCCATGCCTAGGTATGGTGACTCCATACTAGTTGACACTATTGTTGCAACTCTGATTCATTCCTGAAAGAGAATGAAGGAGTAGATGGAAAGAGAGAGCTACCTTTTGCCCCTCTGTTTCACTGTCTAAGCCCTTTCAAAGAGTCTTTGGCTGCTGGATAGAATTGACTCAGAGAACAACAAATCTTTGAGGTGGGCTGGAGAGGCAAGGGGCTATGGTGCCGCTGGGTCGGCTAGCTTACAGTTTTTTTTGAAGTAGCTTTTTAAAAAATATGACAGTTCAGGCTTGAAAAACAGTACATTTGGAAATATAAACTAGATGAAAACAAGCTATAATGAAAATGAAAAAACATATCAGTTTACTGCCGATTGAAAATTAGGACCAGATGAAGGCTGTGAGGCCCTGGGCATTTAATTTACTAGAGTCGGTCACTCCAGCATCAGCCTGTATTTTCTTCCCATAAGCAATATCATGTTTATTTGTTTATGTCAGCTACTTTGTTGAGGGAAATGATGGTCAAACTTTTTTGTAGTCTCTGCGTTTACATTCATGCATGTGTATATGTTTCCTCCTGGGAACTAGGGAGTAAAATGAGAAAGGCAAAGAAACACTGATGACCAAAGTAAGATTTGAATTGTCTCTGAAAGAGCTTTGTGTTTTTTAAAAAAGAATATGTTAAAAAAGAAAGAGAGAAAGAAAGAGCTTTGTGTATCAAAAGATGAAAGGAGAGCTCCAGTCTGACAGTGACTAGGAGCCAATCTGGAACTAGGGCAGGGTCACTAGGGCTTTGTCTCAGGATTGATAATTTAGAGAATGCAAACAAATACCATATATTTTCATCCCTACCTGGTGCCATTACTGTGGCAGCAACCTCATCCTGTTCTCTTTTTAGAAAACTTATACTATCTCAGTTTTACTTTCTCCTCTGGTATCTACCCTTAAGGTGGGTTTACTTCCCTTTGTTGCTGTCACATGCCAGAGGTGGAAAAAACAAAATCCTATTTACCTTTCTGAAATGAGTAGGAGAGAAAGCACAGTATAGTTTCATGAACACTGGATTTGGAGTTAAGGGACTTGGGTCTGAAATCCATTTCTGCTCCTTATTATCTCTCTGACCTTGGACAAAGAACTTAATCTTTCTAGACCTCGATTTCATTATCTATAAAATGTGTGGGTTGGACAAAACCACTTCTTAAGCCCCTCTTTTGCTCTAAAATTATTACTCTATGAAGTGGAACCTGCAAACTATTATTTAAAAAGGGCCAAGGCTAACAACGATCCTATCAGAGGAAATGGGACTCAGGATGAATTGGTTTTGATGGGGAGCTGTGCACTAGGCAAAATCCCATCCCTTGTAGGCAAGGGAAGGAATACAGACTTAGGGTGGGACCTAAAGTAGAAAGTCCTAAGAAGCAGGGTTCTGGGTTTCACGGAAGAATTTTGGGGACCAAAAGAGGGAGAGACAAGGGAAAAGAGACCACCCATGCTTCCTGGTTTTGCTTAGGGGTGACCTATTTGTGAATGAGGAGAGTTTTTTTTTCTTTTTTAAGCACAAGAGCAGGTCTTGCTGTGCTGGGCCCCAGGTACACTTCTTTGTTGTCCACGAATATCAGATTGCTGACCTGTAACCTTGGATGGGTCTACACCTGTGCTTCTCTGGCCAATGGTAAAGGGGATCCACGTGTTACTGTCTTTTCTTTTTCTTCTCTGGCCAATGGAGTCCAAGACGCAGGCTGCAGACTGAAGAAATTACCCAGAGTGTTCTCTGAAAGCCTGCACCAAAAGGTTCAGATCAATAAATACTGAGAAGGGACCTTTGTTAAATCAGGTTAACAGCTTGTCAGGTTGAATCCACTCTCATGTAGGGTTCTCACTCTGCCCTTTGGAAAGGACTTACTGTAAATAACAAAAGAGACAACCAAAGCCCTTCCTTTTTGCCTTCTCTGAAACATGGATAGGATCCTAAGGACTAGAATTCTCTGCAGAGCAGATGACACAAAGCTAGGAGGGGTAGTTAACGTATTAGAAGACAGAACACAAAAACAACTTGAGCATTGGGCTGAGTCACAGGATGGGATTTGATCAGAAAGAATTTGATTGTATTTGTATTGAAAAAATTGATTTCAGAAGTTGAAGGTGAGAGTAGGATAGTCATATGGTAGTCTCTCTGAAAAAAGATCACGGTGTTTTTATGGATTACAAGCTTAATATGAATTAGTTGTGTCATGCGGCAGCCAAAACACACAACACACACACATGAACATATACACACATATAACATCCTCACGTGATTGCAGGTTATAATCAGAGGACTTGCTTCCAGGAATTGGGAGGTGATAGTCCCATGGTTCTCTACATCCTGAATCTTGTGTTGGGGGCAACAACATTGGAGGAAGAATATTGAAAAGACAGAGAGTATCCCAAGAAAAGCAACTGATACAATAGAGGGTCTTGAGTTAAAACCACTTGTTGACTAGTTGAAATATCTGGGAGAGAAGAGGAGATGAGAAGGCACAGGGGGAAACAGGAGAGCTGTCTTCAAGTTCTTGAAAACTTGTCACATGGAAGAATGGTTGGTCTCTTTGGTGCTATAGGACAGAACTAGGAATAATCGGTAGAACATGTAAAAAAATATAAATTTAAGTGCGGTGCCAGGAAAATCTGACAATTGGTGGGGCAGCTAGTGGTACAGTAGGTACAGCCCTGGGCTTGAAGTCACAGGGACCTGAGTTCAAATATGACTTCAGATGCTAACTAGATGTGTAACCAGGCAAATCCTTCTGTTTGTCTCAATTTCCTCCTCTGTATAATGGGAATAATAATAACACCTACCTCCCAAGCACCTACCTTGTGAGGATAAAATGAGATAGTAAAGTAGGCATTTAGTAAATGTTTGTTGAAAAAAAAATTAAAAAACAACTGTTTATTCATTTTAGTCATGTGTGACTCTTCATGACCCCATTTGGGATTTTCTTGGCAAAGATACTGGAGTGGTTTGTCATTTCCTTCCTTTTCTTTACAGATGAGGGAACTGAGGCAAAAAGGGTTAAGTGACTTGCCCAGGGTCACACAGCTAGTAAATGACTAAGGCCAAATTTGAACTCAGAAAATCTCCCTGACTCTAGTTCTGGTGCTCTATCTGCTGTTCCACCTAACTGCCCCCTCAATGTCATATTTTCCTGACATGGAACTTAAATTAATTTTTATGAGTTTATTTTTACAAGTGATTTTTCCTAGTTCTGTCTTTCAGGGGCAAAGAGATCAAATCAAACCCTCCTTCCACGTGACAAGCTTTCATATATTTAAAGATAACTATTGTTTCCCCCTGTGCCTTCTCCATTAAAAATGGAATAATTCCATTAAACTGGAATAATAATAATAGTTAACATTTATATAGCATTTTAGGTTTTTCAAGATATTTTGTAGATATTATATCATTTTTATCATCATACCAACATTGGGAAGTAGGTGCTCTTGCCACCTGCATTTTACAAATGAGAAGACAAGCGACAAAGGTTAAAACTTACACCTGTAATAAGTGCTTGAGGAAGAATTTGACCCTTCTTGACCCTAGGTCCAGTCCTTTAAACACTGTGCCACCCAGCTACCTACGTGGAAGCTATATGCCAATATGGAAGCTGTATGCCAAAATGACTGCAGTAGCCCATCGCAGGGCGAGATGGCGAGTTTCTTCTCAATGGAGTAGTGAGTGGATGACTCCCTGTGAAGAGTGTTGAAGAGATTAAAAACCTAGGTAGCTGCTGAAATTCCTTCTAGCTCTGAAATCCTGTGATTTCACACACAACAAAATTCTTCACTGACGTTTATATGATGTCAAGATACCTAGGGGAAGATTCTGCGGAGGATTTGTGGGAGTACATGGATAGGAGTTACACGAGATGAGAGTCACAAGCTGTATCACTGGCAATCACAACATCTGCCTTCTAGTACCAAATTAAAAATTCTCTGACACTACCATCTTCCTTTGATTTCACAGTGTCTGATACTTGCAGTAAAAACCAGAAAGTACCAAATGATTAGAAATAATTGATTAAGGAGAAAAGTTAGCAGATACTAGAAGACATACAAATTGCTATCATACTCATGAATATTGAGTCTAATTAAAAAATATTCAAAAGTAAGGGCAGTTAGGCGGCACAGTGGATAGAGCATGGGTCCTGAAGTCAGGAGGACCTGAGTTCAAATCTGGTCTCAAGCATTTACTAGCTGGGTGACCCTGGGCAAGTGACAACCCCAACTGCACACAAAATAGTCAAATATTTGAAAATATTTGAAAAATATTCCCCAAATTTCCATTGTATGTCAGAGTGCTTCTTATACAGCCCCTTCCTTATTTAGCTCTTTCAGCATCAAAAATGGTCATCCAAAAAATGGATTTTTTAGATTACAGCATAAGAAAGCACATTTAGGATCTCCCACAGGCTTGGGAGCCAGCATGTGTAGAATCAGTGATGAAAGGTAAATAAAAGGCAAAAAGTAATTTTATTGGTGTGTAGAGGAAACCTTGTAAGAATCTCAGTTTCTGCCCACTTTGTAGTAAATTACTTAAATTAATCAATGAAATTTTAACATATGTGTGGTGGAGAGTGGATGCCCATCTGTGAAGAGTACAGGGGGCTTGTGTGTGTTATTCATAGGTCCTGGCAGACTACTGATGCTAAGGGTTTTTTTTTGTTTTTTTTTTTTACCAAGGACCACCTTCCCCCAGTTCTGAGTTTCTGCTCAGTGATAGGAAATCCAGGGCTTATGCTGTTGATTGTAGAGGCTGAATTAGCTTCTGCTTCCTTTTGCAAGAAGGGCATCAGATGAACTTAGCAATTCATGAGGAACTGTTCTCATTCCCAGAAGGGAGACAGTGCAACAGAGAGTTGCATCCATGTGGTGCTTCCACTCAGCCTTCTCAGCTCTGGAATTTCACAGCTCTGATCCTTCCATCCAACTGATCTCTCTGTGTCGGCTTCCCAGCTCCACCCTACCAAGAGCCTGGTGAGCTGTTGTGCTTGGATGAGATGACTGGGGTTGTCAATGTGGTACCAAATGAAGAGTGAACTCCTCTTCTTGCTTCTCTTGCCCAGAATGTTATGTGTGTAAGTACGCATATGCATGCGTGTAAAATCTAGGATTTCATTGGTATAGGGAATTCATGACATAAAAACTCAACTGATATAAATTAGTTGTTATTTGTCACTTTAGAGAGATGTCTCAGGGCATTAAGAAGAAATGACTCTCCAAAGATGCATGCACACACATGCAGGGCATGTGCATATAATAAAATAATACCACAGCATAGTTCTCCATAGAAGTTTGCACATGCATGCATATGTGTATATGTGTCCACAGCCATGGCATATGTACATATGCAACAGGCAATGGGTACACACACATGTCACATGCACAGGTAACACAGTACTGTGTACATTGAACATGAAGGTGACATGTATGTGCATGATACACACACAATATATGGTGTACATACATGCACAATTCTATGTGCATCTATGAGAGTCATGTTTGTCACAATGCATGGCACACAACACAGTCCATGCAAATATACACATACGAAGAGTCATATACAAGTGATAATTCATGGTAGACATGTCATAGCACAGGTGTCATATATATGTGTGTGTACATGTAGGGAGGTCATAATATGTACATGCATACATACACATCTATAGAAGATCATGCCTGTGTGACACACATGTCTATATGTTTGTGAATACAGGTATGATTTCATTGGCTTAGGGAAGTCTTGATATTAAAAACTCCACTGATACAGAGTGACAACTTATCTTTAACTTCTCATTTGAGAGAAATTTCTGGGGACATTAAATGGTTAAGTCTTGTCCATTGTTACATTATTACCATGTGTCAGAAATAAGGCTTAGTCTCAGATCTTTCTAACTTTAGTGCCAACCTTTTATCGACTCTTCCATGGTATCTCTTTGCTATATATACCCAAATGGTCATATTCAAGAAATTAAGTAACTCTGGGAGTTTCTTTCCCACCCCCACCCCATATTGTATCTAGGTACACAGTATATCTCTCTCAGAGAGAGAGGGAGACAGACAGACACACACACACAGAAACAGAGACAGGAGAGAGACAGAGACGCAGAGACAGAGAGACCTAATATCTACATCTAATTCAGATAGAGAGACAGAGAGAGAAAGAAAGAAATAGAGATAGGGAGTGAGACAAAGAAAGAGAGAAAGAGTCAGAGGGACAGAGGCAGAGACAGAGACATAGAGGCAGAGACACAGAGACAGATGGAGAGATGGCAGCAGAGAAAAACACACAGAAGGCAGAGAGAAGAGAGTTTGTGTGTCTGGGAGACCAGTTTCACAAATCATATGGAGCCTGCTCCATGAGATAATTTGAAAATCTTCAATGATCACACACATAGATCTGAGAGAGCTAAAGGCGCACAGCTGTAGTCTCAGAACATTGACTGTATTTATCATCTGTCTGTAAGCACAGCAAATCTTGGCTAAGTCTGCTGTTTCATATATCTGAATATTATTACTTCTGCTCCTCATCACCTTTGGAATGGGCTTTCCAAAAGGATTAATGAAACCTAAGAGAAATAAACCTTTCCTCCTCCCACTTGTGGGACAGAAAGACAGCAAGGTTATTCACTTAGAGATGCTGTTTTCTTTTCCATGTTCTTTGTAAAAAGCCAGCCTACCAGTTCATCTAAAAGAGAGATACACACTCACCTTTCAAAATAAAAGCTGTTGAGAGATGATGCTCAGGGTACTCCAAGTACAAATAGAGTCATTGCTGAATTTGATGAAAAGAAAACAAATGGTGTGTGTGTGTGTGTGTGTGTGTATTTTTTGCTGGCTAATATGGCACTTCTAGAAGCTCATTAAGTTGTCAAAAATGTGAAATGATGACTCATTGTGAACTCCTCCCAACCCCCCTCCCTTCCCTAATTTGCCTGTGGGTTGAAGGAATGTATACTGATTTTGGTAAAAGAAGAAACTTGTGGTTTCCATTATAGGCTGTAAACATGGAGAGCTGAAAGCCTCAAGAGTGCTATCATCTCCCGCCACACACATGCTTTATATACAGTACAGCTTGGAAAACAGATTGGGAGAGCATTCTGTTTACAACACCAAGCTAACTCAGCTAATGGAGCACTGATTTGTCAAGGGGACTACAGGCCTCCTCTTCCCATAGCCAAGTGAGGCTGCAGTCCTGGTGTCTTTAAAACAAAAATGTCAAGAAAGGAGTTAGGGTTACAGACACTGATACTACCCAAGGGAAAGCTTGTCTGGTCAATATCCAGTGCCTGAAATGCGCTTTTACACATCACTTCAACATCAAATGAGTTCCTTTTCCTTAAACAGGTGAAATGGATCTCTGGTTGGCATGTGTTTCAGGCTCCTACTTCCTTTCCTTAAAGCAGGTTTAATGATGGCCACCAAGGTAGGTGATGATGATACCATATTGGTTTTGTGGTGAATGGGAGGGAAGGAAGGAAAAAACATTGATATATCACCTATTAATACTATGCTAAGAACTTTGTACAAATATTATTTCATTTGATCATTACAACATCCTTGTGAGGAAGTGTAAAGCCAATCAGCAATAGATTCCTGAGAGAATGCTACTGTGAACAGCCTTTAATATTCAGATTACACAGTATTAGTGAACACTGTTTATTCCATTACAAATCTAGATTCAGTACAATGTTCACAGCATCAACAATTCACAATATTATATACAATCTTCAGAA
>CM053595.1:188543049-188578682 GCA_028646575.1 Pseudocheirus occidentalis | reverse complement strand
AAAGGTTTAGATTTCAAACAGTAGAATTGTTGAAGGTCTCTGCCCTCATGCTCACAACCCTCATGATCCTGTTATCCCCCTCCGCCCCAAACCCCTCATATTTAATAATATGTTAATAGGAGATTATATGAGAAGTCACCAAATTTAAAACAAAATTGTATAGTGATTTCTTTATTTGGGGCAGGGGTGGGGCGATGAACATAACTTAAGAGTTTCACTTCCAAATCTTCCCAGCAAGTCATTTCAGGATGGTCCAAATGTAACTCAATCACTGAATCATTATTTTCCATTTAACTTGAATTTTGTATTTGTATTTTCCTGTGTCCTTGGTGACCCATACTTTGTATTTCAGGATAGGCTACCGTATCACCTCAAATACAAAAGGTGGCCTTACTATTCTCTTTGTGTGTGAGGGACTGGATCAATATTAGGGGAGTGCACATAGATCTATTGTTAGCAGAGGTTTGCCTCCATGCATTAACATCGATAATTATGAATCTTCAGTTATTCAACTCATCAGTTAGTAAGGATTTGTTGATATAAAGGATTGTAGAGGATGAGAAAGGGATCAACAACTAAACATGAAATGCAGTAATTCATGTATAAGATGGTGAGATATGAAGTAAGATGGTGGCAGTAGAAATGTAGTGATTGAATGAATTTAGATGTAAACTATAACAGGATTTGGTGACTGGTTAGACTGATTTGGAGAATGAGAGAGGGATAAGTTAATGATGACTGAAGTTTAGAGTCTGGGTAAATAGTACAATTCCTGTACTTTTAACACTAAAATTAGGAAGGGGTTTTCACATGTGTTATCTGTTGTAGAATCATAAAATCATGGATTTAGAGCTAGAAGGATCCAGGGACCAGCTAACCCAACCTCTTTATATAATAATAATGCTGCTGCTGATGTTGCTAACTAGCTTTTATGTGGTACCTTAACGTTTACACACGACTTAACATATATCATCTCATTTGCTACATCATTCTTGAACAATTTGGTGAAATGAGAAGATGATATTCTCCTTTCATGGTTGAGGATCTGGGCACCCAGGTGATTGGTCCAAGATGTAGTGTCACAGCTAATTAGTGGTAGAAGTAGGACTAGAAACAATCCAGGTTTCCTTTTAGTCCAACCCTCTTTCCATATCCACATAGAAAACCCATCTCATGTAGCTGTGCACAACATGGCACCTGGTAGTTACTGTTGCCTGGTGTCACAGTACGATGGAGGGTTTCATTACTTAAGGTTCAGTTATAATGGATTCTAGTAGCATCTCTTTGATGTCCTATACTGTCTGTGGCTGGTCATCTCAGTCGAACCTTTTGCAGTGTGCTGAGATACCCTGTTTGCCATCCCTCTTTGTACATTTAGACAGCAGACTGATGATGTAGCAATTCTAGCTGTCGCCAAAACTTCATTCTTGATAATCCTAATATTTATATTTATAACTTATCATTTAGTGTGAAATAGGACTGGAAGATGGTGATGATGGCAAAACTCTTCAAAAGGTTTAAGTTAATATCTGTCTGTAAAAGATCTGAATCCCCTAGCCACAGAGAATTTGGGATCCTCCTCTTGCTCTGGAAACCTTTTATGTTGGTCCAAGATGGCTGCTTTACTTTGTCATTGTAACCACCACAGTCTGGCCCTGGCTTTCCATACTGATTTTATATTCTTTCCTTTTTATACTTCTTGCTCTTCTTTGAATGAAAAAGTTTATTTCATTCCTCTGAGCATTTATATAGTCCATTTTCCCATGTTTGGGATGCATTTCCTCCTCATCCTGACCAGTTGAAATCTCCATCTTCTTTCAAGACTTAGCTCACATGTCCCCTTCTCTCTAAATCTCTCTCTGATCCCACCAGTACTTAGTATTCTTTTCCTCCTCAAATTAGATTGTTTTACTTATCTGTGTATATATCTCTTTCCACCTTCAAATTACCTTATGTTTTGTGTATTTTTGTATTTACTTATGTGATAAATACAAGAAGTAGTATGGGGACCGAAGTCTGCAGTGGTCAATGCATTAAGAAAAGAAAAGAAAAAAAAGACAAGTGGAAAAATAATTGTGAGCCAACTTCAGAGAAAAAAGTGGAGTTTGGAATTTTTGAGAAAGCCAAAATTCCGGAGAGGGAAGACTTGCTTTGGAAAAGCTTCCCTAAAGCAATTAAGTGTGTAATGGCCTTGTTGGTCCTTGATGTTCCTGTGGCCTACAGCATTTCAAAACAAGAAGACTGGCAATAGCCTAGAGGAGGATTTAGATCTTTTGGTTTTGGTTTTATCTTCTCTCTCAGATTCCAGAAAAGTCATAGAATCCACGCGAACTCTGATCTCTTCATTTTCCATCAGGCTGCGTCCACCATATCCCCTTTCCAGGTACACTGTCCCCAAATTCCCTTCCTTCTCAGCTTCTTTTTATGTGTCGTTTCCCCCATCAGAATGTAAACTCTTTAGGGTCAAGGATTGTCTTTTTTCTTCTTTCTGCTTGAATTTGTATTCCCAACACCTAGCATAGGATCTGGCATGTAGAAAGCACTTAATAAATGCTTATTGGCTGACCAAGTATATCCTCAGGACCTATACAATGGCTGGTATGTAGTAAGTGCAGAATAATTTATTTGAATTAATGATTGATATTATAACCCCTCAGTAAAATGCAAGCTCCTTTAGAGTAGAGACTTTTGATTTTCTCTTTATATTTCCTGCAACCGGCAGTGTCTTGTACATAGTAGTTACTGAATAAATGTTTGTTCGATTAAATAACTAGCCTCCTCAAGTTTGTTCTCAGGTCAGAATGGTTGTCTCATCGCGATGGTTTTCCACAGAGCCTTACCAGCTTGCAAAATGGGCCATCATCTCATTGATGGCCTGTAAAAGGGGGGAGATTAACATGCAGGAGTTCACACATGACTGTCATGGAAATTTTTGAAGGTGAATATCACTAGAATTGAGTTGAATTACGCCCCTCTCCATCACAGAAGGAAAATAGAATACTCCCTGCTGGATTCCTTAAGACCTGTTGTACTAGATGAGTTCTAGTTATTCTAGATAATATTCTAGATAATAACTATTAATACTAATTATTCAGTTAGTCAGGTAGCTTGTGTTAGAAACTGCTGCCTATCAGGCCTTGCGCTAAGTGCTAAGGATACAAAGAAAGGTGAAAAAACAGTCCCTTCTCTCAAGAAGCTTGTGGTCTAATGGGATACAAAGAAATGTGTCACAAGGTACTTCTTCAGTCTACTGGCAATCAGATGGGTCCCAGGCTTTGGTGGCTTGCTGTCCTTTGTTCTTGAAGAGGACCCAAAATGGCATCACTGCATTGGGGTCGGGGTGCAGTGTGTCTGACTGGGTGAACAGATCATCAATACGAGCTTGGAGGGCTCTACCACAGGTCAGGACGTGGGCCTACTATCATTATGGAGAACTCGAGGATTGTAGCACAGAAGTTTCCATTTATGAAAGATTGCAGAAAAGGGAAGGGGTGTCATATAGAGGAGAGAGTTGTGCTAGAACAGAGACAGAATTTCATAAGAAAATCGAGGCAAAAAAAAAAAAAAAGAAAAAGTCAAGGTCAACAAAAACCAGTAGGTTTGTTGGGTTGTTATTGTGCTGTTGTTGTTTCACCAACAACACCTAATTAAGATGGCAGGACTTGACTCATTGGTGTCTATGAGCTAGTCCTATTGAAGCTATCACTCTGAGGATGTTCCTGCATCAAGGAAAATGACCTAAGAAAAGTAAAGACCATGCCCAGAAGTCATATGGAGTTCATTTCAGATTTGGAAGAAGGTAGCTCTATTCTTCAGTCTGAACCCCAGGACTAGACTTGATTGGAGTTTAGAAGCTGGTCCAAGAAGGGCTGCTTAAACCGAGCCAAGGCTTTGGTGCAACTTATGAGGGGGGCTGAGAAAAAACACCACGAGATTTAAAGTAGCACCGATTATTGCTAACTTCAAAAATACAGGAAAGAAAGTGGAATGTGTCAACTCATAGTTCTTTATTCAGTCAGTTAGCCCATAGTGACCCCTGTGTGCCAGACCCCATGTCCAAGCTCTCTATTGGCAGCAATCCTGGTTATAACATCAACACGTCACCAGGTGTGCTATTAGAAGTCACAATGAAGTAGATATTGGTCTTGTTGCCAAGTAGATAGAGTAGAAGAACCAGGTGGAAAAATCAGGGACCCTACCCAGTATTTATTGATTGTAAAACACTCATGCTTTATGTAATTTATGTTTGTGAAGACCAATTTAGTGCTCCTCTGGGATCCATCACTTAATTAGGAGGGAGAAAGAAGCCATTACTTGATGTATGTGTCTTAATTATTTGCAAGTGGTAGAATTGATTTTTCCTCTTTATGAATTTGTCTCCATTTGTGATCATAATAAAGTGCCATTAAAGCAGATGAAAGGTCAGAGATCATCTTTTCTTTCCGTTTGATTTCCCCAACTGGTAGATTATTTATGAGCCTTATTGTGCCTAGTGTCATGTTTCCCCCTTTTAAAAATAGCTATATCAATACTAAAGATGAGACCCTATACATCCTTGAGACTTCACACAGGCTCCAGTTGTCAAGCTTGAAGTGGATTAAGATAGAGAGTGTGGAAACTTGGTTGATAGGAACATTACCATAGATGTTAGCTTGGGTTAACAACTACAGTCTCAAATAGGACAACTCAGCAGTTAGATTAAAATGTAAAGCTAGATGGTGCAGTAGATAAAGCACCAGGCCTGGAATCAGGAAGACCCATATTCCTAAGTTCAAATCTGACCTCAGGCACTTACTAGCTGTGTGACCCTGGGCAAGTCACTTAACCCTGTTTGCCTCAGTTTTCTCATCTGTAAAGTGAGCCAGAGAAGAAAATGGCAAACCACTCCAGCATCTTTGCAAGAAGGCCCAAAATGAGGTCACAAAGAGTCAGACATGACTGAAATGACCAACAATGACAAAAAGCTTTCAGGTACCTTCCACCTTTCTTAGCTTCTCTCATCCAATGTTGGGAAATGGCATTTATTTTCTAAGAAAACCCATATTTAGTTTTTTGTTGTTGTTTCTCCCCTCCATCCCAGGGAAATAGTACTAATGAAACTAAAATGCAAACTCTGGGTGTTTATTTCTGCCACTCCCCATCTTTCAGCCTTTTATATCAGATTATCACTTTCTATAAATACATACAATGTTTATGTAAGATCTTTATCAATTCATGATTCCAGTACAGTCCTATAAACATTTATTAAGTTCCTATTCTGGGTATAGCATCGTGTTAAGTGCCTGGGATACAAAGGAAAAAACAACAGAAATCTATGACCTCAAGGAGATTCTAATCTATTGTTGTAGGATTGCTTAAGTCATAGCCGACTCTAAGTGACCCCATTTTGGGGTCTTCTTGGCAGTGGTTTGCACTTTCTTCTCCAGATCATTCTATAGATGAAGAAACTGAGGCAAACAGGGTTTAATGACTTGCCCAGGATCACACATCTATTAAATATCTGGGGCTGGATTTGAACTCATGAAGAGGAGTCTTCCTGATTCCAAGCCCAGTGTTCTACCCATTGCACCAACTGGCCACCCAGATCCTAATCTACTGGGAGCATGTAGTATGTAAATAGATATGTAACACATATGTAGCATGATAATTTGAGAGAGGAGAAGGCACTATTAGGGTTTGAGAAAAGGTATCCTGTAGAGGCAATCAGATGACAAAATGGATCCAGTGCTGGGCCTGAAGTCAGGAAGATTTGAGTTCAGATTCAGCCTCAGAAATATTCTATATGGCCACGGGCAAGTCACTCAAAGACTTGCTGCCTCAGTTTCCTCTGCTGTAAAATGGAAATAATAATTGCACCCGCCCGCAGGGTTGTTGTGAGGATCTAATAAAATAATAATTGTAAAACGCTTAGCACAATAGAACACATTAGGTGCTTAATAAATGCTTGTTTCTTTCTCCTTCCCTTGTAGGAGATAACACATGAGCTGAGTCTTGAAAGAAGCTAAAGATTTTATACAGAGGTGAGGAGGGAGAGGATCCCAGGCCTCATGCAAAGGCACAAAGATGGAAGATAGAAAACCATACTTGGAAAATGGTGATTTCATTTGGTGAAATATAACACGGAATATCCAAAGGGCAGTAATTCATAATAAGCCTAGAAAGGTGGACTGGAGCCAGAGCTGGAAGGGCCTTCAATGCTACACTGAGGAGTTTGTTTCGGTGCTAGAAACAACAGGTAGGGATTGGACATTGTTGAACGTTAGAGAGAAACGCTCAGAGTTTTGCTTTAGGAAGGTTAATTTGATAACTATATTGAGAGTGAATTAATGGGGAGGAAGAGCAGGAGCCAAAAAGTCCAGTAAAAAAATCTGTTGCAAAAGTCCAGAAAAAGAGGTTATCAAGACCTAAACTAGGATTGTACCTGTGTGATTGTAAAGAAGACAGATTAGAATGCCCATGAAAAGGTTTAGAGTTAGGATAATTTTATTTCAAGCTCCTACAACAAATTGAACACTTTTGTTTTTCATGTATATGTGAATATGAATTATTTTTGTATTTATGTTTTTGAAATTTTATATAACTTTTGAAATGTTTGAGTGGGTCTATACATATTCTGCTAGCAGAAGGTAGTGGCGTAGTGGAACCCAGGTCCTGGAGTCAGGAAGGCTCATCTTCCTGAGTCCAAATCAGGCTTCTATCACTCACTGGCTATGTGACTCTGAGCAAGTCACTTAATTAACCCTATTTGCCTTGGTTTCCTCATCTGTAAAATGAGTTGGAGAAGGAAATGGCAAACCATTCCAGTCTCTACCAAGAAAACCCCAAATAGGGTCACAAAGAATCAGACATGATTGAAAACGCCTGAGCAACAACAAAAATGGATACCTTCTGGAATATTATAAAACCTGAACTGGAATAAATTGTCTAAATAGGGAGAGCATGTGGGAACTACAGGAGATCAAATGAGATAAGGGATTCGGTAATGTTTGGCTTTTAAGGGTTTGAATATGCAACCAGAGAAAGTAAGAACTTGGTAATCAGAAGACTTAACTGAAACGTATTAAGAATTTCTTTTGGCTATTAAGCTTGAGAAGCAAAGCTAGAGCATTAGGATGAACATTAAATTAGGAAAAAGAAGACATGTAATTCATCCTAGCCGCCACTGGATTCACTCACCATTTGACCTTGGGTCAGTCACTGAAATTCTCTGAGCTCTCTCACATTTGTAAAAAGAAATTAGGAATCTTTGCTCTTCAATATCACATGATTGTTGTGGTCAATTGAGTTCATGAATGTGAGAGTGTTTTAAAAAAAACCATAAATCACTATACAAATATAAAATGTGATACAGTCAACGAGCCTGCCCCTCTAAAAATACAGAACTACACAATTATAGCTAGAAGGGTCTTCAGCAGCCATCTTGTATGAACCAGGTATAAAAGGAATTCACACTGTAGTCACATACTCAGGCTCTGCTTGAAGACCTCTAGTGAGGGGAGACCCACTGCCTCTCAGGACAACCCATTTCACTTTTGGGCAGCTCTAATTGTCAGGAAGGCTTTCCTCCAAAATAATCCTAAAGTGACCTCTCTATCATTTCTACCTATTACCTCTGAAAATGATATAAATTGAATATCCAATCTCACATACTACGTCACAGGATTGCTGGATAGAAAGTCCTTCACTAACTTTAAAGTGCTATATAAAAGTGAATTGTTTTTGTAATTATTATTATTACACTTACTAACATAGATTCAGAAGACATTTCTGTTTCTAGATAGCTTTTTGAGGAGATAGGTAATGATGGATTGCCTTGATCAAGTCTCTGACATTTCAAACCAGAGTCTTGTTGGAACTCATTCCATTAAATATGGCTCCTTATGGTCACTCAAATCTTTCTTTGGTTTCAGAGATCTCATAGTTTGTCCTCTATTTCTGGTTCAATTGTCTTCCCATGGTGCATACTCAATACATTTGACCAGTTGGCTGAAGAGGGGCAGTTTGGTCTATAGGGGAGAGAGTACTGGGTTTGGATTCAGAGGATCTGGGTTCCATCCTGAAACCTCAATCACTTACTGCCTATATGACTCTGGTCAAGTTACTGACTACTCTGTGCCTTAATTAAATTCATATATAAAGTGAGTAGAGGGCAGACTTGATGAATGTCCAACTCTAAATCTTGGATCCTCAGGTAGGACTAAAAATAGACGAGAGCAGCAAAGAATAATATCCTTTTATTTTAGTCAAAAAGTCACTTGAAAATATATTTAGTCCACTTAGTTGCCTATAAGAAAGACTTAGTCCTGGAGCTATGTAGTTCTGTTTCTGCAAGTCCTCATCAAATAGCCCCTGCCAACTGGGACTTTCTAAACAGACTGAATGACCATTTATCAGGGGTATTGTAGACATGATTCAATTTGAGATGGGGGTTGAATTTGATTCCTTCCAAGGTCCTTTCCAACTTTAAGATTCTGTGTTTCTATGACTGGCCAGTAGAAATCCTTCCCGTTCTTCAAGGTCCAGCTCGAGAGGCATTTCTGAGTTTCATCTGAATCTTGGCTACAAGCAATCCTTTCTTCTGTGTATTCTCATACAACCCCATCTCTTACTTACTTTGTTTTTATAAAAATGAAATTAAATTTTTTATTTTTGTTATGTTTTAAATTCTAAACTGTATTCCTCCCTCTCTACCCCTCACTAGAAAAGGCCACCATTTGATATCAATTTATAAATATATGTAAATATTATGCATATTTCCATTTATCAGTTCTTTCTCTGGAATTGGAAAGCCTCTTGACAACTTCTTTGTAGTTGTCAACTACAAACTACAAACAACTTTGATTTGAGTATTTATAATTATAAATTTATAATTTATAAATCAGTATTTTAAATTTGCATTCTTTTAATTATTTAGAATATTGTTGCACATGACTATTGATCATTTGCAATCCTTTTGAAACTTTGCTTTCATGGATGCTTATTTATTGAAATATAGGTCTTAGTCATGATTTTCAGTTGCATGAATAACTTACAAAGCAGAGTTATCTAATACTAATAATTTTTTTTAAAGAAAGCTATGTTTATTTTCCGTCAGCATTCTTCCAACACTATTAGAGCATAAGGGTTTTAAGACCATTCTGTGGTAGTTCCTACCCACTCAGTGGCCTGAGCAGTGGGAACAGCAGACCAACCTCAATCTTTGGTGGGGAACTGTTGAATGGGCACAGACAGGACCTGTACACCCTTGAACGAATCAGCCACCTCTGGTTGAGTAGCGGTGGCTTCTGGGGCAGGTGCAGTCCAATCACCCTGAAATTCCTCCTTCGTGACTGCCTTCTTAGCTGCGGCCTGCTCTTCCTTTTTAATCTCCTCTGGATCCCTGTAGAAGTAAAGATCAGGTATAACCTCTCATGGGTGTTTCTGGGAGATGGTACCACGCATCTGTAGGACTTCAAGGGCCAGCATCCACCGCTTTAGATTTGCAGAGTGAATTCCCTTGTTATTACATGGAATGGCAATGTCCACATAGTGAAGTGGGGATTCTGTGTTGCACAGTGCAATGGTTGAGAGGTTAACATACAATGCTTCAGTCAGAGGCTGGTGATCTGCCCGAGGATCAGTGACCACCAAGAGGCCAGGGTCCCTGAAAGCTGCCTGAATCTGGTTAGTGAAGGTGCCCAGTATGAAATGTCCAGGAATAGGTGTGGCACTAGCGGCAGCAGAAAATTCCAGAACAGCTTGCTGGCCAGTGTTCCTGGATAAGATGACACTAACATCCACTGGGTTTTCAATGGCAACAATGGCACGAGCTTCCAGCAGAAATTTTTCCCAAATTCTTGTCAAATTAATGATGTAGATGCCTTCACTCTTTCTTTTGTAGATGTTCTGTTCCATCTGGAAGTCCAAACTGGTGTTACCCAAATGGGTTCCTGCAGCAAGGAATTTGAGGACATCCTCCTCCTTCATCTGCAAGGCACCTAGGGCTCTGGACACTGTAGAAGTTTCCCTTTAAAATTACGACGGAAACAGAAAACAAGACTTTATGCCTCTTTGGGGCAGCGTGGAAAAGAATAATTTTTCATACTCAACAATTTCTCTTCTTAGAAAAACATTGATTTTTCTTTGCAAAAGTCAAGTTTTATATAACTGGAATGACAATTTTTTTCTTTTTTGAATTCTTCTATTCTTTATTTTGTTAGAAATCTCCCTCTTGTCTAACTAGGGTTCTGAAAGGTACTTCTTTCTTCATACGCATACATACATACATACATACATACTTTTATTTTTAGACCATTTATCTATCTAAAGCTTATTATCACCTGGTGTAAGATCAGTCAATGAATGAGCATTTATTAAAAAATTCAATGATGTTCTAAGCCCTGTATTAAGTGTGGAAATGAAAACAGTTTGTACCTTTAAGAAATTTGCATTCTAATAGGGGAGACATGTATATAGATTGATCTATCCAAGATACATACAGAGTAGATACAAGGTTACTTTAAGAGGGAAGCCATTTATAGTAGCTGGGGGAGTGAAAAAGGCTTTGGCAGAAGGGGTCTTTTGGGGGGAAATGAAGTTTTATTTATGAATAATAGCAAGCATATCAGTATAGATGAATAGTATAGCTTGTGTATATAAAGGAGTAATGTGAAGACTGAAAAGACAGGAAGGGTCCAGGTTGTGAAGAATTTTCAATGTTTACATTCCCAGTTTTCTGGAAGTCCAGACTAGTGCCAAGTATGAACAAGGCCTGGTGATTTTGTATCCTTGGATACTCTAGGAGCCTGGAAAGGGATCAAGAAATAGTATGTTTCTGGGCATCCAGAAGCCTGTGGTCTAATGGCAAGTTAGAGTAGGGCCTGGTGGTGTATGAATCTATTTTCTACCAAACTGCTTTATAATTTTCCCAGTAATTCTTGTCAATAGAGAGTCCTTCTTCCTAGTAATTTGTGTGTGTGTGCATTTATCTAACACTGAACTATTGTGTTCATTGCTTCTGGGTCTTACTTGTCTAGTCTGTTCCATTGATTTACTTTTCTATTTTTAACTAGTTCTAAATCATTTTGATGATTACTACTTTATGATATTGTTTAAGAGCTGGTAATGCTAAGCGCCCTTTGTCTCTACTAAAAAAAAAAATTCCCCCATTGCATCCTAGACCTTTTTTTTGTGCCAGTGATTTTTAGTATTGTATATAAAGTAACTTTCCCTTTTTATTGTTATAGCCTTAAGTTTGCAATTTAATTTAGACAGTATTGTAATCTTATATTGTAGTTCATTCATAAACAATGAAATTTCTTTAAGAGTTTTTATAGTAGAATTTATGTCTTGAATATGTCTTAGTAGGTTAACTCTGAGTAATTAGGTGCTTTTTGTACTTTATTTCATATGGATTTTCACTTTTCTATTTTTAATATAGAAATGATGGTGATTTCTTATGCTTATTTTGTATTTATCTTGTAAATATCTTGTTATTATCTTGTATGCTGCTGCTTTACTGAACTCATTAACAATCTTGGAATCACAGAATTTCAGAGTTGGAAGGGATTCAATAATAATTAAAACCTTCTATATTCTCCCTGATCAAACTAATACCATCAAAATAATCCTGACAACATATCTGTTAAATGGCCATTCAGACTTAGCATGAAGACCTCCAATGAGGGGGAAACTTGCTACCACTTAGTCTACTCTAGGATGAACACGTGTGGGCCATATACCTGACCTTCCTTTGTTATAGATTCTATATCCTTGACTGTTTTTGTTGTTCTTAGCTAGAAAATCTCCAGCTCATTAAGGAGCTAACTAAAATTCATTGCTCAGAAATGCACTCAGCACTCCAGATGTGATCCGAACAGGACAGAGATCAGGAGGATTGTCAACTCTTAATTCTTGAATGTATTAATTTTAATAATATTGTTTTTAAATTGATTTTTAGGGGTTTCCTGAGGAAACCATTATATGATCTGTGAATAGGGATATTTTTGCTTTCTTTTTGTTAGTGTTTACTTCTTTTGTTTCTTCCTAATTTTGTTGCTACAAATGGCAATATCTAGTACTGCTAAATAATAATGATAAAGGGGAGTTTTTTTGCCTTTCCCTTAAATTAATCAGAAATCTAGTATTTCTAAATTGCAAACAAGACCAGATTTTGTTTTTATCCATGCTTTTCACAATATTATAAAAGGGTCTTTGCATAATATGTGCAGTATTTTGTTGAAAGTACCTTCTGCATCTATATAAATTATCATGTAGTTTTTAAAAATTTATATAATTTATTGTATAAATACAATTGTATACATTGTATACATATTTTAAGTTGTATACAATTTATAATAATTATTTTCCTTAGTTTTGTTATTAGAACTATAGCTATCTCATAAAAGGAATTTGGTAGAGTACCTTCTTTCTCAAATTTTGAGAACAGTTTTATAACATATCTAATAATTGTACCTTGAATCTTTGGTAGAAATCACTTAGAAATTGGTCTGAACCAAGTAATTTTTCCTTTGGCAACTGACTTATGATTAGATTTATTTTGCTCTCTTAAATTGAGTTATTCAAGTTGTCAATTTCTTGTTTGGTTATTTTGGATATTGTACATTTTTATATATAATCATCTATATTCCTTAAGTTCTCAGTTTTGCTGGTATATAAGTGTATAATCTCTGATAATGTTCTTTACTTACGGTATTCACTGTAAAGTTATCTGTTCATGTATTATTTTGGTAATGCAATTTTTCCTCACTCTAAAATTTTCAAGTCAGTTAATGGCCTATTGATGTTCAACAGATTGGCTCTTTGTTTTGTTGATCATATATGTACATATACAATTTTCACTATTACACATTTCTCAAATAATTTTCAAAATTTCCTCTTTCATGGTTGGTTTGCAGTTATTTGCTGATTTTCTATGTTTTTAAAGTTTTTATGCTTATTTAATTATCTTTTATTTTCTTGATATGTTTTAGATGTATAATTTTTCCTTTAAGGACTCATTTAACTAAATCTTATAAATTTTTATATGTTGTCTCATGGTAATGTTATTTTAAAGAAACTCTTTTTCTGTATTTTGTTCTTTGACCCATTCATTATTTAAGATGGTGTCACTTTGCATTTAGGGTTATAATTCTTTGTCATTTTTTTACTAATTATATTTTTTGATTGTGCTGTGTCATAAAACATAAGCTTATTTTTAACTTTTTACATTTATGATTGCTTTATAATTTAGTACGTGATTTTGTGAAGTTATTGTGTGATGCCAAGTATATGAATAATTCCTTAATATTTATTTCTACTGAAAAATCATCAGAAGTCTTGAAATGCTACTTTTCCAAATTTGTTTAGTTCTGTATTTTCTTTCTGTTACATTAATCAGTACTAGCAGAGAAATTTTAAAGGCTCATATACTGTTATTCTACTTTTAATATGTTTTTAATGTATATTAGTATATACATTAGATTAGACTTTTACTCTATCCAGTTCAGGCTGAATTTTTCTTAGGAACTTAGGTGCTGTGTCATTTAATGCATAGCTAGATAGGTAGATAGATAAATTTAAAAATTGTATATTTTCTTTGTGAGGTTTTTAAATATAATGTAGCTTTGCCACTTATTTCTTCTGAAATTGTAAACTTTTATTATTGCCATATCTGAAATTATGATGGTCATTCCTGTTTTTTTCTTTTAATCATCAGAGAAATAATACATTTTGTATCACCCTCCCATTTTTGCTATTTATATGTCAACCTGTATTTAGTGTGCTTTTTGATTGAAATGAATGGCTAGGTTTTTTTAAAATCCATTTTCCTATTCTTTTTCATTTTATTGGTGAGTTTAACATATTTATTTTTAAGGTTATAATGGTAAAATTTGCATTTTTTTCTTCATTTAAATCAGCTCGTAGTTTCTGTAGTTTATTTTCTTTATACTAATTTGTGCTTGGTCTAATAATAATAACTGATATTTATATGATACTTTAATTGAAAATTGCTTTATATACATTACCTCATTTTAGTCTCACAAAAGTTGTATGATTTCACTACAGATATTATTAGCTCCATTTAACAAATGAGGAAATTGAGACTCAGATAAGTTCTATAACAGACACACAACTTGTGTCAGAATTTGAATTTGAATTTGGGTCTTTCTGACTCTATGTGCCCCATTGACTATTATATTATATCTCCTCCATCAATTTTATTTCTCTGTCCAGTCCTCTCATTCCTTGAGTTTCCTATTGTTGCCTTGTATAGTCCATTAAAAAAAAAAAGTTTAGTAAAGTTTCTTCCCTGATCTCCCAGGCATTTTCAGTTTGAATAAAAATCATTTGTAACATTTTTTCTTAAGAAATGTCAGTTTAATTCCTCTCCCATTTTTAATCTTTTCCTCTTGTAGTTTACTTTAGAACGTGGCCTTTTATTCATTGGTTTGGTGCTCACATGTTTCTTCTTTATTTTCTCTGCCTTTCATACAAGGTAGAACCTCTAGGAAACAAAAGCATTGCTTTCTTTCTCCTAGTCCCTCTGTTAGTATGATTACAGATCACTTTGATACCTTTTTTCTTCATCTCTCTTTTCAAAAATTATATTAAAAAATCACATGTTTCCCTCATATGCTTCTCCTTTCTCTCCCCTTCCCAAAGTATGATCCTGTACATATTTTGTTCTTTTATTAATCTGTTCCTCCTATTATACCTCCTCTCTCCCCCATTGAACCGTTGAAAAAGCACAGAGAATGATGATCTTGACACATATGCATACTGTAGCAAAAAAAAAAATTCATGCTTTGGCAACTTCTTCTCTACCTTCATCTCATAAAATCCCCCTCTTTCTTTAAGTAGTAATTCAGGCAACACCTTCTGTGTGTAGCTTTTCCTGATCCTCCCTAACTGCTAGTGCCTTCTCTCTGAAATTACCTCATATTCAATGACTTCGTGTGTGTGAATGTGTGTAAGTATTAATTTTACATTTCAGCTGCATTTACAATTTTACATGTACTCATCTCCCTACTAGAATGTAAGCTCACTACAACTAAAGCCTTTTTCCTTCTTTTTCCTTCTGTCCCTAGAGTCTGATACATAGTAATTGCCTAATAAATATTTTTGATTGATTGATTGATTTATAAGGGAGGTGACACCTGAGCTCGACCTAGGAAAAAGAAAAGTATTCTGAGAAGTAGAGATTGAAAAAAGGGTATTTCAGTGTGAGGGACAGGCTTTATAAATGCACAGTGGTTGAAGATGGGCTACCAGGGTTGGGGAAGGTTCAATAAATAGATCAGTTTGACTGGAATGTGAAGTATATAAAGAGGGTGAATAATATGGAAATAAGGCTTGAAAGGTAGGTTGGAGCCAGAATGTAGAACGTCTTAAGTATTAAGCGTGATGAAGTTGTATTTTATCCTAAATGCAATAGGAAGACATCGAAGACTCTTGAGAAAAGCTAGAGAAGTGTTATGACTTCAGAGTTAGAAAGCTGGTCTGAGAATCAGAAATTCAGAAAATCAGAAATTCAGGTCCTTACTCTGACAAATTTGAGAACAAAGGACAAACAACCCATTATATGATCTTGTATAAGTCATTCTTCTTCTCTGTTTCGGGCATCTCTCTAAGAGGCTGCCCAACTGACCTCCATTGGTAGAGGCGGTTTCCTTATCAGGGGCTCCTATACCAGTGAAATCAAATTTCAATTTAAAAAAAAAAAAGTTAAAAAAAGAATTTCAGCAACTGTGTGTATAATGGATTGGAGAATTATAGACTAGAAGTAGGGAAACCATGATTAGAAGGTGATTATAGTAATTCAGGTGAGAGGTGATGGCCTGAATCAATCTATCAATAAGCCTTTTATTAAGCTCCTACTGTGAACCAGGCATTGTGCTAAACCCTGGATATACAAAGGAAGGCAAAACCCCCCCCCCCCCAAAAACCCAAACCAAATAGTACTCAATTCCTTTCTTCCAGGAACTTACATTCTAATGGGAGGGACCATTATGAATCAGGGTAGTAGCCATGTGAGTGAAAAGGTGAGATAAGCAAAAATGGAATTAATAGAATTTGGCAAATGAGTAAGGGAGGGGCAGAGGAATGAAAGTCCAGAGTGCCTGGGAATTTACCAACCTAGGTGCCTGGGTAAATGGTTTCTATCTCTAAAGAAACAATGATGTCAGAAGAAGGGACGTATTTAACCAATACCAAGTGTTCCCACTGAACTGGGGGTGAAGTTGTGTTACTCTATATGAGAGCTTGAAAATAAAAGAATAATGTGCTTGCAAGTTCATATTCATCTTCTAGCCACTGATGCTATTTTCTTCTAAAGATTGCTGAGAGCCAGCTGAAGGAATGATCTTTTAATGGGTCCCAAATTTTCTTCCACGCTGCCTGTTGCATCGGTGCTGAGGAGTTTAAATGGGAAATCCCACCTAATTATGCAAATGTGAAGTGATAAATCATGTAACTAAACAATATGCTAGGAATTGAGGCAGTTTTACTATTAATTTGATCTTTTGTCTTTTTTAGAAAGCCTATTTGATCTCTCTGATTTATTTAGATGGTTTGTGAAGCTATTCATGGGGATCTGGCTCTCTCTAGACAGATGGTGAGGGCTGCTCCCTCATGAATTTGTTATTGCCTTAATTGAAATCACATTTGGGTTTTGTTCTCCATCCTATGGTGGAAAAATGGCGAGTTTCACTCCAAAAATGCAGAGCTGTGAAAATCCTCCAGAAGGTGAAGGCGGGGATTCTAGAACTCCATAGGTCATTGTTGTAGTCACACAGCCCACTGTTGACCCCAGGTCAGGCACGAGCAGATTCCTCACAGCTGTGTGACTCCTCCTTTTCCCTGTGGAGAGGTGGGGAGGGAGTGGAGTTCCTCAAAAAGGAGATGTGAAGCCTGGGAAAGCTTCCCCACCTTCTGAGTCATTTCTAACATGAGAAATCCTAGGAGTGTATGATCTAGCCTAACATCCATCACCCACTGGGGCTATTGCAGGGAGGTTTCTCCCCTCACTACTTCAATTCATTTGAGCTCTTCCTTTATTGTTGCATGATTTAGTCTTCCTGGAAACATTTATTTTTTACTGAGTTAATTGTGTGTGTGTGTGTGTGTGTGTGTGTGTGTGTGCCTGTGCATGTGTGTGTGCATGCATGCAAAACTATTATCTTGCCAACTATTCTGCAGATTCATCAATGGAAAGGGCACATAACACATAACACAAAATTATAGGGTTGTTGGAAAGGATTTCTGAATCCATCCAACCCAACTCTGAACAAGGATCGTTCCACAACACACCCCACAAATGACATTTGAAGACTTCAGGTTAGGTGGAACCCTCTTGAGCCCAGCTTAGCCACTCTACTTTTGGCTAACTGATGATTAGAAAGTTGTTGTTGTTTTTCCCTTTATATCAAGCTTAACTTTGACTCTTTGCACCTTTTACCCATTTCTCATAGCCCTGCTCTCTGGGACCAAGCAGAACAAATCTAATCCTCTAAGGGCAGCTATCCTGTCCCCCAAAAGGCTTCTCTTTTTCTGGCTAAATTTTGTCAGTTCCTTCCATACACACTCTAGGGCACAAGCCACACGAGTCCTTCCCTTTGTCTTTCTCCAGATCCTCTCAATATTATCAGCATCCCTTTTAAAAGTTGCTGCTTAGAATTGAACAGACTGACCCAGAAATAGTCTGAGCAGGACAGTATATAGTGGGACTGACACCCCAATAGTCTTGGATATTATGCCTCTTTAAATGTACTCCACAGGTGGCTAGGTGGAGCATTGAATAGAGCACCAGCCCTGGAGTCAGGAGGACCTGAGTTCAAATATGGCCTCAGACACATAATACTTACTAGCCATGTGACCTTGGGCAAGTCACTTAACCCCAATTGCCCTGCCTTCCCCCTTCCAAGCAAAAAAATAAATAAATGTACTCCAGACTCTGAGAGAAGGTATCCAACTAACACCTTAGATCTTTGTTTGATGGAATTTTTACCTGGCCTGGTCTCCCCCTACTTATAATTTTAGAATTGTTGGGATTTCGGGTACCCAAGTGGAAGACTTTTATGTTATTGTTCAGCCATTTCAGTTGTGTCCTACTCCTCATGACCTCATTTGGGGTTTTCTTGAAAAGATACTGGAGTTTCCTTTTCTAGCTCATTTAATGGATGAAGAAACTGAGGCAAACAGGGTTGTGACTTGTTCAGGGTCACACAACTGGGAAGTGGCCTGTGGTTTTCAGGTTCTACTATCCTCATTTAAAAAATAAAGAACTATTTGCCTTTCTAACATCTTTCAGTATCTCTCCCATTCTTCAGGGTCTTTCAATGATCACTAGAAACAGCTCAACATTAAATCTGCCAGTACTTTTATTATCCAGAGGTATAGTCATCCGGCCAGGGTGTCATCTGGGACAGCCAGATGCTCCTTTACTGTATCTCTGATAATCTTAGTTTTCAATCCCATGTTCTATTTTTGTTTTTATCTCATGGGAAGGGCCGTCGGCTCTGGAATCAGATTGTTGTTCAGTCGTCTTAGTTGTGCCCAACTTTTTGTGACCCCGTTTGGGGTTTCTTTGGTAGAGATGCTGGAGTGGTTTGCATTTCCTTTTCCAACTCATTGCAGAAATGAGGAAACTGAGGCAGAGTTGAATGACTTTCCCAGGGTCACACAGCTAGGAAGTATTTCAGGAAGATGAGTCTTCCTTATTGGGAAGAATCCTCCCAGGTCTCAGTTTTCACTTCTATTAACTGAGGGGTCTGGACTAGATGCACTTTGAGGGCACTGAGACCTTTCCATTACCGCTTGCATCACACAGCTCAGTCAACTGCTTATTTTGCCTTTTGGCTGTTTGGAGAATAAGGAATACTTTTTGTTTTTTCCTTACTGAGTTAAAATCCAGCCTTAGATACTTACTAGCTGTGTGACCCTGGGCAAGTCATGCAACCATGTTTGCCTCAGTTTCCTCATCTATAAAATCAGCTGGAGAAGATTGTACTTGGTGGAGGATTTTTGCTATTTTTCGCTGAAATTATTTCTCTTCTATTTTACGTCTCTTACTGAGGAGGTCTTCCCTGACCCTGCCTTCCCCACCCCTCACCATTAATGGCCTTCTCTTTTTTAAACCCCACAAATCACTTTGTATTATGTCTCTCTGACACACTCACAAATCTTATTTTGTCTCATAGCTCCCTGTATTAGTTCCACATCCTCTACAAAGGTGCAAGGCTATACACTCCTTAGGGGCTGGGAGTATTTTTTTTATCTAAACTTTAAATCTTTCAGTATCTAGGGCAGTGTTCTGTACACAGTAAGTGCTTAATAAATATTTGCTGAATATTTGAATACAACTCTTGCCTGAGAGCCTCAAGGGTGCTCAGAACTGACCATTTTGTTTCTCTTGGGAAATGAGAGGGAAAGGTGCCAGAAGGGGAGGGCAGGATAAACAGAATTGGGACAAGACAAAATTTTCACTGTCTCCTCTGCTTGGAATCCTCTCCCTCCTCATCTCTGCTTCCTGCCTTCCTTGGCTTCTATTTTTTTTTTTTTGGAGGGCAGTTGGGGTTAAGTGACTTGCCCAAGGTCACACGGCTAGCTTTTTTTTGTGTTAAGTGTCTGAGGCCGGATTTGAATTCAGGTACTTCTGACTCCAGGGCCGGTGCTCTACTCACTGCGCCACCTAGCCGCCCTCTTGGCTTCTTTCAATGCTCAGATGAAATCACACTTTCTAACTAGAGCCCCCTTAATCCTAGTGCCCTCCTTCTGTCAGTCATCTCCAGATTATACTGTATGTGACTTGTTTGCATGCATTCGTTTGCATGTTCAGTCTGTGAGTTAGTCTGTGAGTTCCTTGGGAGCAGAGACGATCTTTTGTCTTTATTTGTAACCCCAGCATTTAGCACAGGGCCTGGTAGATGGTAGGTGTTTATTAAATTCTTGTTGATTGACTGACTCTAGTGAGGCTTCCCACCTGACCTTCCTTAGCGGTGCCTTATGAGTCAGGCACAAGACAACTGGTCCCTTATCCCATCCAGACTGACGTGCCCATTCTTTCGTACTCTTAGGCCTTGGTTGATGTGAGACTCACAAACCTGGTAACTTTTTGTAATGTATTAATGACTCATGGTAACTTAAAGTGTTTCTGCTTCCAGATAAAATATTGACATATAAATATGGGCCTTCAGTACCCTCCAAGGATGTGATTATACTGGGAATTTTAGGCACCTGTGGCAAGGTGGTAGGTGGGATATTTGAGCTCAATTAGGCCTCTCCATCACCCTATATATCAAACTACTCAGTCAACTGTTCATTTTTCCTTCAGTCTTTCTATAGAATAAGACCTGTGTTTTTTCCTTGTGGGTATATCTTTGAATCTTTACACTTGGTGCAGGATTTTTATCATCTTTCTCTGAAATGTTATATATCCACTGTTATTAGAACAGTGCACTGGACCTAAGGCAAATCTTTTATGACAAGGATGCTTCCTATTCTCCCAGTATTTAACTACTCATTAAAGGGCAGCATAGTGTAGTGGAAAGTGGTGTAATTGGAATAGAGACCTGTCATTGCAACCTGGATTTGCCACTTACTCTGTGATTTTGGATGAATCACTTAATCCATATAAGTCTCAGTTTCTTCATCTCTCAAAATTATCTTAGGTATAACAAACTCACACATTTGTATGTGTCTGTCTTTCTTTCTATTTATCTCGATTGTCAACTCCTCAAAGACCAGGACTATTTCATTTTTAGCTTTGTCACCCCAGAACCTAGAAAGATGCCCAACACATAGTAGGTACATCATACATTCTTATTGACTACCTAACTCACAGGGTTTTTGTGACAATTAAATAAAATGTGTGTCAAAGTGCTTTGTAACTATAAAGCACTCATTAATGTAATTTACTTATTGATCATTTTTAATAATCTCTACGAGACCTTCCTGGTCCTCACATTTCCTCACCAAGACAATGGCAATAGCCTCTTAACAATGTACTCTACTTTTAGAGCTTGCCTTCTCCATTCTATCCTCTACACTCTGATAAATAATTTTTTTTTAAATAACATTTCATTTTGTTCCCTAATTACATGTAAAAACAATTTTTAACATTTGTTGACTTTTTTTTCATAGTTTTGAATTCCCAATCCTATCTCTCTTTCCCTTCTCCCTTTCCTCAGACGATAAGCAATCTTTATATAGGTTATATATGTGTAATCATGCAAAAAATTTCCACTAAATTAGAATTTTTAAGACCCAGGTGTGACCATAGCACTCTGCTGCTGAAAAAATTTCAATGACTTATTATTGATGATGATGATGATGATGATGATGATGATAATAATAATAATAATAACAACAACACAAACTCTTCAGTCTGGCAGTCAAGCCCTATTCACAATCTGTTTTCTACCTACCTTTCCAGATTTATTTCATATTAATACCCTTCAAGCAATCAGTGTTTGTAATGAACCCAGTAGCCTCCCCACCCTGTTAAACAAAGAAACACAGGGAAGCTCAAAACCCCTGAGTCAGTACTGACTGGCCCAAAGTTCCTTTTTCCTCCAAGGAGTTTGAATATCAACCAGCTGCCAATTCCCCATCAGTCTTCTCCCTGCCTCCAACTAGCATGGATCCATCTTCAGGTCCAGGCTCCTCACTCCCATCCCACAATGCCTGAACCTGTTCAACCCACCAGACCTGGCTGGTTCTGTGTACCCAATTCTCCCTGGATTTCCAGAGGACTTGACGTCTTCCTATCTTCCTCTTTGATTGCTCTTCATGTTGTATGTATGTCCCCTGAATAAAACTAATTTGCTTTACTGTTTTATTGTGTACTATGTGTTCTTTGTACCAAAACTATTGGTATTCTGAACCTTTCTAAATCTCCAAGCTCAAAAATCTAGTTAATTCACATCTTTCATGGGCCTCACATAGGATTTCTCCATGTGTGACGTGCCTTCCCTCATCTCCAGAGTCCTTAGCTTCCCTTAAGGCTAAATCCTGATGCCACCCTGATGCCTTCCCCAGTTTCCCCAGTTTTTAAGTTCTCTGAGTCTCCTAAAATTATCTTTATTTGCATATGCATGTTCTGTGGCCCCCTACTATTTTCTCCTCCAAGTAGATTGTAAGCTCCTTCAGAAAAGACACTGGCCCCTTTTCCTCTTGGTAATCCCAGCATCTAACATAGTGCCTTCTACTTAGATGGGGCTTCATGTCTGTTTTTTGTTGTCATTCTTGGGTCATTTCAGTCCTGTTTGACTCCTTGTGATCCCATTTGGTGTTTTCTTGGCAAAGATACTGGAGCAATTTGCCATTTCCTTTTTCAGATTTTACAGATGAGGAAAATGAGACAAACAGGGTTAAGTGACTTGCCCAGGGTCATACAGCTACTAAGTGTGTCTGAAGTCATTTTTAAAGTCAGAAAGATGAGTCTTGTTGACTCCAGTCTCAGTATTCTCTCCACAATGCCATCTAGTAAGTATCTGAGGCTAGATTTTAACTCAGGAAGATGAGTCTTCCTAAATTCTGACTAGGCACTCTATCCACGACACCACCCAGTTCCCCTTTAATAACTCTTGAGTTTAACTAAATAGAATAACAACAGTTAACATTTATATAATGGTTTTTGGCTTTTGGAAAGCACTTTGCATGCATAGTCTTATTTGCTGCCCATGACCGCCCCGTGAGCAAGCAATGCAAGTAGTATCCCCTTCATTTTATACATGAGAAAATAAGGACTCAGAGAAGTTGGACAATCCTTGCCAAAGGCTCCCCAGCTAGTAGACCATGGAGTAGGGACCTGAAAGTGTTTTTCTGACTCCAAGTCCAGGGTAACATGACATATTATAAAAGATTACCTGGCTTGAAATCAGATGACCCCGGGGGTTTGAATCCCAAGTCTACTTCTTGATAGCTGTGTGAACTTTGACAAGTCATAGGGCTTATCTGAACCTCTATCATGTATAGAATGGGAATAATGATACTGTGTTGCTGAAATTACTGGATTATTTAGTACTTTCTAACCTGCAAAGTACTGAATATACACAAACTATCAGCAGCATCATTATTGCTTATTATAGTGTCAGACTGACTTGGTGCAAACGACAAATTTAGCTTTTGTGAATCTTCATGATGGAGGAGATCCTTCACTTTGTGTTGTATTGATTGGAAGGATATTTGAAACATCATTTTAGACTGGAATAGGGAAAAGATGCCTTGATGGGGAGTCAGTGTCACTCAGTTCTTTCTGTTCTCAGCTTTGCCATTTATTAGCTTTGCAACTTTGGATCAGTCATCTAGCCTTTCTACCTTCGTTTCCTCATATGGCCAATGAGGGGGTTGAATTGGTACCACAAATCTATGATCCTAAGATGAATAACTCTTACCTAGGAATATACCTGAAATATTAGTCTACTTTTCAACTGCCATAAATACTTAATTAGTCCAGAATTCTTGTTTACATCACTTAAGAGCAGAAGTGTAACTAAGGTAGGGCAACTTGGAATTTGTTCCAGAGTGCTGTATTTAGAGTTTATTTTTTCTAAAGGTCTCTAAAAACACTTGTAGTCCTTTAGCTGCATACAGACTATAGAACTTAGAATCTAGTTAACAAGAATAATTAGTTAAAATGGGAAGCTACCAGATGGTGGGCTCCTCCACTCTCTACTTTCATCTAAAGGAAAGGTCCTTATCACTTGTCCCAGGTATGATTTGTTATCATTGCCTAGGGGCAAAAATGTGGCTCTGGATTGCTGAACTGCTTTTTAATTTAGTTGAGAGTAGGACGGGGGGGGGGGGTGGAGTGGTTGGGAAGGAAAAAGGAATACAAGAATTTAGTGTGGATGACTAGAAAGGTCTAGATTTTGAAAAAGAAAGAAAATTAGAATGAGAAATATACTAGTTAGTTTTTTTTCTTTTTTTTCAGGTCTTCCAAAACTAGTGAAGATGTTATCAACCTAGTTGTGCTAACAATATTTTTTTTCTAAAAATGATAAGCTATGGTTCTCTGTTAAATATTCAACCAAAGGATGTTTGCTTTTGCTGGAGGGCACAATGCTTGGCTCTGTTTAGGGTAGGTGATGCAGTTCACCCTTCCTGCAGAAGGCCTGAGGAATGAACATTGATGACCCCACAATTGCTCATTTGGTAGCACTGTATTTACAGTCTTTGAGAACCTTCATCTGATTGGACACATGTTCTCAAGGAGAAAGTCACTCAGCCTTCCTTAGAAAATCTGTAATGTTTATCTAAATGGGAGTTTTCCCAGTCTCAATGGGCACCAGCTGGCCCAGGTAAATGTACCATTTATGGGCCTCTCCCTCCCCAAACCTAGGAGCCTTCTCTGTCTGATGTTGTAGTTCCTCAGCCAGTCTAGGGGTAGGAATTCAGTTAAGGTGGACCTAGGAGACTTGCTCCAGTTTGTATCACCTCATATGGAACCTAATGGTCTGGGAGGCACTCAGAAGGTGGGTTCAGTTTAGGTTAAACTGACTTTATCCTAAAACAGATTGGAATCTATAGCAAAATAAGAGAGGGGAAAGAGCTAGAATTTTAAATTTATTCAGAGTAATGGGAATTAATCAATCAGTAAGCATTTATTGCTTATTAGTTAGTGTCTACTATGTCCCAGACACTGTGCTAGGTTCTGGGTATATAAGTATAAAAAATGAAACAATTCCTACTTGCAAAGAACTTACATTCTAATGAGGAAGACAATTATGTACAGAATAAACATAAACTAAATACAAATGCATACAAATACTTAAAGATTGGGTAGATTGGTGGGCTGGGTACTAGTAGCAATGATAATTAAGCCTAAGCCCTGTTTCTACCATGAATACCTTCTACCAGGTCCCTATGGTATACCTGCCCTTTAAGAACCTCCCCTTTCTCAATGTTGGTGTCTATCCCTGCTATCAAATCACATAGTTCTTATACATCAAATAACATAATTATTTGTATGTTGTCTCCCTTACTAGATTGTGATCTTCTCCAGGACAGGGACTCTCTTTTTTATCCCCAGAGTTTAGCACACCTGACCCATAGCAGGTGCTTATCGACTCTCAGTGATGTCAGTAAATAAAAAAGGAATTAAAACCTACTCCAGATTTTAGCACAAAGGCAAGGGCCTTATACATCTAAACATCAGGTCAAATGTTTGCTTTCCTGTCCATCCTTTCCTTCTTTCTCCTTTCATTTCCCTTCCCTTCCCTTCCTTTCTTCCTTTCGACTCTTTTTCCTCTTCCTTTATGTCAGACTACTTTCACTTCCTTTCATTTTTCATGTTATAGTAAGAAAACTCAGCATCCATTACGCATTTACTATGAGGCATTGTGCTAAACACATATCTCCCTCACAAATGGAGTAAAATGATATTTTATTTTTGAATATTGAGTTACACTTTCAATTTTTATGATAACTCTGAAAAGTAATCAAGCAATGTGTTCTTTATCCCCTTATTACACATCAAAGAAGTTAGGTACTGGAGATTAAATCACTTAGCAACGCACAGCTTATAAAAGCAATATCTAGGACAGAAGCAGTACTATTGACTCCTGATGCAGTTCTTTTTTTTTTTTTACATTCATTTTAGTTTTTTGGAGGGAGGAAGGCGGGGAATTGGAGTTAAGTGACTTGCCCAAGGTCACACGGCCAGTAAGTATTAAGTGTCTGAGGCAGGATTTGAACTCAAGTCCTCTTGACTCCAGGGCTGGTGCTCTATTCAGTGCTCCACGTAGCTGCACTAATCATTTTCAACAAATGGACATTTTCATTTCTGTTTTCTTCCCAGTGTTCCAATTATCTTTTTATTATACTAATAATGAATAACATTAAATACTGTATAATGATGTTTTCTTATAATAATAATAATGACAATAAAAATAATAACTTCCATTTCTATAGTGGTTTAACAGTGATGGTATTTGCTGAATAATATCTGTTATATAGTAGGCATTTAATATATCCTATCTGACTGACTCAATGGGATAATATTACTCTTTTTATAGCTGAGGGAAATGGGGTCCAACTAGATGAACTAATATAAATAAAAATTGATTATACTAATTAATAATATCATGTGGGAGCTCAGTCCTCCTAACTTCATGTCCAATGCTCTAAATTTCTATTGAAATTCTCCCCAGATAAAAATGATTATAGCAACCAGTGGGAAAAATCAGGCTATGACTGTGATAATAGATGCAAATAAAAAGTTCCTGTTAACTTAGTATGAGTGCTGAGCAATTGTAAATGTGTCTTATTTGTTCATCAGGGTTCCCAGAGACTAACAAGTGAGTGTGCATATCAAGAGAACAAATAATGAGAATTATGTATATTGACAGTCCTTCTGTACACTCAGATACAGAAATACTTTGCTTATCTAGAGAGTAACTTACCAAGGAAAATCAACTATCCACAATGGAGTTGACTGAGAACCATATCTAAGAAGCCAATCTAGATATCTTGGAGTCCATGCACTAAAATGTATCTACTTTGCTCACAACTGAACCCCTTGGGTCCTCATCTCATTTATTTATTCCTTTATTGCATATGATTATGAGGAGCTTGGATAACTGATTTCTCATGTACTAGGGTATTAGACGTTGATTCTCAGACAAAGGGGAAAGTGATGTAGCTTAGTTCAGTGAAAGAAGCAAAAAAAATGACAGATGGGAGTTTGATGTGATGGAGAAGATAAAAAACTTTATGTATTATGTACACACACACGTATTTGGGGTATAGTAATATAAGAGCAATGGCCATTCACATCTCAATAATCCTTGAGGACATCACCATATTTTGGCAATAATGATAATTATTGTACCTAATGATAGTTCTGAGGCATTAGAAATGATGATAATTATAATGATAATTAGATATCTTCTGTTTTCTTCACTAAAGCCCTACTTTGATGACTCAATCTATGGAGATGACCTTGGTGCCTTGAAGATTATGTTCAAGAAACTCTTCCCAGATTGGGAAGACTTTGAGAAGGCGATGCATGGAGTGATATGTTTTAGAACATCTTTTATTTAAATAGTTAAAATAACACGAGTTTTGGTGCTTAAAAGTGTAATACGCTTCAGTTACCTGGACTGTTCACTTGTGTGGGAAGACCTTATTTTAAAATATCACTAAATATATCACTAAAAGGTGTAAAAGTGTATATCAGACAATGAACAGAAACGCGTTGAGTGCCCACTATGCGTCAGGCAGAATGGCAGCATGGTGTGGTGAGTAGAGCTTGACCTCAGAGCCTTGAAGTTTTGGATTCAAATACCGTCTTAACTTCACAGCACCTGGTAGATAAAAAAGCTTATTAAAAGCTTATTGAGTGACTGACTCAGTGCTCTAGGCCACTCTCCAAGACTAAATTATAGAGAAATTTCTGATTTTATTTGGTAGAGGAAATTTCTTTAGCCAGTATTTCCCTATAGCTGTGAAACAGGTCTAAGGCATATTGTTCAGTTGTTTCAGTTGTGTCCGACTTCATGACCCCATATGGGGTTTTCTTGGCAAATATATGGGAGTGATTTGCCATTTCTTTCTCCAGCTCATTTTACAGATGAGGAAACTGAGGCAAAAAGGCTTAAGAAAATCGCAAATAGGGTCAGGAAGAGGCAGACATGACTGGAAAATGACTCAGCAACAACAACAAAATACTTTAAGGATATTGATAAGTGAGAATGTGGGAATGTCTTCCTGTGGGAGGCAACTAATACATACCATAAGAAGATCAGTTGAAGGAAATGGGCATATTTACCCTGGAGAAAGGAAGACTCAAGGTGGGGAGGTGAAGGTGGAGCCTGACAGTTATCTTCAGCTATTTGAAGGGCTATGATCCTGAGAAAGGATTAGATTTGTTTGCTTTGACCAGAGGCAGACCCCAGAACAATATGATTAGAAGATGAAAAGAGGCTAAATTTTAAGTTTCACTAACAGGGACTTGTTTCTAACAATTAGGGGGGGGTCCCAGAGTGGGATGGGCTGCAGGGGTGAGTCCCCTTTCCTTTGAGGTCTTCATGAAGAGGCTGGATGACCACTTTTCAGCTATGGGATAGTAAGGATTCCTTTGGTGCATGGGTTGGATTAAAAGGCTTCTGAGGTCCTTAAACAATGGTCATATTATTATCTATGGTTATATATTAACACCCTGAGTGATTAAATCAATCCTTGTCATTCTAGAATAGATCTAGTCACTGCATATGCCCAAAATTCTTCAGTACCTCCCTAATACCTACCACATAAAGTTCATACTATTTTGCTTGGCCTTCACAATGTGGTATCACTCTCGAGAACTTTGACCAGGCTCTACTGTGGCTCCCTCTCCCCAACCCTTCCCAAAGTCCTGCTTGCTATACACAGGTCAAGTACATGCTTGCCATATGTAGCAAGTACCCATGTGGATGCTCAACAAACTGACAATATAACTAGGTGGGATCAGGAAAATAAGACTGAAAAGGGAAATACTCCCAAAAAGTAAAGTTATAAATAGAAAAGGGGAAGAGTCCAGAGAGGTGCTGCCTCAAGTGACATAAACCTTGTTTTAACCACTACTCAAGCATGCCCTATCCCCTCAGCCCCCAACATGGCATCTAGCTTTTAGGATAAAAGCATTGGCCGTAGTGGGGGTGCTCTCCTGACCCTTATGGTTTATGTGGTCTGCTACCAGGACTTAGGATAAGTCTCTGAGAGGGAGAAGCAAAAGTCTATCTGATGACAATTACTGTCAGATCCAAGTTTTCATCCTGTGTTCTTGATTCCTATATCCTTTGATGATTTTCAATAAAGGTATAATTAGCACTACTATATATCCTGAGAGTGTCAGAAAACTGAGAGCCCCACAATTAACTCATGCCCATAACTATCTTTCCAGAGTTATTTCCTATGAACTTTTCCATTCAATCAGTGCTCTCAGTAAACTGGAATGCTGTTTCCCGAACATGCTCTGAGATCTCTTGCCTTTTTCCATTTCTTTATGTTGTTTCCTCTATCAGGAATAATAATAATAACAACAATGATCATTAGAATTAGAATGATACACTTACAGACCATTGTGAAGTTAGCGAAATGCTTCATATATATTATCTGATTTAAGCCTTGCAATAACTCTGTGAGATCTAGTATTATTCATTCCATTTTACAGATGAGGAAACTGAGGCTTAGAGAAGTTAAACGACTTGCTGAGAGGATCACACAGCTAGTAAAGGTCACAGGTTGGATTTGATCCTGGCTTTTCCCAACTCCAAGTTCTGTCTTTCTTATGGGCTAGAAAAATGCCTCTCAATATTCTCTCTCCTCTCTGCTCCACTCCCAATTCACCTTTTAAATTTCCATTTACTCTTTAGAATCCAACTCAGAAACCTCCTGCTGTATAAAGCCCTCTCTGCTCTCCCTGTTCAGTGAAGACTTTTCACCTTAAACTTCAAGTATTTCTTGCATCTTTCTAATGCACTTATCAAGTCATATTGTTGATTCCTGCTTCTTTTAAGCCTCCTGAGCAATGATCTCTATGAGGACAGAGCCTGCATTTAGGGAAACTGTGTAATTTTGGAACAACTTTGTATCTACAGCGTTTTGTACTTAGGAACCATTTTTTAAACTTATATTCATTACACCCAAGCTGGGGGAACACCACTCCACCTGAAGGTTTGTCTGTTAGGGAGGGGAACCTCTGTAGGAAAGTACCTTAATTCCGTTCAAATACTTGGTTGAAATAACTATTCAAATCATCTTTCTTATCTCTTTTTCTGGCTTTCTGGAATCCCACTGGCTTTGCCTTCTTTATTCTTTTATGCTGCCTAGGGTAAGGGTGGAGGGAGGAAAGTAGTGAATTCCTTGAATTCTGAGAGAGCGTGCTGAATATGGGGAAGGAGTTAAGGCAGCTTGTCTGTGGATAAAGCACTGGACTTGGTAAAAGGAAGACCTGGATTCAAATTCTAACTTAGTTATTACCTATATGATTCTGGGCAAGTCCCTTAGCCTCTTTCAGCCTCACTCTTATAATCTATAGAATGGGAATAATGATAGCATCAATTTCACAGTGTTGTTTTAAGGATCAAATGAGATTTTATACGTATACATAGACAGATATATAGAAATGTGTGTACATGTATACATACATATATACACATCCATATATACATCCATATACTCGTGTGTGTGTGTGTGTGTGTGTGTGTGTGTGTGTGTGTGTGTGTGTGTGTAGAGTCCTGTGGCAGGGCTGTTTTTATTTAGATATTTCCAAAGATAATTGGAGTTTCTTATGACATTAGAAATTGCTTTGCAAACCTGGAAGCAATATATGTATTTTCAGCTAATACAATATATGTATTATCAATTACTAATATTGTTGTTGCTGTTATTATAATATTTGAGGTATATAAGCGTAGTGGGCTGGCTCTGTGACCAGATTTGCCATTTACAGGACGCTACAAAATTGTATGCCTTGTATGAGAATCTGTGGCCTCTAGGAGAGCCATGTGTGGCCCTATGGCCCCAGGTTCCCCACCCCTGGTCTAGGTGGAGAAGTAGCTTTTCTATCATAAATACCCAAGAAGACATATTTTTGGAGGAAGTTTTCCTTGAAAACCGCTTTCATGTGGGAAAAGAAAAATAGTATTGAAGTTATGAGGTGTATTGTCATTTGCATTTCTCATTTCTGTCTCTGCAAGAAAGAGGGAAATAAGTTAGCTTGGAAAATGGTACCATATTTATAATATGGTATAATATTTGGTATAATATTTAATAGGGCAATTTTATATAACTTTATATATAAATATAATATATAATATAAATATAAAAGATATATTTTATGATATAAAATTTAAAAGGGCAATTCATGCGCTCAGAAGTTTTAGTTTTAGCTGGGCAGTAATTTCCTATGACTAGTCAAGTTTCTCCTATCTATGGCTTGCCTATGTTCTTACCCCAACTGCACTTAACTGGGATACGCCCCTCTAGGCAGGCAGGCAGGCAGGAAATAAGCTGTATAAATGAAGAGAAAGTATCGAATGGGTTGTGAAAGCACACAGGTGAAGATGATAAGAAAATATTTGGCATATTATGCACTTCAGAGATAGCTTATCAAGGATTTGGTCAGCTTCATTGGCTGCACAAAATGGTCTTGTTATGAGGGAACTTTCCGAGGCCAGTCAGCACTGTGACAGTTGTGGATGGGTTTCAAATTTAAGAGAGATTGTTGTCTCTGGAGAATCATTCTTAAAGGCTTCAAAATGAGATTTCCCCCCCCCCCCCCTTTTTTCTTTGGCAGGGAGTAACCTGATCTAGACATTGTTGTTCAGGAGGCCAGTTCGCATTAAGTTTCTAGGGAAGGTTATAGCAATGCGATTCAGGTTTAGATGGTGCAGTTCAAACTTTGTGGGGGTAAATGGTGGGGAGGATAGGAGAGCCAGGCAAGAGTACAATGAAAAAGACTCATATTCACCGGTTAGGTGCTTTCAAATCTTGCATTAGAGTTGGACCAAGTAAATTATCTACTGTGATATTGGATTGATTAATTTTACAACATTCAAAATAAGAAAAAATACTACAAAATATACAGACTAGGAGTGTAAAAATGTTGTAAAAATGAATGCTTTATCCAGAAATTATTGATCATCTTGCAAACATGGTTATCAAGTGTGAGTAGAATTGTTTTGTAACTGGATTAGGGAAAAAGTTATTTGGATATGGAAAGTCAGAGGACCTGGGTTCAAAGCCCAGCTGTATTATTTACTCCTGTATATCCTTGGACAAGTCACAACCTTTTTGGGTCTCATTTCCCTCCATAAAATGGGGGGATTGGATGACATTATCTTTATGGTTCCTTCTAGCTTTAAATCTGTGACCCTATAATTCCTATTAATATTCATTCTGTGGAAAAAATGGCTGACAGAGTAGTGTGCCTTTTTGAAAAATCCTAATTAGTTAATTATCTATTCAGGATTCAGTTCTCTGAACAGCCTGTCCAAATGAATAACTAGGATCAAGCTGCTTAATACAGAGCTTTGTGAAACTGAAATCAAAATATAAAATTAAGATATTAGTATTATTATTTCAGAATTTCCATAGTACCTGATGGATGAGAAACATTGAGTTGAAGAAGGGCTCTGGTAAAGAAACCAATAGGAAAGGACTCAGTTATTGATATTGTTTGGAAATGGGGAGAAAGAAAAGAAACAAAACCTTTATACTTTCCTTATCTTTCATTTCTATAACCCTGAGGTAAAATGCAATAGCCTGGGAAAGATAATAGGGTGGGATGGTTAGGTGATCTACTTTTCCTCCCTTGAAACATGGCCCAGGACTTGAATTACTGGGAGTCCCTCTCCAGAGACCAGGGCATGTGAGTTTGCCATGTGTTCATTTAGGATTAAATTTGTGATGACTGCCAATGAGAACTTTGCATTCCTACCATGACTTGAGACTTACATGCTCAAGAAAACATTTTGCTCGTTGGCTTACTGATCAAGGATTATCATTCGGTACTAGTGCTATTGTTGTATTTCTGTTTGAAGTTAAGGTAGGCAGGCTGTCTACAGCTTTTCCTATGAATGTACATACCTCTAAATAAATGATGTGTCATGGCTGATGAATATAAAGCTGGCTAAATACATGGGTGACGCCACAGAGTAGGAGCCAGCTCAATTTTCCACCTTATTCTTGCCCCCCAGATGTGTGGTCCAGTTTGATGTAGCTCTCACATGCTGAACTGATTATGGAGGTATTTCAATAGGAAAAATGCCAAATTTAGCCAACAGGTTGAATTTTATTTTAGGCCTAGGAGTTAATCTCAGGAAAGAAACTAGGCCTCCCATTTCCCATCCCTTGGCCCTGAAATTTCCTACTTCTATCAGTTTGATAGTTTTAAATGATGGTTGGGGGTGGGAAGAACCATTTAAGGCATATACTTGAATAGTCTAATTTAAGATACAAAGTCAGTCTTACACTTTAAGACTACAAAGGCACATCCGCAGTCAGGACAAACTTCAGGTTGAGTACTGGTCTTGGAGTTAGGAAAGCCTGTTTTTAAATCTGGCGTGGAATACTAGCTCTGTGACCCTGGTCAGGTCACTTAATCTCTATCTGCCTTAGCTTCCTAGTCTATAAAATGGGAATCATAATAGGAACTACCTTCCAGGGTTGTGTGCCATTAAAATGAGAATATGTTTAAAGTTTTTTGAAGACTTTAAGGCTCAATAGAAATGTTAGTTGTCATTATTTAAGAACAAAATTTATTAAGGACTTGGTATGTTCAGATCTCTGTGCTAGGCACTGTAGGGCACACGAGGATTTGAATGACACCATTCTTCCGTTCAAGGATCTACAGTGTAAGAATGAGATGAGACTTTATAGTATGTGACCATACCTGATACTTTAATATTTACACAAATACTACTCTGCTCATTCTATTTATTGTTGACTTCATCCATGTGGATATAACATCAAACAATGCAGAATACCACCCATACATACCTGACCGAACAGGGCAGCTCTTGTGTATTTCCTTCTGTGAATATTCCATAGGGCAGCTACCTAATGGACCAGGTACCTCCCTTTCTATCTCCTGACATTATGGGGTTACCAATAGAGGATGCAGCTGTTCCCTAGTTACACATCTTACCTACTACAGCGCCAGCTCATCTTTTTTCTTTTCTTTTCTGGACATAACTCTCTTAGGTGACATTGTTCGGGACATTTCCCCAATGTAATTATTTGATGGTAGGTTGTAGAAAGAAGTAACTATGACCCAAGATGAGAGTGCAGTAAGAGAAGTATATATATATATATATATATATATATGCATACATGCAAGAGAAGTATAAGCAGGGGAGAGAATTTTCCCCTTGTAGTCAGGGGATCACACTGAATTTTAATCATCATTCTCAAATTTGCTTCCTGCTAAGTATGGTATAAGGGAAAAGGGAGTAGACTTCTAAGATATGTGACCTTGGACAAGTCATTTACCTCTCAGAACCTCAATTTCCCTATCTGAGAAAAGGAAAGAGATAACATGCCAGTATCTCTACAGCCTTCTCCAGGGGAAAAATGCTATGATTTGTCCCTGAGGCTTTCAGTAGAATTCATTTAGAATTTTACATTCCTCTGCCTACAGTTTTTTGTCTAAGAATTTCCTGTTTTCAGGTAGATTCTTCAGGCTCAAAGAGGCCTGAGGTTTCTTCTCCCATCTCTGAAAAAGCTGGCAGTGCCTCAGAGCTTTGGCTGCTGAAGTAGATTTCATGTCTTTTGGCAATGCAGCAAAGCACCAGGCTGTTCTACAGGCAAGTTTTAGGGTTTTATTCCCCAGGTTTGCACACTCCCTACCCCTCCATCACCCTCCTGGGAAAAGTTTGGAGAAAGTTGCCCCATTCACCTTAAAATTGTGGGTTGAATAGAGGAGATTTAATTTACCTGGGATGTGCTTTGGCAGGTCCTGAGGGTGACTTGTCCTGTCTGAGAGGAGGCAACCTTCCCAGATATCATGAGCTTCCATGAGAGAAAGGGCCTGCCTGGGATGGAGTACAGATCTCTAGCCTGAGATTTGTTTGGAACTGTTACAAAGGAAACATTACTTAATGAATGATTCCGTGTCATTGAACAACCGGACGTAGTCCCTTACCTTCCTGACACTGGTGCAGACTTGTTAGCTAATGCATTCCACCTGTGAGAATCAGCAGGGAAACCCCTACTCTGGTCCCAGCCCCGCCCTACCTTCATGAATTCTCGAATCAAACCTACTGCCAAACAGCAGAGTTAAGCCTGAGAGCAGATCAGAGTTTGTGATTCTCCAGCCAGGTGGTTCCAGTCATTTGCTTCAAAGACTTTTCCTGAGGCTAAAAAGAGGTTATTGACAGTATGGTGGTGTGCAGGAAAAACAAAAGCCACCAGGGATGGAAGTCAGGAGACTTCTAGTCATAGTTCTGTGACCTTGGACAAGTCACTTTTCAAACTCTTTTCAAACCCAGTTTACTCATCTGTAAAATGAGGGGATTGGGCTAGATAATTTTTGCATCTTCAGTATCCTATGGATCTATCCAATACATTGAAGACTTGCTTCTTTGAAAATCATTGTCTATGGGGATCCAATCTAGGGTGAGGCTGACTGTAATACTGAGTCATACATTTCCTAGGGATCCTAGAGATTAAATAATGGGCCTGATCCTCCTGAAAAAAAATGAAAGTCATCTTTAGGAGAGGAATTAACTGTCCAACCCTTAGGGTATCAACTAATAACCAGCTTATTGAAGTAAAAACAATTGCATCCAGGCCTAAGAAGGGACTTGAGCTGTTACCAGTATACCCTGTGAGGGTTAGAAGGAACTGGGTATATTATCCTAAAGATGAGAAGATACCATGCACCAACAATAGCTGTTCTGTTTTCAAATACTTGAAAGTCAGTCACAATTTAAAAAAAGAAAAGGGTCTAAACCTGTTCTACCCAGGCCCAGAGTACAGAACTAGGAGTGGTGGGTGGGAGTTTAAAGGAACAAATTTAGGCTTAATGTAAGGAAAAATTTGCTAAAAGAGCTCTAAATGGAACGTGAATAGAGCTGATTCAGGAGGTAATGTGGGGTAATGTGGGTTCACTGTCTTTGGAAGTTTTCTAGCACAGCCCATATAGCCACTTGCTAAGAATCTGTAGG
>CM053595.1:188527441-188542549 GCA_028646575.1 Pseudocheirus occidentalis | reverse complement strand
GGTCTTTCTAGATCTTTCTCTGAATGTAGACATCTCCTTCCATTCTGAGACTTGTAGAGATGTCTTATAACTGTGCGTTGCTGAGAAGAGTCCAGTTTATCAAGGTTGGTCATCACACATATGATGTATCTGTGACTGTGTACATATTTCTCCTGGTTCTGCTCTTCTCACTCAGCATCAATTCATAGAAGCCTCTCCAGGTCAATATGAAGTCCATCTCCTTCCCATTTCTTATAGCACATGCATACATCGATCTTGAACATTTTTAAAGGGTTGTATATAAATTTTCTCATTTGGCCCCTCAGCTTTGTTATATAAGAGTTATCCTTATTCCCATTTTCCGGTTGTGGAAGCTGAAACTTGGAGAAGATAAGTGACTTGACCACGGTTACCCCACTACTGTCTTTAAGACTAGATTTCAGCTTAGGTCTAATTACCTTCAAGGCTAGCACCCTCTCCACCATACAATGCAGTCTCTTACTTACACAGTTATGATATACTCCTAGAATCTGTGGCCTAGAACAGACTTCATCAATCTAATCTAAACCCTTTCTTTTACAGATGAGGAAAATAAAGGACAGACAGGTTGAATACACTTCCTCTGAGAGACTGTTCCATCCTTTGAAGCTTCTGTATAATGGTTTGCTAGGGTTCAGGAGATGAGTCCAGGAACTGGTGACAAGGAAGTAGACAATGGTGACAAGAACAAAACTCAGGGATAAAAATGAGTTGTTTATTTGAAAAAGGATACAAGCTTTAAAATTTGGGGTAGTAAAAGTGGCTGTTGTGAAACACTGAATTAGACAGGCTCTGGGCTCATAGCATTTTGGGATTCAGCTCAAAGCAGGAACAGCTTTTAAGTGATTCCAAAGGTATTATGTCAATATTCTAGATGGTTCTGTGATCTCATCCATGTAGACATGCCCTCCAATGATGCAGATTGCAGCCCTTCCATACCTGCCCATCCTATGTGAGTCATCCATTTCCTCAATAATTTCTCCAATCTCCTCCCTGCCCCAGCTCTCTTCACATACAATGTGTTAAAGACCTCATTCTAACTCTCTTGATAATGTGTGGATAAGAGGATAAGCTTCCTTCTAGCTGTCTTGATACTGTGTGAATAACTGGACACATGGACACATCAGTTCTGCCTCACTTTTAGCATGTGCCAAGCCCATCTTTTTTTTCTGGTCATTCATGTTTCTGGTGACATCCCTTATACCATTTCTCCAACATTATTTCCCATTTGTGTGTGCTGTGGATTGCTCATGCCCATTAGATATTTCTCCATTGTCCTTTGGGTGATCTTCAATTTTAGTTCTTCAGAGATTATGGTAATTCCATGACTCTCAGGTATTCTGTATCACCAGAAAAAAAAAAAACAACTAGGCTTTAAAAGCTGGGTCTTTGTTTCAAGAAGTTCAGGATCATTTAAGACATTGTGTAAAATGCACATGTAGAACATAAAATATAATAAAGAAGCCAACAATGAGTCATCTGTATCTCTTTCTCATCCCTTCTCATCCTCACTCATCACCTAATACTTTGCCTTGTCAAAAAGGTCCTGCTTTTAATCACCCAGCAGCAAACTTTCTTCTTCATTGTTGAATTCAGCTTCACACACCCAGAAAAAAATAAAACTGAAATCGATGAAAGGTATTTTTGTTTATTGAATTGGTTTGGTTTGCATTTTTAAAAGGTTCTTAAAATACTTAACCCTGTTTGACGGGAAATTAAGTATGCCATATAACTACCGAGCACGCTTTCTCCACAAAAGTCAATCCAACAGGGCCATGAGCTGAGGAAGCAGGACGAGAAGAGGAGCTAAGTTTTCCACTCTGCATTTTTCTTTTGAATGGTATCATTTTTGTTCTTTAAATCATAAGCAGCTCTGGGCGGGAGCCCTGCTATTTGTTTTGGCACCAGGGGAGTTATTGTATGGGCTGTGTATTCTTCCAGAGCTCTAGGAACAGTAAATAACAATCATAGGATGGGGCAGTTTGATGACATGAGTCAGTTGAAGACAGGAGGCAATGTGGTGGCTTACCCCAACTGTAAGACTCACATTTCACATCAATTACTGCACAGGGAAGGTAAATTAGGCAAGAAAGGAAAGGGTTTGCTTTCTTCTTCAATAACTTGATTAAGTTGTGATGCCTCTAAAAAAGAAATGTGCTTGGCTTCTAATGGGCTTCAGTCATGCCAAGTGGTGGGGGGAAAGCAGAGAAGAGGCCAACTTGGCCAAGACTTTGTGCCCTCAGAGCACTTTGCAGCCAAGAACAATCAAGAGGAAATAAGCTCAGCTTAAAACACTTTCCCTGTCATCTTAACTCAGCATCTTTCCACTTTGCTAATTCCACGCATAACAAGGTGTGTGGGTGTGCCACTTGCAAGGTGAAAACTGACCCTTAGCTGTATTCATGGGGCCCCGCAGCTATTTTTCAAGGTTCTTGAGAAATGCTTCATTTCTAGTCCAATCTGAGAAGCATTTTTTAAAGTACCTACTACATGCCAGGTACTGTGCTACAATAGGTACTATATAAAGAAATGTAAGACACTTTTATCTACATAGTATAATATAAATATAGTGTAAAAATAAAAACAAAAGAGACTGCCTTCAGAGAGCCAAAATTCTATGGAATGGGGGAGTACGATAAGAAAATAGGTAGATAAGTATACCTGTGGTCATTTGAAGTGGGAGAAAGCATTACAACTGGGGCATATAGCAATTAGCTATGTTTCAATATCAAAGACCCCTTTTGAAAGTCTGATGAAGCCTAAGAGCTGCTACTCATAATAATAATTTTAAATGGATAAAATAAAATATATAGGTGTACAAAGTAACCCAAATATATTGAAATAAAGATGCATTGGTTTTTCCACTTGAGTTCATGAACATCCTGAAATCTATCTATAGTCCACTTGGGTATCTGTGAGAGTCCTAAGTTGAGAACCCATGAACTGGAGCACTCAGAAAGTCTTCCCATAGAAAGCGGCTCCTGAGCTGAGCCTTGAAAGAAGGCAGGAACCCAAATAAAGGGTGAGGAGAAAGTTCCTTCTGCTGGGGTGTGGCAGAAAGTCATAGAAGAAAGAAATATGATGTTGATTTTGGGGAGCAGTAAGTAGGTCACTTCAACTGGAAATCTGAATGAGAGAAGGGCAGTAACATGAATGAATCACAGAAACAGACTTTCCAAAAGGGATCCTCATCAAAAAATAAATGTCTTACTAATAAGAATTTTCACGTAGCTCTAGATTCATTTTTAGGATTAAATGCAAATGACTCTTACAGTAGGACTTTTGTCTTTTCTTAGATGTGAGGAGAGAGATCAGGACCTTATTATTAACAAAATGTGGATAAGAGATGAATAATGGGCAATGCCCCCACCCCCGCACCATCACCAAGTTAACCTAAACTCAGAGATGAAGCATTGTTGGGCTATTTTTTTTCCAGGAATAATGTATAGTCAAGAAGATATGGAGTCAAGTCCAGTCTCTGACACTAGCTGTGTGACCATTGGCAAGTCTCTTCAACTCTTTTGTGCCCCTAGAAAACTCTGAGACTATGAATTGTAGATAAAACGTCAGTCAGCATCCAAGGAAGTTTACATATTAGGAATTCTCTATGTCACTTATATCACAGATTTGGACAAAGTTTGAAAAAAATCTAATACCTTTTCCATTAGTATTGTTTTGATTTGGGAGTCAAATCTGGGATTTTATCATTTCAGGGGGACCTCTCAGTATGGGAGCAGCTATTGGTCTACAACTTTCAGTCTTAAAGAGTTGCCTTGGGCCACTAGTATGGGTCAGAGGCAGGACTTAAACCTAGTTTTCAAGTCAAGTCAATAAGAACTTATAAAGTACCTACTGTGTATCAAGCAACATTTTAACCTTTGGCTTTGGAAGAAAGGTAAAGGAGAGCCCTTACACTTAAGAAGGTTACTGTGTAACACAGACAACATGCAAATAACTGCATAGGAACAAGATCTATAAGGCAGTTTTTTATTCCAAGGCCAGTCTTCTATTCATCTTGTCACACTACCTTTCATCCATTAGGATTTTATCATTGTTAACGGGACTTTTCCATCTAAAGTTGAGACACAAACAGTTTAAGCTCTGGCATTCCTCTTCCTAGGAAATGCAGAAGGGAGAACTAAAGGTGACTGTCTGGATTCTAGTGATAAATGCCCTACCCTACCTTGCCATTATGGATAATCCATTAATTGTTCTGACACTATGGCTCCTCCATCTATTATTATCAAATCGGAACTACCTTCTCTGACTTAACTAGTACGCAATATGAAAGACAGAGATCAGTCTGTGCATAACAGAAATCAATCATACAAACAAACATGTACTACTAAGTGCCTACTACGTGCCAGGGACCATGTTAGGCACTTGGAACACAAAGACAAAAATGGAAGAGCTCCTGCCTTTGAACAACTTATCAGGACAAAAATGACCACGGTAGATGAAGCATTTGCTTGTGGGAGGAGGACACCTGACTAATCTTAGTCTGCCACTGACCAACTGGTCCAGGGAAAGTCACATAATTTCATAATTGTAATCATTGTAATCATCCATTAAATTTATGGATAACTTAATGTATATAATATAAAATCCTAAACATTTGAGATGTAAAGATGTTTAAGGCATAAATCATGCCTTCAGGTAGCCTATAGTCTAGACTCAAAGAGTAGTAACTGAAGGTTCAACATCTCCTTGAAGGGAGGTCCAAAGTGGAAACACCAAATGATCTGTCCTTGGTCCTGTGCTGTTCAACATTTTTCCAGTAACTTGGATAAAGGCCTAGAAGATATATTGCAATTGTTAGATGAAGCTTAGGGAATAGCTAATATGTTGAATGGCAGAATCCAGATCCAAAAATACTGGAACACACTAGAATTTAGTATAATGCAATAAGTATTTATTAGGTATTTATTATGTACAGGGTACTGTGTTAGGTTCTAGGGATATAAAGATAAGAAAAAAGCATCCCTACCCTAAAGGAGTTTGCCTTCTACCTTTTAGATTATTAAATGAATGAACAAATGAATTAATGAAAAAAGCATTTATTAAATGCTTACTATGGGTTAAGCATTGCACTATGTTGAGGACATAAATGCAAGCAAGAAAATCCTGCCCTCAAAAGCTTACATTCTAATAGGGGGAAATAGCACATCTAAGGGAAGGGTGACCAAGGAGAGATATTTTTGTTTGGAAAGATACAGAGATAGTGAGAGGAGTCAAAGCAGAGCAGACTGACATACTCAGTGCTGCTCATTCACCTTTGGTGTCCACCATCCAATTCTCACTTATGACTCCAAGAAACTATAGCACCTACAGTGGCCATACCCCAGTAAAACTGTCTCAGCAGAAGGTTAAACCAGCTTAAGGCTAATTGACAAGCCTCAAATCCATTGATGAGTTAGGGTAATGTCTACCCATATGAAGACTTCCCCCAGAGAAATGGGCAGATTTGTTCCAATGGACATTTTGGAGGCTGAAGCAGATGTTGAGGAGCACTTAGAGCTTGATCAGACATCAGACACCGAGGTCATTCATTACATCCCAGGCCATCATTTTAACTTTTGTCTTTCCACTGGACTAAGATGATTCTGGAAGAGAGATTGAAGCTGATGACTGTGCAACTCTGCCTCACTTAAATCCAATTCCTGCAAGAATCAAGACATCACCCCATGATGTCATGGGTCTTCTCAAATGAAGGATGTAAAATAACAACAATCAATCAAATAAATAGTCTTTTATAACAAAGAGACAACATATAATAATGAACAATAAACTTCTACCAAGCAGTTGAAAGTCTGCCACTCTCTCAGATTCTGGAAGCATCCCACACTTATGATCAATCTGGGCTTTGGAGTTCTAGTACATATACAATTTAATCCCTTCCTTGAGCAGGCAAAGGAATACAGCAACATTCTTCTCAAGATTATGTTTAAGACAAGACTTCCCAAAGAGCTAATCACAGGTTTAAATGCAAAAATTCTAATCAGAATGTAGTCACAATACAAGAGCATGAAATATGGGATCTGTTGTCAATTGGAACTCAGAAAGGGTGAGTGCTTCCCTGTCTCATCTGTCTGATCACTAAAAAGGGGAAGGGGTAGGAGAGAGGGTAGGGTAAAGAGAAGCAAACATTTATTAGGTGCCTCTTATGTGTCAGATACTATGCTAAGAACTTCAGAAATATTATTTCATTTGGTCCTCTAAACAACATTGGGAGGTAGGTGCTATTATGATCCCCATTTTATAGTTAGAGAAACTGAGATAGATAAAAGTTAAATGACTTACCAAGGGTCATACCATATCTAAGGCCAAATTTGAACTCGTCTTCCTGACTCCATGCTCAGCACTCTATGCACTAGCTGCCTCTAAACAGAGACCTCTGTACTCATCTAGTCATAATGGAACCCATAATGGGACAACATGAAAGTGACCTTGACAGGAATCATGAAAACAGCTACACACGACTTACAGCATTTATTCCTGTCTCTTCCCTACTTACTATGGCTATCGTGTGTTTTTTGCTTTGGACTGTCTTGCTTCTTCCTCTCTTAATCCACTAGCCTGAAGCTTCTACTGTTCCTTGAAACAGAGATTTCAAGAGCGTAGAAGATAAGGACACTTCAGGAAGTGAGATCATGGCTTTTCACTTTAAACTCACAGAATTTGAAGTAATGGTGGCACATCCAAATAGATACATTCAATATGCTAATAATATAGAAATCAAGAAAGAGAGGGGCGGCTAGGTGGCGCAGTGAATAGAGCACCGGCCCTGAAGTCAGGAGTACCTGAGTTCAAATCCGGCCTCAAACACTTAACACAAAAACTAGCCGTGTGACCTTGGGCAAGTCACTTAACCCCAACTGCCCTCCAAAAACCAAAAAAAAAAAAAAAAAAAAAGAGGTTAGGGCAGGAAATATGTCATCTTAGTACAAATATAAGCTGTATTCCTAAAAGGAAGTCCTTTTAAAAGGGAAAAATAATGAATAGGTATATGTTGAAAAATAAAATAACATTGATTTTACATTATACTCAAGTTTTATATGTTAGATTGGGGGGGGAGGTGTGAGAGGGAAAAGAAATAGCTTTCTATATTTGAACCAATAAAGGACTTTAGAGATATATGCATAGAGATGATATCAAATGTCCTAAACATGAATGAAATATCTAGGAGAATGTAGAGAAAGAGCAGAACAAAGAGTCAAGGGCTGAGCCTTGGTGTATACCCCAATTTAGGCAGAAGGAAAAAGATTAGAGTCAAAGTAAGAGGAAGAGAAGGAACAACTCAAGAAATAAGAATATAATCCTTAGAAGGAAGTTTTAGCACCTGCGAATAATCTCTGTGTTTTGATCACTAAGGCAAAAGTATCTATTCTGATGCTTTCGGGTTTTAAAAAAGCATGCTAGAGTGAAAGGAATCTTTGGCATAGGGTCCTGTCCCTCTTGCTAGTTATATCATTTTCACCTCTCTTAGTCTCAATCTCTCTTCCAAAAAATGAAGCAATTGGACTGTTTGAGTTCTAAGATATCTGCCACCAGTAATCTGTCATCTGTAATGAGGCAAAAATCCTAAAACAAAATGGATAGGTACTTGGTGCAAATGAACTGCAAAAATAAAATCAGGAAGATATCCAGGTATGTTGCCAATTTTGTAACATTCCCTAATCTATCTACCCTTAACTGTTGTTTTTTATTTTTCAGTTGAGAGTCACCCTTCCCAATCCCTGTTTTCAGGGGGGAAATGGTGATTTAGTGGGAAACGACACATATAAGTCTAAAACAGAATTATCTCTGAATTCCCATTTTAACTAAAAATCCAAAGATAAAGGTGTTTTAAAGCCAGAACTGCCTAGATATTCTAAAAATTTTCTAGGTCTCAAAATATTTCCAGGATTAACATTTAAAGGAAAATACATTCCTTTCAATTGTAGCAGATTTTTCATGTGTTTGAGATGGTTGGAAAACTAAACTTATCAGTCACAAATTCCAAAATTATTAACAATTTGTCCATCATTTCAATTACATCAACATTCAATTCCCTTTACACAACACTCTTTCCCCAGTCCACACCCTCACCCTTTATGCCCCCCTTTTCCCTAAATATTTGATATCTCAGGCATGATACAAGTGACTGAAAAGAGAATAAATTAATTTTGCCTTGCCCAATGCTAAAAGTGGGATAGAAAAAAATACTCCATGTATTTTTATCCCCACCTGTACTCTGACCATCTAACCTCTTGCCAATCAAACCCCAAAAGCAGAGAGGAAAAGCCATTTAGAACATATGATTCAGAGCTGGAAGAGACCATAGAGATTATATAATAGCTAACATTTACATGGTTCTCACTACGCGACAAGAACTATTCTAAGCACTTTACAATTATTGTCTCATTTGATTCTTACAAAACACCTGGGAGTTGGGTGCAATTTTCATCTCCATTTTATTGATGAGGAAACTAAGCCAATACATGGATGGTGCCACTAGGCAGTACAGGGGATAGAATACCCAGCCTGGAGTCAGGAAGACTTATATTCATGAGTTCAAATCTGGTCTCAGACACTTACTAGCTGTGTGACCCTGGGTAAATCACTCAACTCTGTTTGCCTCAGCTCCTCATCTGTAAAATGAGCTGGAGGAGGAAATGTCAAACCACGCCAGTGTCTTTACCAAGAAAACCCCCAAAATGGGGTTGTGAAAAGTAAGATGTGACTAGAAAAAAACTGGACATCACCAATAAACTAAGGCAAATAGAAACTAAGTGACTTGTCCAGGGTCACACAGCTAGTAAGTGTCTGAGGCTAGATTCCAATTCAGATCTTTGATTCCAGGCCTAGCAATCTACCTACTGTGCCACCTATCGGCCTTTAACTTTTGGCCTAATGCCTTTACTTTGAATTATGGTCCTTCCATTGGACAAGGGTGGAAAGGATGCATTCAATGATCACTCTTGGATTCTTTGGAAATACCAGAAATTGATGGGACAGATTTAGGACCTGAGGACAATAGAACATCATCATATTTTGCATTCTCCTCCTTCCAATTCAAGCTCTTCCCTTACCCAAGGGAAATGAAAAGGATTGTTCTCCCTAACTCCTTCTTAGTCACTCTTCTCCATCCCACTAAAACCACTGCAATGGAATGTGCTTAGAAGTTTCAAACCCCTATTACTTAGGTAAGTTTAAGACGTCATCCACCCCCCAGAATGGTTTTGTCTGATATTTTCTTGTTACACTAGAAAATTATATTCTCTCCTAAAAGTATTTAATCTTTTATTGCTCCAAATGGCTGGTTTTTACTGGGGAGAAAGGGAGGAGAATGGTTGTGCCAGGCCTTTTGCAACTGTTACACAAGTTTTTTTAATTGTGTTCCTGCATTTGATAGCGATTTTGTTAATCCTGAAATAAGTTTCGTCTGTTGAACATTCATGTCCTATATTAGAAACATCAAAGGCCCTCGAATTTTTATGACATTCATCTCCAAAAGTACATACCCAATCACAGCAAATAAGAAAGGCAAATCTAAACAGAAGACATTCAAAGCAAACCAGCAGAGACTTCAGAAACGTATCGCGCTTTGAACCATTATGGAATAATGAGCAAAAATCTCTGTCTTATGCTACCTCATGCTGAGTGCTCAGACAAGACACGCTAATTTATTTATACCTTTTAACCATTTCCCTTGTGTTAAAATGCAATATGCTCTCATGTTTTGCAGGGGAGAACAGAAGGGTTGAAGATGAGAGAAAAATTTGGGAGTGGAGAAAAAGAAGAGAGCTGGGTCTGAATTCTTTGCAGATCTTATTTCAGAACTTATGAGTACCTGTCTTCCATCTACCAAGATCCACACCTTGTTCCCAAAGCCAAGAACAAAGACTTTGAAACACAAAAAGTCCTGATCTACCCCTTACCCTTATGGCCTTAGGTCTTTCCCCTGGTAAAAACCATAAAATTTGGAGAGGGCATAAGGTTTCTTTTGTGTTATTTTGTTATTGTTGTTCAGTTTCATTTTAAAGTCATGTCCTACTTTTTCTGATCCCTTTTGGGGTTTTCTTGGCAAACATGCTAAGAGTGGTTTGCCATTTCCTTCTCCAGCTTATTTTAAAGATGAGGGAAATGAGGCAAATGGGGGCAGGTGACTTTCCCAGGGTCACACAGCTAGTAAGTATCTGAGTCCAGACTTGACCTCAGTAAGGTGAGTCTTCCTGACTCCAGGCCCAGCACTATCCACTGAGCCATGTAGCTGCTCTTTTTATGCTGGAGTAAGCCACAGAAGAAACAGTATTTAGGAGGTGAGCTGATAAATGTTTAACATTCAGCTCGCAGGAAAAAAAAACAAACCAAACCAAACACTTGGCCTACTCTTAAGTTACATATGGAATATTAACATTTTCTCCATCATTTTCTTAAGTAGGGACAATCAATAAAATAATAAATCAAGTCCTGATTGGTAGTGCTTCCCACTTTCCAAAGTATAAATGCTTACACTGAGATTTTAATAATGGGCTTTCCAGAGCCAGTTTGAGCTGTGGCTCCAGCACACCTCTGATCCAGGTGACAAGATCAGCTTGTCACCTGGAAAAGGCACCAAGGTGCACAGGTGATAACAGAGGGGGGGATGAGAGAAGAAAACCAAGTGCTCTGCTAGTACCCACAGAGGGTAAGACCTTGAGGAAGGCCTGAAGCATGTTAGCCTAGAATCACAGATTCAGAGTTAGAAGAGAATTTAAAGGTTACCTTGTCACATCCTTCATTTAATAAATGAAGAAACTGTGGTCAAGGATACTTAGTGACTTGCCCAAGGCCACACAGATAGATCTTCTGTGGACAGTGTATTGGAAGCATATGGACAAGAATCTTGAAGGCTGAGAAGTCATGTATGGGCTGAAATCTGCGTGACTGAGGGAGTGTCTCCATCAATGAAATGACGTTACGTGAAATACTCTACTAACATACAAAAAGAATCTTCCTGAGCTTCCAGGGTCAAAGAGAGTCTGAAAAGAGCTACAGAGACAGGGCTGAATTCCCTCCTTGCTCCCAGTGGTTCATCAGGAAAGGATGTGGGGTCTTATTATACCAGGATTCAGCCAACACTATATATAACCTGATTTAAGGCATTAAAATCATCCCTAGATCACTCCCTCCTACCCCCCAATACAAAATCTCCCTCACCAGCTTCCCATTGAGCCTAAAATTCTCAACATTAGATTGATTCTTCCTATATTAATTGTTAATTAATATAATGATACCATATTTACATAGAACTCTCAGGTTTAAAAAGTACTTTCCTCCCCCAAACCCTGTAAGGTGGACATTAGAAGTATTATCATATCCACTATACAGATGAGAGAACTGAAAACTTAAGTCACTTTCCCAGGGTTATATCACTTACAAGTAAGAGATAAGCCATTATATCTCCAGAGGATCCAAGTTAGAATGCAAATGTGTTCCCTGGAGAAGTAATTCACCTCTCAGCATATTTGCCTAATTCAGTTTATTACCTGAGCCAGCCAGTTTTATAGAAAAGTCTTAAGGAAAAGTAGAGAGGGCAGGTAAGGGAAAAGACAAGAGAAACTTCATCATCAGCAAAATGACATGAAGGCGTTGGACATGTGGCATCTAGTGAGTCCATCTCAGGTTAGAATTAGGAACCTTCCTATGAGGAGCAATTGCTTTTCATTTCATGAACTCTTGAGTGTCCCAATAGTAGTGGGAAATTAACAGTGAAGTCCCTGGGCAGGGCAAAGTGAAGCTCATTGCTTCATGGCTGATGAAAAACACAATACCATTGGAGGTCAGGTTGGTTTGGCTCATCGTACTGTAGATCAATGGTTCTCAATTTTCCTAATGCTGTTTCATACTCGTATGTGGGCATATCTGCATGTGGGTGGAACCGCCTGGAGACCAATAGAGGAGTGGTGTCTCAGTCCCTAAAACCATTGGAAATATGTGTTTTCTGAAGGTCTTAGGCAACTCCTGTGAAAGGGTCCTTCAACCCCCAAAGGGGACGTGGCCCACGGGTTGAGAACTGCTGCTGTAGATCCATGGTAACCTCAGCTGAGATTTCACTGCTTCTTACTGATTCATTTGTTCATCCCTTATTAATTCTCTATTCAATTCCCCCACAAAGGCTATTAGAGCAGTGATTCACATGGAAAAAGATTGGGGAGGGGGGGGGCGGGAGGAATCAGTTGACCATAAACTCAACATAAGTCAATAGTGTGTTGGATTTGAAGGTTGCAAAAAAGGCTAATGAGAGTTTAGCCTGAATTAATAAGAATATAGTGGTCAGATAAGGGAGATAATAGTCTCACTATACTTGACATTGGTCAGATTATGTCTGGAGTATTGCATTTAATTCTAGGAGGCACATTTTAAAAGTAACTCCACCTTATGTACAAAGAAGGAAGACCAGAATAGTAAAAGGTCTGAAAAATATACCATGAGTAATGGGGAGTGAATTTGGGGTGTTCATTCATTCAATAAGCATTTATTAAGTACATCCTCTCTTTGGCACTCCATGCTGGTGGCCATAAAGCCCTCATATAGTTTCCCTTTGTGTGTGGGTGTGTGAGTCATGGGTACCTGTGTGTGTTGGGGGTTGGGGGGAGATCCTGTGACCTGGAGGCCACATGTGGCCTTCTAAGTCCTTGGGTTTGGCCTTTTGACTGAGTCCAAGTTTTATAGAACAAATCTTTTTATTAAGGGGATTTGTTCTGTGAAATTTGGATTCAGTCGAAGGGCCTCACTTGAGGACCTAGAGAGCCATATGTAGCCCCAAAGCTACAGGTTCCCTACCCCGTGGGTAGGGAACACACATAGAGCAGACACAGACAAAGAGAAGAACTGAATTTTCAGGCAAAGTGCCTGAGTTCAAATCCCAACTCTGCCACTACTAGCTGTCTGCCTTTAGACAACCTACTTTTTTTCTTTCTTTTGGGCCTCAGTTTCCTTTTCTGTAAATGAGTGCCCAGAACTAGATGCCATCTAATGTTCCTTTCATACCTAAACTGTAATCCTAATCATAAAAAGTTTCCCTAAAAGAAGTATAGAAATAAGTAAGTATATGAGAGAAGGCAAATTAAATCCTACGTGAGGCCTAAGTCAACATCAGGGTCTGACAAAGATTGTGGAGAAAAGGAGAGGTGCAAGGGACAGAAGAGCAAAGAAGGCTTTACTTTTCAAAAAAGGGAAGAGAATAAAGTCTGCTAATTACAGGCCAGTGAGACTAACTTTAAACACTGGCAAATTTTTAGAATGTATTTGTAAAGGAATAAACAGTGAATGTATAGCTAAGAAATTAGTGATCATATAGAGCCAAAATGGCTTCAAGAACAAATTACGCCATTCTCAGCAAATTTCTTTTTTGATAATTCTAGTTGATAATCTAGATCAAGGGAATGCTGTAAATAAAGTTATCCCTTCCAAATTGTGGGGTGTAAGAGCACAGAGCCCCCACGGTGTGGAAAAGACATGTAAAAATGCATGCTGTCTGCTGGCTTTCATGTTCTTTTTGCAAACTTTAATTGTTTACTTATTTTAACTTTTAAAAATAAATTATGTGTATTTATGGTATCAAAAGATAAAATAAGTTGATATTATATAATGCTATGCATATATTTAATGTATTTCTGAGTTTCTAAACTTTTTCTTTGTTGTCTGCTAGTTTTCATGCATTGTCTGTGGTTTCTACAAAAGTCCTCAAAAAAATCCCCATTTAATTTTTTATGCCAAGCTGCAACATCCCGTGAGGGGGAAAGTTGTAATGTGAAAGGAATAACTGCATAATTTATCAGATTTTACGAAAGCTTTTTTTTAAAATCTCTCATACTATTCTTGTAAAAAAAGATAGATATAAGGTAGAGCAAAATTTTGGTGTTTTTTTTTATCACATTCCCTCATCATCAAAAAAGAAATGTTGAGTATTTTCCATTAATACATGAATATTTATTTGTAAATTATTTCCTATATACGTTATGAAATTATACAAAAATAGAATGTAAAAGAATTAGATAAAGATCAAATATTTCAAAAGCAAAAATTTTATTTATTATTAATGCAAAAACCTTATTTGCTCTTGCTAAAATATTTTTGTTCATGATTTTTAGTAAATATTTATTGATTCCATGAGTAATAGAGTAGTATCCTGACTAGAGATCTGGTCTCTATCATCAAGACAACCCAAGTACAAGTTCTGTCTCTGATACACACAAGGCTCTGTGACCCTGGACCAGCTATTTATCCTCTTGGAGTTACCACAGAACTCTCTAAGACTATAAATTACACAAGAGTGGTCAATCAGACGTGGTGGAGAGAGTTTCTTCAACTGGGAACTCACCAGTTGAACTTCCTTCCAACCAATGAAATTACAGGTCCCTACAATCAAAAGAAACAACAACACCAACTCAGTTTCTTTATTAGTAAAATGGAAACAATAATGACCATAATATCTACCTTGCTGAGATATTGAAAATGTTTCATGTATGTTGGGTGTTCTGCAAACCTTAATGTACTATATAAATATCTGTTATGATTATTATCATTATTGTCACCATCTTTATCATTAGATTTGTCAAGGGGATGGGTAAGAGGTGGAAGAAACTTAAGTCAACTTTGATGGCAACAGAGATGATCTGAATTGGGGCATTCCCTTCACTAACAGAAAATTCCTATTTCCTGTATCTCACATAACACTGAAGTATTCTCTTCCCACAAAGAAGCTCCATACTCTTATAATAACTATGCAAATCAGCCAACAGGACCAGCTTCCTAAACATCTACAAAGCAAACACATGAACAGAGAGAGGGAGGGCTACAAATCACTCTTCTTCCCCTTCTCCCTCTGAAGGAGCTCTGGAAGCTAATAGTGGCAGCTAATCATTGTATTGCCCATTTGCAAGACTACTGACACCTCCCTAATTATTATTAGACTAGACTAGAAAGTTAGTCTTGGAAGATAGATTAGAGATTATAAAGTCCTTGGAAAAGAGGGGTCAGAAGGATTAAATCTGAATCCTGGCTCCCTACTCTTTGTATGACCTTAGGCAAGTCACTTTACTTTTAAAATGAAATTAGATTGGA
>CM053595.1:188493308-188526941 GCA_028646575.1 Pseudocheirus occidentalis | reverse complement strand
ATGTGAAAGTGTTTGTAGATCCCATACATGATTGTACGCCACCATGGTGGGGGGGGGGGAAAGGAGGGGAGAAAAATCTGAAACTCAAGTGATTCTGTAAATGAATCTTGTAAACTAAAAGTAAATAAACAAGTCAATAAATTTAAAAAAGATATATCTATGCATATATATGTGAACTGACACTCTTATTATTAATACATTAGGTCATTATAAGCTATTTACAGCACAATTCATAGCAATGCATCAGTTTTCTCCAAAATAAGCACTGATAGATGGATAAGAAGCATTTTATGGGATCATCTAATGGGATGCCTGTGAAGGCAAATTTCCCCAAGTTTTAAAGAAAGGGATTATCTTTTATGAACTTTGGAGATGATCTGTATATCCATCCAGTAGATGGTTCTGTAGACTGGTTCTGATTAGATACATATATATCTACTTAATGTATTTTCTTATTTTTCTTTAGGAAAGCTAAGTTAAGTAGCCATTGATTGGCTAGGAATGTGATTGGAACACTCAGAAACCTGCCAATCATTAGGCTTCCAAATTGGCTGAGTGAGAGGAAGGGTTTAACACAGAATCACAGAAATCTTGGTTTGGAATTAAAAAGAATCTCAATGGTTATTTAGTTCTGTCTGAATACAAATGGGATGTCTCTCTGACTTCTCCTATGGAAGACCTCCAGGAGAGATTAACTTTTTCTCTTTAGCATTAAAAGGCAGTTACCATTCTTGTGAAGCCTGGGAGCCATGAATCTAGCTCCCATCTCTTCATCTTGTACACAAGGATAATTTGAGACACTGTCAGATGGCTTCTTAAAATTCAAGGATGCTATTTCTACAGCATTTCCCTGATAATCCCAATTTGGGAATTCCATCCAAAAAGGAAATAAAGTTAGTCTGGCGTGATTTGTTCTTGATAAAGCTTGCTCCTAGGGATTACTGTTTCCCTTTCTCAATGCTCACGTTCTCTATTTTTGCCAGAAATTGACATCAGACTCAGTGCTCTATAATTTGAAGAATAATCCCCTTTTCCTAGTTTTGAAAACTGAGATGACATTTGCCCATCGTCATTCCTGCAATACCCCAGAGTTGTAATTAGGGTGTGACAATCAGGGCTTTGTCTGAGGGTGTCTGTATCCAGGAAGGGTCACTTCCTCTCTGTGATGGTCTGGAGCCTTCTGCTGCTGGGCTTCATACCTCATTGTCTTTGCCTACCTTTTGCCCTGTGGAATGCCTCTGCTCACTTTCTGGCCCAGGACTGCTGTTCCTGAGGCCTATTACCTCCTAAGTCCCACTGGGATAGGGCTGAACTCTCTTGGGGATAAAATGCCCTGTTAATCAGCACGGTTGCATGATCACATGATCTTCTGCATAGCTTCTCTGTTCTTCCCTCCATAGCTCTCTTTTTTCCACAAGAAAAAAACATGCTAATTGTGGCTCTGAGAATCTCTCCTATTTTCCAGTTTCTCACCAAGCCTTTTAATCTTTTCCAGCGTAGAATTGATCTTAAATATTTATTCTACATAATGATTACTTATCACTGTCAGAAACAAATAGCACTTTTAATAAATAAATAAATACAGTATTATAAATAAATAAAATAAATAGCACACATGCAGTGGATAGAATTCTGGGTTGGGGTTATGAAGATTCATCTTCATGATTTCAAATCTGGCCTCCGCTACTTATTAGCTGTGTGACCCTAGGCAAGTCACTTAACTTTGTTTGCCTCAGTCCCTCATCTAAAAAATGAGCTAGAGAAGGAAATGGCAAACCATTCCAGTGTCTTTGCCAAGAAAACTCCAAATAGGGTCACAAAAAGTTAGACACGACTGAACAGCAACAAGAAGTTCACTTCAAAATTGCCATTCCTAGATGTGGCAGATAGCTGAATCCAGGGGAGTGAGTCAGTCTCCAGTCCTGGGCAGCTCAAGAAATTCTGTGCTTTGTATTAGAGATCATTGGAGGTTTAGAACATAGTGAAAAGTATAGGCATCTAAGGCCAAGGTCTTCTCAATTGGCTCAGAGAAGGCATTTGAATCCTGGGAAAGCCTGAACAGGATCAGCGAGGCCTAAGGCCTGTGGCTGGATCCTTCACATCTTTACAGAAGGTGAACTCTTGGGAGCTCTACATTATAAATTCACCACTCCCCCCTCCATGTCCCTTCTTTCTTCTTTTCCTTCTTTCTCTTCTGTCACACTTTCCTTCTCCTTTACTCTCCAATCCACATTCATTTTCTCTTCTCTCTTTTCTTTCCCTTTTTGCCTTAGTGCTAGTAGTGACACCCAGGAATTGTTTATATCCATTGGCTGTCCAAGGAGCTAGATGTTGTAGTATCATGTTCTTTGATGTTGTACCCCTTAAACATGAAACAATCTACCAAATCCCCTCATTACATTTGCAGCAATTGGAAAAGTGTATATCGATCGTATATTAGTCTTTTAAGTTAGAACTCAATAAATGAGATTGTCTCATCATTATCATCACAGGACACCAAACATCAAGCATCTGAGCAAGTTATACCAATCCAGAGCCATGACTCACCCATGGGTTTTATCCCACCAACTCAGTTATAACTTGGAAGTCAAATTAGCCCCAAATCACTAGAATGTCTAGTTCCTCTTGTTTGTTGCCTAGATTTTGGACATTTTTGTATAGATATTCAAGGCTGTGAAACTTTACTATTAACTCCTTTCTTGGATTTTGTCCAGGAAAGAGGTGCTAATGCAAGGTTAATGGCTATTTGAATGAAAAAAAAAGCCAGAGGGGAGATATGTTGTGGTGGTAGAAATGACAAGACTCAGTAGTTGATTAGGACATGGGGGTAGAGGAGGTGAATGGGAGTGAGGAGTCATGCATGACTCCTAGGTTGTGAGCGTGGTGACAGAAAGAATGGAGGCAGCCTAGATTGGAACAAGGGGTAAGGGGTTGTGTTGTTTTGGATGTGTTGTGCTTGAGATGCCTAGAGGAGACCCTAACAGAGATGTCAGTCATGTAACTATGAAGTATTAGAAAGGATCTCAGGAGAGAAGAGGAGAGATCCACAAAACAATCCTAAATTGTGGGGACTGTTATACATAGATGTAGGAGTCATCTTCATAGAGAAGAAAGAAATAAACAAAATAGAAAATGTAGAGAAAGAAGAGGCCTCAGAAAGGATCTCTGGGATTTATCCATACATCAATGGCAGGGTATGAATAATCCTACAAAGGTAAGAAGGATCAAGTCAGAAAGAAAACCATGAACCAGAAGAATCACTAAAAAGCTCATGTACGAGAGAGTATCCAGAAGGATTGTTCAACAGTGTCAAATACTGCAGAGATGTTAAGTGGGATGATGGATTTTACCATGAAGAGGGCATTGATGACTTTGGAGAGAGCAGTTTTGGTCAAGTGGTGGGAAGGGAAGCCATATTCAAGGGACTTAGAAGTGAATGGGAGCTAAGGAAGAAGAGGTAATGAATACAGATAGTTTTTCTTTTTCTTTAAGAGTCCAGCTTTATCTGATTTTCACTAACAGGGAGAAAGAGGTACTCAGGAAGACATTGTGGGAATCTTGGGGAAAAAAAGGGAACAACTCATCCTAGGGTTTGAAATAGAAGAGAGGAAATATGAGTACAGTTTGAAATGTACCCTGGATTTTGAGATTCCTAAAGGACTGAGGGGAAAGACATTCATGACTTTTCAGGGCCTTGTAAGTTATAATTAGCACAGGTAAGATTTGAACCTAGATATTCTGATGCCACAGTGAGTACTCTGAATACTATGCCACACTGCCTCTCCACCACACCCACACCTACAAAGCATTCATCTTTCATTATCTGGGGAGAGTATTTTTGGGGTGAAGCCCCAGGAAAGGTGGAATACTGATAGGGCTTGTAATGCTAGAATAAAATTTTGCTATAAGAAGGTTTTCTGTGCATTAAGATATAAATTAGGAATTTTAGAGCAGAAAGGAACCTGAGTGATACTATCAGATACTGAGTCATAATATATTAGTCACAGACCTAGAGTTGGAAGGGAGATCAGGCACCATCTAGTTCATCTTCATTTTACAGAAGGGGAAATTGAAGTCCAAGGGGGTCAAATGATTTCCCAAAGGTGGGCATGCTTGGGTTAGAATCCTGCCTCAGATACTCTGATTCTATTGCCCTAGTCATTTAGTATCTTGCAGCCTCAGTTTTCTCATTTGTAAATTGGGTGAGGATAGATTTGATGACATCTAGGAACTCTAACAGCTCCTTAAAACTATTCTAGCCCCTTTATTTAGCTCTCTCCTTGCCTCTTTTCTCCTATCCCTCCCTTTTCCTCTCCCTTCCTCTCCCCTTGTTATGGGAATCTGAAGATCTTCCCTGCCTCTAGGCCCTTTGATAGGCTTAAGTGGCTCTGAAAACCTTCCTTGATTTGAAAATATACTCTGACCCCTAATAGGCTAAATGTGGTCATGTGGAGCCTGTGGTGGGAGGTTTGTTTTTTGGGAATGCCCTTGTTACTTTGTTTTTGGGCAGTGGGTCAAGAGAGCTGTGACATTCTCTGACCAAGGAGAAGACCGTATATACTCTGATGTGAGGTTTTACTTTAGGGCTCACTTTGAGAAGATTTGTGTGATTTGGCCAGAGGAGATTCTGGGCAGCTTCTGAACCCACCTACCCCCACCTCCCCTTTGAAAAATCAAGATGTTGGTGCTTCCCTCTCTGGTAACTAACTAGGTATAGATGTGATGGTCAGATGGTTGGAAGCCCATCTGCTGATCTGTTTCTTTGTATGCTTGTATTCTCTGATGTTCAGGGTGCTGACTTTTCCCCCTGAACTAGGTAAATGATATGTGTTTGATTGATTAAAGTGAGACTCATAACCCATTTTGAGTTGCTTTCCTTTAGAAAAGCAAATCTAAGAACCTGTGCTAGCAGCTACCCAGGGTATGCTAGGGTGCTTACTGATACAGTCCTCCTCTCCCCTCTTTCCTTCTCCCCCCTTCCTGTGTCTCTCTCTCTTTCTCTCTATTTCCCCTTTCCCTGAAACCTCCCTCTCCCCTCTTCCCACCCCAGTGGATAGAGTGCTGGATTGAGTCAAGAAGACCTAAGCTCTAATCTTACTCCAGACATTCACTAACTTTGTGGTCCTGGACTGGTCATTTAAAGTCTCAGTTTCCTTATATGCAAAATTTGGTTCATAATAGCACCTACCTTACTCAAGAAGCTCAAATGAGATTTGTGCAAAGAGCTTTGTAGACCTTGAAATACAATATAAATGCTAATCTCAATATTCTATAGATAAGGAAACAGAGAAGTCAGAGAGGAGAAGTGACTTGGCCAAGATGATACATTACACTGTCTGCATTTTCATAGTAAGGATTTGAATAGTTGTTTTATTTGTCTGATTTTTTGGTTTCTAGATCTTTGTAAGAGTCACTGGGATCACTGCACAGAATGACAAAAATAGCCATTTCCGGATGTTTTCCTGAAATATTCCCCACATCTCCACTTCTCAGACAAACTGTTATTTGTTATTTTTTATTTCATTAATTAACTGTCTCTCAATTCCATTTCTGGCCTAGATTACTAGAAAACTCAATTAAACAGACATGGAAGCATTTCCAAAGGGGCTGCTGAACATTTTTGATTCTTTATCAGATTTCTAGATAGTTCTAAAGATTAAATAGCAGGTTTTCATGGGACATGCAGAGTAATGCAATAAGTTGGAAATCCTTGTTTTAGTTTATTCCCGGAAGCCAAATGATATATCCTATTTTATTAGGGATTACAAAGGTCCTATGTGCATTGGTGAGCATTTACTTACAGACATATATTTCACATCTTAGTTAGTCAACAAGTCAATAATTAAGCATTTGGTATGTGCCAGACACTGTGCTTGCTCAGCTCTTGGGAAACAGAGTCAGAAGACAGTCCCTGATCTCAAGGAACTCACAATCTAATGGGAAGACAACAAAGTAGATAATTATGATGATAATTATGACAAGCTAAGTAACTATATGCAAACAAGCTATGTACAGGATAAGTAGGCAATCATTAAAAGAGGAAGGATTTTATTTTAAGATGAAGGATGTAAGAGTGGAGGGCCCTCAGTGTTTCATATGGGATAGAACTGCTCCAAAGGTAGAGTTCCCTGAGCTGGGTACAGGTCAGTTTAAAATCAAACCTGTACTGTTTGGACATCTTCATTCTTTATGCAGAGACCTAGGGACTAATGAGATGAAAGGCTTTGTGAGACAGACGTGGAATTAAGATTCTGAGGCTTATCAAAGACACAATTCTCCCTAATGTCTTCCAGAAACCCATTTAACCTTCTCCAAGTTTATGCTTATTAAGTAAAAGACTTTATGATGTCAAGATTTAGGAAACTTGTAGACAAACTCAGAGGGCCCTAGGTTGTCCAACAGCCAGAGTATTGTACCACAGTTCAAGAAAGCCTGGATTCAAATCCAGACTCAGATACTTACTAACCTTGACAATATAACTTGACTCTTGACTCTTGACAAATAATTTAACTTCTGTTTGTGTCACTTTCCTTATCTATAAAATGGAGGTAAGAATAGTATCTGCCTCACAGAGTTGTGAGAATACAAATGAGATATGGCAGGGTGCTGATTAGTACAAATAATGAACTCCCTGAATGGCTATGGTTAAATGGTTGATCTATACTCTTCAGAGTTATAATTATGTAAAATATGGTAATTGGTTCTAGCCTAGTGGAAATATACAATGGAAATTTGAATAATATGATCACTATAGGGAATTCATTATTCATACTAATCAAGACCTAGCTGTAATATATGTAAATCACTTTGGAAAGCTTAAAGTGCTATATAAATGTTGGCTCTTATCATTATTATTACCCCTCAATTCTTCTCCAGTGCATATTTTGGGCAATCATTTTCTGCCCTGTTTAGATATTTCTGGGAGAATTGCCTTAACCCAAATACTGAGAGAGATTAAGATAATGGCCTATTTCCCTGTCTTGCCATTTTTGGTCCTTGCCCATCACAGAGGTGGTCATGTCATTTATCTTTCATGTTGCCTGTTTTGAAATGGAAAAATAGTAATTATTTAAAGGAGCTCCCAAATAGTATTCTGTTGCCTGTTGTACCACAAATAAGGAACTCTGACACGATAATCTAAAGCATATTTTATCGTGTAATAGTGTCTCTGAATATAAAATCTGAACGCATCTTTCTAGGGTTTTATGATGAAAGAGTTGATTCCTTCTTCTCTCCCTCTCTCCACCCTTATAGTTGATTTTTGTATCTTGGTTTTATCATCTGTTATAACATTTGCAGTGCTTATACCACAGGATTGTTGTGGGGATCAAGTGAAATTTTATATATATATATATATATATATGCATATATATAAATCACTGTAAACACTGAAAGGTTCTATAAACATCAAGTTTGTTCATTGTTTTCTGTAGATGTGATTTCATTAATATGTATATGTATTTGTGTGTGAAGACTCCTGGTGTGAAAACTCTCTCCACACATGCCATTAAGTCATTTGTTCCTGGTTACACAGCTGGTATGTTTGAGAAAAAGGTCTGGAACTTTGATGCCCTCTCTTACTCTCTACAGAATCATACCACATCTCTAATACCAGTTTTCATTATTATCTTCCAATAAATATTTCAGTAAGAAGCAGATTGGTGGAATAGATAGAGACCCCGTTTGGGAGGTAGGAAGACTAAGGTACCAGTCCTAAATCTGCAAGTCATTAACCTCCCAGTGCCGTAGGCAACTCCATAAGACTCTTTAAGTTCCAGAACAGCTGCTTGTATTTGCTGAGGGAGTTCCTTAGACCAATGAAATCACAGATTGGGAACAAATAGATGGGAACATTTTATGGGCTGTCCTTTTCTTGTCAAGTTTTGCCAATAGAACTGAATAATATCATTTCTTAGTTTGGTAGTCTGATCATAAAAGCCATTGTAAAAATGGCACCTTCTCTCTCAGCACTTGTGGTGTGTTGTGTCTTTGACTCATAATTGTTGACTGACAAAAACAAGTTTTCTGGCTTGCAATATCTGGCAAGGTAGCGCAGCAACAGAGAGTATAAATCTTGACATCTTCTTCCATGCCCATCATCAACAGAAAGGTCAGATATTCTCAGATTATGAAATTCCTTTTTACTTGTCATAGTGAACTCATTAGGAAAGTATTTTCTGATCTAATCTGATTCTCAGATCCGAGGTTATATCCAGAACACTGCTGTGTGAAGAAATTACATTGAGTTAAACGACTATTTATTGAATAACTTGTAGGTGCTCAGGACTGTGTAGAAGATGAAAGAGGTAAATGACAAGCTCTTTGAATCATAGGATCAAGAACTGGAACTAGAACTAGAAGGACCCTTAGAGATCATTAAGGTCAACCCATTCATTTTATAAACAAGGGAACTGATGGACAGAGAGTAGTAACTTCCCCTAGGCCACAGAACAAATGACAGAGTCAGGATTGAAACTCAGTACTGGTAATTCCAAATTCACTGTCCATTCTTTGTCCACAAGACAATAGTTCTGTAGGAAAGTAAAGATCTTTTTTGATAAGTCTTACATAATTGGTAAGTGAAGAGGCCAAGGGAGTTAATTACTGAAAAACTAACTTCACCACCATGAATATGCAGAGAATTCAAAAAGATTTACTCCTTGACAATCAAGGTGGGGACTGTCTCTACCAAGCAGACTTGGCCAGGGTGTTGAGCAGGGTGTTGATTTCACAAGAATAACTTTGTTCTCAGAGAGGACCATGAGATCAGGAAATGATGCCATGATTTGCAAGTAAACTGGGTTTAAGTGAAGGAGCACTGTGCAAAGTAACCAGCCTCACTTTCTCCTTTCTACGTCCAATGATAAGATATACATCAGGATGACTGGAGATGGCCCTGGATACTTTACCTTTTTAAGCTAAGATATTTAATAGATCTCAGTTTGACTGAGACAACCTCCACTCTGTGATTAAAACTAGGTAAGAAATGAGGCAGAGAATGGCCTCTTTACCTAGTTTAAAAATAAAGAAATCAAACTGGGAGGAGAAGATCCTCAGGGTTTCTGGATAAAAAAGAAACAATTGCTCTTTACATTCACTCTGAACCAATCAGGGACCAAACAATGAAAGAACTGGGCTTGGTCTGGGACCTATTTTTGGCCAATCAGTGAGACGCAGAGTTATTTGGGCAAACCGTAATGGTTAGCCCACAGGCCAAATGTCTGTTTTCTCCATGGGGTGCCTACAAAAAAGCTAGGGATTGATTGAAGTCTTCATCAAGAAATTCAGTAATGTTTCTTTCACATTCACTTTCTTTATCCCACCAATTTGATTTTTGTTTCTTTCTATTTGGAGGTTAGGGATACAAAAGGGTGGAAATACTTGCAGCTGATTAGGTGAATCACATATTGGAGGTAGAAATGAAAATCTCAATGGTAGTGAAGAGTTAAGATTTCTAATCATGGAACCCTACACAGATATAGTGCCTGGTGTATTGTTCAGTGCCAAATTCTTCCTGTACATCATTGGCTGTGTGGGGAGCATGGAAGCCCAAGGAAACCAAATGTGGCAGTGATGAGGTGTAGGCTCTGGGACCCTCCCCTTGAGCTCTCCTTAAATCTTTGAGGTACAGGCTCTGGAAAACCCCTTGAAGTCTGATTGAATCTTCCCACTTGATGAAGCATTTGCAGAGGCCATAAGTATTTCATTGTGGCTGGGCCCAAACCTCTGTTACTAGCCTGGCCCTCCATTGTCCATCTGCTTCCCACCCTAGAGCCTATCAATCTGTCAATCCACTCTTGCATTGACCTCATTTGACTCCTCCTGAAGACCCTCCCCAAACTCCTCCTCTAGACCACCCCTAGATTCCTCTGTATTTAAGACCCCATCTTCCTTCCATGGGGGTGAGAGTGCCATAAAATAGCTTAGCATAGACCTACTGTGTGAAAGCGCCATAGAACGACCTAGCATAGACTGGCTCCTTAAGAGTCTACCCCATATGGTGAACTTGAACTTTCAATAAACTTTGTTTTTCTTTGGCTGAGAAGACTTGAGTGGAATTCTTTCCACAGGACCCAGCATGTTGGTATTTTGGGGTTTCAGGCAACCCTAGCCCTCTTTGGGTACCCTCTTCAGCCGAAAGTCTGAAGGGCAGTGGTCCTTGTTCGTCTTTGTCTCTATTAGAGAAATCTGAAAAGAAAACAGAAATAGCATCTGCTCAAAGAGACGTCTTTTCTCCTTTCTACTAAAACTCCATGTTAAGTAGCTGTGGGAAAAGAGGAAATAGTGCAAGAGGCCAGAGTAGCTCAGCATAGTGGAAAGAGCATTACCCTTAAATGTCAAGAAACTGGGTTCAAGCCCCAGCTCTGACACTTTCCAGCTGTAAGACTCTGGACAAGCCCTTTCACCTTAGTTTCCTTGTCTATGAAATGGGGATAGTGACAGCTTTGCTCTCTTTTCCTCCCCTCCCTTCTCTGTTTGTCTTTCGATCTTTTTCTCTCCTTTCTCTTCTGTTGTAAAGAGCATTATTAATGTATTAAAATACAATAGAAATAGGAGATATTATTGTTAAAATTTATTATCTGAAATAAAGAAGACGAAGTTAAGAAACAATCTATGATTTAATTTGAAAAGCTAGCTTTTGCATATTAAATCGGGTCACCTGATTCAGAGGTCAGAGACCTGGAGTGATTTACAAAGATAATTTTTATAACGAATTTGCAAAAATTATGTGTTTTGAACATAATTCAGTTGGACAAGGTAGGTCAACTGACTAGTTAGCTTCTCTCAGATTTTCTTAATCCTATGACAGAAATCCTTTCCTCCAGGTGATACCTTTTGTAACCAGAAAGTATACAAGGGAAGAACAATTCATGATGGTTAGTGGTTAGTACTATCAGCATGGATTGAATTACATGGCTGTAGTTCACTTTTTTGGAGACTGTTTGGACTTTCCCTTTTGGCCTTTTTTGTGCACTCTCTTTTGTTTCAGCTGCTTTAAAGGTGGTGGTTGTTGGGTTTTTTGGGTTTTTTTGGAGGTCGGGGAAGGTAGGGCAATTAACCTTAAGTGACTTGTCCAAGGTCACATAGCTAGTAAGTGTCATGTATCTGAGGCCAAATTTGAACTCAGGCCCTCCTATTCCAGGGCCGGTGCTCTATTCACTGTCCCACTTACCTGCCCTCCCCCCTTTCTTATTTCTTCACATTTTTATTCTCCCTTCCCCCTCACATTTAACAGTTGACAAATTCTATGTGCAAAATATCTTTCCTCTAGGTGCATATAACCAAATGATATTTCTTTAAGACAAAGATCTCATATTGAATAGAGTTGAATGTGCTTACAAATTCAGCCCAGGAACACTGAAATTATGGGAAACTGGGAGAGAAAAATAGACATTTAATGGTTGATAGGAGTTGCTAACAGGAGTATAAACATTCTAGGTGGAGGAGAAGTGAGTGGTGAGCATGGGGGAATGAGGAGAGAAGCAGAAAGCACATATCTTATTGGATCAGTATTCTGTCCATCCATCTCCTCCTACCTGTCACAAAATTCTTTTGCAGAATAAAAGCACCAAGGAAAGCTGGTTCTTTATGACAGATACAAAAAGAACTTTGGGAAATGCTGTTTCCAGAGTTAGGAAGACTATTAATAATAATAATAACAAAATATTGAAAAAACGTTTTCCCTTATTTCGTTTATATTTGTGAGAAGAGGTGGGATGAGCGAAACAGTCTTCCCAAGAATTCCATCTAATTTATTGATCTATGTTGGGTTTTTTTTTTGTAAGTTATGTCAAAGCTGAATAAAAGCAGGGAGAGAGAAAAATGACTAATTAGTAGCTTCAGCCATGTTTCTCCTTGTCCTGTTTCTCTCCTCTTCTCACAGGGAGTGCTTTTGAAAAGGGTCTCCTGTCCCTCTCTTCCTTGTTTGATGTGACGTCAGTTCATCTGAATGGAAAGATTTTTCTGAGCTGGGGATAAGCCCAGTACAGGAAATTGCTATTGAAAGGGTCCCTTTATTCTTTCTGTCATCATCACCTCAGAATGAGGGACAACTGAAGGGGCTGGAGATGAGGGTAGGGACTGGTGCCAAGATGAATGACCCAGGAATCAGAGGTAATGGCAGGAAGGGACAAATCATCAGAATGGAGGTCATCAGGGATGGCCCAAGTGGTGAACCTTACTTCCCTAGTCTACATTAGTGAGATCTTAGATCACAGTCTTGAAACTTCAGTGAGTTAGGTACTGTTTTGGTGGTCACTTATGTTAGAGGTCATTGCCTACCTACCCACACAGAAAAAAAAAAAAAACTCAAAACATTTCCGGAAGTTTTACTGCACCGGAGAGACCAAGTCCATGTGGTGACCAAATGCAAATGATCCATTCCCCAGAATGCTCCTGGTTCCAAGGAATGAGTTAGAGCTACAATTTTCCTTTTGATTTTTGTGTATTTGAATTTGGAGCTCCCTCCAACCAAGGTGTTTATTCAGACACTAGTTTTTTTGACCATTGTGCAGTGCGGGGAGGGGGAAGTATTTTCTCTTTCTATGTTGGTTAACTGTGTCTGACTCTGTGACCTCATTTGGGGTTTTCTTGGCAAAGATACTGGGGTGGTTTGCCATCTGTTTCTCCAACTCATTTTTCAAATAAGGAAACTGAGGCAAACAGGATTAAGTGAATTGCCCAAGGTCACAGGGCTATTAAGTGTCTGAGGTCTGATATGAATTTAGGTCCTTCAGATTCTAGGGCCAGTACTCTGTCCACTGCTCCACCTAGCTGCCCCCTATTCCTAAAACAAAAAAAAAGTATAAGTCAACAGTAATATATTACAAACAAGGAATTTCATGGAAGTGGTAGAAAGTATGTCATCAGGGAAATGTATGATTGAAAAAGAAATTGTGTGAAGAGAGTTGGGGTTTACTGATGAGAAATCCACTCATATAGTGGTATCAGGAAAACCTAAAGAAAGCCATTCATGTGGTGGGCTCTTTATGGTAAACTGGAACAGGCAGTCATGGATAGGCTTTGATCATAATTATTAGAAGGGTTCTTTCTTTTCAAGGTGATATTCCCAGCTGCCATGCTGCTCTGCTAGCTTTAGACCATGAAAAATAGGTAGTGGCACAGTAACTAGAGTGTTGGGCTAGGGATCAGGGCCTTCTTAGTTCATTTCCTGTCTTTGACACTTATTGACACTTAACTCTACAGAGATCACTTAACCTTTTTCAGCATTAGTTTACTCATCTCTAAAATAAGGGGACTGGACTCAATGGTCTCTAAAGCCCCTTCCAGCTCTAAATCTGTGATTCTGAATAGCTGTGGTTTTCTACTATTCTTGCCAATATTTTTCTTAGATTTTGATCATTGAGAGATTTCACTATGATGATTTCTTATTTCTAAGCTCTAAGTTGAAGTGACTAGAAATCATATGTTTCTACAGGTATAAGATAAATTTTCTAAGCAGCCTCCAAACTTAGGGAAGATCCCTACAAGACCTCCATTGGTTGGATGGCCACTTGTCAGGAATGTGTTTGTTCATGGGGATTCTGGACTTTGTTATGGGTTTTACCAGCTGGCTTCTGAAGTCCTTTCCAACTCTGAAATTCTATGATACTTTGTGAATGTACCTCCCTGTGAAGATGAGCTCCATTTCTGAAAAGTTGACTTTAAAACAAATATCTGAACATTGAATCCCATTTCCTCACTGGTTTTCAATATAAATATGAATATTTCTTTGGGGAGGAGGGAGGGAAGATGATTCCAAAACATAATAAAATTAAATTTAATAAACTGTCAGAGGTTTTTGGCATTTGAGAGTGCCACTGACCCCTTTTATTAATTATTCAATAGCACAATTAATAAAATTATTAATTGCCCATGAAAAATTTCTAGATTTTTAAGATCACATACTTAAAAAGGAAAATTATAATTTCCTGAGGATTTAGCAATAATACTTCTCAAACTAAATAAAAATATGGATGCAAAAGTCACTTGATGTTTCATTGTGATATTGAGATAACTGTGTCCTTGAAAGCTATGCCAAGTGATTGCAATCCCTGGCATGTTCTACCAAGCTGGAAAGGCTTTGATGAACTATATGTCTGTTGCCCAAGTGTGATGTGACTAGTTCCATTATCAGGCTGGTGGCATGATGTATTTTTTAAAGTTTATTTGTTTATTTTATTTTAGTTAGTTATTTAGTTTAGATATTTTTGAAGAATATCTATTAGGTGATAGAAGGGTTGAGTCTGTACTGATGGAAGGAGTGCCCGCATTTCTAATATTCTAGATTCTTGAAATATTGAGAAAAGTGGATAGAATTATTTCAGGATCTTTTTTGTTTGTCACTAAGTCATTCAAACAACAAACACTGATTAACTCCTATTATATGCCAAGCCTGTTATAGGCACTACAGATACGGAGACAAAAATGAAACAGTTCTTACCCTCCAAGAGCTTACGTTGTAACTGGTGACAACATGTACCTATATAAGTGGATAGAAAACATAATACAAAAATAACTATAAAGTGAATACAACATACCAGACTAAACAAAACTAAACTTCTATAAAATTTTCTCCCCAAGAGTATAGAGAAGAATGACATGTCAATACCTTTGATACTCAGAAACTGCTTATAAAAGGAAGTTTCTAGTTTTCACAAATTAAAAGGTTGATCAAGCAGAAATGAAGATTATTTTATTTTTTTGCTTTTTGGAGGGCAGTTGGGGGTTAAGTTACTTGCCCAAGGTCACATGGCTAGTTTTTGTGTTAAGCGTCTGAGGCCAGATTTGAACTCAGGACCTCCTGGCCGGTGCTCTATTCACTACACCACCTAGCCACCCCCAGAAATGAAGATTTTAAATACAACAGGATAGTGCTTAGAGCAGTGGTTCTCAACCTTCCTAATTCCTCAACCTTTTAATACTCATAGGTGGGCATATCTGCATGTGGGCAAACCCACCTGGAGATGGATAGAGGAACAGTGTCTCGGTTCCTAAGACCATTGGAAATATGTGTTTTCAGATGGTCTTAAGCAACCCCTGTGACTGCTGTGAAAGGGTCGTTTGACCTCAAAGGAGTTGTGACCCACAAATTGAGAACCACTGGCTTAGAGAGTCCCTGAGCATTGTAGGGAGTCAATTAATGTTTGGTGGACAAATGACTGAATGTAAGCATGGTTATCTTACCATTCTGCCAAATAAATTGTAAGACATTAAATTTGTTTTTTTTTATTTCTAAATTTGGTAAAATCAAATTTTGGTTGTATATGTTCATGTGTAGCTAGATATACTTAATATTTGCCCCTTAAACCTTTTCAATGATAGCTGGAGTGAGATGACATGAGATGACATATAGTTTTCACATGTAGTGTAGGTTACAAGCATCTGTCACTTCACAAACAGTGTGAATATTGGGAAATCTGTTTAAAACATAATTTTAGGAAAAAAGATGTGTTTCTATAATTCAATCTTTGTCACTTTTCTCCTTGTGCTCCCTGATTGGGGGAAAAATCCAATTGTTCCATTAGAAAATAATGCTGCATTAAAACACAGGGGAAGTTTGACGCGGTAGAAAGTGAAAATATAGAGGTGCTGTTGTTCAGTCTGACTCCACATGACTCCAGAGATCATACTCTTCTCTGCTTTTACTCTATCCAAGCTCATATTCATTGCTTCCAGGACACTTTCTGTCCATTTCATCCTTCGCTATACCCTTCTCTTTTTGCCTTCAATCTTTTTCAAGTCAAGGGCTTTTCCAGAGAATCCTATCTTTCCATGGTGTGGCCAAAGTATTTAAGCTTCAACTTCAGTATTTGACCTTCTAATGAATAGTCTGAATTAATCTCTCTAAGTATTGACTGATTCAGTCTCCTTGTTTTACTATCAAAAGTCTTCCCTAGCACCACAATCCAAAGTGTTGATTCTGCATTCTTGATTTCTTTATAGTCCAGTTCTCACAGCCATACATGCTACTGGAAAAACCAGAGTTTTGACCATATGGACCTTTGTTGGCAAGGTGATATCTCTGCTTTTTAGTATTTATTGAGCTGCTAGTCTTTAACTAGTTTTAAGAGAATACTGGATCTGCAGTAAGAGAATTTGGGTTCAATCCTGAGTCTGCCATTTATTCTCCTTGTATGAATTTGGATGTTGCTCAATCTCACTGGACCTTATTTGTAAAACTGCTGGAGTTTTAACTAGATGACTTCTAAGGTCCCTTCCGGATATCAGGTTTGGATCTGATGAAACTTATCAGTGCTCTTCTGCAAAATGAGGGCATTGGGATGGATATTTGTTAAAAGTTCCTTGTAGTGCTAACATTCTAATATTAATGTTCAGTTGCTGCAGCTGAAAGTTACCTATACATTGCTATCAGGCTGTCTCCTTTATCAGTTTTGTTTTGAAAACACAATTTTTACTCGTATTTCTATTCATTTTTCTTCTAAATGAGATTTTGTGAATTAAATTTTTTTTAAAATAGACCTATAGTTAAGCTCCACATTTCTTAGTCATGATTGCTGATTAAGTAGTAAAACTTCTAGTGAGAAGACTACTTTTTGTTGAAACTCTATTTATCACAAAGAATGTCAGAGTTCAATGAGACCATTAGTTATACCCTTTATCTTACAAATTAGGAGACTTATGCACAGAGAATGGGCCTTACCTAACTTCACACATCTAGTCAGTAGGCAGATAGGACTGAGATGCAAATATTCTGGTTCCCAGTGTTTTCTAAATTCTGAATATTTTCTAAATATTCAGTACTTTCTCCTCTAGCACCCTGCCTTTCATGCTCAAAGCTAAATGGCACAATGGATAGAGCACCAGACGTAGAAGTAGGAAGATTATTTCAAATCTAACCTCAGACACTTACTACTTGTGCATCCAGGAGGGCAAGGCACCTAACCCTGTTTGCCTCAGTTTCCTCATCTGTAAAAAGAACTGCAGAAGAGAATGCAACCCATTCCAGCATCTTTGCCAATAAAATCCCAAATGGGGTCACAAAGAGGACATGAGTGAACAGCAACAACCTCTCATGCAGTGCTTGACATATGTGGGTACTTAATTAGTAATTGATTTGCCAATTTATATGTAAACAACATTGCATTTAAAGTCAATAGCTTGGATTCAAATTGGGGTCCTTGATTTTTCTAGTCCTTGGGGAAACTTCATTATTTTTTCTGTTGTTTATATTTCTTGTCTGAAAAACGAGCCATTTGACTAGATCAGAAGATCTTAACCTAGGAACCACAGACCCCTAGATTTCAGGGGTTTTGTGAACTATGATGATAAAAAAAAATACATCTTTAATTTTACTAACCTTTGACTTCCTTTGTTATCCAATGTTATATTTTCTTTTACGCATCTAAAAGCATTCTTTTGAGAAGTATCCATAGATTTTACCAGATGGCTAAAGGGGTCCATGACACAAAAACATTAAAAACCATTATCCTAGATGATGTCAGAGTTTCCTTCTAGCTCTTAAGGCTCTGATTCCTTTGTAAGCTTTGATACAGTCTAAGTATGATATAAATGTAAGCTATTTAGAGTATCCTTCTGTCTCAGTTCTCACTGTTAGTTGATTCTCAGTAAATAAAGCCATTTAGCCAATAAGTACATCAGGCAACTTTCAACCTGCCCTATCTTTGAATTTTGCATTAGAAATGGCAGGCAGAGATCCTGAGTGCCCAGCCAAGTCATGTGCATTTGCCCACACACGGCTCCCATTTTCTTTTTATAGAAACTGTATATTTGAACAGAGAATGTGGCTAGTCTTGGGAAAATACTTAACAGAGAGGAAGTTTTTATCCCATTTAAGAAAGAACATTCTTGTGTGTGTGTGTGTGTGTGTGTGTATGAGAGTCTTGCTTCATTTCTTAAATTAATATGTACTTAAGCATTCCTGTAGGTTCAAGAGACCAGCAAACATTAAAAATTCTTTTTTTATTATTAAAAGAAAAAAACACAAAACACAAGACGCAAAACTTGCTTAGCAAAAAGGGTTTTCCCAAATTCTCACAGCTCTAATCTGGTTACCATTTAGTGTGACAGGCTTCTTCCCGGGTTCCCACAGCTGGTTAATGTTTTGAATTCCAGCCTCATGAACTCATATCAGGCTACATGGACTAATGCTCAGAGCCCAACCTAGAGCTGATGTCTTTGATGACAGAGTAATGGAGAAAATGCCGGTACTTTCTCCCTGTTTTCACATGCAATGCTATTTGAGGTGTTCTTTCATTTGGGGGCAGAATGGGTAAGAAAAAAATCCATTAAACCATAGCTTGTGCAAACCATCCAAATAACCTTGACCCTTGTGTGTAAAGGCCATGGAAGTATCATTGATCTGGATCTGAAAATCAGTTAATTAGGAAGCATTTTTGAAACATCTGCTATGGGTGAGGCAGCTAGCTATGTGGGGGCATAAAGACAAATAAATGAACAGTTCTTGCTCTCAAAGTGCTTGCATTTGATCAGGATAGCACATACACAAAGGTAAATGGAGGGCACTAGCAGAGGGGGAAATCAGGAAAGGCTTTAGCTAGGTGTCCCTTGAGCAAAGTTTTGAAGTAAAAAGGGGTTCTAAGAAATGAAGATTGAGAAGGGAATATATTCCAAGCATGGGGAACAAAGGGTACAAAAGTATGGAAATCATAGACAGAGTGAGAAGTTCAGTTTGACTGAATTATAGAGTAAATGAAATGCAAAAATGTATGATCAGATTGAAGAAGTAAAAGTCAAGAAGGTAAAGGTCAAAGAAGGGGTATGGGTCATATTTTAAAGGCATTTTAAAAGCCATACAGAGGAAGTTATATTGATTCCCAAGGCAATAAGGCATTTATTGAGTGGTAAGTAGCAGAGAAAAGATTTGACTTTGTTTCCTGTAATTCCAGTTCAATGCAATTTCTGCTGTATTACATTGATTCCCTCAGCAACCTCCTGGTTTGAAATGACACCTTTCTCTGAATGGAATATAGACCACATCATTCCTACTATCTGAGGAGGCTGAGACTGGATGATCTCTTGAGTTCAGAGTTTGGACAGAGTTAAAGTCCATAGGATATTTGCACTATGTCCTGCACAAATATAGTAAGCAAAGGGCCATCAGTCTGCCCAAGGAAGGCTGAAGTAGTCCATGTCAGAAAAACAGAGTAGATGAAAGCTTTCATACTAATCAGCATTGAGAGTGAACAGAATGGTGACCATACTTCAGCCCTGTGGGGGACAGGGAAACCCAGTCTCAAGAAAGGAAGGCGGGGGGTGGGGGGAGAGGAGAAGAGAGGAATAGGGGAGGAGAGGAATGCCAGGGAGAAGACAGAAGAGGATGAGGAGAGAAGAGGATGAGGAGGGGAGAGGAGAAGAATAGGGGAAAGGATGAGAGGAAAGATAAGGAGAGGAGAAAAGAGGGGAAGGGAAGGAGAAAAGAAGAGAAGGAGGGGAGGGAAGACTAGGGGAGGAAAGAAGTACCTTTTCCAGAGGCTGGTTTCTTTCTAGATGGAACTTAAAGAAAAATGAAAGTAAAAGAAAGTCACTGATCATTCATCTGAGCCTCTCTAAAGTGTCCTTGATTATGCGCTTATGAAATGTATAAATCTTTATTTAATTGCAACTCATCAGGTTTTATTTTTAAAAAATCACATTTAGCCCAAAAGGACTAATAATTGCAATAGCTACAACTGAATTGTGTTTTACAGTTTATAAAATGTTTTTCTCTCTCTTTCACAATTATCCTGGGAAGGAGGTAGTTCTTTTTTCCCTTGGCCTGGGTAACTTCCTGTACTCATACAGATCCCACAAGCCATCTATGACTTTGTAAATAAGACCTTAGGGAGTTTCCTGAGCCAGTTGAGGTTAAGTGACTTTTCAGGGCTGCACAGCTTCACAAGCATTAGAATCTGGGTTTGGACCCGGGTCTAGAAGATCAGCATTCTCTCTACCATGTCCACTCTATCATGATATTGCTAAGTTTAAGTACTTGTAAAAGAAGAAACTGAGGTACAGGGTGTTCAGTGGCTCACAAAAAGCCACATTGAATATGATGATTCAGGAACCAAAACCAGGTTGCCTACCTCTAAGTGGTCATACCACACTAGGTTGTTGCTTATGATTGTAGGTATATCATGAAGGCCCTGCAAACTGAAAGGAAGCCCCTCCTGCCCACAGCAAATCCTGCAAGTAGAGTTTTCTTCCTTTGTTTTATGCCAAAAAGGATTTTATTCACTGTCAAACCTCAAAATCCCCTGGGAGGAGCTAGTGCATTCAATATTCTTTTACACCTTAGTCATGAGAGTACGGCAGCTAGGTGGCTCAGTGGTTAGAGTGAAGGGCCTAGAGTCAGGAAGAGAAATCTTCCTGAGTTCAAATCTGGCTACATACATGTACCAGTTGTATGACCCTGGGCAAGTCACTTCACCCTGTTTGCCGTAGCTTCCTTATCTGTAAAATGAGTTGAAGAGGGAAATGGCAAACCAGTCCGGTATCTTTGCCAAGAAAACCCCAAATGGGGTCAGGAAGAGTCAGACATGACTGAACAAGTGAATGAGAGCAGCGATTGTTAGGAGACAGGAGAGAGAAAGACTGAGACTGCTGTTTGGTAGAAGGAGCAGGAAGTGGTCTTGGAGAGAAGTAGAGGGGGAGGGACAGTAGAAAGAGTCCCGTCGTCTTTGTGGAAAATAAACTCCTGTTCAAAACTCTAAGAAGGAGGGATCTTTGGTTCTATAGAGAAGTTGTTTCCTTTACTAGGAAGGTCACAGGAGGAAATTGGACTCAAGGGAGGTTTCAGAACTCTCAGCTCCTCATCTCCTATTGGAACCCAAATCTACTTAAGGTTTTCAGCCCAAGAGCTTTAGCTAGCATTGAGTTGGTGGATAATGAGTCTAGAGGCTGGCTCCTAAGACAAGTGAAATGAATCAATAAGAGAGAGGAGTAGATAACATAGATCTATTATTTTCATATTTCTTTGAAAATCAGTCAGTTAACCCTATGGAATTCTTGTAGCTTTCTCTCTTTCTCTCTCTCTCTCTCTCTCTCTCTCTCTCTCTCTCTCTCTCTCTGTCTTTCCCTCTCTGTCTGTCTCTGTCTCTGACTCTCTTTCTCTCTGTCTCTGTCTTTCTCTGTCTCTGTCTCTGACTCTCTTTCTCTCTGTCTCTCTCTGTCTCTGTCTCTGTCTCTCTTTCTTTGCCTTCCTCTCCCCTACTTGTTGCATTGAAATCCCATCTGTTCTTATAATTGTTAGCATTTTTTAAAGCTTAGGGGAAAAAAGTGGTGGGAGGACTTCACTAAGCACATCATTTTCTGTTCGCACACACAAATAGATATTGGGTACAAAATTCTAAAACTATGTATGTAGTGAGTCTGTAGCATCCAACAATGGCCAGATAAAAGGGTTGGGCTTGGTGTCGGTAATACTTGGGTTCAAGTCTAGCTTAGGATGCATACTCATCATTTAACCATGATCAAGTCACTGAAATGGTCAGACTCCTGGGCAACTGTGTAAGACTCTACATTCCAGAGTAGTTCCATTTGCATGGGGGGGGGGGGAGGAGTTCCCTTCAATGAAATCACAGGTTTGGATCCTTCTCCATCTCAAAAAAAGAAAAAGAGTCTAAAAATCTTATTTCAGGTTAATTGTTTGCTCTGATCTGGGCTGGCTGCTCTTGCTTGTTCCACTCTTTTTGCTTCTATCCCCAGCATGTAGAATGGTAGATGGTATGAAGTCAATGCTTAAATGCTTGTGGTTTGATTAATTGATTGCTACCTGTGTCGGGTGATCTCTGAAGAGGAAGTTTGAACGGCAGTAGCCCATCTGGTAAGAAAAGACAGCTGTCTATTCCAGCAGATATCTATTAGCCATCTAACCTCCATAGCACTCACTGTTCTAGGTGTGGGACCAGGATCGCTTCCTCCCTGAAAGGCTTTTGTGCTTCTCTGTATGGAGGACTCCTCCTGGTAACCACAGGCTCCAGGAGATAAGTGAGTAATTACAGACTGTTACCAAGGACAGGCCTCCTGGTAGAGGAAGCTAAAGAAGGAGGTATCTGCGCCACACTGCTTTGGCAGCTGTTGAACCAAAGAAGGGGATTTCCAGAGATGTGACTAAATGGTTACCTGATGTGCTCACCTGGACAGGTCTGGCAGAAGTCCCTTGACCACTGTCAGCCCTCAGGAGAGAGCAAAGGGAGGTAGATAATTGCTTCAGGTAATCAAGGCTTTGATAAATCCTTTAGGGCTCTATATTTTGGTTTTATGGACTAAATTTCCTCAGGAAATGAATAGATAGCCAGTGTAATCTTCAGAAGAGAGGTGTGATGGGCTTTACAGAGCGCAACCAGATGAATATATTGTACCTTCCTAGCTGTTTGTACTTCACACAGATAAGTAGAAATATGCCTGACTGAATTTGCTAGAAAGTGAACGTGATCAGTTGGGTAGTTAGTTGGAAGCTCTATCTGTCACCTCTGGCCTTTCCAGAATGCTTTCATTTGTCATTTTCTTTGGACTGGCCCTAAGCCTAGAGTCAGCATGATGTCATGGGAAGAGTGCTAAATTCTGAGTCCAGAAGACCTGGCTTCAAATTCTGGTCCTGTGATCTATTCTACTTCTGTAATCTATTCTACTCGTGTGACTGAGGGCAAGTGCCTTAATGCTTCTGGGCCTCAGTCTCCTCACTGAGGACACTCAGGAATTTCTCCTTGAAGAATGAAGAAATTAGGCTAGCTAATGTCCAAGGACCCTCCTGGTTCTAAATGATAGGATCAGGGACTTAGCCCAGGGAAGAACCTTAGCAGTCTTCCAGTTCAATCCCACCTCACTCATTTTATACATGAAGAAACTGAGTCCCAGAAAGTTTAATGACCAACCCAGGTCTCAAGAAACAGTAAATGACAGAGATGTGGCTTGAACCCAGGTCCTGTATTTTTTCCTCTTTATTATGTTGCCTCTTCAACTTGTTGGACCTGTGAATATGGTTAATATTTCCTAAAGTGCCATTTAGGAATTATTTGAGGCTGAGAAATTAAGTCTTCCAAAGCAGCCAAGTATACATTATCAAGTTATTTTTAACATTCCAAGACATTTTCAGGGCAAGAGATTGCATGGTGGTCAGAACATGGGCTGCTGGTAGGAACTACTTTGTGCTTTCATAGGTGAAAGGGAGCCTTTCTCTCTCTCCTGCCTTCATTTCTTCCTCCCTCCCCCCACTGCCCTCTCCACTTAATTTGGAGCTCCCTTAAAATGCTATTCATCTTCCCAGACATTTACACAAGAGTAAAACAAGTTAACAGAGACCGATGCCACTGCTGAGTTCCAACCAGGAAGCATTCAGACCTCTAGAAAACATGGGAGAGCAAATGTTTACTGACCGTGTAATTAATCTGATGATTTGCTCTGTCTATTGGCCCTTAGCACCATATTTCCTGTTCAAGCAGTGGAAAGCAAAAATGTTAGTTGCTGTTTGACTAGAGGAACAAGTGTCTTCCAAAAGGGAAAAAAAATGATCTATTAGCAGCCTTGCTGAGTCTTCCCATGGGAATATGCTTTTAACTTTTTTTTTTTACAGCTAATTTCTTTCATACAGCAGGTTCCCAGACACATCAAATGCCTTGCATGTTATGCTGAAGTAAAGATTTATAGTCTAGGCTCACGTAATTCAATGTCAAACAACTCTGATAACACAAGGGCCTAAAGTCAACCATTTTCTCATGGGTGCTCATAAAAAAGTCATTTTTGCAAAATCAAGTTGGAATATCTGGTGTGTCTCTGGTGATGGATGCTGGGGATGGCTTTCCTTTTGCTTTTTTTCTTCCAAGATAGACTTGTAAACTTCTTATGAAAAGAATGATTTCTTTTGTTAGCTTTTCTAACATCAGATGCAACAATGGAACCGTAGAGTTATTATTGATGGTCTGTCTGACCTTGGTTGGATTTTATTGATTTTTGATGTGGATAATAAAGTCAAAACAAAAAAAAATTAAAAAAATAAATGGGTTTGAAAGTGTGCTACTATTTTCCTACTTCCCAATCTTTGTCTCATCTTAACATCTGTCCAAGATATCTCTGATATCCTTTGCCACAAATGGGATTGCAATGTTTCAAAGCAGATTCAGTGGAGCAGCAAATTGCTGACTTGGGGAGGGGAGTGGGCCCTTTCTTCTTGGTCATTATAAGGAAGTCCATTTACATGCAGAGCTGGAAGAGTGTATTGAGGCCATCTACTTGGCCCTTTCAGGTGACAGATGAGGAGACCATGGCCCTGGGAGGAAAGAGACTTACCCAAAGGCATAAAGCTATCTTTTTCCCAGAAAGAGGGAGTGCAGATATTTCAGCTCTAGGTAGCCTTTATCTATTTTATGTTCAATGAGAAAATGATAGTTCCTTTTACTTTTGGCAAATTTTCCTATAATCTAATATTTTCCAGATTTTTTTGATATGTCTGACTGATTATTTCAAATTAGTAAATGACCCACTCTCATCATTGGGGCCTGTTCCTATCTAAGAACATCAAGAAAAATGTTAACTATAAGGAGTTATAGTTAGAATGGTGGAATGAAGCAAATACTGTGTGTGTTTGTGTATATGTGTGTTAGTTATGTGCCTTTAACTTTTCTGAAGGGTAGGGAAGAAATGTTTTTTGATTGATATCCATCTAAACCATGGGATTTAGTGTAGGGAGATCAACTAGCTCAACTCCCTGTCCCATTTTTTATTGGAGCAGAAGATGAGAGATTAATGATTTACCTAAGGTCTCATATCATAATAATAGTGGCAGTGGTAGTAGTAGTAGTAGTAGTAGTAGTAGTAGTAGTAGTAGTAGTAGTAGTAGTAGTAGTAATTGATATGAATATAATTCTTTATAGCTTTATACCCCACCCTGGTACAAAGTAGGGGAGTATGTATGCGGTGTTTAGAAAAGACTAGAACCTTTGGTGTGAGGGCTTGCTGAGCCCTTGTCAGGGCTGCTCATCTACCTTTGGTGTCTCCTGGCAGTCAACTTTCATCTGAGGTTCCATGAAGCTGGTGCACGAGCACCAGTAAAGCCATCTCAGCATACAGGCTAAATCAGCAGGTAACTAAGGGGCCTGAAAACTGTCCGTGAGTTAGGAGGGTGTCTACCCCAAGCGTGTGAAGACTTCCCTTGGCAAAATGTGTGGATGGGAACAATTTGTTCCCATGACCACAAAAGTGGCTGGAGCAGGTGCTGCGGAGGGTGTAGACCAGAGCCTGGTCAGACGCTGAAGATGCCAACATCATCCATTGCATCCCTGGCCATCACCAATCCTCCTGACTTTTATCTTGCCGCTGGACTATGATGACTCTAGAAGAGATCATGAGGCTGATGACTGTGGAACTCTGCCTCACTATTCATGTACAAGTCAAGCCATCAACCCATGATGTCATTGGTCTTCTTTGAAAAGGAAAGACAAACAGCAGTGACTTTATACATGTTATGTCTTTTGAACCTCTCAACAACCCTATATATTTTCATAAGTATATTCTTATACTATTAAGTGTAAGAATAATGAAATAGGTATTAATATTATATTTTACAAACTGAGGTGAAGTGACATGGCCATGGCCACATAGTATCAGAACCAAGATTTGAACCAGCAGCGTCCCGACTCTAAGTCTGTCACTCTATTCACTGTGGCAGAGAGCAAGCAGGGAAACAAGATTGGGAAGAAGGTGAAATGAAGTAAAAAGTCGAACAGGGCAAGAGCCCTACAGAACACCGTAGACAGGCTGACCTGAAACCTGGCCTAGCATGATCCTCTTTCTCTTACTTCTGTTTTCCCAAGATATGGATGGAAAAAAAAACCCAACCAAAACAAAACAATATGTCCACAATATGTATAGGTCTGGCACATTTTCTTTATCACTTTGCTGTAAATAGCTACAGACTTGAGAGGCAGACCTCACATACAGAAGATTGGCCTTCTCAGGCCCCACTATTCTGAACTCAAACCATTCAGCCCCAAGGGAAACAGCAGCTTAATAATCCCTTTTTGAAAAGTTGTATTGGCACAGTGACACTAATGATAATGAAGATGTAGGAGGCTGAGCTTAATGGGGAGGGGAGCCACCATCTCAAACTGACTATTGCCCTCCCCCAGACAGTTGCTATAAATGTAGGTAGCAGAGAGAGAGTAATGGCTCTAAAAGTCTTGGCTGCTTAGTTTATCATAATGAAAATAATGCTAATGGTGACATCGACATACAGTAACCTTTTTTTTCTCCCACTAGTGCTAAAAAGCTAGAAATTGGTGCCTCTAAGTATTGATGGCTTAATTCCATAATTAACTGATTGTGCATAAAATAGAAGTGGGTAGTCTATAGATTTTTTTTTCTGAGCTAGGGAGTTAATGGTGAGGAAGTATACATAGCTGGTCCCTCTGACACTGACAAATGAGTGAGAGTTTGAGGGTCTTGAGAATAAAAATAATTTACATCAATAAGATGGCTTAAGGTTTTCTCCCAATAGACCTATGAGGTATAAATTGATCTGAGGAAGCTTAATGGTTTCAGATTTCTTTTTTGAGAGAGGCAGCCCAGCCTAGTCAGGGGTATGAGTTCAAATCCCCATTTGTAGGATCATAGATTTATTGCTGGAAGAGAACTTGTAGGTCAAGTAATTTCTCCCCTTCAGTTTACAGGTGAGGAAGAAGTGGTCCAGAGTAAATGTGATTTTTCCAAGGTCACAAAAGTGGGTAATAAGCAGCAGAGCTGGAATTTGAACTTAAGTTCTCCAATGGCCCGAATTCCAGCACTAATTTCTGTCATACTGTGGAGCCCCAGACCACTTACTAGATGTGTCAACCTGAGTGAGTCATTTAATCTCTCAGGGTCTCAGTTTCATCATCCATACAATGATCATGTGTATAATATATGCATATATAGATAATATATGTATCACATATATACATAATATAGATAAGGCCTGGGAATGCTGGTGAATGATTAACATTATTATTTAAAGACCTTTAAACGTGCCAGAAGTCTGGAAACACTGGTTTGTAAAAACCAATACTCCAGAAACAAAACCAAAACACAATTCTGTGTGGTTCAATCAATGTCAATCTACTATATTATTAAATTAATAATTACTAACTATTAATTAAGTTGACAATAATTGTAATTACTAATATATGATTAAGTGACAATGACTACTATGTGCCAGGCAATATGATAAGCTCTGGGGATACAAAGAAAAGCAACAGATAGTACCTCTCATCAAGGAGGTCATAGTCTAATGGGGGAGAAGACATGTACAGACAGGATGTATACAGGATAAATTAGAGATAATCTCAGAGGGAAGGCATTAAGATTAAGGGACAATGGGAAAATTCTCTAGAAGAAGGTAGGCTTCGGTTGGAACTTGAAGGAAGTCAGGGAAGCTCGGAGGTGGGGATACAGAGGGAGAGTGTTCCAGGCCTGGGGACCCAGGCCCATGAAAACCCTCCAAAGTTAATGGTGGAGCATCTGTTACATACGAGCAATAGCAGAAGACCAGTGTCACCTGACTAAAGAGTATGCGGAAGAAAATAAGATGGAAGAAGACCGGGAAGGTAGCGAAGGGCAAGTTACAAGAAGCTTTGCATTATTTTCATCTTGTTGATAAGGAAACTGAAATTCCAAAAGCAAGTAGACTGAGGTTTGGGCCTTTTGACCCATCTAGTATTCTCCACTACATCATACTGTCTTTCTCTTAGAGAGGGAAACTGAGATCATTAACCTCTCTCAGGTCAAAGAGTAAGTGGTACACTACTAGTAACTGATGATTACAGAAGACATTACATTTTGTCAAGACATTAAATTGATAGTTTCCTCATCTGTAAAATTGGAATGATAATAGGTTATGGTGAGGATCGAGTGAGATAACACGTGAACTGCTTTGTAAACCTTTAAGCTACACAAATGCTAGCTATTACCATTGTGGTTATTATTATTATTAATTATTATTGTGATTTAAAAAAATAATCTGAGGGAATTGAGCATGAAACAAATTGATTCTTTCAATCATGTAGTTGGCGTGTCAAAGGTGGGATTTTAATTCAAGTCTTCTTGATTTCAAATATGATGCTCTGTCCGTTATGTCACATTGCCTCTAGAAGAGGAATTTAAACCCTCTCCTAAAATAACCCAAGTCAAGATTGTAGGCTGTTTGACATTTCCCTTGTAAAACTTGCAACTGTGGCTTTGTTTCTTTTCTTTTTTTTTTTTTGATGTCCCATATCCTCAAAAGTGTTGTATTTGTCTAATAGCATGTGATTAAAGACCGGTGAACCTGTTCATCTCTGAAAATGAGTTGGCTCCTTAAAAGGTAGATTTTACATCATAGTCCCAAATGAAAGACAGTGTAGTGTCTCGGGTCTTACCTCTGTTTACTTTTCTTAGTTGTTTTCAGTGGTTCTCTCTGCTGCCAAGTTGTTTTCTTTCCTTCTTTCACTCAACACTTGGTGTTCACTGAGGGAGCTGGTGTTTTAGAGGTAAAATCGAGTAAAAAAAAAAAAGAACTGTTCTCATAGCTGGTGGGAAAGAGAAAAATCAGGAGGAAGACATAGGAAAAAACTGTAGGAGATGGAAGACAGAGGAATGGATGGAGAAGTTAGCAAAAAAGAAAGCAGAACAATTTTAAAAATCTAGAGAAAGAACAAAAGAAAGGAGAATAAAAAGGAAGAAAGGGACATAAACAAAAAGATGGCAAAGGATAATGAAATCCATTCCTGAAAAAAAGGCAAAGAAAGCTGAAAAGGGTGATAGAAATTGCCAGGGATATAGATGGTCATGTATGGGGAAGACAGAAAATGAGAAGAAAGCATAGAAGTCATCAAGAAAAAAGAAGACTAGAATAGGAAGTCCTGTGGATGAAAGAGCATCAGTCGAGATGTTCAGAGAACAGGGTTAGTTCCCATTCTTGGTCCTAGCTAAGTGTCTGACCTTAGGCAAGTCACGGAATCTCTAAATGGTTGGAACAGATGATCTCTCAAGATACTCTCAACTCTTCTCCCAGCCCCAAACATGGCTATTGTCATGAAGAAAGAAAAAGAAAAGCAAATGAATCCATAAATGAAAATAAATTTATAGAATGTGGAACAATAATAGGGGAAAATCTGAAGGAAAGCAATTTATCTATTAACTAACTAATTAAGCATCTTCTCTGTGTTCTAAGCATCTTACAAATATTTCCTCATTTGATCCTCAGGGCAACCCTACTAAGTAGTGAAATTGTAGCAAACAGAGCTTAAGTGACTTGCCCAGGGTAACATAAGATAGTAAGTGTCTAAGGCTGGATTTGAATTCAGGTCTTCTGAAGTCAGTGTTCTATACAGTGCACCACCTAGGTATCCGTGACAGAAGGGGCATGGGTAAAATTTTATATACACACATATTTGGGTATGTGTATGTGTGTGAATATGTGTGTGCATGTATATATCTATGTATATATTCCTGAAATGTCTAAAAGACTGATTTTTTGGTTCTCCACACAGATAAAATTTGAACTTTCTACTTCTTCCCAAACCCTTGAAGTTTCTGGTTTTAGTTGTGTTGCATGATAAGACCACTTTTTCTGGAAAATCCTTATGTGAAAAGAATAGGCAGCCTGATTTTCTCTGTCTTTTGTTTCTCATTCAGGAGAACTGGTGCCTCATACTTCTATAGCCACACACACACACACACACACACACACACACACACACACGTACAGAATTCATTAGCAGTGCAATAGGACAGATTTCCCCAACCAATGGTGGCCACAAATGTATTGACCTCAGCATAACTTCAGACCTGAGAAATCCCAGACTATACCACATATTAACAAGGCAAACCCCAGGCTCTTAGGGCTTGGTCTGAGTGAAGTGGCAACAGCAGCAGCAGGAAAAGAAGTAAGGGCTTGGCAGGCAGCCCCTTGCCCTGAAGATTGTCCATGGGAATTTACATGACCAGGCCTTGCTCTGTTAATTCTCCAGAAAATGGTTATGATAGGAGGGGAGTGGACTTCTCCCCATTGATGCAGGTCTTATAATAGGAAAAAAAAAAAGCAGGCAAATTGGTGACTAGGGCAAGACCCTTAACAAAGAGGAATGTGTGCCAGGACACTTGGACTACAGGTTCTAACTGGGCCTGTGGAAAGAGAAGCAGGGTCTGTAAAGCAAAAAAGGAAGAATTGACTCCAAAGTGCTTATCTGGCTGTTGGAAATGAATTGCATGTATTGCATTTGAACAGCAGCTTTAGAGATACACTAGAATTAGTTCTGTTACTTAAGGCTCCTTTAAACATATTTTTGGGTAATAGAACTTATACCCACCGTATCAGTTAATCATGATACTTCTTTGTATCTGCTTATGATCACTGATGGGATGCAATTTAGAATCACAGTATATGTGTGTCATGTTAAGTATCAATATGGTAGAGTAATAATATGTGGGATTCTCAACAGGCACAAACAGGAACTCAAATCAAACCTTTACCTTAATTGCTCAAAATTCAGGACAATATACCTGCCTGGATGTATTTACTCATCCTACTCAGGAATACTTCCTCAACACTTACCTCTAGTCATATTTCTTAAGCATCTGTGACCCTGGCCCTATTTTTCTGTGTAAATCTGGCTCATCCATCAGACAGAAAGGAAATCTTCCCTAGGCCAGACATCACTGGGGGCCCACTGTGGGTGTGCATGTTTGTGTCTGGGTAAATTTTTTGTGTTTGGCTGATGTACCTCTGTCTGGCGCTCAGTTCCTACCCCTTTGACCTTTCAGTCTCTGCTGTTTTCCCTATCTAGGGCATGGATCCCAGAAGGGGTCTGATATTGCATACTTTTTCTTTTCTTTTCTATTTTTAACACTCAAATTCTGTCCCTGCCTCCTGCTCTTCCCCCACTCATTGAGAAGACAAGCAATATGATATCAATTATATATGTGAAGGCATTTAATACTTATTTCCATATTAGCCATGTTCCAAAAAAAAAACCAAACAAACCAAAAAATGCAAAAAAAAAAGTGGAAAAAAAGTATGTTTCAATCGGCACTTGCAGTTCATCAGTTCTCCAAAAGTAGGTAGCATTTTTCATCATGGGTCCTTTGGAATTATCTTGGATCATTGTATTGATCAAAGTAGTTGTCTTTTGCAGATGATCATTGTTACAATGTTGCTGTTACTGTCTACAGCATTCTGGTTCTGCTCGCTTCTCTTTGCATCAGTTCATATAAGTGTTTTCTGTTTTTTCCAAAATCATCTTGCTCATTATTTCGTATTGCAGAAATAGTATTCCATCACAGTTGTATACCACAATTTGTTCAGTTATTCCCCAATTGATGAACATCCCCTCAATTTCTAATTCTTTGCCATCATAAAATAATTTGCATGCTTTTTTTCCCCGTGTTTCAATGTGACAGATTCGTCTATTATATATTCATTGAAGGTAACTTGGTTCTTGATTGTTTAAGAGATGGTTAATGTGTCCAGCTGACCTATAACTGATTTACATAGGATAGCAGCATTACCTTTGTTAAAATCAATTAATCAATCAACAAACATTTATCTAACAGTTTTTGTATGCATTGTACGGATTTAGGTACTGGGAATTTGTAAACAAAAGTCCTTGCCCTCATAAAGCTTTAGTTCTACTAGAATCAACATTTTACCAGAAGATCTTTGCCCAAATTATTTTGTATTTATTTGTGTAAATTTGAATTCTCTCCCTCCCCTCAACTCTTCCTATGGAGTGCCTTGAAGGCAAGAGCTATTTCATTTTTTTTTTGTCTTTTTTCTCCCCAGTGCTTACATACATAATGAAGGCTTATTGTTGTTATTTAAAGAATGTCTTTTGTTTAGATCATAACCCTCCCTCAGTTTCCTCAACTGTAAAATGAAGAAGTTGGACTAGGTAATCACTGATCACTCTCAGCTCTAGTTTCATGATTCTGTGATACTATGATACAGAATTCTTTGTGCAAATTTCACCTAGAATCATTTATATGATGAAAAAAGTTTTTTTAGTTTAGAGGATTAAAAACCTCTGCATATTAACTTTGATATATACAAAATGTATTATATGTATATGTGCATGTTTTTGTGTGTGTGCATAAGTGAGTATATTTCCTGCTGAATACAGTAAGACTTGATAGTATGTTTTTAGTTCATTGCCTCTAACAATTAACCCAAACATAAATGATAGCTCATGTACTGCTACAGAGGAAAAGGGAGAAGCTATTAGGCTTTTGGCTATAGCAGTAATACCCTGTGTCTCTAGAACTGAAGGTCCTGACTCTTACTCTGTTTGCCACATGTGTGTGGTTTTGCTGGCGACCGTGGTGTCTGTATGTATGTGGTCATAGATTTGTTATAACCTCCTGTCTGCCAGGGCCAGACCACTAGTTCCATTTTAATTCTAAGGCAACCTCAGGCTGGAGCCGATCCATTGGGCTTAAACACAAATGCTGACACTTTATACACTCACCCACGCAGCCCCACAATTTGTTGCTCCCCTATTTTTTTTTCTGGAGGAGTTTGAACATTTTGATAGAGATGCAAAACAATATGAAGTATAGAGATGGTGAGTATATGATCACTTATATATTTATATACAATTTTATGATATTGAAATATCCTGTGTGGTTTCATAAAATCTTTCAAATTGCAGGAGCAATTACTAAATAATAACATTGAAGCTGGAACATAAAGTTTTACTGCATGGATAATTGCAAGACTCTTTAGGGATGCATAATGAACACTCAAAGTTGGGTGCCATCTTTTGCAGAAGTCTTTCAGACCAGCATCTGATCATGCCACCATTTAAAGGAGGAAAAAAAAACTGAGGAAAAGAGTTGTCACTTTCATATAATTTAGTAATGTTTGTGTTATAAAGATTCTGTCCTGAATGCACAGATAACATTTTGCGTTGTGTTTCTCCATCTCCATACAGAAAAGCAAAATGAGTTTTGGTCTTTCCTGCCCAAGAGGCAATGTGCACATTGGACTTGAAGTCAGAAAACCCGAGATTCTCTGTTTTATCTATTAAATTACTTTGTATGTGCATACATCTCATTTACTTATTTATTATTATTTATTATCATTATTATATTTATTTATTATTAGTGTAGATGATATTTCCTCAATAGAATTTAACTCCTGGAAGGCAGAGAGGATTTCATTTTTAATTAATTATTAATTAATTAATAAATAAATAAAATTATTTATTTATTTGTTTTCTTGTTCACATCACTCATTTCCACGAGATTTTGATACAAATTTTCTCCCTATCTTCCCCCCCAAAAAACCTGTGATCCCACTGTATAGCCCTTCTGCCAATTTGCTCTCTCCTATGTCCTTCCCCATCTCCCCTCTGACTTTCTCGTGGGGCAGGATGAGTCTCCCTACCCCAGTGCCTGTATATCTTAATTCCCAGTTGCATGTAGTTAATAATAATAATAATAATAATATACATACATACATACATACATACATATATAACATTTGATTATAGAACTTTAAATTCTAGATTTTTTCCCTTCCTCACTTGTCACCCACCCCCACTGGAAGGGCAAGCAATTCAATACAGGCTGTTCATGTGTAATTGCGAAGAACATCTCCACAATGGACATATTGTGAGAGACTGATTATATGTCCCTCCTTCCTAT
>CM053595.1:188475504-188493208 GCA_028646575.1 Pseudocheirus occidentalis | reverse complement strand
AATATCTTAATTCCCAGTTGCATGTAGTTAATAATAATAATAATAATAATATACATACATACATACATACATACATACATATATAACATTTGATTATAGAACTTTAAATTCTAGATTTTTTCCCTTCCTCACTTGTCACCCACCCCCACTGGAAGGGCAAGCAATTCAATACAGGCTGTTCATGTGTAATTGCGAAGAACATCTCCACAATGGACATATTGTGAGAGACTGATTATATGTCCCTCCTTCCTATCCTGCCCCACCTTGTCCTATTCTCTACCCTGCCCCTTTACAGAAGTGTGTTCCTCCAGCAACCCTCCCCCCCACTCTGTCCTCCTCTCCATCATCCCACCTCTCATCCCCATCCCCTCTACTCTCCTGTGTGGCAAGAAACCCAGTTTAGAATTTATGTCCTTCCTTCCCTAAGCCAAATTCAATGAGAATAAGGTTGACCCTTTCCCTTTTGCTTTCCTATTCTTCCCACTTTTGCCTTTTTATCTCCAACACTCCCATACAAGAGGCACTTAATAAGTTGTTAGATTGAATTGAGTCTAGGCTCTACAACTTGCTTGTGTAAATTTGGACTTATTCCCTAAACACTCCCAGTTTCCATTTTTTTTTCTGTAAAATATGCACAGTGATACTTGCTCTATTTATCTAAAGCAAATCAGGTATTGTTATAGGAATAGACACTGAACCTAAGATTTCATTATTAAAAGAAACAATGTAATGCAGCACTTTTGCTGCCATTTATAAGAGAGATGTCTAGAATGGTGGGAGGTTACATAACTTACTCAGGGTTACACAGCTAGTGTGTGTCACAAGTGGTTCTTCAACCCCAATCTTTCTGCCTTCATAGGTGGTTCTATCGTGTACTAAAAATGAATGGGAACCAAGTTCACGTGACAGTCTAAATCTAATCCATAGTTTCCACAATTCTTAAATCTGAGTACCAGGTCTTTTAGCAGTTTCACCACAGGATTTCCCCAAGGATTTTCAGGATTTATTTGTTTGTTTACAAGGTCACAGTCACCTCATTTTATTGGGACTATCTATTGCCAATGCCATGTGCATTTAAAACTTTAAAATGTTCTCCACAAATTTAGCTGCTGCTGTTCCTAGGAACTTACATATTATCAGACATAACTCCAAATTTTCACTGTGAACTTACCAAAAGACAGTAAATTGTTAATCATTTGAGTTAATAACCAGTTTTCACAGACAAGATTTTCACTCCAAACATAAATTTTAAATTATTCGTATTTATTTGACTGGGCAGGGGGAAAAAACTGGCTAACTACCAAAAGCACAAAAAAATCCATTTTGGGGGTGATTTTGAGTGAAGTAGAATTGTGGTTTCCCCCATAATTCTAATATTCCTGTAATTGAATGGTTATTATATATCTTGCTATCTCTTCACTGCTATGTGCTGAACTCTAGAGAGTCTTCATGGGAGAGAATGGGATAGTGTCTGCCTTGCCAGAAAATTTTAGAAATAAGTTATTCTTGGCCAACTTTTCTTTTTTTTCTTTAATTGCAATCAGCAAACACTGATCAGTCACTGACTATGAACAAAACATTGTTCTATGAGCTAGTGTTTTAAAGCAAAAAACAAACAGTCCCTTCCCTCCAGGAGTTTATATTCTACTGGGAGGACAGAATGTACTTCAAGAAGTATAATAAAATGTAAGGAACAAAGGGCCAAGGGAACAATTAGAAAAAGTACCATAGGAAAATTTGAGGAAGGAAAAAGAACTAACTATTTGGGTGGGGGGATGGGGTGAAATGTCAGAGAAGGTGTTGTGGAGTAGGTGGGATCTTGTCTTGAAGGAAGACCTTGCAGGAAGAAAAAACAACAGCAACAAATCAAGTTATCCCAATATGGAATAAATGGTAGCTTCAGGGGGTAGTTAAGAGATATCTCCCATCAAAGGCAGCATAAATATTATAAAGGGTGGCAATCCTAAGGATATGAATTTCAGGCAGAGGGATTGGTTTGTGTGTATGCATGATGATGGAATATCAAGTTTAGAAATAAGCTAGCTGTGTTTTGACTCTAAGGAAGAGTTCAAGAATAAGACTGATGTGATACATTCTAAAAAATAAGATTTGAAATAGATTATAAAGTCCCCTAAATACCAGGCTATGGAAGGTACTTGTATTTTTGTCTTAGAATAAGTAGGGAGTCACTGATGCTATAGGCAGATTGAAGTGGAAAAAACCTGGGAGGCAGAATTAGGAGGACTCCTGGTCACAAATGATGGAGGTGCTCAATTAGTATAATAACTTTGTGAGTGGAAAGAGGAAAATTGCGAAGCTCTTGTGAATGGTAGAATCAAGAGAACTTGGCAACTGAGTGGAAGATTATGAACCTGAGGGACTGGGAGGATAGTTGGAGAAATAGATTTAAGCAATAAGATAGAGTTCTATTTTAGATTGGTATATGTGTTTAGTAAATACAGAAAAGATTGGATCTGACTATGTAGATTTGGAAGTTATCCATTGCATAGCTATGACAACCAAAGCTTTGGGAATCACTGAGATCACCAAAAAGAAACTTGGAGAAGGAGGGAAAAAAAACCTAAAATAGAATCTTGGGTGGGGAACACACACACTTGGAGTGGGAGGATAGATGATGATGATTCAACCAGAGAGGCAATAAAGGAACAATCAGATAGGTGGGAGGAGAACCAGGAGAGGGCAGTATCATGGAAGTCACTGGAGGAAAAGCGATCTGGCAGGAGGGGGTGCTCAGTAGCATCACAAGCTTTGAAGAGGTCAAGGGCAATGGGGATTGTGAAAAGGTCAACAGATTTAACAGTTAAAGATGTCTGGTAACGTTCAAGAGAGCAGTTTCATCAGACTAGTCAGTTTAGAATCAAGACTGATATGTGAGTGGGTTAGTGAAGAGATGGAGATACTTTGAGTGTAGAAAACAAAGCCTCATCAGTCTCTGTGTGATTTCTTGCCCCATTTTATGTGATTTCTCAGCCAAAGTTTCACTCTCAAACCATCTCTATCTCCCCAGAAACTAGGATTTCACTCCTATCTCCCATGACATTTTGTCAGGTGAACCTTTTGGCTTACATAGCTTGGAACCAGTCCAGCACGCCACTTTGTGCAATCTCCTTGTCATGCCTCATTGTGGGTATCTCTCTACAGACACATACTTCTTTCTAGCATCTCTTTACTTACTCCATTAGAAAGTAAACTCATTGAAAGCAGGAATTTTATTATTTGTTTTGGCATCACAATGCTTAGCACAGGTCCTGGATCATATGGTAAGTACCTAATACATTCAATATCTGTCTAGCAGTGACAAGGAGGAAAGACATAAAATAATATCTTGAGCACATGGCAGGTTCTAGAAGATGTGTGGGTAGTTTTTTTTGTTTTTGTTTTTTTGTTTTTTGAGGATGATTTAGACAAGAAGTGTCAAACATGGACCTCTGGGTCACATGCAGCCCACAATACTTTTGAGTGCAGCAGAACCAGATTAAATGATAATTGGGAAATGTTAACAAAACAAATAAAATACAATAAAATACAAATAGCAATACATTTTATAGCAAAGTAAACCTGTGGCCCTAAGGATCCTTATGTGTGTCTGATCCTCCTCTCTTACTTTCCATTTGAATTTAATACCACCTTAGACAGGAGGAAAGGAGTTGGTACACCGGAAAAAAAAATTGAAGACACCTAACAACAGCTCACATTTATATAATAGTTTAAGAATTGCAAAGCACTTTATGTATATCACTCCTAAAATCTTACAACATTTTTTGGTAGATACCACTATTATCCACATTTAACAGATGAGAAAACTGAGGGAGGTTAAGTGATTTGCCTAGGATCATACAGTTAGGATGTATCAAAAGGCAGGATTTGAATTTAGGTCTTCCTGATACCAGCTCTGGTTTTCTATCCATGATGCCACCTAGTATCTTAATGCTAATACCTTCCCTCCGTTGATTAGCTCCAATTTACCTGGTTTATATCTTGTTTGCATAAAGTTGTCTGCATGTTGTATCCCTATCAAACTACAAGCTCCTTGATGGCAGGAACTGTCTTTTGACTTTCTTTGTATCCTCAGTGCTTAGCACAACACCTGCCTAGTAAATACTAGTAAATACTTGTTGGCTGTCTTGATGAATGAAGTGGAGGGTGGAGGGTGGAGGAAAAGTTCCTGGAGTAGATCCGAGGAAGTGTGATCAAAGGTATACATAGCAGGCTCAGCTTTGTCTAGGAAAATGGCCACCTTAACCTCTGGGTCAAAAGCTAATGAGGACCAGATGCATCTATAGGAGTATAGAGTGTGGGACGTGAGAAACCTAATGAGTGATGGTCCTGATTTTCTCAGTAAAGTAAGTGGGTAAAATAATTTGTTAAGAGAGAGTTATGGGTGGCATTAGAAACTCTAAGATCAATTAATTTGAACAACTTTTATAAGAAATGTGACTGGAAATATATCAGGCAAGGATCAAATAATTTCTATCTAGCAGTAAGAAGCTGATTGAGTTTGGAGAAAGTATATTTGTGGTAGTTCCATTCGGTAATGGTGATTTAGCTATCCTGAATCTAATTTAATCCATTCAATTCAACAAATATTCCTGTAATACTTACTGAGTGCTAAGTTTTGTGGGAGTATAGGACAAAAAAATTTGCAACTATCTTTAAGAGAAAACAGTTGTAAGCAGAGAAAAGAATATTTGTGAATCTTAAAAGTATTTTTAATAATCACATTAATTTATTTTATGTATTTTATAGTGAGTTATTATTGCTATTTTTTACATGTGAAGTCATGCAAATATATTAGTTCATATTGTTAAAAAAAGCAAGAAAAAGTAAGAAAGTGAAGAAAGTATCCTTCAGTATGCGTTCAGGGTTCATCAGTGCTCTCTCTCTGAAGGAGGATAGCATTTTTCACAATGAGTACATTGGATTTATCTTGGTTTATTGTATTGATCAAAGTGGCTAAGTCTTTCATAGTTGATTCTTATTAAAATATTGCTGTGACTATGTACAATGTTCTCCTGGTTCTGCTCATTTCACTTTGCTTCATTTCATGTAAGTCTTCCTAGTTTTTCTGAAACCACCATGTCATCACAATACTATACCACAAGTTGTTTAGCATTCTTCAATTGATGGGCATATTTGCCAATGATTTGTCACCACAAAAAAACTGCCATAAAATTCATATCTATATATCTATCTCTATCTCTGTCTATCTATCTATCTATCTATCTATCTATCTATCTATCTATCTATCTATCTATCTTCCTTTTCCTTTGATCATTTTGGGATACAGACCTAGTAATGATATTGCTGGGTATGCACAGTTTTATAGCACTTTGACCATAGTTCCAAATTGTATACCAGAATGGTTGGACCAGTTCATAATTCCACCATCAGTAAATATGTCCCTGTTTTTCTACATCCCCTCCAGTAATTATCAGTTTCCTTTTCTGTCATGTTAAGTGTGAGGTAGTACCTCAGAGTTGTGTTAATCTGTATTTTTCTAATCCATAGTGATTTAGAGCATTATTTCATATGACTATTGATAGTTTTTATTTCTTCCTCTGAAAACTGCTTGACCACTATCCTTTGACCACTTATCAATTGGGGAATGACTCCTACTTTTATAAATTTGACGTAGTTTCCCTTTATATTTTAAAACGGAAGCTTTTACCAAAGAAACTTGATGTAAATTGCATGCCCTGCTCTCCCCTTCAGTTTCTTGCTTTCCTGTCAGGTAAGGTGATGGTGGTATAAATTGGGGATTGAAGCACCATTTGGAGCCTAGACTAGGCTCAGGCTCTAGCTCCCTGCTGTACAGAACAGTCCTACAAAGCTGCAGAACAGAAAATGAAAAGGGGACTGGAACCAACCATTCCATCTAGGACTGAAGGAAGGCAGTGGTATCTAGCATGTTATGAAACATGTCTTCACAGGACCAGGACCAGGTATAGCTATACCCCCTAAGTCATCAAAAACCAGAGGAGAAGGCAGGTCTTGGCATTGATACAACATCCCAATTCTGGAACTATGGCTAGAGATATTAACTAATAGAAGAAAACACCAAATATGATGAAAAAATACTATAGGTTAAGAGAAGCTTAAAACGTAAACTCAGAAGAGGAGAGGAATTCCATAATAAGTATAAATAGTTCCTTCTCCCACCCCACAACATCCTTATAGAATGGATGGGCAAAAGAACTCCAAACAATAGATGGAAAAAATGAAGCAATGAAATTAGAGAACTTGAGGAAAACATTGGTAGCAGAATAACTAGCTTATAACAGATGTGTAAAATGTGAACCAGGTAGTGAATTCTCTGAAAAATAGAATGGAGCAAGCAAAAAGTAGTCAATAATTCCATGAGAAAAAATATTAGAAAAAAGATACTAGGATAAATCAGAAGGAAACTGGGGGATAAAGTAAAAAATTACATGTACATGTAATAAAATACAGTACTTTTTAGAATACAAAAATGCCACAGACATTTTCTTCTGAGAAGTATTTCTAAATGTTATAAAATACAATATGGGCCAATAAAAGCTTATTAACATCAAGTGGCATTTTAATGCTAGCTGAGGGAAGTTGGAAGATGGTTTGTGAAGAAAAGGGACAGGAGAGTAAATTGAATATTTATTTATTCAACAAGCATTTATTAATGCTATTTTTGTCTTAGGTGCTTGAAAAATAGTCCTTAACCTCAAGGAACTTACATTTTACTTATCACTCATATCATTAGGCAAGATATTGAAATAAAAAATGTTTTTTTTTTTGCTATTGAGATTATGATATATAAGGACCCTGGTTTATAGATTTGGGCATTCATGATTAAAAACAAACAAATAGCCCCAAACCCAAAAGTCTTTGTCAGGGTAGGGCGAGTAGCCAGGGACTCAATATGAAATCTGTGTGTCTGGCATGAATAAAGATTGAACAAAGGCTAAGACTGGAAATGAGAGATGAACGATTAGTAAATGCATGAACTGTGTTTCTCTTTAGCCTTTTATTTTCATGACCATTTAAGTAAACATTTGATTACAACTGTGGATTCATGAAAGTGTAGTTGGTGAGCCTGACCGCCTGCTGTGAAATTGCTTATGTGAAAGTGAATTAAAATTTCACAAGCTTTCCAAGGGCTATCACTGATAGGAGGCAAAAGATCCGATTTAATTACACTTTTATGTAGAGACATGTTTTAGGAATTTGCTGCTTGTGTTTCCCCTACCACAGTCATCAGTTACTGTTTGGTGTTTATCTATAACATAACAAGCAGAATAATTAGTGTTTGATTCAAAGATATGGAAGGAGTCTGTTTTCCTCCTGTGTAAAAAATAAGAATGATGGAGTTTGTGTGGCAAAGTTAATAGACACAGTGGGGGTCCTTAACCAGCATGAGGTTTCACTATGTGCCTTGTTTCTTAAGACACACACACACAAACCCACCACAAAATCCCCATCCAAACTATAATAAAATAATTAAAGAGTGTAAAACATGACACATGAGCAAATTCCCTCTTCTTCATGGCTCCATCCACATTTGCCTCATTATCAGTCTCGATAAACCCTGGGAGAGAAGGGTGAGCCACTTGATCTTGTCATGAAACTTTTCCAACACATTTGCCAGACCGTGAGATATTTTCTCAGACCTCTATTGACACAGAGTCATTTGTTGATGGGTCTGCCCCAGTGGAGGAGAAATCTTGGTCACTTACTGAAGACAGGAATTGGTTAAACAGCCAGGAAGCCTTTATACACACATACACACACACGCACACACACATGCACACACAGACACACACACAGATACACACACACACAGCAGTTAGTTGGTGGTCCCTCCCAACCAGTGTATACTGGGCTGTGTCATTCTGGGGATGATATCAGCATATGTTTTCCATCTTTGATGATGCTTGGATTGTCATACAACATTAGGACCCCCTAGGCTGGGAAATTTAGGCTTTTTCTCTTTCTATTTTGATTGTTTAGAACCAGCTATTTGATAAGTTCCTGAAAACTTCAATTTTCAGTAAATGGAGAGGTCTGCATTTCTCAGAAAGGACTTTGGCCTGTTTGTCAGGAATGTAGTGGTTCCCTCCATGTATTGCTTGTTTGTTTAATTCTCCTATTTCTCCTGTAGTGCTGCAGGCTGAGGGGACAACTTGTTCCAATGCCATCTGCTAAGAGTTTTCACTCTCCAGCCAGGATTTCTCATTCCATGAAGAAATATGGAAAAAGCAGATGGGGAAAGTCAGAAATTTCTAGGTGCAAGATCATCAGACCCGGCACCAGGAGATCTGGGTTCTAGTTTCTTCTAGATCAACTATTGCATGGCTTTCGTGTGATTCAATCTCTTTGGGTGATGGTTTTAAAAAAGAAAAGGAGACTTCTTATGAACAAAAACATAGATTGGAGTCTGGAAAGAATCCCTTAGGGATGATCTAGTCTGACCCTCTCATTTTAAAGATGAAAATATGAAGGGGCGGCTAGGTGGCGCAGTGAATAGAGCACCGGCCCTGGAGTCAGGAGTACCTGAGTTCAAATCCGGCCTCAGACACTTAACACAAAAACTAGCCGTGTGACCTTGGGTAAGTCACTTAACCCCAACTGCCCTCCAAAAAGCAAAAAAAAAAAAAAAAAAAGAAAAAAAGATGAAAATATGAAAATACTGAGATTCAGACAGATAAAGTAACTTGTCTCAGGTCATGCAGGTTGTAAGTAGCACAATCAGGATTTGAATCCAGATCATTTTATCTGTCTTTCCAAAGCTTTTACGATTTTACTAAGCTTGTGTATGTTCTTCATAGGTATCTGCCCTTGTCTCAGTGCAGACTCATTTCTATTTTTGGAGTTTCCTTTCTCTTCTTTAACCTCAACAGGATGAAAAGTCTTGGAAAAGTTCACCCAGAGGCTTAATTCCTTTCTCTTGTTCATTTTCAACTTTCATTTGGTGTCTGTTGTTAGGTAACCTTACAAAAGTCTCACTTGGAGACTATGTTTAATTTTTCAAATAGTATCTATGGATTAAATATTGAGCTAGAGATGATAAGATTTAGATTCTTTTCAGGGCATCTAGGTGGCACAGTGGGCTGAGCACTGGGCCTGGAATCAGGTTAAATCCAGCATCAGATACTTACTAGCTGGGCAAATAAATTCATCCTCTTTGACTCAGTTTCCTCACCTGTAAAAGGAGTTGGAGAAGGAAATGTCAAGCCACTTTGTCAAACCATCTTTGCCAAGAAAACCCCGAATGGGGTCATGAAGAGTCAGACATGACTGAAAACATTCTTTTCTAGGCTCCTTTGACTTCATCAACTTTATGCTTATGAGAGTTCCTTTTTAACGTGTTGTATTATTCCTGTTTTTATAACATTTAATAAAGACTAAAATCTCCTAAGTGCCAGAGAGGGAGAAAGAGAGAGATAGAGAGAGAGAGAGAGAGAGAGAGGCAGACAGAGACAGAGGCAGAGAGAGAGAAACAGAGAGAGACAGAGACAGAGACTATGTGTTAATTAATTCAACATCTAATTCATATTCCAGGATTCTCAGCATTGTTGCATACACTATATTTATTTAGGATAGAAGTTTTATCTGGGAACCACATCTTCTTACTCCCAGCCCCTAAACAACTTTGGTGTCCTTGAAAGATTCTCTCTGTAGCTCTCCTTTCTTCTCACTCTATACTCTCACTTAGCAAGATCTCCCACTTCCATAGGTTCAGTTATCACCTCCCTGTAGAAGACCACCAAATCCATATATGAAATCTAGATACTTCCCCTAAGATGCTGGCCTGTATCTCCAACTATTTAGTGAATATCCATTAAATCTACTTTTTGTCACATGCAATGTGTTTAACATCAACTTCCTTTCTAAACCACTAAGTCCCTTTACCCCCAAACTTGGTTCATGTTTCTAATTTCCCTGTTTCTTTTGTTAATACTCCTGTCCTACCAGGCATCCAGGCCTGAAATTTTTGATGTCATTAAATGAGAAAACATACATAAAATTCTTTGCAAACCTTAAAGTTCTACATAAATGATGACCATTATTAATATTCATCATCATCATCATCGTCATCATCATCATCATTAGCATCATCATCTATTCCTTCTCTCTCACTATCCACATCTTATCAGTTTCCAAATCTTGTCAATTCTACTTTAATAATATCTCTTCCATTTGTCCTTTCTCCAGTCACACTTCTATCACCTGGTTCAGGATTGGACTACATCTTATTACAAGAGCTTCTTAACTTTCAGTGGCTTCCTGCTAAAATACAGACTCAGTCTGACACCTAAGATTCCAGCTTTTACTTTTCAGCCTCATTTCAATCTTGCTTTCAATCATGCTTCTCATGTTTATTTATTGAAATCTTGCTCTTCATTCCCAGTTCAGAAGCTACCTTCCCTATGAAGCCTTTCCTGATCTGCCCAGCTGAAAGTGATCTCTGTTCTTTATTAAGACTCTTTCCTCCTTTATCAGATCCTACCAGATATCCTACTTATTGGGTCCATATCTTAACCTCCTCCTCATCTTCACCCTACCCCCATATTTGCCCAGCCCCTGCCTCTTCACCCTGCCCCTTCTCCATTCTCTAGGACTGTCATTTTCTACCTTTTTTATCTCTTGTCCCTTGCATGGTGACTTGCACAGAATAGTTGCTTAATAAATGTTTATTGGATTCAATTGAGAGTCAGAAAGTGAAGCCCAAAAAAATAAGCCTTTTTGTACTGTTACACGGCCCACATATTAAATCTTATGCATTTTACTTATAGGAAAGAACTATCAGGACCTTATCCTATTTATTTATATTTTCTACTTCTTGCTAATAGGCTTGATTGTAATTCCTTTTGGCTTTCCAGTCCATCATAGGATCAAGGGCAACTTTCTTTGTCACTGTGTCTGAGTCTCTGTGTGTCTCTCTTCTTACGGTCCCCCCCTTCCCCCCTGCCCTGGCCTTTTCCCCCATGTCCGTCTCTCTGTCCATCTCTGTCTGTTTCTCTCTTTTGGGGTTGGGTGAAATGGAGAGAGGTGAGGAAGATTGGTGCTAAAAGTGGCTTCACCTACTGCCCCTCTGATAGCAAGGGAAGAGACAGAAATTCTATAAAAAGAAGAGGCCATAAGCACTGTAGTTAGGGACAATTTGGGGTCACATGCCTCAGTAGACCCTGAGGACATCACCTTAATTGCTATTTATACCAATGAAACTGATAAAAAGGTAAAATTGTCACCCATATCTTCAGCTAGATAATAAGAGCTTACATTTATAAAACCCTTGAAAATTTGCAAACACAAGTGGTTATCTCTTGCAAACCTCTCTAAAGCTAGGTGAGGTGGAAACTACTGGATTTACTTGTAGATTGTAGATAAACATTCATAGATGATAACTGGATGGAACCTTAGGGATCATGCTACTTACTTTGTAAGTGAGAAAACTGAGGCTCTTGTTTTTTAAGAAGACCAATAACATCATGGGGTGATGAACTGACTTGTGCTTGAATAGGATTTAAGGGAGCCTCACTTTGAGCCATCAAAGCCTGGTGTCAAGACAAAAGTCAGGACGACTGTCGGTGGCCTGGGATGCTGTGGATGACCTCGGAAGCTCCAATGTCCTCTGAGCAAGCACAGTGCTTGCTTCATCTGCCTTCATGCCTGTTGGAATAAATTGTTCTCAGAAACCAAGGAACAGAGAAGTTTAATGACTTGTCCAGAGGCACCCAGTTGTCTGAGACAAGATTCATACTCAGGTTTGACTCCAAATCCAGACTCCTTTCCACCATACTACCTAGCTGGAATGATCATCCCTATTTCTGAGATGCAGTAGAATCAATCAGTCAAGCCATCAAACATTCATTAAGTTTCAAGTACTGTGCTAGGTATCAGACTCACAAAGACAAGTCTAAAAATCATGTTCTCAAGAAACTATGTATGCATATAAAAAAGTACACAAAATACATACAGAGCAGATACAAGGTAACCTTTTAGAGGATAATTCTAAGGTTTGCAAAGACCAAGAAAGAATTTAAACAGAATCAGGCCCTCTGAACTGTCTCAAAGGAAGCCAGGGAGTCAACCAGGCAAAGGAGAAGGTGGAGAGCATTCCAGCCTGAGGCAAAATCCAGTGGAAAGGTATGAAGGTTCTGTCCAACTGCATGAGCAATGAAGTACTGTAGGTAAGGAACAGCAGGTAGGGTAGTGCAGTTGGACTGCAGACTGTGAGGAGGGAATTAATTGGTAAGAGTTTGCCTTTTTAAGAAGGGGAGAGGGAAGGGAAAGGAAGGAACTGGGAATTTTAAAATAATTAAAAATAAATGTCAAAACTGTTTTTACATGTAATTGAAAAAACATTCTTTTAAAAATATTTCTTTCTAAAATGGCATATAGACAAATTAATTAAAAATAGATGTATAGTACTTAAAGTTCAATTATCTGAAAGAATTACTTTTGTAGAACATATTTCTTTTTTCTTTTGCTTTTTTTTTTTTTGGAGGGCAGTTGGGGTTAAGTGACTTGCCCAAAGTCACACGGCTAGTTTTTTGTGTTAAGTGTCTGAGGCCGGATTTGAACTCAGTTATTCCTGACTCCAGGGCCGGTGCTCTCTTCACTGTACCACCTAGCTGCCCCGAACATATTTCTTAATAATGTATATAACTTAATGTTGAGCATCCCAGATCACATGTATTAATATTTTCAATTGATCACATATATTAGTCTTTTCGATTGATCTGTTAGACTTCCCCAGAACCATCACCTTAGATTATATTAAATCTAACTCATTTTACCCAGAATAACATTATGTAGTGGAGAGATAGCCTATTTCTAAGCCAGGAAGGCCTGTGTTCAAATCCTGCCTCTGACACATATTGGCTTTGTGAGCCTGAGCAAGTCATTTATCCTCAGAGATTTAGGTGACTCTCTAAGACTATGTAAACTGCAGAGAAGGTACCAACCCGTATTCGTAAAGGTAGGTTCCTCATGCAAACATTCCCTATGGTAATACAATCATAGGTCAAGCCTCTATATTCCTGTTGTGCCCAAAGTTCACCTCTAGGAAATTCTGAATTAGCTTCAACTAAAGGCTAATGCTAGATGGTGTAGTAGATAGAATACTGGAGGCTTGGAGTCAAGAAGGCCTGACTTCAAATATGGCTTTGAACGTACTAGCTGCATGACCCTGGGCAAGTCATTTAACCTCTATTGTCTTTAATCCACTGGAGAAGGAAATGGCAAACCACTGCAGGATATTTGCCAAGAAAACCCCATGGACAGTATTAGTGTGCTGTGGTCCATGTTGTCATGAAGAATTGGACACAACTGAACAATAAAGGTTAATATAGTGATTTAGGATTTCATTCAAACAGTGTAAGTAAGCAGAACCAAAGAATCAATGTGCACACTGTCTATAATAATGTAAACAAATATAATGTGAAAACACAAATAAATTTAGATTAATGGACATCTTTGTCTGCAGAATAAATGATGAAATGATGAAAGGTGGGGGAACACAGGGGTGTAATGTTACATACAGTGTCAAACATAATTGTTTTGATCCTCTGCTTACCTAGTTTCCCTCATTATAAGAGAAGGTTCAGTGTGGGAGGGAGAATGTATATTGAGAAATAACTGTGAGACACACGCAAAAAAAGCATTAATAAAATGTTAAAAACTACAAAAAATTAAAGAGCTTAGTTTTCTGATTTATTATTCGTACAAATGAGAAGTATTAACTCATGATTAGATGTCTCTATGGTTATAAAAACTTTCTGAGAAAGTTTTATTTGGGGACCAGAGTGGGTATCTAAGCATCTTGGCATGCCTAGCAGAAAGGCAGACTACCATGTTTTCCCTTTATACCATTGGAATGCACTAATAAGCAGCATCATAAAGGTCCTTTCATTGGATATACCCCATCTGAGGTAAGGCACTCAAAGAGGTTAATGTATGGAAAAAATTCTTTACATTACATGATATTTTTGCTATGTTACCCTAGAAAGGCCTTTGTGATAGCTCAAATTTATGTATTTTGGCAGAAGTTCTTAATATGAGCCTGTGTGCAGTCATGTCACCGAGGTTCCCCAAATTGGACAGAGATACTACATTAAAGTCTTAACTAGGGTTAAGCAACTTGGTTTTTCCCCCAGGTATTGAAATTTAGAGGACTCAGATGGGGCTTGCAGTCCTTGGGGAGCTGCAAACACCTAAGCTTCATACAAGAATTATTAGTCCAAATGGAGTATCAAAAATGACTTCTCACACTCCCCTCTCCCAAACCCCCACCTACACCAATGAATTGTTGAAGCATTTTGTACCATTTGTCCTGGGTACAAAGTTTGCCAGACATCTCTGAATCACATACGCAATGGAGAGAATTTATTAAGCCATGTACTTAAAAAACCTATCGAAACTTTTGATTATAGTTTGGGAATAAAAAGTGACATAAAACAAATTTAGTCACAAGATTTGGAGTCAGAGGCCTGAATTCAAATCCCAGCTCTTACTGCTACTTACCTGTGTTCTTTGGCAAACCATTCAAGTTCTTTGAGACCCATTTTCTTCATCAGGAAAATGAGAGGGTTAGACAAGATGGGTCAGACATCTCAGGTACCTTCCATGACAAAATCTGAGATCCCATGATCTTGTGAAGAAGCTATCTATTACCCAAACTGACATTCCCAAGGCAGACTTGTGAATGGTAGGACTTGTAAACCATGCCAACATGGCCATTTTGTGCTGGGTTGGCCTTGCTCTGAGCTCTCTTGCCACATAGATGGTCCCAGCCCAAACCTAGAAAGTCTTATGGGAAGTGGCATCAGCTTTTTAGTTCTTTTCCGGCATCAGTTTGCTCATCTCCTCTTGTTCCCCTTTGAGGCAATGTACTGACAGATATAAATATGAATCATGTTTCATTCTCAGACTCCTTCAAAAACACCCGGAACCCAAATTTCTGACTAATCACAAAATGTCTTGGACACATGCTGAGCCACAAAGAGCCACCCTAACCCGAGGCAAGCTCAGGCCTGGGCTACACACCTCTCATGCTGTCTGGAAAGGGAGGCTTTGGCATGACAGCTCTGTTTATTTGCTTGTCTCTCTTTGAAAACACATAGCTCTTTCTCTTAAAAAAAAAAAGTAGCATCAACTTGTTTGCACACACAGAAACATTTTTTTCTCCTGTGGCTTCCCAGGATTGTCTCTAAGAAATGTGGGGCCATCTACTGAATAGTCAGGGGAAATGGTACCCCAGTTATCAAACTTTTCCAAATCAAGGATAATTTTCAAGAGAAGAAATCATATGCAACATGAGGAGTAATGGTAAAGGGCATGTAGGGATTGGCTTGATTAACGAATAGGAGCATTAGATCAAACTAGGTTTTTTGTTGTTGTTGTTTTTAGTTCTACCTGGCAGAGATACCTTTGTCTTCCTTTTTGGCTGTCTCTCTGAGTCACTGCCTAACCACCAAATCATTTAGACAAGGACAAGTGGGCTTTATAGTGATTTTTCCAACTTATCTTACTTCAAAGCTGACTCTGCATCTACTGCATATTATTATCCATTTATAGTAGAGACCAGGTCTATTAGATTCTCTGAGCCTCAGTTTCCACATCTATAAAATAGGAGTAATAACAACACAATAATTGTACAACCTACCTCATGGGAATGTTATGGGAAAGTGCTTTATAAGCCTTAAATATGATATGATGAAAACAGAGAAGTATGGGAAGATACATGAATTATGCAAAGTAAAGTATACAGAACAAGTAGAACAATATGTACAATGACTAGAACAAATACATGGAAAGAGAAAAACAAAATATCTGAAACTGAATGCTTTGAAATTATAACGATCAAGCTTGGCACCAAAGAACAGATAAGAGAATTTCTGTTCCTCTCTTCTTTGCAGAGGGAGAGGATGGCGGTATGGGACACTACACATAATGTTGGACTTAGTTGATATGTGTCAGTTTTGTTGAATTGCCTCCCCCCTCCTTCCTTTTTTGGCTCTTTGGGAGGGGAAGAAAAGAAGTATGTATCGGGAAATGTAAATGAGAAAAAAACAAAATCTCTCAGTAATTTTAAAAATACTATAGAGATAGATATTATTGCTCTATATACCAATGGATCCATGATTTCATCAATGTAGGGTTTTTTTAAACAATGCAAATTGCAAAGTTTGTGCTTGTTCATCCTGTGAGATGCTTATCTATATTGATTGTGCCATAATTCTTCATAGTGGTCTTGCTCAACATGCTGGGTCACCTTTTTTGCATTCTTTTAGTGTGACATTTATGACTGTGAAACATATAGGATGTCCATCGTTTGTCCTGTGCTTTCACTAGGTGACCAGCCTATCTTTTTTATGTGATCATATATTCCCTGTGATGACATCCTTTATACCACTTTCTCCCTTGAAATGCATTACATTGTACTCATGACCAAATTTTCATCCCCTATTGGGTGAGTCTCAACTTCACTGCTCCAGAGACTATAGCATTTCGTAACTCAAATTATACAACAGCATGCAAAGAATAGTAGTTTTCAAAAGATGATGCTTTGTTTCAGGGAGGAGCTTAGAGTCTTTAAAAAGAATTCAACAGTTTCCTAAAGGAAAAGTAGCCTATTCTCCTTCCCTCCTTATGTGAACCCAGCTCATTGTTCATTTGCAAAGTCTATCCTGGATATATGCATTCATGGGGGGGGGGAGGAGTCAAGATGGTGGCATAGAAGCAGCAAAACTCTGTAGCTCCCCCCATAACCACCTCAAATACCTATAAAATATGACTCTAAACAAATTTTAGAGCTCCAGAACCAACAAAACGTATAGAAAGCACATCTCCCACTGAAGGCAGCCCAGCAGGCACATGTGAAGGGGTTCATTGCAGCATGCTAGGAGCTCAGACAAGCACTGGATGAACCCATAGCTTGGCTCTGGGGCCACTGCCTGAGCTTTCAGGAGAGAAAATCACCAGCAGCTGTGACATTTTCCAGAATTACCAGCACATAAGAAACAAGGACTAAGTGAAAGGTCAGTGGAACTCTGCTAAATTTGGGGAAGACGGTCTGGCCAACTGCCCCAGGGCTAGAAGTAGCTGAAGTGGTGGTCCTGCCACTGTCTCCACATGGCTGCTTCAGAAGTTCCTGGCCTGTAGATTGGAGGGTGGCTAAGTGATCATTCAGAGGCTAAGTACCCTTGCCTTGAGTAGACTGGATCGGGATTTTGGTCTAGGGTGGTGGTCCTGAGGTGTGTTTTCAGTGAGCCAAAGCTGGTGGGAGCTGCAGAGACAGTGGCCTCCTAATAGTTCTGGCAGCTGCAAAAACCCCAGTGACTTGGGACAGAGCTCTCACCTCTGAAAGCAGAGCACTACTGAACCCAAAAGTCAAGTTATTGACTGGCAACATGAGCGGGCAAAGGAAGCAAAGAAAGCCCAGCAATCCAACTTTAGATTCATTTTCTGGGGATAAAAAGGATCAAAGCATGGAACAGGAGGAAGACAACACAGCCAGAACTCCCACACCAAAAGCTTCCAAGAAAAATGTAGACTGGTTACGAGCCATAGAGCAGCTTAAGAAGGATTTTGAAAACAAAATAAGAGAAGTGCAGGAAAAATTGGGAAGAGAAATGAGAATGATGCAAGAAAATCATGAAAAGAGAGTCAACAATCTGACTGAAGAAAATGACACCTTAAAAAAGTA
>CM053595.1:188451624-188475004 GCA_028646575.1 Pseudocheirus occidentalis | reverse complement strand
CCCAGTGGGGTGCACCAGGATCTCTGCCCAGCTTGATCCTACTTCTTACCATTTTTATCAATGACTTGGATAAAGGTGTAGACAGCAGATTTACAGATGACTCCAAGCAAGGAGGAATAACTAATACCCTGGATGATAGGTCAGGATTCAAAAGATCTTGATAGTTGCTGGCATGAGGCCAAATCTAAGGAGATGAAATTTAATAGAGATGAATGTAAAGTTTTAAGCTGGGATTAAAAAAAATAACTTCACAAAATAATAGCAAAAGCTAACTTTATATAACACTTTATGGTTTGCTAAGTATTTTGTATACATTATCTCATTTTGAATCCCATAAAACCTCTACAAGATGGGTACCACCGAAATTATACCCATTTTATAGATAAGGAAATTAACACTCAAGCTCTTAAATGACTTGCCATGGTCACACAGCTGGTGAGTTATGGAGGCAATATTTGCACTCACATTTTTCTGACTTCAAGTTTAGTACTCATTCAATTTCACCACAAAGCCTGGGGAAGGGGGAAGGGATAAGAGGTAGTTTAGTTGATTGAATGCTCAATATGAGTCAACATTGTGATTTGGCAGCTCTTAAACTGCATTAAGAGAGAAGCATATGAAGAGAAGAATGCTGAACCACAGAGGTGAGAGTGCTAACTTGTCCACTGCCCCAGGCAGACATACTGGCAGGCTGCACTCAGCTCTGGGCACCAATTTTAAGAATGGTTGTCATTCAGTTCTTCAGTCCTGTCTGATTCTTTGTGACCCTATGGACCATAGTATATCAGGTCCTTCTATTCTTCACTATCCTTTGAAGTCTGTCCAAGTTTATATTCATTGTTTCCATGACATTATCTACTCATCCCATCCTCCGCCATCCCCTGTTCCTTTTGCCTTCAATTTTTCCCAACATCAGTCTTTTCCGATGAGTCCTATCTTCTCATTATGGGGCCAAAGTATTTAAGTGTCAGCTTTAGTATATATTCTTTCAATGAATAGTCTGAATTAATTTTTTTTTAGATATTGACTGATTTGATCTCCTTGTCATCCAAGGGACTCTTAAAAATCTTCTCTAGCTCCACAATTCAAAAGCATTGATTCTGCAGAACTCAACTTTCCTTAGAGTCCAACTCTCACAGCCAAAAATTGTTACTGAAAAAAAAAAACCATAGCTTTGACTATACCAACCTTTGTCAGCAAAGTGATGCCTCTGCTTTTTAGTATGCTGTCCAAAGATACCAGAGTAGTTCACTGTTTCCTTCTCCAGATCATTTTACAGAGGAGGAAACTGAGGCAAATAGATCTAAGTAATTTGCCTAGAGTCACACAGCTAGTAAATTTCTGAGCTGGATTTGAACTGAGGTCTTCCTGATTCCAGGCCTGGAGCTCTATTGACCTAGCTGCTCTAATTTTAAGAAAAGTATAAACAAATTGGCGAGTAGGTAGAGCGATAGATTGCCTTGGAGACAGGAAGACCTAAGTTAGAATCTGTCCTCAGACACTTATCAGCAGTGACCCTGAGGAAGTCTCACCTCTTAGAGCCTCAATTTCTTCATTTCTAAAATAATGATAATAATTGCATCCAATGTTTGATGTGAGGATCCAATAAAATAATGTATGCAAAGCAATCTATTAACCTAAAGGAGCATATAAATGTGAGCTATCTTTTATTTTTATTTTAACAAGCCAGAATGGTCAAGGTTCTTAAGACCATGCTTATGAGAAATATTAAAAGGGACTAGGGCAATTTTGGGGGGCAGCTGAGTGGCTCAGTAGACTGTCAGGACAGGAGTCAGGAAGACCTGAGTTCAAATCCAGCCTCAGACGTGTGTCAGCTGTACCACCTTGGACAAGTCATTTAACCCTGTTTGCCTCAGTTTCCTCATTGTAAAATGAGCTGGAAAAGGAAATGGCCAACCACTCCAGTGTCTTCTCCAAGAAAACCCCAAATGGGGTCACAAAGAATTGAAAATGACTGAAATGACTGAACAACAACAAGGATCATTTAGCCTGAAGAAGAGGCTTAGGGGAGAACATGATGATTGTCATTAAGTATTTGAAGACGTGTGAGAAAGAAATCAAGAGTTCTATTAGGCCTAGAGGACAGAAATAGGAGCAATGGGTATGAGTTTCAGAGTACCAGTTTTCAGTTTGAAACTCAGGAGAAAAGTTCCTGAGAATCAGGACCACTGAAAAGGAGAAGATGTGCCCTTGGGAGGTAGTGGATAGAGGATCTCACTGGGATTCTTTTAGCCAAGTGTGATGATCATTTACCAGGTATATTATAAAGGACATTCCCATTCATTATGTATGGATTGGCCTACATGGTCAACTAGATGTTTGGACCAGAGTTCCTTTCCAGCACTAAAATTCCATATGTGGTTCTTCTTACTCACAATATCCCCTCTAGAGAATTATTACTATACTATAATATGAATAACTAATTATTAAATTGGGATCCAACCTTTTTCCCTTCTAATTTCTGTTTAGAATCCCAATTCTTATTAAGGTCAGTCTGTTTCTGAAGGACATGGCTAACTGATGAGATTACTCCTAGCACTTAAGGAACATGTTCTTACATTTTAGGAGAGATCTCACCCAACTAGAAGACTTAATTTCTATTTAGAGTATAAACAAAACCCAGTCTGGGCAAGCCATTACCCTAAGAGAAGGAACATTTGTCCTTGTTCCCTTCTATTTGAGTTTAGGGTGACCCAGACCATGAAGAAGAAAACCAGCCAGAGAGGTTGGGATGGAGATGGATTCCCTTGCCCAGATTGCTAGAGGATGCTGAGTTTCATGGAGCCAGGCTCTCAGCAGGAGGAGCTAAAGATTTTTAGCCCATCTCCTCATTAAATGTCCACCAATCAAGATTGATTCTTCACTTATCAAGGGGAATTCCTTTCCCTTAAGGCTTTCAAGATCTCCTTTGGCGGGGGAGGGGGGGGTACCTTTGGTTACCAAAAGAAACTACTGACTACTAATTTTTGGATAGCCAGATAGCCTAATTAATAAATTTATTATTAATTACCCAGAAACACTGTCTCTCAGGGTTTTTCATTCATTTTACTCTTCTCTTTACCATTATTATAATTACATTTATTTGATATTTTAAATGAATCTTGGAGATTAGATGAACCCTACAGAAAAGTAAGTAAGAGGTCCAAACCTCCCCACTGGCATTTAAGTCCCTACACAATCAAGCACCAAGTTGTTTTTCTGGCTTCATTTCTCATCACACCTCTTCATCTATTCTGTGTTCCAGTCAAACTGAATAACTAGTTGTTTCCGGAACTTGAAATACCACCTCCCATCCCCATGCATTTGGAAAGGTGGACATTCCCATGCCTAAATGCATTACCATCTCATCTCTACCTCTCAGAATTATACTTTTTCTCAGGTACCTTCCTTGATCCACCCCCCCCCCCCCAAATGTATTTCTTGGCCTCCATCACTCATTATTTGTTATTCTTCTTCTCTGTGTACATGTCCTATTTACCAGGAGACTATAAGACTCTGGAGAGACTAGAATTGGATCATATATCATCTTCGTAGACCCTGCATTTAGCAAAGTACATTACATACTTTGGGGTTAAAAGCCTGAACCAGTGATTTTTTTCTGTGTAGGGAAATTCTACCATGAAGATTACTTAAAGGAAAGCAGATCATTAACTTCTCTATAATTTGTGGTCTTAAGGGATATCTGAGGGTTTGAGATATTAATTGATTCAATAGAGGTCATGCAGTTATTATGAGCAAGAAGGAGGACGGGAACACAGGTCTCCCTGAGTCTAAGGACACCCTGATATGTCTCACTGACACAGAGAATAATCATTGAATGAATATTTGCTAAATTGAATTGAATGACAGCATTTATGGGTGACCGTCCCAGAATCATCTTATAAAGCTCTATATCTCTAAATTTTAAGATAATTTCTGCCCTACCATTGAACTGAGTCATTCTGTTCCAGTTCAACCATCCTTCTTTGAAGGAATCTATTTTCTTTCACATTTCAGGTACTCTATTATGGAGGAATACTTTATGGTTGGCTAGGTTCTCCCAGCACATAAAATTGCCTTTTAGTCTTTGTACATTATAAATATGTAATGAATATTCACTGAATTAACATAATCAATAAATGAGTGAATTGGATTAGATGATAAGACTTTGTTGCTGTTCAGTCATTTTTAGTCACGTTCAGCTTTTCATGACCTCATTTGAGGTCTTCTTGGCAAAGATACTGGAGTAGTTTGCTATTTCCTTCTTCAGTTCATTTTTGAGATAAGGAAACTGAGACAAACAGGGTCAAATGACTTGCTCAGAGTCACACAGCTAGTATCTGAGGCCAGATTTGAACTTAAAAAAATTTTTTGAGTCTTCCTGACTCCAGACCCAACATTCTATCTACTGTTCAACTTGGCTACCCCTGGACAATCTTTTTTCAGTTATATTATGGTGGGGATTCCTTCTGTGTATGCTTTAGAAGAGATAGCCACTGAGACCTCAGTGAATCTATGGTACTTAAATTCCCTTAGATTAATTCAATTCTATACTTAATTCTCTGATGTAATAGGCACCTACTATAAGTACTGGGGATTGTAGAATATACAAGAGACTTGGTCCCTGAATTTAAAAGGATTACAACTTAGTTAAGGAGATAAACCATGTAAATTTTAAAAGATAACAATTCCAGACAGTATAGAAGTGCCCAATGAGTTGTCTCTATAATGTAATATTCAGGGTGAAAGGAAGAAATGAATGGCTGAATAAATAAAATGTAGCATGGAATGGTAAATAGCATGCTGACCTTGGAGTCCGGAAGATATGGATTAGAATCCTCTCTCTCATATTTACCCTAGAGAAGTCACTTAACTTCTCAAAGGGGGATAATAATGGTACTTACCACACAGGCTCCTAGGGATGTTAGAGATTAGGTATGTGGAGTACTTTGCAATCCTTAGAGCAATTGTCTATTATTATTAATTATTCCTGGGCAGGATAGATGGTGTCCAATGAGTGGTTTAGATCATGTAACAAGTGCCCTCTGAGTTGAGTGGAGGAAATGAATGAATTCTTGAACTAGAGGGAATAGCAATTCTTTCAGGTAATTAGGGAGGCACAAGGCAAATTATTTCAGTGAAATCCTTACAATTAATAATTTCCTGGTATTAATTAGCTCTTTAACTTCATTGGGGTAGCATAATTTAGCAATTCAGTGCAGGGAGGCACCCCCCTTCTCTCCCCTTACCCCCCCCCATTTATCTAATCTAATCTAATCTCAATGCAAATATAAAACCATTCTTTCTTGTTTGACCATGGTATCAATGGTTAGTGGAGGGTCTCTGTCTTAAGAGTTATCTTAAGTTGTTTGCTCCTCTGTGGCAATTCTCTTAATGCTCCCCTCACCAGCCTTATGTTCCCCACCCTTTAATCATCTCTTATTCATCTGATCCCTATCTCAAAGAGTCCCTGAACATTCCATAAACTCCAATTCCCAGATTATACAGAAGAGGACAAGAATGAATCCCTACAACCCACTAAGTAGTTTTAGGCCAATGTGAAGAAGATAATGATTCCAAGGAGAGGTTGTGATTGTTTTTTATTATTTTTCTTAGATATTTTAGAAACGTTATTAACTGACATCTTGGGAAGCCAGGTAAAACTACAAAAAAGCAACAGAGGTTTACTAAATCCTTTTCCTCCCTTATTTCACCTTCAAAAGTATCCTTTTTCATTTGTTGATTTTGGGGATCAAGGGTGACTTGGTCAGGGCAATCTCTGAGAAGATTCAGTTGGGTTTGTGCTAATGTCATTCAAAAGGTCCCTTCCTGGGAAGCAAAAACAAAACCACAACCACCCAGGCACCGTATCTGCCTTCTATTTACCCTCACCAGCTACAATGAAAGATGGTGTTAATACTGTGATAAAATTCAATCAGATTAAAGCAGTTTAAGCTAGCTCTTGGGTGCAGCTTGGACTAATCACAACCCCCAGATCAACTCATTAGCTCTTTTGTCCTACATACATTAGAGAAGCCTGGGGACATATTTGAGATACCATAACAACTAGGGTTACATTCATTTCTTAGATATTTTTAACAACAGGGACAAAGCTCCCCCACTCAGGATCTTCAATTGATATGTAAAATTCAGTCTGAAATTGGTGTACCCATTTAAGCTACTAGATCCCTTTTGCATATTCACTGTGCTTTTCCATTAGTGTTTTTTCTTTAGCTTATAATCTCAAATGGTCCATGGACATGAGGTTAGCCTCTCTAGTATGTTTGGGAATTACATGGCCTTCTGATATGTTTAGGAATTACAGCTTGCTTCAAGGTATCTAGAAGAGATACCCTACCACCTTTCACCTGCTTCTTTTTTCCAAGCAAACATTAGAAAGCAAAGTACAAATTCTGATTATATGTCAATAGTATTTCCCAATAGAAATAAAAGAACAAGAGTGGGGCTGCCTTATTATTAGTTCAGTGTGCTTACACAGAAATATATAAATATATTAATGCTTTATATAGGTGTATATTAATAATATACAGAAGATGGAGTATAAAGAAACTTGAGAGGGAGAGAAAAGTTTCATGCTTAAAATATTTTAGTTTGTAAGGAAAAACAAAGAATGTCCAAGTGGTGACTGGAAGCCTTCATACGCAAGCAGTGGCTTTATGAGTAGTACTATTAAAACGTTTTAGGGAGTGTAAGCGGTTAAAAATTGATATCTATATTCAATAAAGATGTCTAAATCTGCATGATAAAGACAAAATGATCAGGGATCTTCCACTGTTGAAATCGTGTTTGTTCATTATGCATGGTTTCCTCTGTGCATAAGCATATGTGTGTATAAATGTTTCCTTTTCATATTTTGAAGGAAACAAAAGGAATGGGGAAAATATTCAAACCACAAGAATCTGATTCTGCTAGTCACATATCACTTCCCTTCCTGCCACAAATACATATATCCTTACTTTAACGAAAGTATTTTTAAAAAACTTTCCATCTCCCATTAATTCCAGCGTATGCCATGGATATTTCATTATTTAGTTGTATAAAGAATAGCAAACTTTTATCTCTGTTGGTTATCCGTCTTCTGAACAAGCCATTCCACCCATGCAAGTTGGAGAAAGGGACTCATCCAATTAGATCAGCTTCCTATTTACTACCAAAAATGAGGTGTTCCACAGACACAATGGATACTAGACCTATAGAAATCTAAAATCAATGCCTCTTTTGAGATGTTTCAGGGTCTTTTCTCCTGTCAAAAATATAGGTAAAAAGATATAGAATATGTACTCTTCTTTCCTATATCTAGCAATTAGCTGGGAAAACAATCCCTCAGTATTTTCACCGGCACATGGTTAAGAACAAGTATAGGTAGCTATTAACCTTGCTTTGAAAGGTCATCAAAAATCCTCTTATTATAACCGACAAAACACAGCTGTGTATAACCACTGTCTTTCCTACAAAACTAGATTTTTTATTCTCTTTTTGTTCATGCCCTACTAGAACAGGAGGTAGGTTTCTTGGTGTAATGACTTTTGCCAATGAATAACGATACTTTTTATTTAATATAATAATAAGACCTTGTATTTATATAATCTCATTTCCAAATAGTTTAAAGCAATCTGATAAAGTTAGCTATACCTGTCTATCCTCATAGAATCCCTGGGAGGTGGATTGGGGTCAATTATAATCATCTTCATAGCATAGGGAAACAAAATCAGAGCTTAGATGGCTTGTTTAATAATGCCTTGTTGTTTGTTGTTCAGTCATTTCAGTCATGGCCAATTCTTCATGACCCCATTTGGGGTTTTCTCGGCAGAGATACTGCAGTAGTTTGCCATTTCATTCTCTAGTTCATTTTACAGATGAGGAAACTGAGACAAACAGGGTTAGGGGACTTGCCCAGAGACAGACAGTGTCAGATTTCACCTCATGAAGATGAATCTTCCTGATTCTAAGCCCAGTGTTCTATCCACTGAGCCACCTAGATGCCCTTTAATGATGCCTTACATTTGATGAATGTTTGGGCCAGGATTCTTTATCCTAAATTAGGTGACCTTCCTATTTACTCCAGGTATACCAAAGCATATGAATACCACTTCCTTAATTTACCTGGAACTTCTACAAGATGGGAGGCAAAGATATCTTCCTGAGCCAGAGAAGAAACAGCTTAGAATCATCATTATGTGTTTGAGATCATAAATGTATGATCCAATAGACAGTTTTGTAAGAGCTAGAGTTCACATTCTTAGTCACTGGATCTAACTAGTAAAAGAATCATATTTCCAAACCAGAGGTCCATTATCCACTGTAGTTGTAGACACAGAACTGGAGTTTAGCTAAGTGACCCAGGGCAGCGGAACAGAGATCAGAGAATCAGGAGTGCTATTAACCCTACCTCCAGGAAAACATTCTGAAGTTCACACTCAGATGGGAAAAAGAGCCCCAAAATAAAAATTTCACCAGGAATGCCTTGCTCAGTTCTTCCTATGCCTGAGAACACCTGGAGAACAATGAATCCACTGTAAACTTCTGGATGAAACAAGACAGTAAGTCCCAAATGGATTCATTTTTGTTCTTTGCCCTATCTCTCTTCCTTTGTGTGTGATCTTGGATACATATAGCTACCACACACTTTGGTGTCTCTGTATATCCTTGAAAGTGATCATCAAAGCACATATGTACATTAGGATTGTATGGTAAAGATACAGTCCCATTTTTACAGCACAGTTGAGAGAATTAGATGAAAGAAAGAGTGGGAGTGAAATGTCAGATGATGGAAAAATTCATAATAATCTCATCAGTGTAAAGAGGGTGTGTTCCTGCCTATGGTGCAGAAATCTCCCTTTCTAAAATCTTTTAGGATTTGGCTCAACCCATGCATCCTCTCTGAATCAAATTCATCCTTTCTATAAACAAAAGAAGGGATTAGAGACCTTTAATTGGCTTTAGGGAGGAAATGGTAATATGATCAGTCTGGGCAGGAACTGTCATGTGTCTTGGGGCAGGAAAGGGAGTATATGCTGTTTCACATGTAGTTACAAGTGAAGTCAAGAAACAGGAGTATTCTCAAACCACTTGAGTTGGACATGAGCCCTGAGCATATTACGACCATTTTGGTTTTTGTCTTAGCACCACTGTTCCATAAATGACCACCCATGTGGAATAAGGAAGATGACCCTCTCCTACATACCTTCCTTTTTTTGACCCCAGAACCCTAGCTTCCAGCTAGGTGCAATTAACTGCACTGTGATTACATACCTACAAACCACAGGCCTTCTAAGAAAACTGAAGTAAACAGGTGGAGCTATGGGAGTAATTACTACATTGGGCTCTTCCTTTTGCAATGAGACAACCACTCCTCTTGCTTTGATGTGGCCCCATTTTGGGAGCAACTGCTCCTGTGGTCATCCCTTAGTGGTGTGGTGGGAGAACTGATCTCAAAAGGTGGTCAAGTGATGTAAGGTCTATTTACACTTCCCCTCCCCCTGAATATTCTTCAACACCAGTATGAAAGTAGTTAGGTGAGAAATAGCAAGTTGAATAGGGTGGCTTTTCATTCTTTAGAGCACAAAGGGTGTCTAGGCCATTATACTGTTAGACACACACACACTACTATTAGATTGAGCAATGCTAAAATTGCAAAAATTGGAGAGGTAGAAGAAATGAAAAGATGGCTGCAAGAGGCTGTGCCTGAAACTCACTTATCTTGATGTGCTTAAATAAACACCTAACTGCCCCATGGGAACATCACCTGGTGTCTGGAGACTTCAGTGCAAGAAATACTATTACAGTGTTTGTAAACCCAAATGAATAGTTTTTTTTTTTTTGAGAAACGGGGCAGATACCTTGAAGGGGAAAACTTTTTGATTTTATGAGGCCCAATTTTCTCATTGAGTATCTCACCAACTACTTGGGAACTACTTTGATGTCCTAGAGAATGGGATGGGAGTACCGCTGCTGACAAGAGCCACCAGGGTCCTTATCACAAATGGAGGGTTGCTTTCATTATTAGCAGTCTGGCTTTCATAATGCCCTCAGATTAGATATTATTACTTGCTCCTTCACCTGAAGTCCAACTTTATCACTAGTCAGAAAGAGACTTCTAAAATGCCGCCTGCCTGTGCATAGTAGCGCTATCTACTGTGATAGTAGGATGAGATCTCATGTGGCAATGACAACTTGGGTGGTACCAATTTGGGGTTCCTAAACAAATTGGGTTCCCTGTCCAGATATAACATGCAGGAACCTATCGTAGGTCAGATCTAAGGACATCTAAGGTTATAACATAGGAATATCTAAAATACTGTGGCATAATATGATATGTTATAATGGAGTTCTACTTCAGTTATGGAAACAGATTAAGCCAGTATATATTGAGTGTGTGGCCATTTTTCTACTCAAATTGTTACTTTTCAAAAGCTACCAATCCCAACATATAAAATCACAAATGAAGTCAACCAACTAATTTTCCCATTTAAATTATTCTAGGTCTCTAAACAAATAATTCGATTCAACTATGAACAAAACTTAGTTACTATATAGATTAAATAAGCCACAGAGCTTGTCTTCATTCTAATATTCAAAGTAAACAAATTTTAAAAGTATTTATTGATCATGTGCTAAACTCTGGGGATGCAAATATGAACAAGAAAACATATTCTACTCTCGAACTTGTAGTGTGGCATAGTAGCTATGTATTATAGTAGAAAAAAGTTTTAGGCTTCAATCAGAAGAAACCTACATTCAAACCCTGCTACTGATAGTAACTAGCTATGTAAACAAAGTCAATGTCACTTAATCTGAGTTGCTATTTTCTCATCTGTAAAATGGGGATTAAAATAGCCATACTACTGACCATACAGAATCAAGTGAGGATCAAGTGAGGCAAACTCTTTGTAACCATAAAGTGCTATATAAACATCAGCTTTTATTATTAATAAATCTAGTATTCAAATTCAACAATTATTTATTAAAACATTAACGTTATGCGGGGTATTGTACCACCTATGACAAGGTCTCTATCCTCATGGAGTGTACTTTCTAGTAGGAAGACACAACACATCCATGACTAACTACAATACAAAATATAATAAGACAGGTGCAAGCAATGGGGGGCTGGTAAATATTTAACAACCAGTTCTCTGAAAAAAATATACTTAAGACAAACTTTTAAGTTTAATTGACATTATTAACATTTTCCCATCACTTTCCAAAGACTAGACAATCAACAAAACAATAAATCAAGCCCAGATTTGTAGCATGTGCTGATTTCTAAGGTGTAAATGCTCACGCTAAAATTTTTCATTATCGACTCTCAGGAGCCACTTTGAGCCAACTCTAGCACACCCCTGAAATAAATCCAGAAAGATCTTCAAGGTAAAGATAAGGGGTGTATACTATACTGAGAAGGCAATTTAGGCATCAAAGATGATTTCCAAGGGGAGGAGTGATGCACTCAGAAACGGAGCATTAAGACATTTGGTCAGCAGTTTGGAAGATGGATTGGAGAGAAGACAAGTTAGAAAGATCAGCTTAGAAGACAATCATATTAGTACAGGTAAAAGGAAGAAAAGGAATAGGACCTGGCAATTAACTAGAAGGGGGGGTAAGAGAAGAATGAAAGGTTTCTTTGAGGTTTCAAGCCTGAATGAATGGGTGGGTGATCATGCCAGAGAAAAGTTAGGGGAAGGAGGAAGTTTTAGGGGAAAGAGAATGAATTCCATTTTTAGCACATTGAATTTGAAGTACTAGTAAACATGAAGATGAAGATAAACAGAAGGCAACTCCAAGATTAGACAAGAGAGATATATACATGCACACATGCATACATACATGCACACACATGCATGCACACTTAATGAAAACAGATAACATCGCCAAGGGAAAACATAAAGAGAGAAAAAAAAAGCAGATCAAGGCCATAACCTTGGGAAATATTCACATTTAAAGGAAAAGGGGGAGGAGGAAGTGCCATTGAAGGAGAAACAAGAGGGACACCATGAGAGTGTGGTGTCATGATCAGGAGAACATATCAAAGGTACACCAAGAATAAAGTAAAATACAAAATAACCCTCACCCTTGCAGTGATAGTGACAGAACAGCAGAAGACGGCGGGGGGTGGGGGTAGAGGTGGTGGAGAACATAAAAACTTACCCATATTTTAGACAGCTTAGGAGTATTAATTTAGCTGTTTATACTCTAAATGTAAGATCTATGCCCAATCACCAATTAGTTTGCAAGCTACTGGAACAACTGGGTCTTACATCAGTCACGACATTCTTACTCTAAACAAAACCAGAATACAAGCATAAGTTTCTGCTGAATTAAAGACTACCTCACTAGTTTTCCTTGGAGGAGCAAATAAAAGAACAAGAGGAATTGGTTTTATGGTTTGCCCAAAGGCAACAAAAAGAATCATTTCATGGGACACTTGACAATCAGTCACCCCATTTTTCAGTGTTCATGATAAGCATTTGCAAGCAGCCCTCACATCTGTTTCAGAGAAAGTAAAAAACAAAACAAAACCAGAACACAACAAAACTGTCCTACAAAGATCTCAATAAGTCCTACAAAGTAAACTTTAATAGAATTTAGAGTTGGAGCAGATCTCAGAGATCATCTAGTCCAATTCCCTCATTGGTTTTTACTGATGAGGAGAGTAAGTTTACCATGTTAAACCAGGTAGTAGTTAGGATTCAAACTCAAGTTGTCTGACTCCAAAAGCAATTCCATGGCACCATGCCACCTCTCTTTTCTCCAATAATAACAGTGGGACCAATACACTTGAACTGTAAAATCACAGTCCCTGATGTGCTACATGAATAAATAGGAGTGGAACTAAAGAAAAAATATATACCAAGTATACAGGAAGGTTGAAAGATTTCAGAAACCTGAATAAAAATACTTTCAAGGAATCTGAAAGAGAAGAGGATTCCAAAAACTTAGAAAAAGTCTAAGGCTTTATCAATACACCCCAAATGTCTGATTGGAAAAAAGTTTTATTAAGTAGCAAATGATGTCTTTTTATTACATGTCTTTAAATACAATGGTCATTCTCAGTCCTCTTCCTTCTTGACTTTTTTTTTTTTGCAGATCAAGATACTCCACTATTTTGCAGATCTATTGACCTCCCCGGGTTTTTGTGATATTGATCTGTTATGGTGTTCCTCCTTCCTACTGGACCTATATTCCTGTCTCCTTTGCAGGGTTATGATCTACATACCATTCTATCTGTGTGGGCATACCACTGAATTCTGTCTTCTTCTCTCTCAACAGTTTCTCTATTGGTCGTCTCATCATTTCCCATGGATTCAACTATAATTTCTACATATATATAACTCTCAAATTTATATGTCCAGTCCTCATCTCTTTCCTGAGTTGCAGTTCCATATCTAAAACTGCCAGCTTGACATCTCTATCTGTGTGTCCCATCTGAAAACAAGACCCACTGTCCTTCCCCCAAATACTACCTCTCCTCCTATTTCTACAAGGGCACCACCATTCTTCCAGTCATTTGGGCATCTGGAGCTTGAAGTGATTTGTTCAGCATCACTAAGCTACAAAAATTTAGAACCCTAGTCTTTTAAACTATACCTATCTGTCAAGGGGCCAGTCTCTGAAGCTTTGACTACAATGTTTATTTCCCAATGCTGCCTTTAGTATTCCTAAAATCACATTTGTAGACAACTCCAATAGTATTTTATAAAATGATCTTTTTTTAAGTGGAGAAATGAAAATAAGAAGTGAACTTTAGCATTTATATTGTCTTTCCTCTCAAGATTGAGAGTCACTTTATGGGCATGATTTCATTCATGCTTCATGACAATCTGTGACATGTCTTAAAAACTACTCTCTTCCATCTTGGCCTCATTCCCACAGCAACTAGAAAAGCAAATATTCTATTCAAAGTGAGATCAAGATACTCCACTATTTCAACAGAGGAAATGTAGGAAATATACTACAAGAGACTGATAGGCAAAACTCAGGCAGCTTCTATCCAAACCTTTGCCCAGTATTCACCAACTGAAGATGCCACTCTCCTTACTGCTCTTTTATCATTTGTTGGCATCTTCTAGTTTTTTTTAACCAATTGGGTTTATCTTGGTCAGTGGTTCTTAACCTTCCTAATGCCATGACCCTTTAATACTCGTATGTGGCTGTATCTGCATGTGGGCGGACCCAACTGGAGATGGATAGAGGAGCGGTGTCTAGGTTCCTAAGACCATTGGAAATACGTGTTTTCTGATGGTCTTAGGCAACCCCTGTGAAAGGGTTGTTTGACCCCCCAAAGGGGTCGCGACCCACAGGTTGAGAACCACTGACTCTAGGTCATAGAGATGAGACACAGTTGAGACAAAGCACTCCAAAATCCCTCATCAAGAAAATGTGGGTAATAATAGCATCTACCTTCCAGGGTTATTATGAGGATAAAATTTGTAAAGTACTTAAAGCGTGACATAAATGCTAGTTATTATTACAGTTGTTGTTAAATAAAAAAAAATATATATATATATATATACAAAGGACTTGAATACAATGTAGTTGGGGAGGGAGGAAACTAGCAAATGAGGAAATCATGAAAGATTTCATGCAGAAAATGGTGCTTAAGCTGTATATTGAAGGAAGAGGGGGACTTCCTGAAGATGAGGGAGAGGTAAAGAGAGAGCACATTCTAAGCATCAACAGGCTAGTTAGTGTTAGAGCCTAGGTCAAAACTTCTACTTGTCTCCTTTTGGGGGGGGAAGGGGGAAAGGTAGGACAAGTGAGGCTAAGTGACTTGCCCAAGGTCACACGACTAGTTTCTTGTGTGTGTTAAGTGTCTGAAGCTGCATTTGAACTCAGGACTTCCTGACTCCAAGGCCAGTGTTCACTAATCACCGCACCACCTAGCCACCCCTTCAATTTGTCTCCTTATTTCTAGTCCAGTGTTTGCCACTTTCTAGTAATAAATAGCTGATTAACAGGCTGACGAAATGGATCCATTATACTGTGTAATTGCTCATATTTTCCTTCCCTTTTCCTGGTCTAGAGGTGAAGTTGTAAGTAGCATCCCATTATTCCAAAGACCCCACAACATGTGGGTCCAAGCTACAACCAAACAGCTTAAGTCTCAGCTGACAGGAAAGTCAGCAGCTATTGCTGAGCCATGGGAATTCAGCTTTGCATCATTTACCCAGAGTGGGAAGCCAAAAGGCAGTTGGAAATGCTAATTCTGACCAGAATGACTTCCTGAAAGCCTTCCCAGGGATAACATCTTAAACGACAGCCACTTCAGACCAGTTCCCAGGCTAGACTACAATTTGTCACAATTACCATACTGAAAGACTATAGAACCCATGTTTGTCACCAAACGAGTTCCTGGCTGACAGGACAAGACAGGCAGCTTTCCAACAAATGCCTCAGTTCTTGGGGATTCCCCCTAGATGAATTAGAAATAATGAAGGTCACTTCACATCCTATGCCTCCATTCCTGAAACTTAAGCTCACATTGGCTTTCTTGTTTGCCATATAATACTGTTGATTCCTTTTGAGTTCATAGTTCACTATACCCCCATCCCCAGGTCATTCTCAGGTGCAAAGCTATCTAACCATACCTCTCCCATCTTAGACTTGTGAAATTAATTTTCTCTTCATATGTAGCACTAAAGTAGAAGAAAGAACCCTGGACAGTTGCCCATTTCTTTCTCTTCTTTCCACCAATGAATGATTTCTTTCTATTCTTTCCACCAATGAATGATTTCTTTCTATTCTTTCCACCAATGAATGACTACAAAAGCTAATTTTTTTAATCCAATCCATTAAATGTCATTGGCAACCCCTAGAACTGCCATGAAGAATTCAGAATTTCTATGACTTTTATTTCTCTCAGAATTTGGATCACAGAATTCTGGTCAAGGAATTAATTGTCAAGGTTAATTTCACAGCAAAGTTTTGCAGATAGACTAGAAACTTGCAATGATGCTGCCTTTATACTTCATATGATAGAACTATCTAATAAGACTAAGTTATCTTATTAAGTCATCAACAACAATAACAAGCATTTATTAAGCACTTATTTTGTGCCAGACCCTGTACAAAGTGCTGGGGACACAAAGAAGGCCAAAAAACATCCCTGTTCTTATCCTCAGACATCACTTTCTAATGGGAGTAACTTAAAACTATGAAGTCTGATGTAGATCTGCATTGTACCAAAATCTATTCTAGAGTACAGTTTTATTGTGTTGTGTTTTTTTTATTATTTCTATCTTTTGTTTTTACTTCACCTACATTTCCTTCCCCTCTCACTCCTCCAGAGTCCTTCCTTCTAACAAATGGGAGAAGTTGGGGGCAGGAGAAGAGAATAAGCTCATCAGAACTAACTGATACATCAAAAAAAATCTGACATCTCTGTCGTTCTACACTTTATTCCTCCACCTCAGCAAAGAAGGGAGGAATCTTCTCATGTCTCTTCCTGGGACCTAAGTTTAGTCATAATTTTAGAGAATTCAGCTTTGCCTGTTTTGTTATTTCTGTTCTTTCCATCTAGGTTGCTGTTGTCAGCATGTGTATCATTTCCTCAGTTCTGTTCATTTTCCTTTGCTTCAGTTCATATAAGTCTTCCCATGATTCTCTGCTTCTCTCATTATGTTTATCATATTCAATCTGGGTCTCCACCCCAGGGTCCCCTGCTCTGATGGGTGAGACTTTACCTTTTCTCTACAGGGCCCAGACCTCCATGCCACTTCCTTGCTCCCTCTCTAGCACACCTTTTTGTGTTGTTTTCCCTCATCAGGATGTAAGCTCCACGAGTGCCAGGGCTGTCTTGCTTACCTATGTTTGTATCTCTGGTGCCTGGCACATAATATATAGCGAATAAACGCTCTGTCTGTCTTGTACCACAACTTGGTTCACCAGTAAACTGGGGAGTCCAGAGGCATCTACTTTGTTTCCAACTCTAAGACAAAGAGTATTAAATTTGCAAAGGGTTTTCAAAGCTTAACAGTTTGCTCTAATGTGTTCAATTTCATTCAACTTCAGGAGCCACAAAGGCAAGATTCCACAATTCCTCCATGGAGTACTCAAACATTTTCTTTCTCCTAGTGATTCCAGTTCCTCCTGTGTTATTCTCTGACTGCTGTACCCATCACCTCTCTGGACTTTCATTTCAATTCAATTTGACAAATATTTCTGAAATACTCACAATGTAGGAGACAGTCTGCTAGGTGCTAGGGACACAAAGGTCAAAATCATACTTTCCCTTCCCTCAAGTGGCTTCCATTCTACTGGGCAGAAACAGCCTGTACACAGAGAAGTCTTTATCGATAAAATAAGTGATTTGTACTGGATGCGATTTATAATCTCTAAGGTCCCTCCTAATTCTGAAATACTATGATTCTGTGACTCTCCCAACAGTCCCAATAAGAAGTAAAGATTGTGGAAACATCAGACAAAGATGCAAAAGTATGAATATGGGAAACAGTCTATGGGTATTAGACTCTATTTTTTAAAAAACCCTCTCAAGCCAGTTTATTTAATGGAAACTTGTATGCTGAAAGCATGAGAAGCTAAATGCTTTTTTTCTAAAAGTTTGGTTGGTCCTATTTGAGTTGGCTTTTGATTTATTTTAGATGGCAAAGTTTAGATAACTGTGTTAATCTATTTATGGCTTTCTCCATTGTCTGAGAATGTGGATTTGAAACAATTTCATAAACCATTTACAAAATGAACACTAACGAGTTATTTGTCTTACCTATTTCCACTCCCAGGCCTTTTGCCTCTTCTTCCTCTTAGGGGTCAGCTGTGCCATAGAGCATTGGCTGGTCCTTCTCATTCCAATCTGCCTGGACCTCCCCGTCTGGCCATTCCTGCTAGCAGTTATCACTGTAAAATACTTTATAGGGCTTTGCTCTGGCTTGGCTAAGGGCCAAAGTCAACATGCAATAAGTACTTCTGGGTTTTTCAGAGCTGACCCAAAAATATTTATTTACCCAGACATCGAAATTCTCATGAGTGATGGACAAAGTTCCTAGGCTGCAGTGTTGGTGGTGGAACAGATTCTAGGGCTGAACTCATTCACTTGTGTGGGACTTCCCTAGCAGCCTGGAATACCAAGAGGGAGGGAGGATGTGAAAAGCAGCCTTGCAAATACATACTTTGGGATTATAGATGGACAGTATTTCCAAATCCTTCCTTGGCATCCTAAACTAAGGAGCCTCAAACCCAGGAATTGGGCCAAAGAGGAAGAGCCTATAGGTCCTGTGAAACGCTAGATGAGTTTTTAATTTATCTATATATTTTCTAAGTCTATAGTATGAGGGAGCACTTATTAAAAGAGAGCACTAGGAAAGGAAGTGCCCACCTGCGGATGGAGAGATGAGGCCAGTAATATATGAGGTCAGGGCTTAACGACAGCAACAAACAAAAGTCACCTCCAGAAGATACAGGAAGAGAATACCCAGGGACAAGGAAAGAAGGAAAGGATGAAGAATGAGATGTTCTGTAGAATGCAAATACCTGGAGAACAGAGACTTTTGTTCTTGCCTATGCTATTCTCTCTATGCTTCTCTACCACAGTTCCAGGCACATAGTAGGTACTTAACGAAAGTCCATAGATCTAGAATAGGAAGGAACTTCAGGGGCCATAAGTCCAAACTCTCATTTCACAAATGAGGAAAATGAGACCCAGAGAGTGTAAGGAACTTGCCCAGTGTCACACAAGTAGAAAATGCCAGAGGCAGATTTTGAACCCTGTTCCCTCGATTCCAGAGCTGGAACACTTTCCCCCAGAAACCTGCCTTTGTTGCGTTGAATTGAATTGAATAAAACAAGCCCAACCAATTTTCTAAGCCTGTAGCTCTAAAAGGGAAACTATAAGTGGCATGCTTTCAACCACTTGTCCAAAAGACAAAAAATTATTTGCTGTTTTCAAAGAAATGACAGCTTCTGAGAGAAGAGACAGCAGGATAAAGATGTTTATACCAATTCAAGCCTATTCAATTAATATTCAGTAAACATAGCCTATAGGGCACTGGGCACACAACCACAGTTGTCCTCAAGGATTTTATATACTATGATGGGGAGGTGGAGGTTGTGTACAGATAAATAAATGCAAAATAATACAAAATAATTTGGAGAAGGACATTACTGATTGGAGAGGGGAATCAGGAAAGGTATCTTACCAAAGATGGCACCAGAGCTATCTTGGGAAGGAATGTAGGGTTTCTACCCAACAGAGGTGAGGAGGGAACAATTGAGCTGCAGACACTAAGAATCATCTGGGGAAAGGCCCAAAGAGAAGAGATGGAATACTGGGTGTGGGTAAATAGACAAGAGGATAGTTTGACTGAAACAGAATAGGTGAAGGGAAAAAAAACGAAAGAGAACTTAATAATAGAAAATGCCTCCACATTAACCACATACTTGAGCCTGCTTGGTAATTTATAAGAAAATCCTGGTCATCTCCCAAAACAGGGATTTTTGTCATATTCACTGTAGCAGAGAAGCAGGGCTAGGCAAAATCCCAAAGTAGGCCAAGTTGGCCAGTAACATAAACATCCCCTGTCTCCTTTTACAGCCCACATCCCCCAGACTCTCCCACTCGTTTCCTGCACCCACATTAAAGCATCCCCTTAGAGCTTTTCTCTCTGACAGAACTCCACGGTTCAGAGTGCTGGCCTACTTAACAAACTTGTCTAGCTCTCCTTCTTGGCTAAAATGAATATAGCAAAAATCTCTGCTTTGGGGGATGACCAGTATTTTCTTTTAAATTACCAACAGGATCAAGTATGAGAAGGCATTATCTATCAACATTATTCTTAAGACCTCTCCTATATGATTTCCCTTCACATGCTCTGTTCCAGTCAAATTGTCCTTACGATGTTTTCTTTCTCCTGTACCTCTCAAAATGTTTCCAGGTATCATTCCCCACTGGATCCTATCCTCTGCTTCCTAAAATGAAGCAATCATATTTGTGGGTTTAGCATGTGTAGGTGTTTTTAAAATGCTTATTCCCTTCCTCTTCTAAAGTGACAATTAGCTAACTTAACAAATGAATTCCTAACATCTTGATAGAATAATTCACTCCCCTCCCAAGTAAACATATCTATGTTTTCAAGGGTCATCTGGACACTAGGCCTTAATTCAAAGGAGTAATTTCCCTGGTGGGCACTTCAGACCAGTGCTGGGCTGGTGAGATTATTGATACTTCTACAAATCTCACCACGGGTTACATTACCCTGGGTTTAACACTGACAGATTTTTTTTCCTAGTTAGTCTCCTTGGCACTGGCATTCCAAATACTTCCAAAATGCTATAAATACATTATTTATTAACTATCTTTGGGCCTTTCAGAACTTCATTATTTCTGTCACTTGCTTTCCTTACATATTTCAAGTTCTGGTTCTAGAATAATCAGTCAAGGAGGAGGGGAGAGAAGTCCTTTTTGAAGTCATTGGCACCTGCCTGAACCCCAATAAATCTAAACTGGATGGCCTGACATTTCCTAAAACAAGGCTCCTCCCTAATAACCACCTCCTCTTGAAGAGCATTTGTCTCAACATGAAAAACAATACAAGTACAGTTGATAGAATGTAGAATACATTTTTCCTTGACTAATTGGCAAAGTGCAAACAAAATAATTGGATTGCTTAGGCAGTCAGTTTAACTGCTCCCTTGCCAGAGGCTATTGATACAACCAAAAAATGCTGGAGTTCTAAGTCTTCAAATCCAGGGGAACTTAACAAACCACCTCAGAGATCACTAATATTAAGGATCAGATGTCAAAAAGAGCCCTTTCTGAAGTCTTCCTAAACTAGTATCACTGAACACATATCTACCCAGGGAACACATATGAGCCTTGAGACATACACAGAGTCATCTGTTACTTCCTAAGAACACAAGCATCTGACACAAGCAATCCCCATTTTAGGAACACAATTCATAAACTGGGGGGAGGGGGGGAGATGACCAGAATTTTCTTTTAAATTACCAACAGGCTCAAGTATGAGAAGGCATCATCTATCAGCATCAACAAAGTATAAACAAATGCTGCCTAAAGCAGCACCATCCCCTCCTCACCCCCATCCAGATCACCAGAGTTAAAGATTCTGAAATCTCTACTCTCTCTGCCCTTCTCCCAGACCTTCCTCAAAACCTGCTTTGGAAACTGCCCTTGTACCTCCTCTCCAACCTTCTTTTCTTCCTCCTTTTCATAGCTCAAGATTAATCAGGGCTCCAGGCTTAGAGCCTAGCAGGGATTAGGGAAGCTAATAGTTCATAGTTACTGTTATTACTCTAGGGTTGGTCAACTTTATGGGTCATATAGGCTAGCCTGGGAACCTAATCACCATTTATGACTCTGTTTCTATGGGAAAATGCATTCCAAGTTCCAGATGAGTGACTTACAAACTTTGGGAACACCACCTGTTTAAAAGGCAGCAGCTACCTCTATTCCTCTCAGTATGGCCAGGATTTAAAACTAGTTTCTAGAGACTCGCAAGCTTCTTTGGGAGCTGAGTAAAGGAGGTACCAATACTTACTGTGGTGAATTTGGGCAAAAGCATAAATTAATGGATCCAGCATCTTAATGATTCAGTCACAAAAGAGCCTGATGAAGAAAAAGGGAGTTATTTAAAGGGACCAGTATGTCTTTTCATGGCATTCTCCATAAGTTCCTACTCAAATGGACATATACAAAAGGTGAAACCAGGGACGCACAACAGAGGGTGAATACAAAAGAGACAAGGATGTGTCTGAATGTTGTTAGACTTAAACTGGGGCTGTACTGGTAAATATTTAATGACCAGCTCTCTGAAGGAAATATGCACTTACTATACCCTTTTAAGTTTAATCTGCAACATTAATGTTTTCTCCATCATTTTCTTAAGTCTAGACAATCAGAAAAGCAATCATTCAAACCCTCATTTATAGCACTTGCTTATTTCTGGGGCATAAACGGTCGAGTTAAAAATTTAACAACAGGCTCTCCGGAGCCAGTATGAGCTAGCTCCAGCACACCACTGCAAAAGGAGTTGTGGCCTATAAAAATATTCTTCTCTCATCAATACTTTAAGGGTTCTGTCATTTCACTGATCTAATTACTCCTTCCAGCGATGAAAATCCCAAACGATCTATGTCCTCTCTTCTCTGTTGAATCTTATCTACAACATCTTTGGCAGCTACGTGGCTCAGTGGACAAGGTACTTGGTCAAGAATTAGGAAGAACTAAGTTCAAATACAACCCCAGACACTTAGCTATCTATGAAACTGTGGGCAAGGCATTTAAAATCTGTCTCAGTTCCCTCAACTGTTAAAATGGGGCTAACAAGAGTACCTAATTCCCAGGATTTTTGTAAGGATCCAATGAGGTAATATTTGTAAAGTGGACCCAAGACATAGTTAGCATGTAGTAAATGTCTATTCCCTTCCCTTCTCTATGTGCTACTGTAGCTCCTCCTAGCATATAAGGTTCTAAGGCCTCTAGTTCCCTTGGCATTGTGTGAATTCCAATGGAGCATGCAGGCTGTCCACTCCATGGCCTGTCCACTCCATGGCTGACCTGCTTTGTTTGCTAGTCATGAATTTCTCTTAGGAAATCTTTTCATAGAATCAAAGGATTTAGCTGGAAGGAAACTTGGAGGTCACTTAGTCCAACCCCCTCATTCTACAGAGGAGAAACAGTGAGACCAGAAAGATTCAGCGACCTTCCCACAGGGAAAAATCCAGACAAGCCCAAATCCCAGGACTGAAAATCCAATGCTTTTTCAACTATACAACATCTCTGCCTTTATGATGCTTTTCTTGCTCCATTCTTGGCTGGTGATGTGTTGCATTCAGCCTACTCACCCCCACCATATTCTTCTCCATTGCCCTTTGGATGACCTACAACTTTAATTATTTGGAGACTATGGTCTTCCGTGATTCATTTCATACAGCATGACTCAAAGAATATTGTATGTGTGCATGTGTGTGTATATATGTATGTGTGTACATATACATGTGTGTATATATACACATATACGCATATACATATATGCATGTGCACATGCGTGTGTGTGTATATATGTATATATGTGTGTGTGTATATATATATATATGTCCTTTTGTTTCAAGGACATTCTTAGGGGGTCAGTAAAAGTATTGTGTGACTTCCCAAAGCCAACTCAATAAGCTCTCATCCTCCTGTTCAAGTCTGGTTGATACATATTATGCAAGCATGTTGAAGACAATAAAAAAGGCATTTTAAGGTATGTATAAGGTATGAAATACTGTGTCTCATTTAAAGAGCCAATATTTTAAGGAAAACATTGACAAAGAGAAGTGCGTCTATCAGAGAATGACCAGAATTTGAGGGTGGTCAAAACCATGTTGTGTTAAGAATCATTGAAAG
>CM053595.1:188429454-188451124 GCA_028646575.1 Pseudocheirus occidentalis | reverse complement strand
CTGAGACAATAAGCAATCAGATATAGGTTATATATACACAATCATGTAAAACATTTCCATATTAGTCATTTTATATAACAAAACTTGAATAAAAGAAAAAGAATGAAAGAAAGAAAGTGAAAAACAGCATGCTCAGTCTGTACTCAATCAATGTCAGTTCTTTCCCTAGAGGTGGATAGTATGCTTCCTTGTTAGTACTTTGGAATTTTCTTGGATCATTTTATTGCTGAGAATAGCCAAGTCGTTCACAATTTTTCATTGAATGATATTGCTGTTACTGTGTATAACATTCTTCTGCTTCTGTTCATTTTGCATCAGTTAATGCAAGTCTTTCCAGGTTTTTCTGAAGCCACAATGCTTGTCATTTCTTAGAGCATAATAATATTTCACTACAAGAATATACCACAGCTTGTTTAGCCATTCTCCAACTGATGGGCATCCCTTCAATTTCCAATTCTCAATCACCACAAAAGAGCTACTATAAAATTTTTTGTTTGTTTTACAAATAGATCCTTCCTCTCCCCCTGGCTTTTTTATGTCTTTTGGGTATAGACATAGCAGTGGCATTGCTGGATCAAAGGATATACACATCCCCTCCAGCATTCATCATTTTCCCTTTTTGTCATATTATTCAATTTGATAAGTGTAAGGTGCTATCTCAGAGTTGTTTTAATTTGCATTTCTCTAATCAATACTTATTTAGAACATTTTTTCATGTGACTATAAATACCTTTGATTTCTTTGTCTGAAAACTGCCTGTTCGTGTCCTTTGACCATCTGCCAATTGGGGAATGTCTTATATTTTAAATTTGACTCAGTACTCTACATATTTGAGAAATAAGGCCTTTATCAGAGATATTTGTTGCAAAAAAGTTTTCCCCCAGTTTTCTGCTTTCCTTGTAATTTTGGTTGCATTGGTTTTGTTTGTGCAAAAATGTTTTAATTTTATATAATCAAAATTATCTATTTTATATTTTGTAATGTTTTTTATCTCTTGTTTGATCATAAATTCTCTCCTTACCCATAGATCTGACAGATAACTATTCTATGTTCTCTAATTTGCTTATGGTATTACCCTTTATGTGTAAATTATGTACCCATTTTGACCTTATCTTGGTATACAGTGTAAGATTTTAATCTATACTTATGTTTCCACCATTCTACTTCCCAGTTTTCCCAACAGTTTTTTGTGAATGATTTTTTGTTCTAAAAGTGTGAATCTTTGGATTTATCATATACTAGATTACTATGGTCATTCACTACAATGTAATTTGTACCTAATCTATTCAAATGATCCACCACTCTATTTCTTATCCATTACCAGATTGTTTTGTTAATTACTGCTTTATAATACAGTTTGAGATATGGTATGGCTTGATTGTCTTCCTTCACACTTTTTTTCATCAATTCCTTTGATAGTCTTAACCTTTTGTTCTTCCAGATGAATTTTGTTATTATTTTTTTCTATCTCTATAAAATAATTTTTTGTAGTTTGGTATGGCACTGAATAGATAAACTTAGGTAGAATTGTCATTTTCATTATATTGGCTCAGCTTATCCATGAGAAATTAATATTTTTTTAGTTGTTTAAATCTGACTTTATTTGTGTGAAAAGTGTTTTATAGTTGTGCTCATACAGTTCCTGGATTTGTCTTGGCAAGTAAACTACCAAGTATTCTAAATTGTCTACAATTATTTTAAATAGAATTTCTCTTTCTCTTGCTGCTAGACTATGCGGATATTATGTTAAATAACAATATTAATTATTATTAATTAGTAATATTAATGAATGCTTGTTGACTGATTATATAACAATAGAAATAAATGTATTTAAAAGAATTTAGACCACAGGGGGAAAAATATGCCATCTAAAGCATAAGTGATTTAAAGAGTTTCATTTTTGCCTTGGCTGCAATACTTAAAAAAAAAAACAACTTTTAATCTTTTTTCCTTTTTTGCTACATTTTTTTTGCTACATTTTTTAACATTCTGGAATAATGAAATCTTCCCTTTGTTTTGCTTTATTATTATTCCTTTTATTTTGCCTTCCAAGAAATGTTACTTTATTTTCCAGTCTCTTTCAGCCAATCAACTGGTCAACAAGCATTTATGTGCTTACTATATATCAGACACCATGCTCTGCACAGGAGGTACAAAGAAAAGCCAAAAAGAGTCACTTGCCTTCAAGAAACTCACATTTTATTTGGGAAGACACGTGTAAAGAAACAGCTACATGTAAGACACATACAGAGTAGGTAGGTAGAAAGTAATCTAAGAGGTGACAGCCTCCAGCAGCAGCTGATGGGCCCTGGAAAAGCCTCCTATGGTGGCATTACAGAATTCTTTCTTAGAGTAAGGGGGGGGGGGGGGCGGAAATGAAGTTGACCTGGGCTCTAATCCAAGCTCTGGGCAAGTCACCTGACCTCTGTAGGCCTCAACTGGATTCAATCCAGCAAGCATTTCTTAAGTGGCTAGCTACCATGGCCTTGGGTGCTGGGAATACAAAAGCTGTTTCCTCATTTGTAAAATGAAGTTGGATTAAATGGCCCCTGAAGACCCTTTCAGCCTCCATATCTATTATCCTCTAACTGTATAAAGATGAATATTCCCACTTAGTTTAAAAAAAAAAAAGATATAATTTTAAAAAAATCTTTATCTCTGTCCCTTAGGAACTCATGAAATGTGGGCACCTCAGATGGACATTTATATGTGTACATGTCTCTCAGTGGAATCAAGCTTAATGAGATATCAAAATATTTCACTTGCAAATCTTGGCTGCCATACAGTATTTAGCAAAGCAACGCCAGTTTCCCTAGTTTGGATTAGTCAACATCAGGTTCATTTGTCTAGCGTTTCACAAAATATTTTCCCACATTTGTCCAACTGGAGTTGGAAGGCTAGAACTGACAACATAAATGTGCCCTAAGGTGGAAAGCCCTAAACCATTTCCCTCAGTGATCTTTGAGTCTGGCCATTACAAATGCAGATGCCTGTAATCAAGAGATCTCCATGGACCTGCTAATTATTCCCTGGACTTTTCTACCAGTAATAAAAATCCCATTTATTGGAGTTTGTTTGCAGAACTGCTCCCATTTCCACAGTGGTGGCATTAATTAGCAAAAACCTGTGAAAATGGTTAGAGTTTATAGGTTTAAGGGGCCTTGAGGATGGGGGAAGGGGGAGGGAGAAGAACCTATACTACTTCTAAGTATTCCTATAAATTCAGTCTCAGCAACCAAAGGCCTGAATTCAGCCCATGTCTCTCAAGTTGTTGCAATTTTTCATGCTTGTGCCAATAAATGGGAAATAATGAAAACCTCAGTTTCCCATTAGGGAAATGAGTTCTATGAACTCGGGATATAGATGAATGGCAAATTTCTCAGATAATAAATCAAAGTTTTCCAGTGGCTGTTGTGGCATCTCTTGCTGGGGCCTAAGAAGATTCTGGTTGCCTCCTGGTCAGAGGCAACAAGTTTCTGCCCAGCAGGAGCCTTTGTGGGCAAGCCTTCCATTAGAGATGCCTGGCAATATCTAGGAGATCCTGTAGCTTCTTGGAATGGGCCCTGCCACTTGGTGGGAGCAACTAGCCTCTGGCTGGGAAAGAGAACACTTTTCAACCTCACTGAGATCTGTCACATAGGCACAAAAGAAGGAAATTGACTGCAAGAAAGGGAAAAGAGGAAGGGAATGGGGAGGGAGAGTGGAGAACAAGGAGTGTTTTTCCATCCAAGGCCCAGGGAAGTCTTTGCTTGGGACAGGTAACTCTTTTTAAAGATCTTTTTGGCTGACTTTGTTTGCCACCTTAAAAAGCTTGATCATCCCAATGGTAAAAACATAATTGTTTTCTAATCCTCTCAAAACATTTACAAATTACTCACTTTCTAAATATGGGTGAATATTGCTAAAGGGTTAAACAAAAAGGCAATAAATCTTACTTTTCATTTCCAGTGAGTTTTGGAACATTCCCTCCCTCTCCTAGACCCCTACTCCCACCCCCACATTTCAACACAGAGCCAACAATCACTGTCCGCTTCAGCTAGGAATTCAATTTTACTTTATTTTATTTTAAATAGCTGCAATGTGAGTTTCCCATGCAATTTTTATTAACTTGCTTCATTGCAGGGGCCCAGCAAGCAAAAAAAAAAAAGGTCCTTATTTTTATTAAGAGAAATCTATTTCAGTTATAATCTAGCCTCAGGGTAGCAATATGTCAATCTCTTTAGAGTTAACATTTTTTCCTATGCTGCTCAAAACAGCATGGGAAAATCCCAAGGAAAATGAGGTGGCACATTTTAGGACAGGAGTGTCATGCTTGGAGACACTTATATGGCCAGCCCATCATGCAGTGGTGCTATCAGCAAAGATAACTCATCTCTAGCTTGAGCTTTAACCTTCTCAGCTGGAAAAGAATAATAATAATCATAATCTCCTTTTCTCTACCAGCCCATTATTTTCCCAACAGATGGAAAGTTTTAAATTCTGACCACTTAACAGTTTTTTCCCAAAGATGACATTATTTGGGATTAGGCTGGGAGGCTAGAGTATAATATTTACAATGAGAAGCATGCCTTCTTTAAAGAGGCATTTGGGGCTAGCAGCCTCACATTTCTGGTCTGCCACCCCTGGAGTACACTCTGTAGGAGTGCCTTAAAGTTAGCTGGGCTCTTGGTTACCTTTTCCTTTCTAGCAAAGAATGGTGAGCCGATGGTCTGGAGTAGAGTAGATGGGGAGAAGGGGTGGGGCATCAGTGTTTAACTTCAGTCCATCTTTGGACTGGCAGGAAAGCGTAGTGAATGGGGTGATGAACTTGGAGTGAAGACTGAGTTTCAAACCCTCTCTCCAATCCTTATTAGTTGGATGATTCCAAGAAACTCAACCTCTGAGTCTCACTTTCCTTATCTGTGAAATGAGACTAACAATATCACCTAATTACAGCATTGTAAGTGGGGATAAAACAAAATGATTCAAGTTTCTGCTATTATTAATATCACTTTGGAAGTGCTGGATGTAGCTGCCAAGGCTAGCCTGAGGATCTGGAAGCTTCAGAAATGAATGTTGGCATTTTTTCCCCAAGTCCCCTATTGTTGAACAGAAATCAGTTTATATACCCCTAGGCATGCAGGATATTTAAAAATTAAACATGATGATGATAAGACTATAGAATTTAGAGCTGGAAAGGAGGTAACCCATCCACCCCCCATTTTACAGATGAAGAACATGAGAATGACAAAGTGATTTGCCTGAAGTCACATAGGCAGTAAATAGCAAAGCCAGGATTTGAACCTAGAGCCTAGGATTCCCATTCAGCTCTCTTCACATTGTATCACATGGCCTCTTGATCCCAAGATAAATACTCAAAGTACTTATTATCTGTATTACTCCTTCAGTATTTAATAATGGAATTATAGACGATTAGAGCTGGAAAAAGCCTTAAAGATCATCTAATCCAGTTTTCTTCAAGCTACTAGAGAAAAGTAAAATATCTAATTTCCTACTGTAAACCATTTTCCAGCCTCAGCAGGTGGGTCAGAAGGGAGTGGGAGTCAGAGAGAAGGAGAGAGCCTAGAATGGGAGAGACAAGGAAGGAAGGAAGGACAGGCAGTCAGGGTTCTGTTTGTGTTTGCTTTGGTTTTTAGGTTTAGGAATTTTAACAAGTAAGGACCTTTGAGAAGAATAGTTCTTCAGACCAGTAAAAAAATTTGCTCCAGGTTATGATGGGGAAAATTGTTGTTGTTGTTGTTGTTGTTGTTGTTGTTTGTCCTTCATTCTCAATGTGCTCAATGTGGCTTAATGTGCGATGTGTTCATTTTACATAAGACACCTCCCATACCGCACCCCCCTTCCTTCCCAGAGCAGAAAAGGCTGCTTAAAGATCACACCTAGTCAGTGGCAGGGCTGGAACTAAAAATCCAGACCTACTACTCCTTGTGACATCTCTTATTTCGTGACCAGTACAGTGAAGGTATGTTAAACTTTCAAATGGGAGTACCAATCAATAAACATTTGTTAAAAGCTCACTGTGTTTTGGGGCAGCTAGGTGGCTCACTGAATAGAGCACTGGCCCTAGAGTCAGGAGGACCTGAGTTCAAATCCAGCCTCAGACCCTTAACACTTACTAGCTATGTGAGTCACTTAACCCCAATTGCCTTGTCTTCCCTACTCCCAAAAGACAATTGAAAAGCCCATTATGTGCTAGTCATATAGGTATATGAAAAAAATAATAAATGTGATTATTTAGTTTCCACATGTATATGTCTCATATATCTGTCTGAAATATAATTATATCTTTTAGAATTATTTATCTCTTCACCATTGCACTATGCACATAGTAGGCACTCTAGAAAAAACTGATGAATGAAAGAAGGAATAAATGATTGAGAGTCTGAAGATCAAGATTTGAAAGACCCAGCCCTACTGAAAGTTCCAGAAAAGTTGATAAGACCATAGTTCTAGAAATGGAAGGGACCTCAGCACTCATCTCACCCCATCCTCTCATTTTATAGATAAGGGAACTGAGGCCCATGGACACATAGCTGGCAAAAACACCTGGTTCAGTTAGGGGATGGGCTGGAGATGGGAGTGAGGGAATAGAATGATGGGCTTGTTGCCTAAGCTCAGGCTGGTTTAGTGAATGGGATGTCAATCTATGAGCTGCTAACCTTAGTCTATGCTACTGAATTACTGTATCATCTCTGAAATTGTCCCACTTTTCTCAAAGGGAGCCTTTAACAGAAGGGAAAATAGATTCTATTGGGTTGGGGATGTTGCAATATAGCATGCTGAAATCATGCCAAATCCCGTCATCTCTCTGCATCATCCTCAGTCACAGAGACAAAATGCACATCTCAGGTATGGGCGCTCAGTACAAGACAGGCTGGGGGTTGATATTTCAGGACCTTCTGTACCTGTCAGTTTCAAGAGGCTGCCCCCAAACTATTAAGGGACAAAACTTGCTGCTAAAGGATTTGGAATTTCAGCTTCTGCTGTCTACTTCTAGAAAACATTCAAAAAAAGAAAAGGAGGCATTTTATAGGTAAGATAACCCTTTGCTTAGGCTGTTCCCCATGCCTGGAATGTGCTCCTTCCTTTGAAGTTCAAATGCCCCTTTCCATAAGAAGTCTTCACTGGTCCTCACTCCAGATTCTAGTTTTATTTCATTCCTCATTCAAAAAAATACCTTGTATTTATTTTGTATCTATTTTGCCTATTAACATATACACGTATGCATTTGTATGTACACATATATCCACATGCTGTCTCCTTCAAAAGAATGTAACTTTCTTGAGAGTAGGAAGGGTTTCCATTTAATTTTTGCATTTTCCGTTGCTTAGCACAGTGCCTGGCACATAGCAGGCATTTAATCAATGCATATTGAATAACTGATGAAAGCCACCCACTGCTGTTTTTTTAATGATAAAAATTCAAGAATAATTTGATTTTTCGTGGTTAAAAACAAGGCACGGTAAAAACAAAAACAAAAACAAAAACACAGTAGTTCTTTGTGAGAAGAACAAGCTCATCTTCGCCAATCCCAGAATTCCCTTGACTGAATCATCCTTTAAAATTACCTTGAGCCCCAAACTGAACTGTAAAGCAAGGGCGAGACCTCGACCCATCCACGGGGATTTGAAACTTCCGATGATGTAAAGAACAGTCTTGTCAAAGTTCCACTCTTGTTTCACACGTGTTTTAAGAAACTGGAGAAGAATTGGTCTCCAAGAATCATTAGTGAACATAAGGATAGAACAGGACAGTTACATCATAGATTGCAACTGATAAATCTGCAAAGATAAAGTATCCCAAGTGGCCAGGAGCACAATAAAATGCTATGTAACAAGAAGATGCCTATATTTATCCCACTAGCAAACAATTCCCACTTGGTTTCATATAAACAGTGGTGCAAAGTTTCCTAGGATTTGGATTTTCTGGTGGGCCAGCTCATCATTATCCTGTTCGGTTTGAAACCATTTGACCTCATTGTTGTAGTATTTTGCTGTTGTCACTCACAGAAGTAGTCTGCTTTTTGTGGTGTGGACTCTACTCAGCAGTTCTTATGTTAGTCAAACACCAATGGATTGTCAAGGCAGGCATTTGAGGGGGAGACTCTAAAGCAGTGGTTCTCAAAGTGGAGTCCAGGGACCGTTTAGAATCTCTGAGGTGCTTTTAAAGGGTCCCCGAGGTCAAAGCTATTCTCATAATAATACCAAGATGTCTTAATTTCTAATAAAATAAATACTCAATAAATAAAACCTATTTTTTTCTTTGGGTCTGTTTCTTCTTTCACAAAATAACTAATATGGTAATATGTTTTGCATGATTGAACGTTTATAACCTATACCTAATTGCTTAATGTTTCAGGGAGCAGGAGCAGACGAGGGAGAGAAAACCTGGAACTCAAAATTTTTTTAAATAAATGTTAAAAATTGTATTCATATGTAACTGGGGGAAAGATTTTAAAGAGATATAGTCTTCATTGGCAAAAAGGTCTTAGATCTTCAATTTTTTTTTTTTTTTGCTTTTTGGAGGGCAATTGGGGTTAAGTGACTTGCCCAAAGTCACACGGCTAGTTTTTGTGTCAAGTGTCTGAGGCCAGATTTGAACTCACGTCCTCCTAACTTCAGGGTTGGTGCTCTATTCACTGTGCCACCTAGCCGCCCAGAGATCTTCAATTTTTAAAAATGTAAAGGCGTCCTGAGACCTAAAAGTTTGAGAAGTGCTGGTCTAAAGAAAGAACAAAAGAACTCCCATTAGTATGTTTTTGTTAGCCTGGGATTGAGACCAGAGGTTTGGGAGTGAGATGAGTACGAAGAAAGATCAGAGCCTAAGCAAGGTGTATTTCTCAGAATTTCCTGCACAGAATACTTGTGCAGTCAAAGTAGAGTGATAACCGGGACAAGGCAAACAGGGCTTTGTCCCAGTCACAAAAATTTAGTGGGTGCTAACTGACCTTCAAACAACACAGAAACAATGGAGATAGAACAATTAGCTAAAATAGGAAGCTTCAGCAGCTTCCTTCCCCTCACAGATACATCCAAGTTAAGTTCTTTCTCAGCACAATCTACATCATTCCCCAATTCCCCAGTCCCAAGCAACAGACAGAATGATTTCTTCCCTACAATGGCTACACCCCACATAAACTCCTACCCAGCTCCATGCTCACCAACCACTTCACAAACACCTCCCTCCCCTATTTAGCTCTACTTGCCTGTGGTACAAAAATTGCTAGTTACATTTCTGAGCAGAAGGATGGTGGACCATAGGCAAAAATGTGAAAAGTTTAAAGTATCATTGGCCTCTTTTCCTTTTTCTGAAATAGCATCAGAACTCCTTTCATTTCATCTATTTACCTCTACCTTGGTGATGACTGGGGCCCCACTTAAGTGAATTGTGACAGCAGTCAGAAAGACCCAAGTTCAAATCTGACCTTAAACAATTTACTGGCTGTATGACCCTGGGCAAGTCACTCAGTTTCCCCATTTGTAATCCTGGAGAAGGAAATAGCAAACCATCTTTGCCAACAAAACTCCAAATGGAATCTCAAAGAGTCAGACATGACTGAACAACACCAAAATGTTGGTTTTCATCATCACTACTGTTCTGTTTTTCATGCTACACTTCTTTAGTTTTGGGTGCCATAGAACCCTGTTCTCCCTCTGAACATTCACTCTAGCTGCCAAAGGTTCATTCTCCTCCAGTGACTCCATTCTAAACTCTTCTCTGTTGCCTTGCCCTCCTTTCCCTCCTGACCCTCCACACCTTCTTTTATAAGAAGAATCTTCAGTGCAGACACTTGCCAAAATGTTCTCTATGGTCCCACTCCTGTGTCATATTACTGTATTTTTCAATTCATCTCTATTTCTGATATTTTTATACTGCTTCAGCCTCAGTCTGATGAAGACAGAGTTCCTTTCCATAATCCCACAACCCTTCCTTAGTAACCTACAATGGTTCCCCATTACCTCCAACATCAAAGATCTGATTGTCTTTTAAAGCCTGTCACGACCTGGCCTCCTCCCACCTCTCTAATCTTTTTATATCTTACTTGCCCATTGCACATATTCTGCTTTTTCACAAGTAAGGAATTTGGGTCTTAGAAAGGTTAAATAACTCACTTAGACATAAAGATTTAAATCCAGGTCCTTCTACATCTATCTTCATTACTTTTCCTGCTTTGCCACACTGTCTTGATCTTAACAGGGTACAATAGAGGACCAAATCTACTTTTTTTCCCTATTTTTTTAATCTGATTAAAATTCAGAAGTTTTTGGTTTTCTTTTTTTTCCCAGTGCCTTGGAAGATGTCTGGGACACATTTCAAATAGAAAAGGGATTTCTTATTGATGACAATATTTTCCAGATGCCTCCAGTCATGAATGACATCTGTATTGATTACATCAAGCACCATACATTTTATAAAAGTTCTTATGCTATTCTTATGGACAAGATAGACAATTAATATCTCATATAGTTACCTAAATTCAGCACAGCTTGAATAACCAGACCCAAAGAGAAAACATGAATGCTCAATGTCAACTTGGAAGGAACTCTCTGGAGAAGTGTTCCAGGAAGCTGTGCTTCATCTTATGCTTTTTTAAAAAAAATGACCTTTATAGGGGCATTAAACGACAAGTTTGTCAAGTTTGGAGATGATGCAAAGCTCTAAGTGATAGATAACCTATCACATGACAGCAACAGGACCCCAAAATATCTTGAAAGTCTAGAACATTGGACTAAATCTAATAAGTAAAATTTAATTTGGGGTAAATGTAGTCTAACTTGAGTTCAAAAAGTCATCTTTACAAGTATAAGATGGGGGGTGTTATAACTGGACTATAGTTTGTTTTGAAAATGATCTGGGTATTTTAATGGAATCCAGTTTTAGTGAGTCGCTAGTGTGAAGTCAATGCTATCTTGGACCACATTAAGAGAGGTATAGTATTCAGTACTGGGAGGCAACAGTTCTACTCTATTCTAGCCTACTCAGGCTACAACTGAAGTGCTGTTTTCAGTTCTGGATACCACTTTTAGGAAAGGCATTGTTAGAGAGCTGTCGGAGTACAGTGAAGATACATTAAACCTTCAAAGAGAAGTATCAATCAATAAGCATTTATTAAAAGCCTACTGTGTACTAGGCACATGACATATGAAAATGATAATAAGAAATCCCCTGTCCTCAAGAAGTTCCTATTGTATAGGGAAAGAAAACATGTATAAGAATAAGTATATAAAAATACTTTCAAAATAATTACAAGGTAAACTTTATGTGGGAAGAACAGCAGCAACTGAGGGAATCTAGAAAATTTTCATGTAGAAAGTGTTGCTTGAGCAGAATTTTAAAGAAAACAAGGGATTCTAAGAGACTATGGAGAAGCAGAAGTACATTCCAGATATGAAAGACAGCTGGTACCGAGGCACAGAGATGGAAGATGGGGTCTTGTGTGTGAGGAACAACAAGATAGCTGGCATGGCTGGATCTCAGTTGCAGAAAGGGGAGTTTTGGTAGAAAGATAGATCGAGGTCAGTTTGTGAAGGACTTTAAAAACTAATCATAATGTTAATTTGATCTTAGAGGCAAGAGGGAGTCATGAAATCTAAGATCATCAAGATGTCTTCAGGAAATCCAGTTTAGCAAGTACATGAGAAATGGAATAGGGACAATAGACCCTAGAAGCAAGAAGACAAATTAGGAAGCTTATTGCTATAGCCCAGGGGAGAGGCAAAGAGTACCTAAGCTAGGGGGGGCAGCCATATAACTATAGAGACTGGGACAGATGGGAGAGATATTGTAGAGGTAGAAATGACAAGATTTGACAACTGACAAGATATGCAAGTTGAGAGAGAATGAGGAATCATGGGCAATGCTAGAGTTTATGAAACTTAGTAAATTAAAGATGGCGGTACCCTTAAAAGAAATTGGGAAGTTCAGCAGAAGGAATGATGAAAAGGGGCAGGGAGATGATATGTTCAGTTGAAGGAAATGGAGCTGTTTAGCACAATCAAGAATTAGGGAGAAGATGATAACTGTCTTCAAGTATCTAAAGAACCACCATGCAGAAGAATGACTGTATGTGTACTGTTTGGCCCCAAAGACAAAACTAGGAGCAATGGGCGGAAACTGTAGAGAGCCCAATTTTAGCTCCACATAAGGAAGAACGTTCTAACAATTAGAGTCATCCAAAAATAGAATCATTTGTTTCATAATATAGTGAGTTCCTATAACTGTATGTCTTCAAAGAGAAGGGATGACCACTTATCAGAGATGCTTTAGAAGGAATTTCTATTTCAGGTATGACTTAGAATAGATGATCTCTGCGGTCTCTGCCAATACGTAGATTATATGATTCCATGATTCTAGGGTTAAAGATGGTAAAGCTGCTGCCTAGAGATATGAGAAACACCATAACATACTACAAGGAATGCTGACTTTGGAAGCAGAAGACATGGGTTCTAACAGAATCTCAAATATTTAGGGGCTATGTGACCAAGAGCAAGTCACTTAACCCCTCTGTGTCTCAATTCCTTCCCTGTAAAATGAGAATAATAAAAATTGTACTACCTGCCTCTCAGGGTTTCTGAGGAAAATGCTTTACGAACTTTAAGATGCTATATAAATATAAGAGTTAGAGGAAGGTGGCACATGGGAGACAATAGAGTCTAGTGGAAAGTAGAATCAGGAGAGATCTGGGCTTAAAAATTGCCTTTGGCTTTCACTGGCTGTGTGAGAAGTTGATTAATTTTTCTAAGCCTCAGTTTCCTTATCTGTAAATGGGCATAATAAAACACCTGTAATCCCTACCTCATAGAGCTATTTGAGGATCAAATGACATAATGTTGTAACACATATTTGTTAGATATTATTCGTATTATTTTTTTTATAGAACTCTCTGAGAAACCAAGTGCTTTTAATCTTTAAAAGAATGAAGCTATAATGGTAGAAAGTTGGTAATGGAGTTGATACTTTGGAGCAAAGGGTGCCTGTCCCCCCCAACCCATATCATATCATGTAGGAAGTCACTGTCTCCATTTCCTTAGAAGGGTGTTGTTACTGTTGTTCAGTCATGTTTGACTCTTTATGACCCCATGGAGCATACTATCCATGAGGTTTTCTTGGCAAGGACACTACAGTGGATTGCCATTTCCTTCTCCAGTAGATTAAGGCAAATAGAGGTTAAATGACTTGCCCAAGGTCACACGGGTAATAGGTTCTGAAGCCAGATTTGAATAGGGCCTTCCTGACTCCAGACCTAGCATTCTGTCTCTGTAACACTATGCACCAGCAGATTCCCAAAAGAATGCTACTGTGAACAGCCTTTAAGGTTCAGATTACACAGTATAGTGAACACAAAGCAAGGCAAACATTCACAACAAATCACAGTATAATATTCACAACATTACATCTTGTCACACAAAATCACAATATAATGTTCATAACAGCTTAACATCAGAATGGCCACACAGTTTTTACTACAGTGGCCACAATGTTTAGAACAAAACATTCAATCAATTCCACAATACAGTAATCAGTCTTCCACTCATGGGGCAAATCATTAACTTAATCATTCAATCAATTCATAATACAATAATCAGTCTTTAACTCATGGGGCAATCATACATCAACTCAGTCAGTCATTAAATACAATCATTAGAAGACCACACAAATCCTCCACCCCTTGGTGTCCAGCAAACCTCAAGTTCATCCAAGGGAAGGCCTTTTCTTCATCTTGACTCTGGGTGGTCTCTCTGATTCCATGGATCCCCTTCCATGGTCCCAGCTCCCTCCTGAATCCATCAAACAGTCACCTGGATTCAGAAGCAGACAGCTCCCAGGTCCTTGTCCGGTCCTAAGGGAATTTGAAGACCTTTCCTGCTTCAAAAACCTTTCTTGCCCCTTAATAGGCTGAATGTAATCACATGGAACCTGTGGTGGGAGGAGTTTACTGAAGGGTAGAGTAGAGCCCACAGGAAACTGGGAGTCAGAACAGCTGGAGGGAGGGAGGAAAGAGGATGGCAGGCAAACAGATGGGCTTGTGAGTAAATATTTGTTTGTGGGAAGGCTAAAGGATGATGTGGCTCTCTGCTACATTGTAGTGTATTAACTTCTTTGTTGCTGTGATGGATTTGGTTTCCTGGTGTGGAGATTTGGTTTTCTGGTGTCTGAATAAATGTTTTGCTTGTGTTTTTTATATGGAGAGTCTGTTATATTTTGCAATTGGGCACTATACTGGCATATTCACAGTTTCCATTGGCCCTGTGAATATTGTGTTGGCACTACAACTCCTTAGAACAGCAGTTCTCAAACTGTGGTTTGCAACCCCTTTGGGGGTCAAACAACCCTTTCACAGGGGTTGCCTAAGACCTTCGGAAAACAAATATTTCCGATGGTCTTAGGAACTGAGACACTGCTCCTCTATCTGTCTCCAGGTGGGTCCACCCACATGCAGATATACCCACATGTGAGTATTAAAGTGTTGCAGCATTAGGAAGGTTGAGAACCACTGCAAACTGTGTGAAGGTTAGCCCTGAGTAAAAGAACAAAGTAGAAGAAACAGCAAGGTATAGTGAAAAGAATACAAGAAATCTGAGTTCTAAATCCCGTCTTTGCCTTTACCTACTAGTATGATTTTGAGTTACTCTTCCTAGCTTTTAGGTTTCACATCTATAAAATGAGAGAGTTGGACCACATAAACACTATGATCCGGCCCCTAGAATGTGGAGAAAAATATAATTCTCCTAATTACTCAGATCTGCAACCTTGGAGTCATTCTGGACTCTTTCCTTTGTCCCCCACCCACCTAAACACACCACATCCATTGACTCTCCAGCTCTTCATGATTTACCATTAGAGCATCTTTTGTTTCTATTAGTTCAACACATTTACATGATCACTTCCTTTATTCAGGCCCTCATTGTCTCTCACCTGGACTGAAGGTTAGATTAGCCTCCTAATTTTTCTCCCTAATATCATTTTCTTCCCTCTCCAGTCCAACCATGATAAAGAAGGGAGTACAACCAAAATGTCTGGTGATATAGCTGGGCTGATGAATATAAACGTGCTTCCCATTTTCAAAAGACAGCTCATCACTCCACCAAACCATCTTATGAGAAAATAAAGTTATGTCCTGATAAATGGAAAACCCATTAAGAAGACAATGGCTTCCCAGATCTGAAAGAGAATAATATCTAATGGCCAGCATTTATACAACACTTGAAGATGTGAAAAATATGTCATCTTATGTGAGCCTCACAATAACCCATTGAGTTAGGGGATATTATTATATCCATTTTACATATGGGGAAACTGAGGCTAAGATAGGTTAAGAGACTTGTCCAGTAGCACACAGATGGAAAGGATATAACATAGGATTTGTACTCGAAGATGAGGATATTATATGAGTGTTATGCTATATGTCTGCATCCCTACCTCTGTTTTAAAAAGAGAGCATAAAGTTACACTTTGAAGGAATTTGAAGGAATTTTATACTTATATTTTACCCCTTTTTATTTTTTATATTTGATAGCTAAAACCCACCCTTATGTAATTCTGCTGAAGTTTTTTTTCACATGATAGGAATTACCACCATCAGATTTTTTAAAAAATTATTTTTTTCCATTATTGAATTTACACAACTAGAAATTTCTGTTATCTCTTGGAATTCCCAGATCCAAACAGGACTAGGGCACCATCGTTCGGGACACATTCATTCATCATACCCTGACACTGTGGCCACTTTTGTAGTTCTTGTGGAAGATAAACTTGTAACCTAAGCTGGCAAACCAGAGCTGACTCATGCTAGGAAGCATAGCTAGCTAGAGAAAGGGCATATGGCATTTTAATTCGTTCCTTCCCACAGAGGAGCTTACTGCCGGTTAGCACTCCTTCAACTCAAGCCATTTATCCATCTAACAAGAAATATGTAACACTAAAAGCTCCAAACCAATAGTTCAGATGCCTTCCAGGCACTTGTCAGAAAGTCCACTTTAAAGACGGTGGCATGAAATAAATGGTTCTGGTAAGAACATAAAACAAATACTTGTACAGTCTAGAATATGGGAAACTTTCTATTGTCAGAAGCCATGGGCTCCAAATAGAGGGCCCCAGCTTTTTGCCACTAGCCAACTTGAAAGTCAGTTTAATTTTCTTTCCACAAAAAATCATGGTGACTGACCCTAATGGTCTTGAATTCCTAGTCTAAGTGACTAGGTGCATAATGATAACTTTGACAGAAACAGAGGAGTTGGGAGGTGAATGCTTGGTGAAGGGGACGGAGAATGGGAAAGAGGGCGGAGCAGAGAAACAAGGAGGGGAGATTCTACTCAATTCATCAGGCATTTTTAAGTGGAACAGCTAGATGGCTCAGTGGATAGAATGCTGGGCCTGGAGTCAGGAAGACCAGAGTTCAAATCTGGCCCCAGACACTTATTTGCTATGTTACCTTGGCCAAGTCACTTAACTCTGTTTACCTTAATCCACTGGAAAAGGAAATAGCAAACCAGTCCAGTATCCTTGCCAAGAAAACCCTATGGTCCATGGGGGTCATGAAGAGGCAGACATGACTGAGAAACAGGTTTATTAAGTAATTCCTATTCTCAAAGCACAAGACTGGATAATAGCAGACAGCCACAAACTTTAAGTCAGGAAGATCTGGGCTCAATTTCTACTTCTGAAATTTACTAATTGTGCGACTATGGCCAAGTTACTTAACCCTTCAAGATCCCCAACTCACTAAGTCTATAAATTACAGAGAAGTTGCCGATTTCTATCAGTGGAAGGAGTTTCCATGACCAAGGAGCCGCTCATATTAATGAAATCATAGGTACAGACACAAAATTCCAAGACACTTCAAGACAAGATGAACAAATGGTCTAGAAGCCTACATTCAAATTCAGAATAAAATGTGGAAATGGGTGAGATGATGAGTTCATTTGTAGACATATTGAATTTAAGGCAATAGTGGGACTTCCAGGGGGAAATGGCTAACAGGCAATAAAAGATGTGGGAGAGTCTTTAGACTGGGAAAGATGCCAGGAATGGAAATATAGATGTAGAAGTTGTCTGACTAGATAATGAGAGCCATAAAAGTGGATGACATCTCTGAGGGAGAGGATAGCATGAGAAACATGAGGGAAGGTTTGGCGATTGCCTGGCTGACACCGCTATTCAAAGCTCTTAGAAGGTGGGACGTATGTACTCAAAATAAAACATAGTTTGCTCAAAAGTAAAATGTTCACCAATGTGAAATGTCATAAATTTTTAAAAAGAATTTATTAAGTAAGCCTCAGTAGACTTAGCAATGTGCTATTTGAGTACTGAAAGAAATGCCAAAGAAGTACTAGACATTGTTACGAAGGATTTTATAACTTAACTTGTGAAATAAAATAATTAATAATAATATTAACATTTATATAATGCGTTAAGGTTCACAAAGTGCTATATATCTTTTATCTCATTTTGCCCTCACAACAAACCCTTGGAAGTAGGCATTATTATTGCCTCCATTTTACAGATAAAGAAGCTAAGACAAACAATGGTTAAGTGACTTGTGTAGGGTCACACAGCTAATTTGAGGCTGGATTTGAATTCAGGTCTTTCAGATTCCATTTCCAGGGCTCTATCCACTGTGCCAGATAGTTGCCATGGAGATGTAGAGTATATATGCACGTTAAAGTGTTGGTTCTATTGTTGTTGCCTAAGTCCCAGCTAAGTCAATTAAACAGTTTGGTTGTATCCTTCCTTGACTCCTCTTCCTTTTCTCTAAACTTGGATGTTCCCCTATCGCTCAGTGCTAAGATTATACTCTTCTCACTCTATACTTTGTCCCTCAGAGATATCAGTCACACTTACAGCTTCACCTACTAAAGTGGACAACCCATGCACACATGCACACACACAATCTATATATACATATACATGTGTGTACACACGTGTATATATAAATGCATATCTATATATGTGTATATATTTTTACACTCTTGATCTCTCCCAATCTACAACTTCTCTATACCATCAACTGCCTCTTAGACATTGCATTAGGATCATAGATACTGAGTTGGAAGAGATCCTAGAAGCCATCTACTCTGACCTCCCCACCCCTATTTCACAGACACGGAGACTGAGGCCCATAAAGATTGAGATTTGTTTAATTGTCACATAGGGACAGAAACAGGATTCAAACATAAGTCATCTAATTCCAAACTCAACATGCTTCCCCTATACTATACCTGCCTTTGATATCCACGCTATCTCATAATCATTTCAAATTTCCAAAAGTTAGCTTATCAACTTCCCCAGATTTTCCCTGTTCCTGACTTTCCTATTCTTGGCAAAGTTATCAAGATTCTGCCAGTCACCCAATGTAGGGACTCCAAACTCCTTGTCCTGTCCCTCTTGCCCCCATCTAACCCAAGAGCTCATTTAGGAGTCAGAAAAAAATCTTTTGTATTTTACCGATTAGGTCTTGAGACTATCTTTATGGTTCTTTCAGCTCCCCTCAAAAAATCCCTTTTACCTATTCAGATGAATGACTTCTCAGCAATTTGCATTTTAAGAGAGTTGCCTGGGGCATTGAGAGGACTTGCTCACAGTCACCCAGACTGGGCTTGTCAGAAAGGAACTTCTCTATCCACTCTATCTAAGTCAGGCTGCCTCTCAGACAGATTAATCTTATTAAAATGCCATCTTGTCCCATTGCTTCCCTGTTCAAAACTTACCAGAGCCTCCAAGCAGACTGACTAAAGCCCTAACTCCTTTCCTTGACATTTTAAACCTTCCGCTGTCTGTTGTTCTCTATTTCTCAATGCTCATCTGCACAAAACTTTCTCTCCAGTCAAATTCATAAATTCACTGTCCCCTAAATAGGCCTGGAGTATATTTATTTCCATGCCTCTGCTCACAACATTTCCCTTGAGACACTTTGCCCTCTCTTCTCTGCCAATCTGAACCCTCTCCATTCTTTAAGATCCAAGTCAAGCCCCAAGTTCGCCTCCATCTTTTCATGCCTCCTACAGTTTACAATGATCTGGCCCTCTTCTAAATTCTTATAGAACTTACTGCCCATCAATCAGTAAACGCTTTTGTGGTCTTATATTTGAAATTATCTTTTCAGGTCTGTGGCTTGTCTTCCCAACCAGACTGTAAGTTCTTTACGGGCAGATGCTGAAGCTCGTAATTTTCAATTTTTTCCATAGTATTTTGCACTTAGCAAATACATGTTCAATAAATAGCTGATGTTTATTTACATTATTGGGGAAAGCATTTGGTAAGATAGTAGATTTAAAACTGAAGGAGATCTTTGAAGTTACTTAGTCCAATCTCCTCATTTCCCAGAAAAGTAAAGCGATTTGCTCAAGATTACACAGTAAGTGGTAGATCGGGGATTTGAAGCCAGGTTCTCCGACTCCAAATCCAGAACTTATTTACCCTGCCCTGCAATACCCCAATTTCATTTATGTCTTTACTTCACTTCTTCCAGTGGTTCATTCACTAAATAATCTTTTCCTGCTACTGGAAGTCAGTTTTTTTTTTTTTACTTCTAAAAGTAGTTGGTATATTTTATACATCTTAGAAAATGGGATCAGGTAAGATTACAAAGATTATCACTCCCCTACTCAATTATGTCCCCTATCCCCACCCAACACCCCCCCCCCCCCAAACCCAGCCTCAGACACATACTGGCTGTGTGACCCTGGGCAAGTCACTTAACTGACTGCCTCCCCCCCCCCCCAAAAAAAAACCGAATCAAAAAAGCACATCTAATCAATGTGCTACAACACAAAACACACAGAACTCAGTCAGGAATCCTGTCTATGCCATTAGATAGCAGTACAACACCAGGCAAGATCCAAAATGCTTACTACCTCTGTGGTTGGTATACAATTTGTACATTGAAGGGTTCTTTCAATTAGAATTGGAAGGTAGTTAAAAAATCACTTAACCTAAAACCCTTACTTTATGGAGAAGAAAATGGGGGTCCAAAGTCGACCTGAGTAAGAAGCAGAGCTGAGACTCCAGCCCAGGTCCTTTGACTCTCTAGATAGCTACTTTTTTTTCCACTGTACCCTCATGACTAACTCAACCTAGGGAAGGAGGACCAGAAGAACTCTCATGCTTTCAATATACTATTCTTCCTAAAGGTATGGAACCTATTGGAGCGGCAGCCAAAGTCAACCAGGAACCTGAAATGGATGCAGGGAAAGTTACAACTCCAACATAGAATTTGTGATAGTGGGGCCCCCAAATCCGATGCTTTATGTTTGGAAACAAGTTTGCTTTTCATTCCTGAAGTACAGTTTCTGATCAACATAAACATTTCTACCATTTATTATTGTTTCACAAAGCCAGCTAAGAGCTAAGGAAAACACTTTGGTTATTTTGATACCTCTTATGGACTTAAATGAGCCTTTGAACATGGAACATAAAATCCACCTCATCAGATAATATTGTTCCAGTTGCTGAATTCGTTTTGAATTAGATTCGTATCTTCAATTGTTTCATTTACTCAACTGTGTTATTTTTAAATCTTATTATGTCTTCAGTGTTTACATAAAGATACATTTAAGGTATTACACTCAATTTTACAGGGCTTTTTGCCCCAGAAAGCCTTTTCTATAAAATGCCACTTTTCTGGTGCCTTGACTCAAGCTGCTTTTGTATAAAGCTCTCCTTCCTCAGCAAAAGGAGTGGGAGGTTCTTTGATGCTCAGCCCATGAATCCTATAGTGAGGCCTTTCTGGAGGTGAGAAATACCCAGCAAAACCTTCTTGGCTAGCCAAGCTAGAAAACAGGTGGGTTTTTCAAGGACAGCTAAGAATCCCAGAAATGCATGAGTTCACCTAACATTTGTATAGTGACTAGAATTTCAGTTTAGGAAACCCCTTGGGTGGAATCCATGACTGACAACCTTATAGTTATATCTCAACCACCCCACATACCCAATCCATTGCTGAATTTTGTTGCTTCTCTCTTCACAATATCTCTTATATGTACCCTCTTCTTTCTTCACATAGCTACCCTCCTCATTCCGGTTCCCATCAGCTTGCCTAGACAATGACAGTCATTTTATGCAGGCCTCCCTGTCTCAAGTTCTTCCTGCTCTAAGCTAAGGTCCATTCATTTGGCAAAGTGATTTCCCTAAAGCCTAGGATGACTGTCATCCCCCTACTCCAAAAACTCTAGCGGCTGCTCCCTATTACCTCTAAGATCAAAAGGAAAGTCATCTGGTCAGTATTTGAAGATCTTTACAGTCTTCATAAACTGGCCACATCCTACCTTTCTAATATTCTTACACTATATTTCCTTTCATGTATGCTATGACCTATGATCTAATAATACTAGGCTTCTTGCTATTTCATGTATATAACATTCCATTTCCTAATCTTAGACTATCTTCCATATTTGAAATGTGCTCTCTCTCCTAAATTACATTTAGTTTTGTTTGGTTTTTTTACTTCCTCCAAAATTCAGCTCAAAGACCACCTTATGCATGAGGCCTTTCCTGGTCCCCCCAGCTGCTAGTATCTCACCATTAGAAATTGTCTTCTATCTACAGTCTCTTTCTCTTTCTCAATCTCTTTCTTTCCCTTGTTCATCTGCGGGTATGTGTGTCTTTCCCTGTTCATCTCTCTCTCTGTGTCTGTCTGTTTCTCTCTGTCATATATACATACATACATATATAT
>CM053595.1:188400102-188428954 GCA_028646575.1 Pseudocheirus occidentalis | reverse complement strand
GAGGCAGGGGAGGGGGGGCGACAAAGAGAGAAAGAAAGAGGGGGGGAGACAGAGGGAGAGAGGGAGAGAGAAAGAGAGGGAGAGAGGGAGGGGGAGAGAAAAAGAGAGAGGGGGGAGGGAGAGGGAGAGAGAGAGAGAGAGAGAGAGAGAGGGAAAGAGAGAAAGAGAGAGAGGGAGGGAGGGAGAGAGAGGGAAAGGGAGAAGGTGGTCTTTGAGCTGAATTTTGGAGGAAGTAAAAAAAAAAACAACTAAGTGGAACTTAGGAGAGAGCACATTTCAGACATGGAAGACAGCCAATGCAAAAGCTGGGAAATGGAACGTTGCTTACATCAAATAGAAAATGTTTCTTAATTGCCTGCTTCCACTCAGTATTGAAAAGTGTTCCATTTTATTCATTCGTTCATTAGTTCTTTCATGAGATGTTACCCCACTCTATACAAGGCACGTGCTGGATGCTGTGGACGATACAAGGAGAATCACAGAGTCTCCAGGTCAGAAGGGGCCTTGGTGGCCACTGGGTCAAATCCCAAACCCTAAAAGAGTCTTCTACAATGTACAGAAAGTGCTCCTCCAGCCTTTGCTCCAAGGACTCCAGAATAAAGGAAACCCACTGATTCCAAAGGCATTTACTGGAGGCTCTAGTTCTTAGGAAGATGTTCTTCACTTCAAGCTGAAATTTGTTTCTTTGCAATTTCTACCTATTGCTTCTGAATCTACCTTCTGAGGTCAAACAGAACGAATCAGACCCTTTTCCTAGATGAGAGCCCTTTAAACATTTAAAGACAGAACATTCTTACCCTACACCCCGCTAAGGGTGGAGGCATCTCTTCTCCAGCCTAATTCCTTTCTACTCTGTAAGATGTAGTTGATATGGCAGGAACTTGAGGCTCTTCACCATCTCAGGGCCCTGCTCTCAAGGCTCCCCAGCCCCCCAGTGTCTTTTGTATTTTGCATTCCTTAGAGTCTGATCCACAGGATTCAGTGCTTGGTATAGGAAACTCTTCAAGACCATAAATCACACAGTAGTTGCTGATCTCCACTGGTTGACAGTTTCCTTAGCAAGAGTTCCCAGAACCAATGAAATCACAGGTCTGCACCAAAGGCAGCTGAAAAAAAAGGAACTCATGATTTAGTGCAATTAGTAGGACTTGCACAGAAATAAATATTGTGAAGATTGTGGAGCAGATTCCAGTCTTCATAAAGCATATACTCATTCCTGAGGCATTTAATAATTTTTATTGTTGTTCAGGCGTTTCAGTCGTGTTTCAGTCTCTGTGACCCCATTTGGGGTTTTCTCGGCAAAGATACTAGAGAGGTTTGCCATTTCCTTCTCCAGTTCATTTTACAGATGAGGAAACTGAGGCAAACAGGGTAAAGTGACTTACCCAGGGTCACTCAGCTAGTAAGTTCTGAGGCCAGATATGAACTCAAGAAGATGAGTCTCCTTGACTTCAGTCCTGACACTTTAGCTACTGGGCCCCCAAGTTGTCCATGCCTAATAACAACCAGCATTTACATAATGCTTACATAAGTTGTCTCATGCAATGCTCACAATAACCCTGGGAAGTAGGAGTTTCTATTATCCCTATTTTATAGATAAAACTGAGACTGAAAAAGGTTAAATGATCTAGTTAGCATTTGTGGCAGGATTTGAACTCAGGTCTTCCTAACTTCAAGTCTAACTTGCTCTCCCCCAGACCACATGATTGCCTCAAGAAGGGTACCAAGTGTTATGAAAGGAGAAGTCCACAGTAAGGGCAGGAGAGGTATCTAGGCAAGGCATAATTATAGAAGTAGGGAGCAAAGGCATGAAAGCTAGGGCCAATTCCAGAGAATGGTGATTAACCAACCTTTATGGAACACGGAGTATGTGAAGGGACACTATGTAAAAATATGTAGGAAAAAGTACATTTCACTAGATTATAGGGAACACCACATTTTGTTAGCTAGGATACATTTCTGTGTGTGTCAAATAACCTTGATACTTGAGCTCCCAGAAGGCAAAGCTGAAGCCAGCTTTCTATACACTGTACCACATTTCCTCTCGTGTGTGTGTGTGTTTATGTATATATGTATGTATATGTGTGTGTGAATCTCAGTACCTAGCACATTAAGGTAAGCTATTAAATACGTATGTGTATGTATTTGTATGTAGATAAAGCATAAAATTCAAGTAATCTGAAATTATTTCTTCATTATTTTCACCCTTCTGCAACTCCAAGTACACCTCATGTATCCCCATTTCTAAAGTTTTAGCCTTTGAAACAGATCAAGCAATTCTCCCCACCCCTGGGATCCCCATTTCTATCGTACCACCATAGGAAATAGCCAGAAGCCCTTCTATAGATGATTGGTTGGACTCCGAATTTAGGGATGAACAGAATGGAGGCCAGCTGATTGAGCCAGGGCAACTGCCCAAATCCCCAGCTTCCTCAGTTTTCTCTCTCTCAGAGAGTCTTGAAATGGTCTCTAGATTCCTGGTCAGATGCCAGCAAATACTCTGGAGGCTAAATCTCTGTCCCTCCATAGCATCTACTGCTTCAGTCAGCCTGAATAGGCTCATGCCCCCCCCCACCCCAACATTGTCCCTTTGTAATGTGTCACTGTGGCAATATCTTGGGGATTTCCAATTTTAGATGCCTTCAGAACCCCAATAAAAATTCAGTGCTGTTGCTAAAACTTTATGGACATGCTCTCCTCAAACTACCATCTTAAGCTATGGACGAGTCAAGAGTAGTTGTGCAACTTAAAAGCAGAGCACAGAGGAGCTGCCCAATAAATATCTGCTGAGTTATTGATTAAAAGCTCCCATATACTTTACCCAAACGATTCTTTAGAGCAATGACAGCAGCAGTTTAGAGACTTAAGATTCTGTTTGGGATGTTCCTCCTCCTTCCCAGAGAGGGAGGAGGCCTGGACAGGAGAGAGTGTGGGTTCAGAAGTTCTTTTCTGAAAAGACCAAGCGGCTCTTGTAAGACAAGGGGGTGTGTGTGAAGATTTGGGAGTGGTGGAGGGGATGGCGGCTATACAGTGTTGTTGTTCAGTCATGTCTAACTCCCTACTCCATTTGGGGTTTCCTGGCAAAGATACTGGAGTGCTTTGCGATTCCCTTCTCCATCTTATTTTATAGATGAGGAAACTGAGGCAAACAGGGTCAAGTGACTTGCCTAGGGTCACGCAGCTAATGAGTGTCTGAGGTCACATCTGAACTCAGGTCTTCCAAGAAGACAGAATGAGGAATAATCAGTGGAACTTGCAAAAATAAATAAATAAAGTTAAGATTGGTGTCAGGAAAATCTGACAATTAGGGAGCAGCACAGTGAACAGAGTGCCAGGCCTGGAGTCATTGACCTTCCTTCCCAGAATGTCAACAACAGCATCTCCGACATAATTTATCCAAAGGTCATTTCATACAAGAGAGTTTAAGGAGTTGGTCTGGATTCAATAGAGGCGACATAGATGAAGGGCAAAGATACAGGAAGACATAGATTGAAGAAAAAAATAAAGAACTAAATCAGAATCACAGAATTTCAACATTCAAAGGGACCTCAGAAACCATGTTCCCTTTTATATAACCAAATAAGAGTCTCTTTTATAAATTCCTCACCATCCTCATCCTATTCTTCTGGAGGTTTTCCAGATTGTCAATGTCTGTCTTAAAATGTGGTACCCAGAACTGAATACAGAACCATAAAATATCAGAAGGGACTTCAGTAGCCATGTAGTCCTTACCCACTCGTACACAATAATCTATAATAAATATCTCAGGTATATGAGGGCAGAAAGGCTCCTATGGGGGAAAAATACTCATTTGGACTAAAAGCCTTTATTTCATATCTAGGGACAAAACATAATTTGGAATTTATCTTATCTCATGGGCATAAAAGTAAGAAAAGCATTTCCAATGCCATCTGATGTTCCATGAGCCTGAGATTGGATTTTTATGGGTTTTTTTGGTTTTAAATGTGGTGTTCATTTGAAAACCAGGCCTAAAAGAGAAATATCCATTTTCTCAGAACACTGTTCAGAAGAAGTTTTAATGGGCATGCAATGTTGACCCCACATCTCAGAAAAAGGAACAGATTCTACCCAGGGAAAACAACATGGATTATTTAGAAGAGAGTTCTCGGTAATAAAGAACTTAATCTTCTATTTCCACATATTTAGTAACTGATATAGCTCCAGGAAGTGAGTTACACCCACTGTATTTTCTAATTGAAAGATACCATGCGCATGCTGGGCGTGGTTTCTTCTTATCAGTATTGCTTTTGGTGAACACAATGGCTTCTAGGTGATGCCAACTAAGGGGAGATCAACTGAGTTTCCCCCACATTTCTCTCAATGAAAATGGGTTAATCCATTGGAGGTTAAGCCATGTAATATAGTCACTTTTTCCTTGAAGGCTCAAACACAATGGCCAGTTGTTGTTTTTTTAAGGATTCAATCAAGATAATGCAACAATATAATATTTTAAAATAATTAAAGTGGTACACTGCACCCAAGAAAGCAAGCATGAAAGTCCAACACAATCATTCAGCAGACCTAAAAGAAACTTTCTCTCTTTATTGTCCTTCACCATGAGGTTCAAGGAAATCTATGGGTCAGAGAATAAAAACATAAGAAAATGACAATGTTTCCTAGACTTAGTAAAAAGAGAAGCAACATGGGAGAGCAGATAAAGTGCTGGATTTGAGAGTCAGGAAAACCTGGGTTCAAATCCTACCTTAGCCATTTACCATCTGCACATCCAAGCTGTATGAGGCACCTGGGTAGTGCAGTGAATGAAAGGCTAGACCCAGAGTCATGAAGACCTGAGTTCAAATCTGGCCTCAGACACTTACTAGCTGTGTGATGTTGGGCAAGTCACTTAAGCTTTATTCATCTTAGTTTCTTCAACTGTAAAATGGTGATAATAACAGCAACCTCAGAAGGGTAAGGATCAAATGAGATGGTGTTTGTAAAGCACATGGCACAGTGCCAGGCAAACAGCAGGTGATTAATAGATGCTTATTTGTTTCCCCTAGTGCAACAATGAGACACCTGGAAAATGAGTGGGTTGGGTTTGATGATCTCTTACGATTCTCTCTTCCTCTAAATCTACAAAACCTGTAGAAGATGACAATGAACAAGGAAGGCTAGGGGAAAATACGTGTGCCAAGGAGAAATCTGAAGTCATTGTTCTCAATGAATATTGTATCTGGAGAACTTAGAGAAAGTATCATTGGGAGTCCAAGAGAGACATGAAAATTATTAAAAGCTCAACAAATAATAGTATTAACCAGCACTGGCATGGCACTCTACACACATCTTCCCATTTGATCCTTACGACAACCCTGGGAGGTGGGTATGGCTGTAATCATTTCTGTTTTATGGATGGGAGGCAGCCATGTGGTGCAGTGGATAGAGCGCTGGGCCTGGAGTCAGGAAAATTCATCTTCCTGAGTTCACATATGGCCTCAGACACTTACTAGCTGTGAGACTCTGGGCTAGTTGCTTAACCCTGTTTGTTTCAGTTTCCTCATCTGAAAAGTGACCTGGAGAAGAAAATTGCAAACCACCCCAATATCTTTGCGGAGAAAACCCAAGATTGCATCATGAAGAGAGAGATACAATTGAAAATGGCTAACCTGCAATTTTACAGAAGAGGCAACTGAGGTTCAGAGAGGAGATCATATAGATAGTGAGTGCCTATGGGAAGATTTGACTTTCTGATCGTCAACCCAGTCTCATCCCCACTCTGACAGATTGAGAAGCAGAAATAAGGAATTTGGGATTTAACCTGAGGGGAAATTGTGTAACAGTATTCAGGTAAAAGGAAGGGTTCTTAGATAGCAGTTCTCCCACTCCTTGAAAGGTCAAGAAGAGTTGGATAAGACTAAAAAAAGGCTGAACAACAACAAACCTCCAAAGAGAACAAAACAATAGAAAGGGGCTTAAAAATCAGTCTGGAGGAAGTTAGTTAAGCTATCAGGAAGACACATCAGAGCCTAAAGTGCTGCCTATTATACTGAATTGCTAAAAAAGAGTTCAGAATTCCTGAACATGCTTAAGTAAATTCCAGTGATGTACATGGGATACTTTAGAGGCAGCCCTACCCAAACTGGATGACCTCAGAGGTCTCTTCCAGACCCAAGATTCCACAATAATTTAATGCACAAGGTTATAGAAGTGAATGATCTACCCAGTGTTTAGCAATGTTGGCAAATTCCAGATGCAAGTAGGGTTAATAGTGAGAGCAGATTTTACAAGCGCAATTTACAACCAATCAGTACCTACTGAAATGGAATGAATATCGACTTATTCTTAATACGGAACATGACTGGACATGATTTAAAAGAGAGTCAAAGGTCAGTACAATTAAAAGAAAAGGGGAGGAAAATGACCAAATGCCCAAAGAGAGGAACAATAAGAATATGGACTGGTGTAAGAGTACCCAACTCCCAAAGGAGAATTCTACCTAACTTGTTTAGCCAGAGGCACACCCAATACTAGGGAACTATGTGGGTAAGCTACTTCCTGAAGGGAAATACATATAACTGTGTGTGCAGGGCTAGTTTCAATATTTATGAGGCCCAAGGGAAGGTTGCCCAGACATCTTATAGAAGGAGAGAGGCATGGGCTATGTATGAGAGACAGGAACAATGGTCAATGGACTGAGAAAAGAAGGGAAAGATTGCATGGTTAGGCAAAGAAAGATCCATTTTCTCTTTTCCTGGATACTTCTATGTCTACCACCATTTTGAGTGGATTCTTACAGAGTCCTTCAATCTGGGTATTGAAAGAGATTTTAGAATTCATCTCTAACCACAATAGATCATCATGGCTAAGAGAAGAGGAGGAGGAAGTTCTTTCAAGAGCCAATAAAGAGTGAGCCCTGGAGCCTGGAGAGCACCCTCTTTCTCCGAGGGAGCTTCAGAAATCAGGTGGACAATCTAGCTGGAGGCAACCTCATCTGTAGGGCCCAATCCATTTATACCAATTTGTCCTTACAAAAGCCAGGCTCTGACTGTATAGTTCACAGTAGTAAAACCTCCTACTATCTCTCCAGGTGAATTCTTCCCATAGGGATAACAATGCCAGTTCGTTTAGAAAAATATCAGAGTGATCCTTCTTAATTGCAGGCCTTCCAAAAAGCTTTTGACTTCTCAAGCAATTATGTTTAAAAAATCTCACACTTATTTTGAGTTCTGAGCCATGAAACTTTTCAAGACAGTTAATCAGAAAACTGTGGCACTTATTACCCTGCCAAGTAAGTGCCAGTCATAACACCAGAAATACCCAGCTAAAGTTGTTCCTACATGAGTCAACTGTCTAGTCTCCTCTCTTCTACTACATTACCTTTTTGTCTTTATTCCCCCTTTTTCCTATCTTAAGGTACACCAGAAGAAAAGTTCATTATTGTGCCCCTCCATATTTATAGTAATATACAGCAACAGAGTTGGCAGAGAAGCCAAAGTAGTTATCCAAAGATGAAATTAGGAAAGAGGCCACTTATTATCTGTATGGTCTTGAGATAGTAATTTAATTTCTCTGAACTTGAGTTTCATTTGTAAAATACCAATAACATCTGCCTCACAGATTTTTGGTGAGGTCCCAATCAAGTAGCCAAAGTATGTAAAGCCCTTTGCAAAACAGATAGGAAACAACATCACCCTTACTATGATCATCATCAGATCCAGATCTGTGCTTTCATCCCTCAAAGCAACTCCCAGTGTGGAAATTCCCTCTACTGAGGCACGCAGCTGGGCAATTCATCTGTAACTCATAATCTCAGAGAATTGCCTTAGAAACCAAGAGGTTAAGTGACTTGCCTTTGGCCAAATAGGTTAGTGTCTGTCAGAGGCAGGGCTTAAGTACCAACCTTACTGATTCTAGAGATGATCTATCCACTACACCATGCTGTCTCTTGGTGACTTTTCCCTTTGTTCTTGCTGTTGTTAAAGCATAACAATCAAGTTCATGTTTTGTGAAAGAAAAAACAATGCTAGCTAATGACCCCAAATAGAAAAACTTTCACTGCACAAAGCAAAAACAACAGAAGTCTTTCCATTCCAGATTGGCAAGAGAGCATGGTTGAAATTCCACATAGCACTTGAAAAACATAAGAACATAGACCCAGGAATTCATTCTATCTTTAATTCAACTTAGCATAGAATGGGAGCTATATCCTCACTCACCTTGTGTCATACTTTTATCTAGAGCACCATGAAGCAAGTTAACTGCAGTACTCAAATTCATCTTGTTCATTGAAATGCAACCCCACTACTATTGCCATGTGTCAATTATGCCTACTGGAAACTAAACTTAAGTAATATTGACATTAGGACAACATTTGACTAGCATCTGAATGGAGCAACACAACCCCAGATCTGGGTAAAAAACAAACAAAAGGGGAGAGAATACTTGTGTGTGAATGTGTATAATCTAAAAATCTCGCAAAATTGGAAACACCAGGAGTCAATAAAATTGCTTTCAAACCACCTTTCCTTAACCCTGGAAAGCATTTTATGAGACAATGAAAACCTCCAACATTGAGTGATTAAGAAATAAAGAACCAGATTTTTTTTTCTTTCTATGTAACTCCATGGGGTGCTTCCCACAGAGCCAGAGAGGTATTTTTAAAGAATTAAATACTTGATGGTGTAATACCAGATTACAGGTGTTCATTAAAGGAGGTCCCACTGAGATTTTCCCCACAGAAAACAACAGAAAACTTTCCTTACTTACACTCTAATGGGCTGGTAGTAAGCCTTACCCCCTCTGAAGGCTGCCATCCGGATATTTAGAACCTGAATGGATTGTCTCAACCCCAAGTGCCCTGGAAAAAAACAGCTACCACACTTGAATCATAATTTGCAAATTAATGTTTTGGTGAAGGAGCATTCATGAAGAACCCAAACTTCTACTCAAAATGTTTTCACTTCATAAATGGATTGTAAAAGTTGAGTGGGGTTTCTACAGTGGCTCAGTCCAAGACAGACGCATTGGTGACCTGAATTCTCTGAGGAAGTAGACCTTGAAATAGAACTAATGTGTTTCTTCTGAGGTTTAATCTTATCAATGCCTTTCCATCTGGAGGAATGGTTTTAGTACACATAGGATTGACATTGGCTTTTGCACTGCAGGTTCCTTTAATAAGTAGGCTAATCCATTCAATAAATCAAAAGATCATACCAGGACTTCATCACTTTACACCAAGGGCTCATGGAGCTTTTTAGTTATCTGATATTTCTTTAATGGGATTACCCTTACGGACATAAAATTTCTGGAGACCGTCATTTTAAAAGGTCTGTTCCTGATAGCCTTTATTTATGGGAAGAAGCTTTCTTGGATGTTTCCTATTCCACCACAATCCATGCCTAATATTCAAAGACAGATCTTGCATTCTTCAGAATGAATTACGTTCTCTTCTCTGAAAATCTCCACATCAACAACTAGATGAGAAACCAAAAACATGTGCTTTTTTACTTGTCACCTTACAACTGCTATACTTGGAAAAAAAAAACTACCTCAGGAGTGGGGGGAAGAGAGACGCTTTTGAATGCAGTTGAACAAACAACTCCACAGCCTGAAATTCCTTTACAGATTGACTGTTTTCTGAAGAGCAGGTGATGGAGATGGGGGGAGTATAATCCATACATTATAGATCAGCCAAATGTGCCAAAACTTGTTTGCCTTTCATCTGTGTTTCTCCAAAACAGGAATGAGTCCTGCAACCAGAGGTGAAAGCCAAAATTTGAAATCACTATACCATCTTCCCCTACTCTGATTTAATATCAGCATTTTTATTCTGGTTATATGCAGTTACTGGTCCGGAGCATTTCCTTCCTTTTGTTTAAATTGCCTCTAAAATAAACATTTATAAACCTAGGCTGGCAGCCAAGGGAAGATAATATCTCATGGGGGAAACATCAGAATTGTCTCTATTCCCATCACTGAGTAGACTAGGAGCAAAATGACAACTTGCCATTCACTTCCAAGGAAATTAAGCTTTACAGACAAGGTTCTCCATTTTAGGAATGCAGTTATTCCATGAATTCTGTAAGATGAGACACAGAATCCAATGGACCAATGTGGACATGTCTCCCATTAGTGTTAAGTTTGTTTTCTTAAGTTCTCTTGAAATATGAGTATCACAAATTCTGAGATTAAACAAGACAGAGAAAATTCCATACCTGCTTCCCTGTTGTAAGGGAATGTGTTTATCGTCACTCACAATAAACATGCACACACAGACAGATAGAACCTATCTATAGCTAGAGATAGAAGTATACATACACACATACATATAGACGTAATATATCTTCTCCTCATGGAAAAAAACTCCAAAGAGCAAATATATTAGTTGTCAAGAGATTAATTTATATTAATTTTATGTAAAACTGGAGAAAATACAAATGACAAGTTGGTAGAATCTGCCATTTTCCCTCTCTAGACTTAAACTTGTTTACTAAAAATATAAGTCTTTTCCTCAGGGATGGATAGCAAATGTGAAATTTTTCCATAAGAGTTCGCTACTTTTTCACTGACACATTCTCTTCTTAAGGTATGTAGGAAATGAGGGAAGGGAGGAAGGAAGGGAGGGAGGAAGGAAGGAAGGAAAGAATAGCTTTATTGTCTTTTCTTTTAAATTTATTTACTATTAGTTTACAACATTCAATTCCACAAGTTTTTGAGTTCCAAATTTTCTCCCCCTTCCTTTCTTCCCTCCCCATGGCAGCATGCAATCAGATATAGGTTCTACATATACTTTCACATTAAACATTAGTCAAATTGTAAAGAAAAATTATAACCAATGGGATGAATAACGAGAAAAAAGAAAACAAAACAAAAAAAGAGAGTAAGTAGCTTGCTTGAATCTTCATTCAGATTCTGTAATTCTTTCTCTGGATGTGGATAGCCTTTTCCATCATGAGTCTTTTGGAGTTGGAAGAGCTTTCTTTTGAAGAGAAGGAAAAGGCAGCTATTCTATTTCTCCTACATGATCCAAGTACAAATTCTACAGAAATAGGCATTTATTCTGACTCACTTCTAGGACATTTTCACATCATGCTCCTCCACTCTGACAATAATCACCATCTCCCCATAGTAACTTTGGATTCTGCCCCTGGAAGTACACCAGACTCTGATAAGTAGGTTTTTGCCTTATCTTCCACATAACCAGAACTCCATGGCACCTCTTGACCACCTCCATACTATGCCATCATGTGCTTCTTGAGAGCAGGGACTGTCTTACTTACTTGTATTTTGATCCCCAATACTTGGTACAGTGCCCAATGTATAGCAAATATGTAATAAATGTTCTATCTACCTATCTCTATCTAACAATAAATATTGAATGCAAAATATTTAGGAAAAAATGATAGATTAAAAACAATGATAAAGCAAAATCTTCTTTTATTGTTAATTAACATCTACTAAAATAGCTGGGTCTTGTGAAAATATGTTAAAATTCTTTCTGAATTATCACATATTATCTAATAGCATTTCATCAAAAAGTATAGCAGTGAAAGTCATTGAAATCATATATAATATCTGGTACGCTGAAACATTGCCCTACGGAGCATGGGATTGGGTTTCAAATCAGTCTCCCTTACAGAATTCAGTCTAAACTGAATCTGAATGATTAGGTCATTACAGCTTCAACTAGTGAAGAGTAGGAATCAAGAATAACCTTAATATTATGATATGCCTTGGGAAGGGGGAAATGGGGAGAAAGAAAATGGGAATACAGGTATGCCATAATAAGTCCCCTCAAAGCAACATGCAATCATCCTCCCTGTCCTGTACCACCCAGGCATAACTGGGACTATGCCTTAGCTAAGCATATTTATAGAGGAAGTAATGGCATGAAATGAGAAGGATATTTGCACATGGTCATGACCTCACCATCCTGGGAACTGCTTGGAGTTCTGAAGGTAAAAAGGGGGAACATACATTATCATTATCATTATCATCATCATCATCATCATCATCATCATCATCATCATCATCATAGTACCATAGTACTTGAAGGTTTGCAAAAAACTTTATGCTAATTCATTTGATCCTGAAAACAACTCTGGGAAGTAAGTGCTATTATTATCCCCATTTTACAGAAGGCAACTAAGGTATGGAGAGGTTAAGTGACTTGGCCAGGGTCATACAGCTAATAAGTGTCTATGGCAAGATTTGAATTCACTTCTTCTTGACTCATACACTGCACCACCTAATTGCTTCAATGGTGACAAAACCACAGAAATCCTGCCTCTTCCCTCTCCCAGAACTAACCTTATGAATGTCAAATTGGCACCTTGCAGGCAAACCCTGGAGCCCACCACTTACACCTGGGAATAGTATAGAGACAAACTGAAGCTGAATGGAATTGCAGATTCTTTGATGAGCCATGTGAACTGGAGACACTTCAGGCAGGCTAAAGAGAAGGTATGATATGGCATTAAGAAGTGTAACCATAGGCACTGTGACCAAGTAACATCTGAATACCTAGGTTTGCATTTTTCCCTAAGCTTCGAGATGAGAGGGAAAAAAACACCGATTTTCAGATCCAAAAGGTTTGGGAAAACACTGGGTCAAGAGAGCACATAAAAGTATGGTGTATGCTCATGCCACAACTGAATAATGTTTTTTTTAAATCATCTTTGATTTAATCCTATTAAATGCTTGTTATCTACATCCTTAAACTACAGGTGAATCAATTAGGAAACAGTAGGATCAAGGATGAAGGGAGTTTTCCTGGTAGGAAGAGGGACATCATAATCTAATTGGGAATCCACACTAACCTTAAAATCAATGGAAGAAAAGCATTCTCAGTCAAGAAGTCAAAGCTTAGGGGAGAGAGAAGCAGTTCTTCCTCTGACTTAGCCCAGAAAGAGCTTCCTTTTTGGTGCTGTAAATGATAGCCCAACTGCTGAATAGTACTGGTCATTGCTCTACAGTAGCCTTCCCCCTTCTCCGTGTCACAAACATATAAATAAAAAATACACATAAACTTAAGGGAAGATTTCCCAACATCTAGACACAGTGTCATTGCACCCTTCTCTGCCTCACCCCCATAGCCTTATTTGAGTCACCTCCTTTCTTCAAGAATAATCCAGTTCAGGTCAAAGGTAAGAGGGTCTTGGCCAGCAAAAGTCACTGCTCTACCATTCCTGAAATACCTATGCAAAATATCCTATCAATATACTACCCCAAAAATAGCACAGGTCCTTATGATGGAATTCACCCAGGTTTCATAACTGATAGATTCTTCTTTTTACTATGCTGAAATCATAACTAATACCATAACTTTTTATTAGCTAGGAAGGAGTATAAAGCTCATTTAGTCTAATCTCTCATTTTGGTTGTGGTTTGTCCTTCATTCTCAAAGAAGACCATGATATCAGGCAGATGATGTTATGACTTGCAAGTTAGTTGGATTTAAGTGAGGGTGGGCTGTGTAAAGTCACCAGCCTCACTTTCTCCTCTGGAGCCATCTGGGTCTGGGGGACAGATATAGATCAGGACAACTGGAGAAGGTCCAGCTATTTTACAGAGGACTATAGCAGAAAAAGTAGTGTGTGGAATCAAGAGACTTTAGTTTGAATCCTTTCTCATGATAATTGTATGATGGGTAAGTAAATTAATTTCTCCAAGGCTGTTTCCTCCTCTATAAGATGAGGATAATAATGTCTGTACCACCAACTTGGCTATGTTGTGAATCTGAACATTAAGAATCTATTACTATTGGAGGGAATATGTTTTTATTTGTGGTTCTGTCATTTCTAGGTGGTACTTTCTAGAAACTTCCATTATGGACATAGCATCATTGTCAAAATAACCTAGATTGGAAAGATGGATGAAAGATAGAGGGAGTGGCCAAAAAAAAGGCAAGAGTATAGAGCCAAGGTTAAGTTGGGAGACCTGAGAAGGAAGTCATGGTGGAGAGCTCAATGGTCATGTGAAGCTAGAATGCTCCTCCTGACCATGCCTCCTTTGGCCTTGCTTGGCTTAAAGACATTAAGGTTCCTCTTTTCCTTTCTACTCTACATTCTAACAGCACTATGAGTTTTTGCCCTTCCATGTCAAGAAAGTTCAAACTGGAGATGCACCAGGGTGAGCTGGAATTTGGGGGACCACAGAGTATCCATAAAGTACTTCCTTATTAGTCATTTTTATTACTCAAGAAGATTTGAATAAAAGAAAAAAGAAAGTAAAAAATAGCAGTGCTTCAGTCTGTGTTCAAACAACATCAGTTCTTTCTCTGGAGTCAGGTAGTTTGCTTCATCTTTAGTCCTTTGAGATTGTCTTGGATCATTGTGTTGCTGAGAATAGTCAAGTGATTCACAGTTCATTGTACAATATTGCTGTTACTGAGTACAATTTTCTGGTTCTGCTCACTTCACTTTGCACCGGTTCATGTAAGTCTCTCTCTCTTTTTTTATTTGTGGGGTCAGATCATAGAGGGCTTGAATATCAAGCAAAGGAATTTGAACTTTTTTTGATAAGTAATGAGCCAACAAAAGTTTTTGAATGGGAGAGAAATGATAAAAGTTGTGCTTTGGGAAAATTAATCTAAAAGTTCTGAGCACAACAGATCTGAGAAGAGAGAGGCAGTGTGTGGGCAAGCAAACCAATGAAAGAACTTGCTACCAGTTACATAATCAATAAATAAACAAACATTTATTAAGTACATACTATGTGTCAGGCTATGTGCAGATAATCATTGGCAGAAAAGGGACTAAAAAACAGGACTTCTGACTACCATTTCAGCGCTCTTTCTGATTTACCCTTCCAGCTCATCACCATTTGCTGAGATTATATTTCCAGCTGCCTTTATCCTTTCATTGGTCCAGTTCCTATCTGTTTCAAATCTTCTTTTGCCCCCAAACTAGTGCAGAAAATGGTAAACTTTAGTGTTAGCTAATGTTTCAAATGTGATTATGGTTACTATCAAATCCAAAAACACTACAGAGTCTCCTCAGCAAAATATATAAGACCAAAGAGACTAGTTTAATAATTCACACTGAACAAGAAAGTATATAAAAATTAATGTTGCCCGTTTTATGACTAAAATCGATAATCAGTTGTTGAATTAGTTCACCAATATGTATCTCTTGGACAGAAACTACAGGTGGACAATGAACTAGGTTTAGAATATAGTAGGAGGAGGACATGAGACTGAATTCCATTTGAACAGTACTTTCAGTGATAGAAAATTGCTAAAAATTTCCACAAATTTTGCCCATCTCTTAACCTCAAAGTTTTCCCATTGGTATTATGGGGCTTCAAAGTATGATACACTATAATCCTGGGCAAGGTAATCATGCATGGGAGGGAGTTTAAATATATTACTAAATATTGCTAATGAGGACAGAGATATTAAACTCTCTTCAAAACATATATGAATGGAAAAGAAGGTAAGCTGATAATGTAATGAAAACAAGAGAAAACACTGATTCAAATGGGAGTAGTACATTGGTACCTATTAAATACTAAAAGAAAAAGAGAAAGGCCTATAAAGCATTTGGATAAATCTTCTTTTAGAAGATTTATGGACAAAAGTCACACAGGAAAAAGAAGTATGGATAGGTTGCAATCCGTTTCAGTGGAGAGCAGATGAAACTGAATCTATCAAAGCATCTAGGGTAACTATCTCCTAAAGTCTTCTTTGACGTGAAGAAACTAAAGACACAGTCCTCAATACTCACAAAATGAGCCCCTAGCTTGGGTGAGGTCTCAATGCTTTTCTTGTAAGGACTTTCAGGCTCAAAAATTCAGACAATACCGGAGATTTAGGAGATTTTCTCTGGTTCTGAGCAAGACTGTAACCTATCTGCATCTCAGTCTCCCTTTTCTGGAAAGTGAATTTTAGAAACAAGTACTTGTCTTTTCTGTATCACTGAAGTAGTGATACAGAAAATTATAGATGTAAGATTGTACGGTGCTTTTAAGTCTTTGAAAAAACAGAAGCTTGGTCTTAAAAGGAAGAAAGAGATAAAATGCTCATCTTTAGGAGTTATATTAATTCTTTCAGGCTACATGGAAACTCAATTAGTAGTTTAGTGATGGCAATCATCTAGAGACATCCTGAGTCTAAAAAAGTTTATTTGATACATAGTAACTGTATTACCACTAATGTAAATTTAGAGAGAGCAGAAAATTTGCGAGAGAAATTATCTGGTAAGTAAAGTTACTGAACTCTCCAAGTTGTATTTTTCATGTGCAAGCTCAGGGTCTTATTTTCAATGTATTGAAAAAATATCTCTTATAGAAATCCATATACTTCAATGTGTAAGTTGACTCTAGGAGTTTATAATAGATTGTAGTGACTGTCACCTGTAGGTCACTGGTCTGAATGTGGGTCTGTTCAGAACTGAAGGCAAAGTTGTTACCATCTGTCATCTGTTCAGCAGACTTTGTGAGCAAGACAAAAGTTCCTGCACAGAAAGAAAATAGGTTTGCTATTTTGGCAGGGGAACTTCTGGTAAGGCTTTTAGTATTCAATTTCATTGAATTGATCTTGGTCACATAATTCTCACCATCCTGGCAAGCTAAAATGGCATCATTTGATGCCAATAAAAACAATACCAGTCAAAAAGCATAATTCTATATCTAGGCAAGTTTCAGAGTTAACAGCTAGAATGATGAAAATGACAATGCCTTAAGAGGAAGTAAATGTAAGGATATAAATGAAAAATCTGCCTTGAGACAAAAAAGAGAAAAGTGGACCAAAAATAGTTATTGTCATAGTTACCCATAAAACATGAGAAAAATTTAAAAGATATAGGGTTTGGCCTTACTAATGAGAAAGGAAATAAATATAACTCAGTATTATTTTTTTGTTTCCACTAAGACATTCATCCTCCTATGACACTGCTCAATTAAATACCTTTAAAGCTTTTGAGATAAGATCATAAAAGAGCCCTTTAAAATGCAAAGTTGGTCAAGATTCCCCTAAAAAAGTTTGAATTCATTCTTAGCAAATCATCTCAAAGAAAATTATTGTAAACTGTTTCAAGATTACACAGGTTGAAAGGACTAGTTCTCTGGTGAGTTGTCATAAGAGAAACATTTCTTTAGACATTTAGAATATTCATAGCTTTGGCATCAGTTGCCCTGAAGCATTACTCTCTACTTGTAAAGAAATGTCCACAGTGAGGGAAATCCGCCTGGGCTGTGGAGGCCATAGAATAAAGCACCATATGTTCAGCAGTTCATATGCACAATGGTCTTAAGTCAAGGGTGGTGCTTTGATTAAGGATCTCTTTACAAACTCCACATTACAAGAATGTAATGGTTATACTACAATCCCCATCCAAAAGAGTGACCTCTCCTTTGTTTGACAGATAATTATTTTACTAATACAAGAGAAAGACAACAAAGTCCATCAAAAGCATAGAGTTGGCTTATCAACTGACAATCTGGAAATACGAAGGAGGAAAAAAGCCAAGAAATCTAAGAAATCACCAGCACTGAGTGCAGCCTTTGTGGCATACTTTTGGTGACATATCTGCCAGCATGTCTCACCTTGAAGTCAAACCCATATAGTCAAATTGATCAAGAATTACTTATGCCAGAACCAGTAATTCAGAGTATCACCATAATGTCATATGTGTCTAATTGAACAGAAACATAAGAGGCAGAGCCAGGAAGAATATTCCAAAATATAGTTTCCTGAGTGATTGCCTTCACCATGAGGAGCAGTCTTCTCCCAGGCAATAAGTTTAATGTAATCACAAGGATAATGAAATAAGAAAGGATAAGGTAGGAGAGACCTGTAACAGGGTAGAATATAAGCTTTTTGATGCAAGGATGGCTTCATTTTGGTCTTTCTATCTTCATCACAGAGGCACTGTAATATAATGAATAAAGAGCTGACCTCAAAGCCAAGAAGACCTGGATTCAAGTCCTGTTTGGGAGACAAACACGCTGTGTGACTGTAGGCAAATCATTAAACCTCTCAGTGCTCTGACTATAAGTTGCAAAGAAGGTGTTATGAAATATCAGTGAAATAGCTCCCTCCTACCAAATACCCCATTCCCACTCACCCTCCCATATCTAATATGTTTTATTATTTCTCCATACAAATATAAACATTTCTCCATATAAACAAAGGTTTTATTATTTCTCCATATGAAATGACTGTATGATGCCCTTTCCTCTCTAAAATCATTGTTACCATCTGAATCAAAGTTAAGTTAAAGCTAATTTAGTTAAAATTAGTTAAAGCTAATTTCCTCTATGCCTCCACACTTTGTCTCTCTATCACCAACTCACAGTAGGTACTTAAAGTACTTATTGAATTAATTCATTCTCTGTCTCTCTCTCTCTCTCTCCCCTCCCCCTCAATCTGTCCCCACCACCATGTCTTGGCTCTCTTAGTCTGTCACCCTCCATCTCACTGTTTGTCTGTCTATCTGTCTCTCTCACTCACTCACTCACACTCACACACACACACACACACACACACACTCACACTAAAATTTGTCAGCCCCAACATCCAAAGAAAGTGGAGAGATTTTACTTCTGAATGATCACTGAAAAATTTCAATAGATAATCAATTCTTGAGGGTTTCAGATTCTGTGGGGAGACTGTGTGTCGTTTCTGCCTTGCAGTGAAGCTCATTGACTACTGGTTGAAGTTTGCCAAAGTTCTAAGAGTTCTCTATTACTTGTGAATAGTCAACGATGATTAACTGAAAAATATTTCTAAGTTAAACATTGATTTGCCTTTGCCTCCTTTTATGCCAGGCTTGGGCGACCTTTCAAACTATTTTCTTTTTTAAACAAAAGAAAGCAGGCACCAGTGGCTTTGCATTTCTCAGTAAAAAGCAAAATTCTTCATTTGCTGTTCTTGTGGTTTTATCACATAAAAAGCTGAGCAGACAATATGTTGGGGTAGTCCAAAAATGAACGCTTTTTTCTGGACATGCACACACATGCATACATGCACACATATACAGATAACACACACATAAATACACATATGCAAGACATACCTACACATCTATACATGCATGTACACATATGCACACATCTATAAGTCACACTTCTACATGAAAACATACGTGACACATGTGCATATGTGCACACTGTATTGTTATGTGGTGTGCCATACATTCTTACATATAAGCACACATATGTACACTTGCACACATATACATAATACATATACACATATGCATATATGCACATAGACACAAAGAATACTTATGATATGAATTGACTGGGTTTTGCCATGTTAGTTATTTCACTCTAATATTATTTCAAAGCTAATTACTTAGAACTTTAACATCATTCAGAACTTCAGAACCACATTAACAGGCACAGTTATGGGCTCCATCAGCTCATTCCTTTTCTCCTTTTCTACACAACTTTTATAAAAAGTGTCTACATATATTCAGCATGCTGACAAAGATTGGTTTAGAAAGAGTAGTGTCCCAGGAACCAGAGTACCTCCTGGGTTCTAGGCCAGGCTCCATCACTTGGTAGCTGTGTGACTGGGGATAAATCATAGCCTCTTTGATCCTTAGTTTCTTCATTTATTGAATGGAAATGATAGTATCTGTCCTGCTTACCTGGTAAATAAGTACTTTATAAACTGCAGAGTATTACATGAATATAAGGTATTGTTATTCTTCATCTTGCCCCTTCTTCTAGATTAGCTTCCTCCTACCAAGAGCCCCATTCCCACTCACTTCCCCCTGTATCTAATGTGTTTTATTATTTCTCTATATAAACATAAACATTTCTTCATATAAACAAAGGTTTTATTATTTCTCCCTTTGAAATGACTGCAAGATTAGCCTTTTCCTCTCTAAAATCATTGTTAGCAACTTAATCAAGGTTAAGGGGCTGCTGCCTAAATTCCTCTGTGCCTCCACACTTTAGGTGCTTTTTGGGGTTCAGTTGTTTTGAGTCATGTCCAACTCTTTACAACCCCATTTGGGTTTTCCTGGCAGAGGCATTAGAGTGGTTCATAATTTCCTCCCCCAGCTCATTTTACAGAGGAGGAAACAGGCAAACAGGGATAAGTGACTTGCCCAGGGTCACACAGCTAGTAAGTGTCTGAGGTCACATTTGAACTCAGGAAGATGAGTCTTCTGGACTCCCTCATCTAGCTGCCCTGTGGGCTGCTTTAATTTTTCTGAGTGATTACTTCTTGCCTCCCAAGTCCAAATTCTTCTACCTAGCTTCTGTGACTTTAGCTGGCCCATTCTGTTTACCCAATCTTATTTTCCACTACCCCTACTATATAGAATTATGGTTACTAGACTCCTCAATGTCATTCTCACATCCTATATTCATTCTTAACTTTCTACTTTTGTTCTGTGAGCCCTCCTCACCTGGAATATTCTTCTACATACTACTCCTTTCCACCTATCTGAATCTTATCCACCCTTCAAGCCCTAGTTTAAGATCCACTTCCTCCATGCAGGAACATAGATCTTGGGTAGGAAGGACCTCAGAGGCCATCTACTTCAACAACCCCCTAGTTGAGGAAACTGAAACTTGTTAAAGACCTTAGCACCAAGATGGCTCTGAAGGAGAAAGTGAGGCTAGTGGCTCTGCACAGCCCTCCCTCACTAAAAACTAATTCATTTGCGAGTCATGGTATAACCTTCCTGATGTCCTAGTCCTCTTTGAGAACTAAGGACAAACAACAACTGTAATTAGCCTCTAACTTTAAATTAATCCATCAATAAATGTTCTTCCAGTCACTTCTGTTTACAAAACACTGCGTAATCTATAGTAGGGAAAGGATAGTCCCTGACCTCAAGGAGATTCCAATCTAATTGAAAAGAGAGATTTACGTGGTATTTCATAAATAATGAAGCTAGGGTTGAATAACAAAGCAAATGATGCCATAATTGATTATCAATTGATTGACATAATAGATGTGTTCTATGGGCTCAGATAAAGGAGACCCTACTATGGTTGTAGAATTTTTCATGGAGGAGGGACTTGAAAGGTAGCTAAGAGTTAGATTATAGGGCGATTGCATATGAGGTAGAGGCATAGAAATTCCTCTGTGTGTCTGTATAATAACTATGTATTTCTCTGCTTTCCCATATATTTATGTGTATGTATGTATATACATGCACATATATTTATATAACATTATATACTTTCTTCAATTTAAAAGGTGCTTCTGATTTTATCACTAAGAGGACTTTCTCCACTGCTTTCATTTGCAATCCTGCTATAGAGATTGTCTTCCAGGATTGCTTGGCCAAAATATTCATTACCCTATGGTCAACCTAACGATGAACATTTATGAAATTAGCTGGGTTGGTTCTGCTACCAAGTCAGGCTTCTACTCAAAGGCTTTCCAGATTAGTGGGAAGGGCCAAAACTACTGATCCTGCCTTTAAGAACTCAGAAGGAGGGAGGGAAGGAGAAAGGGAAAGAGAGAGACAGAAAGAAAGACACAGAAAGGGACAGAGTGAGAGAGACAGAGAAAGAGAGAAGAAAGGGAAGACAAAAAAAACAGACAGAAACAGAGAGAGAGGGGAAAGAAGGGAAAAGGAATAAGATAGAAAGAGACAGAGAGAGAGAGATGAAAAAAGGAGAAGAAAGGGAGAAAAGGGGAGAAGAGAGAGAGGGAAAGAAAAAGAGAGATGAAGAGAGAGGAGTTTATTGAAGTATTTGCTGATATCAGAAGAACAAAATTCATCTAGTAAGAATCTTCAAATGTAGAACACTGATTATTGTTTGCTTGTGTGTATTAAACCAACCATCATATTCTCTCTGAAGGTGACAATGAAATGACAACATATTTGTTTTCAGTCTCTGTTTTTGGCTCCTCATACAAGTTAGCAAGCATTGACAGCCACATGTTTTGTTTGTTCAGTTTCATCCATATCCTGTACCATGTGTCTTTTCTTAATTCAAATCCATTTCATCTGGTACAAGGCATTCTCTCACTATATTTTTTTCTGGGGAGCAAAATATGGAGTAAGCCTTGTGTTGATTTTGTACAGCCTGCATTCCTGAAATGTTACTGCTAAGCACAGAATTTGACCTGTAACACGGTGAAGAAAAAGTTCAAATGCACACTCCAAAGATATCTATCCTACAGTATAAATGCCAATAAGCAATTTCCTTTTCCCAGTCTACCATAGATTTTCATCAGATAGGCCATAACAGACAGAACCCTTGCCAATATTTTATAACCCATAAAATTTCTTCAAGCAAATTGTACAGATTTCAAGCCTTCCTTTGATCAGTCTTTGCAACACTGACTATAGACCTTTACCTAAGTATGATTCCTAGATCTCGATATATACAATGGAAATGATCTAGCCCACAGAAAGCCCTCTCATTAAAGCCCTAATCTGTTCCACTACATTCTTCCAAGACAGCGATCCAGCATCAGAGCAGGCCTCAATAGGGAGCCATAATAAGACTGATAGAAACAGCTTAGGTAATTGGATTGCTATATGGTATTGAATGTCTGACAACAAAAGATATCCATCTCTATTCTACCACCAAATCTTTGTTCCAGCAATGAATTCATTTAGCAATGCACTTGGAGGCTCCCAATCCCTGCCCAAGAAATGACAGACTTGGGGTACAAAAGCGGAGCCATCTGATGAGCACAGATTGAGCAGCTCTGCCATTCCAAGAAGTTAATTACAGTGAAGAAAAGCAGCAGACTATGACTTGTTGATCATTACCATAATCACATTACTACACTCTTCTCCTGTTCCTGACCATGGATGGCTTCTCCCCCTTCTCATTCTGCTCATGTGCACTGTGTTCATTTTGCCACCTGCAATCTTCTCTATGAAGTGTCTGCCTGCCGCTCTGAAAGCCTAGGCAGCAGATAGCGCAGTTTCCCAGGTGGGAGGTCTGGGGACTTAGATCTGCCACCATGGATTTCTCCAGGAATACAAGTTAAAAAAAAAATAACAATTCCCCCCCCCCATTAAAAACTAGAGCCAATGCAGTGTTGAAATAATATAAAATTTCCTTACGACTTCATGTAAATATAGAGGTTGAATGTAGATGAGAATATGAACTTAAAGTTATCTTTTTAGGATTATTGGCATTATCATCACTATTATTTATTTTGATCCAGACCAATCAATCAATCAATCAATCAATCAGTCAATAAGCATTTACTAATCTCCTGCTATGTGCTAGGCATTGTGTTAGTCATTGGGAATAGAACGACAAAAAAAATTTGAAACAGTCTCTGTCCTCAAAAAGCTTATATTCCATAGGGAGAAGAAACAAGATGCACATGTAGAAAGAAGCGTATGTGTGTGTGTGTGTATACATATCTACACACACCCATACATATACATATGTACATATATGCATGTATATATACATGCATACAAATATATGTATACACAGAAATATACAAGGTAATGTTCAGGGAGAAAACCTGTGATTTCATCCGAGTCTAAAATTCCCCATTCTGGAAACTTCTTCCTCTGATACAGATAGGCAATTCAAATCAGCCTCATAGTTTTATTTTCTTTGTTTATTTCTTTATTTTCCTACTGACAAGGAAACTTGACAAGATAAAATGTGGGCTGAAATATTCGTCTCCGGTGCCATAGATTTCCTTTAATGTCTGACATGAGTCTCACTGGGTTAGCTCTGTGAGGATTCAGGGAGATTGTCGTCTTAGGAAAGAAGGTGATTTCCCTATTAGGCACTGACAGGGCTGGTATTTACCATTCAAAAACAAAGGCTAAGTAAATCTGCATTGAGTTTTTGCAATTAATGACTAGATGCCACCTTATGTGTTTATCCCCCCAACATTGTATTGATACGCTGTTCACACTTGTGAGGATTTGGAAGGCCACCCAAAAAAATCTTGGCAGGAAATCTACTGCTTTTCTTCTCCGTGTCAGACAAGAGTGACATTTTTTTTTTACTAGCTTATTAAAATCACCTGTGCAGTCAGAGCAACTTGTTTTCCCACTGTTTTAATTCTCATACTAATGAACTGGTCAGCCATACTTGCTGAGTGTCTACTGTGTGCCAGGTTTGGTACTAGACACTGTGTGACAGAAGACATAATCCTTGCCCTTAGGAAGCTAATAGTTTAATTATGGCAGTGAGACATAGGGACAGGAAAGGTAGCTAATGAGTGAGGTAACCACACAAGTGTTGTGTAGTGGAAAGAATGGTGAATTTGGAATCAGAGGACCTGGGTTCAAATCCTGACACTGCCACTTACCACTTGTATAATCTCAGGTGAGTCATTAATCTCTCTAGGACTCAGTTTCTTTATTTGTAAAATGAGAGTTTTAGACTACATGGGCACCCTGAAGCTATGATCCTTTGACTAGGTAGTACGTATAAGAATTAGATGAGTGCTACAGACAACAACCTCTAAATTAGTTCAGAGAAAGGAGAGAGCATTGCAGGCTGGGAGTGGCCAGAGAGGACTTCGTGGATAATTTGGGAATTAACTCTTATTAGGATAATATGACTAAGAAAATAGCCACTAAGCCAGCCCCAGATTCACTAACACACCAACTGGGAGTTTTCTTAGCTCTTTCTGAGCTAAGAAAGTAGTACAAGTTGTTACTTGGATAGATTTATTGGATTTTGTTCCTGTGATGTCATGGTGACTTATGTCTGGAAGCAGCTGGGAGGACTTGCAGAAGGTGAGATTTAAGCTTAAGGAAACCAGTGCAACCAAGAGGTGGAGGTGGGAAAAGAAGAGGGAGATGCTTCTAGGCAAAGGGCACAGCCAATGCAAAGACCCAGAGATGAGAGATGGAATACTGTGTTTGAGGAACAGCAAGTAGGCCAAGGTATCTGCATCATAGACTGCATGGAGGGAAATTAAATCTAAGAAGACTGGAAAAGTAGAAGGGGACCAGTTTTTGAAGGGTCAGTTTTTAAGGACCATTAACAAAGACCAAATAGAGGATTTTGTTTCTCTTAGATGTGATAGGGAGCCATTGGAGTTCGTTGTGAAGGGGAGTGAGATGGCTGTACCTCTCTTTTAAGGAATTGTATCTATACCAGCATCTAGCACAATTATCTGCACAAAGGAGGTGTTTAGTAAATATGTATTTGTACTCATCTCTATTGAGAGTTTTTATTCAGGGTTAGTCATTTAAACAATATGGGCCTCAATCTCTCTATCCTTAAAATGAAGTTAGAAAATGCTTGTTTATAGGATATACTTACACATCAGACACTGGGGTAAGTGGTGAAGATATCAAGAAAGGTAAAAGATAGTCCCTGCCCTCAAGGAGCTGACAATCTAACAGCAGAAGACAGCACATAAAAGAAACTGAAGGGGATGTGACAAATTAGAATGCCCATGAAAGGGTGTAGAGCTCTGAATCTAAGGAAGTCTTGCTACAATTATTGTTGTGCATTACTATCACTGTATCTATTATTACTACATCATTGGGCATATTCGTGTGCCAAATATTCTGCTTATTACAAAATTAGATGCCTCTTCTGCTCAGTGACCAGTAATGTCTCCATGCATATGAGAATGGCCTGGGAAGGTTCAGGGAAATTAAATGTGAAACTTATTAATACCCTCTTCTGGATAAAAACAACAAGAACCTAGTAGTCAAGAGCACCGACATCAGAGCTATTAGGGAAATAGTAACTGGAAATGTTTATTTGGATACCCTGAATATAATGGCATTTTTCCTTTTTCTCCTGTTATTCTCCCTAAAGAGAAATAGCATTTCCTCATGAAGACATGGGTTTGAATTCCGCCTGCAACACATAATGGCTGTGCAATCTTAAGTCACTTAACCCCTTGTTGTTGTCCAGTCATTTCGATCATGTCTGACTCTTCATGACCCTGTGTGGGATTTTCTTGGCAAAGATGCTGGAGTGGTTTGTCATTTCCTTGTCCAACTCATTTTACAGATGAGGAAAACTGAGGCACACAAGATGAAGTGACTTGCCCAGGGTCACACAGCTAGTAAGTGTCTGAGGCTACATTTGAGCTCTGGTCTTCCTGACTCTAGACCCAGTTCTCTATTCACTGCTGCCCCGCACTTAATCTCTAAGTGCCCTCAAGAAACTCATTAAAACTATGGGGCTGAAAATAAGTAAATAAAAAATAGAAATTAAAAAAAAGAAAAACCAAGTACCCACTATGTGGTGCTAGGAATGCAAACACACAAAAATGAAACAATCCGTACTCACAGGAACTATATACAAAGTAGACAAATACAAGGGAACACAATGTCAGGCAGTGGGTATGAACAGCTCTTCATGATCCCATTTGGGGTTTTCTTAGCAAAGATACTAGACTGGTTTGCCATTTCCTTCTCTAGCTCATTTTACAGATGAGGAAACTGAGGCAAATGGGGTTAAGTGACCTGCCTAGGTTAATGTAGCTTTTAAGTGTCTGAGGCCAGATTTGAACTCATGAAGATGAGTCTTCCTGACTCCAGGCCCAGCACTCCATACACTAAGCCATACTTACCCCTAGATAGAGATGGAAATAAAATATATTGATACCCATGAGTCCTCTGTATAGAGGTGATCATTAAATTCATCAGAGACGAGGAGGTTTCCAAGAGAGTGTAGAGGGAGACGAAAAAAAAAAGGCCTAGGACAATATCTTGGGGAATGCCTACAGTTAGGGGGCCTCATGTGAATGATGAGCTAGCAAAGTTATCAGAAAAGCTGCAAGAGAGCCAGGAGACAGTAGTGTCATAAAAACCCAGAGAGAACAATACACAGGAAGAGAAGACAGTCAGCAGTGTAAAGGGCAGAATATAGGTCAAGAAGGAGAAGGAATGAGAAAATATCATCGTATTTGGCAATTAGGAATTACTGGTAACTTTGGAGGGAAACATTTCAGTTGAGTAATGAAATTTGAAGCCAAAAGGCAAATTGCTGAGGAGCCTGGAAGAGAAGTGGAGTATAAATAGTTTTTTTCATGGAGTTTGGCTGACAAGGGAAGGAGAGCTATAGAATAATAGTCTGAGGGATGATAGAGTCCAGTGAAGATTTTATAAATATGGGGTAAACTTGGTCATGTTTGATAGTAGTAGGGAAAGACCGGAAAAGATTAAAGATGGGGGGGAGGGAAAAGTGATTGGGGATATAATCTTCTGGAAAAGATGGGCGTGGAGTTGTGAGCAAATGTACATGTAGTCTTAGCAAAGAGAAATGCCACCTTTTTGTCAGAGATTGAAAGAAGGCGGCAGGGGCAGCTAGGTTGTTTAGTGAATGGAGCAACAGCCCTGGAGTCAGGAGAACCTGAGTTCAAATCTGGCTTCAGATACTTGATACTTACTAGCTAGCTGTGTGACCTTGGGCAAGTCACTTAACCCCAACTGCATTGCCTTCCCCCCTCCAAAAAAAACGAGAAAAAAATGAAAGGAGGAGAGAGTGGGAGATAATGAGGAGTTTTAAGAAAAAGAGAATCAGAAAAGAGGGTACTCATACAGGATGGCCTCAATTTTTTCAAATGAGGTGTTGGTGGAGGGAGGAGAGATGGGAGGATTGAAGAAAGAAGAGGTGGTTTAGACTAGGTTCTGTGGGGATGATATAGGAATACAAGGAATGCTGTGCTGCAGCGAGGATCCCATTGAAGTTGGAAAATATATATTTGTAATATTCCTAATCAGCACAATTGCAAGGCTTCTGCCGGCTGTGGTTTGTGGTTTGTGTGTAGGAACAGAAGAGGCTGATGATGGGAATGATGCAGGGTTTGAGATTTGACAAGAGACGGGTGGCAATAGGACAAATAGGCAAGGGATTCAAGAGTGAAGAACAAGGTAGAGTTGAACTGGCTGTTGGGGCTGAAATTGGAGAGAGCAGAAAGTAAAGTCCGAGCTTGGGGGAATGGCCCAAGAAACTGCTGAGCAATGGAGACATTTGAGGCTTCAGTGAGGGTGAAGAGGAGGTTTAGGAGGAGCGAGGTGAGAGAGAGGAGTAGAATGGTAAGTAAAATGGTAACACTGTCAGCGTTTCTACCTGGGGAAGAAGAGCGCTTGTGGGCAATGGTGAGATCACGTGACCATTCCTATGTCACTTAATTCTTATTGGGCTTACTTTTTTCAACTGTAAAATGAGGAATTGAACAAATGGCCTCTTAGGCCCCTTCCAGCTCTGAGTCTATGACTCTTTTACCCTATGACGTCTGCCTGACTCCTGCAACCTGACCCATATTTCTATCATGATGAATTCTAAGACTCCTTTATAAATGAAGATGGTCTGAATTGGTAACTCAGCATCATGTTCTGCTTTGCAGAAGCAGGTCTTGGAGGCTCTGAGGGCAGCCTGGCCACACTTTAGAGCCATGGTACCCATGCAATTCTTCATTACTTTGATGGAACTATAATATCATTGATGCAGGTATTCCCTCAAATAGCGCAGATGACAACTATTCCACATCGTATTCTCAGTGAGTCTTGTTCACAACCTTTCATATGTTTTCCATTGCAGAGCCACACAACAGGCCAGAGACCTAAGTTTCTTTCTTTTTCTTTTTGGAGGGAAAATGCAGTTAAGTGACTTGCCCAAAGTCACATGGCTAGTTTTTATGTCAAGTGTTTGAGGCTGGATTTGAACTCAGGTCCTCCTGACTCCTCAGTCAGTCCTCCTGATTCACTGCACCACCCAGTCACCCTGAGACCTAAGTTTCTACAGGCATCAGGGCAGCATTTCAGCTGTTCATCTTGTCACTATTCATTACTGTGACATGACCAGCTGACCTCTTTTTCCATCACACATCTCCTGAATGACATCTTTCATGCTACTTCTTGTAAGGAAGTCATTATTGTTCATAATCTACAACCTACTTACAGTTACTATTCTATCTCCATTGACCCTTGGCTCACCAGGGGAGGGGAGGAGGAGAGGAGAGGAGAGGAGAGGAGAGGAGAGGAGAGGAGAGGAGAGGAGAGGAGAG
>CM053595.1:188382193-188399602 GCA_028646575.1 Pseudocheirus occidentalis | reverse complement strand
TGACTACTCAGAACCCTCAGGCTGCCAGATGATGATCTTAGGTCCAATAATATGACAGAGTCAGGATAGAATGAGAGACAGACGCACTAGATCACCTAATTCAACTCCTTATTTTATTGCTAAGGAAACAGGCTGAGAGATGTGAAGAGACTTATCCAACTTAAGTTCTATGACTCCAAATTCTTACAACTTGGAAACTAATGCTTTTCAAAGGAGAGACTGATTTATTGTAATAATTTTATCCTCCTTGAGTCTTAATTACCACTAAATTAAGATTCTTGAGTGCTGGCCTCAGAAGAGTCATGATCCTGGGAAACTTCAGTACTCCCCAAAGCTAATTCCAAATCAGAAAGACACGGGGAAGAATGCACCCTACTCAGGGGTCATTGAATATCCGTTCCCACTATTCATGCATCTGTACTTCTTTGACTAGAGCCCTTGCTTTCTTTCCTGCCCTCAACTCTCTCTAATCAGTGAAATTAAGGTTCCCAAGAATAACGTTGGAACAGACTGGTAGCTTGAAATAATGAGTTTGATTTAGCTTGAGAAAATAGTTGCAGGTATAAAAGAAAATCCTGAGTGTCTAATTGTTAGTCTCTGTGACTTTGCATTGGTTGTTCCCCCATCCCTGCTATGCACCCCCTTCCTCATCTGTCTCATAGAATCCCTCATTTCCTCAAAAGCTCAGCTCAAGTGACACTTTCTACATGAAGCTTTTCCTAATCCTTCCTAGGATTTCCTTATAATTCCTATCTGCTAATTCCTTCCCTAAAATAATTACTTCGTATCTATTTTCAATATTCCTGCACGTGTACATGTTCTCTCCTGAGGCTAGATTGTTAACTCCATGGGGGTATCATTAATTTTACGTTGGTCTTGAATCTCCAGAACTCAACACAGTACCTGGTATATAGCTAGTGCTTAATAAATCCATACTGATTGATTAACTTGTTGATCCCAGCATGAATTTACAGAAATTTCTACCAAAAGTCCTTTATAGAAATGTGAATGCCTAAAGCAGGGATTATTACTAGTAGTAGTAGTAGTAGTAGTTGTTGTTGTTGTTGTAGTAGTAGTAGGAGCAGCAGTAGCAGCAGTAGTAGTAATAGTAGTAGTTGTAGTAGTAGTAGTAATAGTAGTTGTAGTAATAGTAGTAGTAGTAATAGTAGTAGCAGTAGTAGTAGTAGTAGTCATAGTAATAGTAGTAGTAGTAGTTGTAGTAATAGTAGTAGTAGTAATAGTAGTAGCAGTAGTAGTAGCAGCAGCAGCAGTAGCAGTAGTAGTAGTAGTTGTAGTAGTAGTAGTAGTAGCAGTAGCAATAGTAGTAGTAGTAATAGTAGTGGTGGTGGTATAGGAGGAGGAGGAGGAGAGGAGGAAGGGGAAAAAGAGGAAGAGGAGGAGGGGGAGGAGAAGGAGGGGCAGGGGAGGGGGAGAAAGAGGAAGGGGAGGGGGAGAAGGGGAGGTGAAGGGGGAGGAGGTGTTTAGCACTTTTAGATTTGCAGAGCATTTTACATATATTATCTCATTTGATCCCCACAACAACCCTGTGAGGTAAGTGCTATGATTATTCTCATTTAGATGAAGAAACTAAGACTGAGAGAAGTTAAATAATTTACCCAAGGTCACACAACTAGTTAGTGTTTGAGATAGAATTTGAACTCAGGTCTTCCTAACTCCAACCCTTGATTCACCATTCCAATTAGTGATCAACTATGCCTAAAACAAAGGAAGCAAAAGCAAGTGTGGCAGCACAGAATATAGTTCTATTACGAGGTTGGCCACATTGGAAAGTGGTGCCTCTTCCCTTGTCTGGAGCAGAGCTAAAGATGGGGAACAGGTCCTGAGAGAGGGGTGATATGACATGTGGATTAGCAAATCAGGAGCCATTGCACCCTGGTCTGCAGGAGTACCACCAGGAAAGGTACAAGGACGTCAGTCATCAGCAAAAGAAACCACACCCCCTACACGGCAGTGCCCGGAGGAGCTAAAGCTCTATTTATGCTGGGCTACTTATGTTTCTGCTTATGTTAACTCATCGCACTGAATGCTATGCTAAGAATTCAGAGAGCTCACAGGTTTAAGAAACCCTGCTTGCAAATAAGAGGAAACTAGAAGGTAATTATACTTTCCAAAAGAATCACTACCTTGAACCCAAATTTATAATAATAAAAGCGAAGATGTTCCATCTTTCCCAAATTGATAGATAGGTAGATGGATGGAGATAGAGATATATACATAAGCATGTATACATATATGTATAAATTTATATGCATACATATATGTATATGCCTAATTATATCTATCTATATAGAAAATGTATACACTCAAACAATAGGCAGTGTGGAATAACAGATGGAAAGCTAGTCTTGAAGCCAATAAAACAGAGAGACAGAGAGGCCGGTAGAGAGATATATAGATACATACATTTATTATATTATACTATACTAGCACATTACATATTACATATAGAAGCTAGGTTCAATGAAATATGTAGGCTGTAGACAGATGGATAGCTACAAAGATACATGTATATATTATATTGCATTATATTCATATGTACATATATATGGAAGATAGATTCAATAAAAGATGTCAGATAAAGGTGTGTTTTGCACATATGTGTACATATGCATACACACATATGTACATATGGAAAATGGGATAATAAAACAGAAAAAGAGAGCTAGGAATATGTATATTGCAGTGTTTGGTTCAGCAATAACTTTGGTACTATAACGGAGAATGAAGGCCCTCAAATCTGGTTTCTCCTCCTTATTTCTAATTTTTCTTATTACCAGCTTGAGTTCTAACTCCCCCATTAATTTTATCATAACACTCAATAAATATGAGCCAGTTTTCCTATGTATATTTTTCCTGTTGCTTTTACTACAAACTCCAACAAGGGAAAAGTTTCCTAAAAATCCATTCTCAATGAAAATACTCTCGCTGATAGTGCCTTAGAAAATAGAAGCTTTTCTATGTAAATTATCCCTAGAAATTTTCTGCATATGAATGAATTCCATTACCATGGAAGTGTGGTCTTGTATAAATTTACCAACTGGTTTGGTCAAGATTTACTTAAATTGAATTCTTCAAAGTTGATTTCATATAAATAGAATTTCCTATTTTTTTGTAAAGGATGTGTCTTAAATTTATCTAGGAGTTTTAACTCAGATATCCGGTATCGATACCCATTTAGAAGAAGTGAATTCCACTTAAATTACATGAAACTGGGTAGAGTAAGGAACTCAGCTCAACATACAAATAGAAGGGATAATCAAAAAGTTCTATTTCCATGGCTTTGGGATGGGTCATCTTCCTGCCCCATTTGCCATTTGCCTCACATAACACTTCGGATCTCTCTTGTACACATCACACATTACAAATGCTATACATTAGAAATATAAATATGTCCATTTCATCTTGTTTTATTAGGCTGTAAGCTCCATGAAGGGATGGATAAGGGAGTCTGGTATAAACTTTCTCTCTCCCCAGGCCTTTGTATGGTGCTTCAACGCATTAATGGTGCTCAGTAGTATTTGTTGAATCATTGAATCAAGAGCAGATTGCCACCGTAGCATCATCTTTATGTTAAATTCCTCACGTAGCTCATGTCACAGATTCTCTGGCCTGCAGAATTAATTCTCAGTCCTGATACATGTCTAGAAAGCCTTTTTCCTGAGAAATTTTTCTCATATTCACCAAAAAGAAACCTCTCATGCCTCATTAGGAGAAACATGCTAGCTTCCCTCCTTTATTTTTCGATCAGCCAAGACATTTCCACACGTGGATAATTCCAACCCCAGCTCTCTGCAAACTCTGCATCATGATTTGTTAATTGTGGAACAGTGAGCCACGGTATGCTGCCAACTCTAACTGTAAAATACTTTAGGACAACATATATAATGTAATAATATCTCCACCAGAGGAATGGTAATGCCATACTATATAACATACAAAAGGACATACATAGCCTAATTAAAAATGTAATTTAAGAATCTTATTGTCTCATAACTTTTCCTCAAAAGAACATCACTGGGAAATTTCTTTCAGCTAAGGCTAGTGGAAAGTAAGATCCTTAAAGAAGGGGCCTGCTGCACTTTTTTCTTTGTCTCCCTAATGCCTGATACAGTGCCTTGAAAATATGAAGCTTCGTATGCTCAGTACATTTAATAGTGGTTTTAAATTGAAGCCTTTCATAAATAAATGTTACGGTTAAAGATTAAATGCTGCCTAATGTCTAGAAAAACAACTGGCAGCATTGATTTAAAGCTAGAAAGGCATCTAGTGGTCATTCTATAGATGAAGAAGTTGAGATCCAAAGAGGGGACAGGATTTGCCCAACATTGTTCAGGTAATAAGTGGCAAAACTGGGATTCAAACAAAAGTCTTCTGACCACCGGTAAATTCTTTCCATTATGCCACATTGTTCATTTATTATTCTTTAAACTTTAGTTTCAAAGTCTTTGTTGGTTTATGTTATAAATATGTGCTAATCAATGGTATTCCCATATATACACATTCAAAGTTTAGTTTCTTGATATAAAATTCAAGATTTATGAATTCAACTATACTTTCAAAATCTAAATGTATTTTCATTTATTTATCATTAGTATGAACCTAAAATTTCATTTATTACTTCATTCATTAGACATTAAGAACCTAATATGTGATATAATGGTAATAATCTGAAGGTAAATAAAACATATTACTGTCCTCAAGTAACTAACAATCTAATAGGAAGAGATAAGACATGTACACTCATATATGTAATAGAAATCAAAAGGTTAGAAGTGTTTAAGAAGAATATAAAGGTCAGATGAGAAAGAGATCACTTTCAAATGGGGAGATAAGGAAGACTACTTGTAGTCTTCTGTGTAGGTATTGTGTGAGTTCTATACTATCCATCAGATAAGTAATTAAACTTGCATAAAGTGCAAATAGGAAATGGTTGAGGAATTTACTAATTGTTATTTTTTTGTCAAAGACATTAATCTAAGTTGGAGGCAGTTTGTGGTTGTTCTCAGAGAGCATCAATGACAATAGGAAGGTGATGTGAGTCACTTGACTAGCAAGTGAGGTGGATTTAAAGTAGGCTGGGCTGTGGAAAGTCACTTGTCTCTCTCTTTCCTCCCAGAACTATCTGGGTCCAGTGACAAGACAGAGATCAGGATGTCTGGAGATAGCCAATTGGAAGCACCGCCTTACATAGTAGAGGAAGATCAGCTAAGATGGTAGCATAGGGGAAAACAGTGCAGCCCAGATCCCCTGGAATTATTTCAACAAAGATCTAAGGAGTGCACTGGATTGAGGGATGATCAGAAAACTAAGGAAAAACCATAACGGGTCATCTTTCCAGCATAAGATCTCAAATTTGACCCAAAGCAAGGAATGAGCAGGAACTGTTGTGTGGAAGTAGACAAAGATCATGGAGACAGATCCCAGAAGCAAAACAAGGCCCCAGTCCTTCTGTACTGATCTGATCAGTAAGACATTAGATAAGACAAGTCAAGACCACACAAGGCCTTAATAGTCCCACCAGAAATACATGGAACTTAGATATAACACAAAGTCTGAATCCTGGAATAAAAACTTCAGTAATGAGTAAATAAAAACAAGAATGGCAAAAAAAAAAAAGATTAAGAATGCTTATGATGCCAGGGATGCTCAAAACACAAACACAGAGGAGGAGAATGACTCCAAAACACCTCTAAGCAAAGGCTGAAAGTAAAATAAAGCTTGGCCACAAGATAAACTAGAATTCCTAGAAGAAATGAAGCAAAGGTTTTCTTTTTTATATTTAATAGTTTAAAATTATTACTATAAATGAAATCAGAACACTAAAGGAAATTAAAGTGAAACAGAGGAGAGCCTTGGAAAGGTAATTAGTAGCTTAGCACAAGAAGTATAAATCCTTACCCAAATAATAGACTCTCTGAAAATTAGAATAGACAAATCAATCCGTTAATAAACATTTGTCCAGGGTGGGTGGGGGAGAATTGTTAGAAACACACTTCTGTAAAGGAACAGGGACAAAGCAGAGAATAGAATTGGGGTGGGGGGGCAGGAGAGGAAGGCGGGAAATATAGTCAGTCTTTCACAATATGTCCATTGTGGAGATGTTCTATATAACTACACATGTACAGCCTGTATTGAATTGCTTGTCTTTCCAGTGGGGGTGGGTGATGAAGGAGGAAGGGAAAGAATCTAGAATTTAAAGTTCTATAATCAAATGTTAAAAATATGTGTATGTGTGTGTGTGTTATTATTTTTATTAATTACATTGCAACTGGGAATTAAGATATACAGGCACTGGGGTAGGGACATCCATCTTGCCCTATTGGAAAGTCAGAGGGGTGATTGGGGAGGACATAGGAGAGAGCTGATTGGAGGAAGGGGCATACAGTGGGATAGCTGTTTTGGGGTAGTGAGTAGGGGAAAGGTGGGGAAAAAATTTGTAACTCAAAATCTCATGGAAATGAATGATGTAAACTAAAAATAAAAAAAAGTTAATTAAAAATAAACACTCGTCAATGTTTATTAATTAGCACCACATATGGTAGTAAGTACTGAGGGATATAAACAGAGGCAAAACACAATCCCTGCTCTGAAGTTTATAATCTAATAGAAATTAATGATTCCATGGGACAATAAGAAATATTAACAAAAAATCAAAAGGTTTTTAAAAACAGAAGAAAACGTATGCTGTCTCACATCAAAAATATGTACAGTAGAAGCCTTCTGAGGATACCAATCTTCTGGCTGCATGTCTGGAACGTGAGAGAGACCAAGGCAATAGAGAAACTGGGATTTTCATTTTTACTTATTTCTAGGTGGTAGCCAGCCATAGGCTTGACCAAGTGGTCTGGAAACTAGAGAAAACTAATAAAGGCTCTTCTCTTTGGGATTAGTACAAATAGAGGGATTTTGCTGACACCTCCTATTACATTATTGTTTGTAGGATATGCCCATAAGAAATATTATATAGTCTCTGCTGATTTGAATAATTAGGTTGTTATCCTTACAAGTATGGCAGACATTGGGGACAAAGTTGATCATCAATCTGGACATGAGGGGATCATAATGCTATCTTGCAGCAGGCTCAAGATTACATAATTCTCTTAACTGATATAGCCCCTGCTCAACAATGCTCTTCATGCCAACCAAATTCTGACCTTTCAAAGGTAATTATGGTATAATCCCACATGATTATGGACCAACCCATAAAGAACAAATTGATTAAATTGGTCCCCTTCCTCTATTTCAGGGCAGGAGATTTGCCCTTATGACAGTATTGACTGTTTTCAGGATGTGGAATTGTAATGCCAATTATATATGCCACCATGAAAGTCACCACCAAAGCTTCATAGAATACATACTTCTTCCTTGTCGGATCACCTGTACAATTGCTTTTGATCCAGGAATTCATCTTAAGACTAGGAAAATTTCATCATCACATCAAAAATCATCATCACATTTACTGTTTATATCATCTATACCACCCTCCAAAAGCTGATTATATTAAATGCTGAGATGAACTTTCAAAACAGCTTTATCATCATGCTCCTGATTATTGCAGTGAAGCATCTCACCTCCCAGAGGTTATGTCTTTGATAATTGAGAACTACTCCAAAAAAGTAAGAGAGCTCTCTGATCCAACAGTTTTGTAGATTAGACTTTCAGAAAGGAAAGATTACTAAATTCCAATTAACCCTCCCCCCAACTCTTGTTGCATCCTATGTGCAGAGCTGCACTAGCCATGAGCTGTCTACTGTCTCAGAAGATTATATAGAACCCAGAAAAATGGTTCTGGTTCCCCTTAATTGGTAGATTTTCTTTCCCTTGGAATGGTTCAGACAAGGGCTTTAGGAACCGAGGGACAAAATTATTGGGAGATGCTTTTACTTTTTGTTATATTGAAAAGGGAAAATTATCTTAATCATGGCAAATGAAAATTTGTCAGTAAGAGATACTTTAGTTGGTTTGTGGTTGGATAAAGATAGAGATCTGTCTCTACAGAAGAAAGGTATTAATCCCTCAGTAGAGGTCTCTACAGGAGCCAAAATTTGATACCATTCACATTATGGGACTTCCAGAGAGGTTTTGACTGCTGGGCTGAAAAATACTGAGTAAGTGAGGGTGTGGAGTGAGTCCTGATACCAAACTAGGACCCATGATAGGCTGTATTTGAGAAGCTTATGACTTCTTTACCATTTTGCTACAGATAACCCAAACCTGTGATGGGAAGGGAAAATATATTGGAGGGTTTGATGTTTCTAGTGCTACTCCTGGTCACTGTGGTTGTTTGTACATCAGGAGATCTACTTTAAACGGCCACTGAGAGTACTCCCTGTGGACTGCACTTTAAAACAAAATTTGTTATACTATTTATGTTGACATTATTTAACTTATAATCCTACTTCAGCGTTACTTATAAGATCAGAGTTTGGGGGTTATTTTAAAGACTTTTAGTGGTGGAAGTTTCCTTATAAAATATTTTGGACCTTGCCACCAAGGGGTAGGGTATAATAGGAGAAGGATTCTTTTTTGTATGCTGGACTGAACCTTTAATTAGGGTGGGAAAGTTTTTTTATTATTTAATTATTTTTCAACCTGAAATATAAAGGGCTCAGCCTATGGAGAGTTGGTGTCGTATGTTATAGAACAGTTTCCATTACCCTGCTGGGTTATCTTTCTGACCTAGCATTACTATGTGGAACTCAGAGGCAGAAAGAAGTAGTATTTTATTTTAATCTGATCAGGAATTGTATTCTTTTTAATCTTATTATCAGTAAAGTTATTTTTTATTGCATTATGCAGTCCATGATATATTATTGCATTCTAATTCCAATCCTAAATCACTATACCACCCTGAATTATGCCTGGCCCAGAATAGAGAGATTAGCCGTATCTAAGGCTAGGATGCCAAGCTGTCTTAGCATCAAGATCCTTGTATTATTATTGATGCTGTGCCTTTCTATCCCTGTATCCTCTGCTTCTGCAAGTTAGTAACTTTTTAGATGACTTTTTGAACAGCTACCTGGAACTATTACTTTGATTCTGCCACTCTCTCTGTTTTTGACCATTAAAACAAACCTGGGGACTCACAAGTGCTATTGCTCCCTAGTATCCTCTCTCTATGTCTTCTTAACTTCCATTACCTGCTCTGCTCACTGACATGCCTTCACGTGACCCAGCATGGCACCCCATGACTACTGGCAAAACCACCCCTAAGTGTGGACATGTTTCCCATCCTGGAAAAGATAATTGACAATACTAAGTGAGCTCTCTCTTAGAACATTTGGGGTGACCTAATATGAGTGCTAAGTACCCCACAAATAGAAAGAATTAACAATAACAACAAAGATGGAGTTAACTTATTGCCATTCGATGCCTTTTGACTTTTTATTTCCACTGGGTTGGCATGACAAACTATATGGGGGCAAATTTAAAGCTGAAACATCTGACATGTAAAGGTTCCTTCAAACACCACTCACCACATTCTCCTTTGGTATATCACTTAGAACTAACAACTACTTGAATCACCCCCCTCTCTAAGATCTTCAGGCTTTCAAAATGCCAAGAGCACATCCATAGCACCATTCCTAAATGAAACAGCATGTCTGAAATCACAGCCCAAGGAAAACTGTCAACACTTGTTTCCCGTCTTAATGTTTCAGTAAATGGTTTAGAACCTGAAAAACAAAAAGTACAAATAAAGCATTTTTAAATGAATGATATAGCCACCTCCCCTTTCTCCCTCCCCCATTTATTTAAAAATGAGCATCTAACTCATTTACTGAGCAGTTTTGCTCAGTGCTATAATTTCCAAGAGATCTTACAATTGTCCCAGTACAAACACTCCTTTTGTTGAAGGACGTCCTTTGTCTGGGAAACTGATATGCAGAGTGCCTTGGCCTGTCAATTTGCTAGCTCACACCAAAGGGAGTGCCTTTAGACAGCAGGATGCAAACTTTCACTGGGATATGTGTATGGTGAAGGGATGATCTTTTTTTTTTTTTTGACAGATTGGAGGGTGGGAGGGGAGCAGAGTGGGGTGTGAAAGGGAAGGAGGTAGGATCAAAGTTCCTGGGGAGTACCTCCATATACACTAGGCCCCTAACTACAATGAAATTCAGCAGCACTTAAAATTAGATAAAGCACAGTGAACCTAAACAAAAACACATGGATTGAAAAGCAGCATAATAGTATTTTGTTTCCCTCTTATCTTTCCAGGACACAAAGTTTCAAAAAAAAAAAAAAAGACACTATATTCCTTGAATTTTCATGGGATTGGTATGATTCTGATATGCATGCATTATGCTAACTCTGAATAACCTTTTCTTGGCATGAACACACACACACACACACAGAGACCCAAGTGTATTTGTATCCTCCTCTGGAACTTAACAACAACACTTTTAGTCCATTCCTGCTTCAGTTACTATCACCTCTCCCACCTATCACTCTCTTGACAGAATCACAAACCAAGGACCACGATAGAGCCCTTATTCTTCTTTACTCCAGCCTCCTACTGAGTCCCAAAAGAGCTCTGCAGGAAAAGAGAGTGAGCGGCACAGAGGGGGGGAGAATCTACAAGTCTTTGAAGTACAATTAGAACCAACTAATATGTATGTTGAGAAAGGAAGTAACTTCCTAAAAGTTAAAAGTTTTGAAGAATGGAGAGAATATTCTCTCATGAGAGTCAATAGAGGAAACCTGCAAAATTTTATATGTTAAATATAAAACAATTATCTTTCTTTTTCTTTCTTCCTCTTTTCTTCCTCCTTTTCTTTCTTCCTTTCTCTCTGTCTCTTGGTTTTGTCTCTCTTTCTCCCTCCTTTCTCCCTCTCTTTTCTTTCCTCCTTTTTCTTCTCTCTCTCTGTCTCTCTCCCTTCTTCCCCCTCCATTTCCTCTCTCTCTCTCTCTCTCTCTCTCACACACACACACACACACACACACACTGCAAAATCATATAAACTTATAAAATGAACCTACCTGCTTAGAAACAAAAGTATCTAGGGCCAATAGGGTAAAGCAACAAATATTAAGGGCTGGGATTATAAATACAAGCAAAAAGAAAAAATACTTCTGCCTTCAAGACTATTATATTCTAATGGAAGAAGAAGAGACACAAAAGGGAGCTGAAAAGACAGGAAGAAGGTATTTACACAGAAGGGCATGGTGTCAAAGTCTTGTAATTCAGAAGCAGAGCTGGGAGTGGGTATGAAGGCTGACTGGTTCATCCCCATAATGAAGGATCCTTGAGAAACTCACTAATGGGAGAAAGGGCCAATATGGCAGAGGGATGTTCCAGGGTAAGAAGGCCATGGAAACAGATGGATCTTTCAGCATGAGGGGGCTCTAAATTATGAGAGAAGTTCCAGGGTGAGATAGCAGCAAAGTCCTGAAACTTCGAAGCAGAAATCAGAAAGACCTTCCTCTTGTCCACAAATTATCCACAGCAAACTAAGCACACACACGAGACTCAGGCAATATGCTGGAGATGAGCTTTACTCTCACGAACATAATAGCAAGACAACGTAACAAGCCAAGACCTATATATACCACTTGTTGTACAGCTTCCACATAGAAATCTATCTCAGAAGGGATGCTACACCTCCCCGTGTGCCTCTGTGTCCTTCCTGTAAATGCCTGAATGCAAATTATGTGCCTTTATCATGGCAACTCAGATGCCAGCCACCTCACTTACTGTAAGACTCTATGTGCAATCACACAGGATAAGATGCTCGATATGGGTCCATTACAAAATAGTCCACTGTATACCTAGCCATGACAGGACCATAACTAGGAGTTTTGGCACCCAGGTCATATACCACAAATCTAACTGGGGCAGATGGCATGAAGTACATTTTCCATTGGGGGCAAGGAGGAAGAAAGGAGGCAAGGAGCTAGAGATGCTGTGCCCCCCTAGAGAGATGTATAGTTAGATTAGTTACTTATTCCTCCTAACTAAGGGGTTCAAAGACTCTAAGTACTATTAGCACCCTCTAAACTGAGTGCTCTCAGGCAAAGTTCCGGATTGCCATGCCTTAGTTATGGCCTTGGCCTCTGAGATATGTGCCTAAACTAAGGATCAAGCCAGGACACCCAAAGTTCTCCTACAGTCTTTCAACTCCACAGCAATCCTAGAGTATATCACTAATACTCCCACTTCCAATGATTTTTCATTACCAACTTTGTAATAGAAGACATTCTGACAAATAGGATTCCCTTCTTTCCATGTCCCTGCCTTTTCACAGCTACTAAAATAGCCAAAATAGCCTTGAGAGTTATTTTCCACTTGCATGGATTTTTGAAAATGATTTTAAACTAAAGATTCCATTCATTTCTCATTTTTGGAATGGATTGTTTCTGGGGCAAGAGAGGGGAATACTTCTTTCTAACTCCTCTAGACTAATGACCAAGCAAATAAACCAAATGAATTCTAGAACAGTATCTCTGATCCTATACTACTTATAAATCTGGCAAATGTTCAGCAATTTATAGTTTTAGAGAGTTGCTTAGAGACACTAAGAGGTTAGGTGCCCCTGCTCACAAGACCAGTTATGAATCAGAGGCAGGGACCTGAACTCTAGCTCCAAAGTGTCTGATTCTCTATCTATTACTCCATGCTGGTTTTCCATTATTCTTATCATTCCTACAAACTTTAAGGAACAGAGCCCTATTATTAATGAGGAAAATTATCTCTGTGTATAAATTCTATTGCCTTAAATTCCATCGCCAAAATTCTATCACCTTAAATCACAGCAGTAATTACAAAAATAGTGTGAGAACAAAAAATTAAGAGTATGATCAGATATACATCCTAACACTTATCAAAAGACCCAATACAATGATTCCAATAACAGTTGTTACAATGCAATCTTGAGGAAAATGGACTACTTTCAACAGCATTCTTAACTTTTGGCCTAGCATTGCAGGCACATTTTAAATTTGGTTGATCTTTTTTTTTATGACTAAAGACAAAAATGTTCAATGTCTCTTATAAAATTAATGCTTGAAATAAAGGATGTTAAATATGCCTAATGGAAAATCAACAAAGGAAGTCAATCTGTGTTCTAGAACATTTTCGGCTTCAGTCAGATTTGGTCACTCTGGGACCAAGACTCTCCAGGTCTTCTCAGGAGTTTGCCATTTATTCCAAGGGCTCAGATGAAAACATTTGTCCATCTTCTTTGAACATAAATTTTGCTCCATATAACTTGCAAAACATGGTAAGTAACCTCCAACACACTTATTGATATTTTATCAGTAAATTACAAAGAAGTCACAGGCAAGCACGTGCAATGACTAGATCATTGTGTTTCCTTTAAGGGAGGCTAGGTGACACAGTGAATAGAGCACTGGTCCTGGAGTCAGGAGGATCTGAAGTCAAATCTTGCCTCAGACACTTGAAACTAGCTGTGTGACCTTGGGCAAGTCATTTAACCCCAATCGCCCTGCCTTCCCCCCTCTAAAAAAGAAAAAACAAACAAAAAAACTCTTTGTGCTTCCTTTTTGCAAGCAGAAAGCTAGAAGGAGAGCATTCACCACATGCTGGTAAATGTTTAGCAACAGCACATTTTTAAATTTAATCTATACTGACATTTTCTCCATCACTTTCTTAAGCTTAGACAATCAACAAAAAACAAATCAAGCCTGATATGAAGCATTTGTCAATTTCTCAAGTGTTTATGTTCACACTGAAAATGTAATAGGCAGCATAAGAGCTTGTTCCAGCATACCCAGAGGACATTTCATAGAAGCTAGAACTAAACCCCAGAAGATGTTTTGGAAGTCCATTGATTCTCCTGGTCTGAAAACCCCTCCCTAGGCATAAAAAATGAGACACCAAATGGCATCAAAAGAACCTGAGACAGTTAAAGGTATCACACAAGCCAAGAGTAATTTTTGAGTTGGGAGAACCTGGCAAACATTTACAGGACACTTTCAGGGCACAGAACTTTCGGACCTTAAAAATCACTCAGTGGAGGAATGGGGAACCTGAGGCCATGGGGCTTTCTCTAGTCCTAAGGATGGACATTTGCATTTCACCTAAATAGACACAAACTATCTAGGAAAAAATTTGGTAACACTGAGTGCAGAGACTTACGTGATTTTCAGAGTTAGACCTGGAATAGGCGTTTTGATTTTTCAGCAATGTCATTAGAAACTTTTCTTTTGCTACTACTATTATCTCTTCCACTAAGATCTTCTTCCGGTATTTTGTCACTGGCAGACATGACTTTGGGCTCTCAAAGGCCATGCTGGTAAAGTCCAGGTCTGGCAGTAAAGACATTGAGCGTTGGCTTCTCTGTGAATAGACTGTGTATATGTTGTCCAGGGTTAGGCTTGCCTAATTAGAAAAGACTCATCAACAGCCACTCTAGAATAATGTATTTTTTTTTAATCCATGATGGTTCTCAAGGATCATCTGTTAAGCAATAGAGGGTTTGTGATTTTCACTGATAAAAGAAGTATCCACAGACGTAAAATCACAAATTCTTCAAGTATGGAAGTAAGAAACATGGACATGTTTGCAAGGATGGTATACCCCACACTCCCACAAATCTGCTTCAGTTTCAAGTAAGTCTTGTGTACTATGAAGATCCAATTGTAAGTTAATATTTTAAATAAAGTTCAATCTAATTCAGTATAACACTTAGAGCTATTCTAAATGGTTAAGGGCTTCCCCGGAGTCCTGTGGGTTCCCTCTTTCTGTAGGTCTTTGAAAAAAAGGCTGAATAACCACATATTGGGTATGTTGAAGGACTTGGAGTCATGAAGACCAGACTTCAGATCCTTCCAGACTTCAGATAAGTAAGCTACCTGTGTGACCCTAGGCAAATCACTAAATCTCTCTGTGCCTTGTTTTCCATATCTGTAAAATGGAGATAATGATCACACCTCCTTCACATAGCTGTTGTGAGGATCAAATGAGTTAACATGTGTGAAACACTTTGCTCACATTAAGTGGCCATATAAATGCTAGATATATTACTGGCATGAATTAAACTGAAGCAAAAATACTTAACATTTTTGTGTGTCATAGACTCTTTAAGTGGAGCCTATGGATTCTTTCTTTTAGCCCATCTGCCAAGATGGTTTACTGGGATGCGGACGCTGCCCACGCTACAGCTTCTTGGAGCCAAGGTGGAGAGTTGGGTGAAGGAGGACATGACTAAAAGTTTAGTGACATGATTATCTGGCTCTTAAACCTTAATATCCAACTTAGATTATCTAGTGTAGGATGTAATATGTACACAAATGAGTTGAGTATAAAATATAATGTAGTAAGGGAGAGACCTAGAAAAAATAGCTATTAGAAAAATTAAAAGAGGAAGAAACAATTTTTAGAGTGGGTATCAGAGAAGGCACCATGGAAAAGGGGGCATGCAAGTTGGGCTTTGAAGGAAGAAGAGGATTTCAGTGGGTAGAGATGTGGAGGGAATACATCCCAGGTATGGGGCATACTGCCTGCTTGAATACACAGAAGAGAAAAGATGAAATCAGGAAACATCGGTTGCCAGTTTGGCTGAAATGTAGAATTCATGGAAAGAAATGATGATGATGATGATTGATGATGATGATGATGATTGATGATGATGAAGATGATACTAGAAAGATAGACTGGAGACTGACTATGGACAGGCAACTTCAAATACTTGGTTTTTTAAAAATTTTATGCTCTACTCCAGTGATCTCTAAACTTTTTTGATTGTGTACCATATTGGTTAAAATATTTTGAGCCACACACCCTACTATGTGCTTATTTACTATTTAGAATAGTTTAGGTGAACATTTTAAATAAATAGGCTATCAATTGTCATTTAAGTCAACAGTGAAGAGAATGAAAAATAAGCTAATTGAGGTGTAAGTAGAGAGGAGGGGACAGATTTGAGATAGTTGATTCTCAACATTCTCCTGTTTAACTTTGCCAGCTTCAAGCTTTTATGTTACTTTATTAGTAAACTCAGTTTCACTTTCATGTTGGCAACTACCCACATTTGCAGCTATGCAAAGCAGAAAAGAAATGATTGTGCTACTCAAAGTTTCCAAGTTTGAAGGATGGTTTGGCAAAATCAACCAGCTGGCAAGAGACATCCAGATCCCTTCATCTAGTGTAGCCTCAATGTCAAAAATCACCTCATCTCTGAAAGGGTAAGGATCTCAAATGCTCATGAAGCAGATGTCAGTCACTGATAGATTATTTCAAGCTGGTGTGTCCTTCATTACTTCCAATGTTATCCACCAGCCATGAAGGACAGAGCACTGATCCAATTTCATAGCATTTAGCTAAATTTACTTTCAAACAAAGAAAAGTTTACTTTCTGTATTAATTTTTCAATTTGTCAATAATGGTAAATTAAATTCATACCTCACTTATGATCCCATTAGCTATAATCTAGTTGTCAAAAATTGAGAAGGGCAAATAGAATCACAGAAGTTTTTAAAGACCACTGTAATTCAGTCTCAACTTCACAGAAAAAGTATAGGAATTATTCTGTCTATTTAATCCAAGGAGAGTAGAAAGTCTATTGCAAAAGAGAAACTAGGCAGAGTTTATCTTTTGTCTGTTCCTTTTAGTTCCTCTAATCTGACCTACTAAAGGTAGACAACCCCCCCTCCCCACCCATGAAAAAGGAAAAAAAAACCCATAGTTTTGTACTCCCAACTCGTGTATCTTCCCTTGCCATCTTGCATTCAATTTCAGTGTAATATGAATAGACCTATCCTTTTACAAAAGCTCCCCTCTTCCCACCAGACTTGTTTGTTATTTTATGTGTTTCTGCATCATTTGCAGAGTCTGCTTTGATCTACATTCCTCCTGGATGTGTGGTTTCCTTTTCGGCTACCAAAAGGAAAACTGTTTTGTTTGAAAATTTGCTTATTTTGAAACTTTGCTGGCTTAAAGCACCTCTCTTTATAGAGATGAGCAGGGCCAAGTGTTTGCACCTAAAATGCCACCCCCTGGCCCTCAGGAAGGGCAATGCTGAAATGGTGCAAATTGCCCTGTTGAAGTTGGAATAATCTTTGAAAGAAAATTCAGGAGAAACTAAAGATTCTGTATAAAGCTGCAGGAAAGCAATATTCAAAGGTGTTTGCATGTTTAACCATTGGTGGATTTTGCAATAAATGGTCAAATAGGTAATGATCCCCTTAAAACAAATCAGTATATATGATACAGCAACAGGTTCACAACTTGAAATATAAAATGAGGATAATAACAGCATCTGTCTCACAGGGTGGTTGTGAGGATAAAATGAGATAATATTTGTGAAGCCCTGAGTGTAGTGCTGGACGCATGGTAGGCGCTATGTAAATGTTAGTTATTATTATTAATATTAGAAATGCCATCAAATCATGTGGACAGAGTATTCTCTTGGGAGAATTGTGTGTGTGTGT
>CM053595.1:188342551-188381693 GCA_028646575.1 Pseudocheirus occidentalis | reverse complement strand
TCATAAGATTTTATCAAATTATCAAGAAAATGAAGCTTGTTTTCTAGGCCTTCCACTAAATCTCTGGGTCTATTCCTACTCTCCATGTACCCAGGGCTCCAATGCTAATTCTTATTTCTCCTTTTACCAGAAAGTATTGATTTTGAAAAAAAAATAAACAAATGCACAGAATGCATTCATTTTAAGATGCTAACAACTTCATGTGTTACCCTTCTTAGGATTCAAAACTATTTTAGTGATATAATAATACCACCTAAGAATGACTCCTAATGTTGAAATTCTCAGCATGTGGAGAGAGGGTTTTTTGCTTCTTTTGCTTGGGACTGGGGGAAAATATCTTTTGCCCTTCACATCATACCTTATGGTCAATTGTCTACTGTCTCCACATAAGAATGACCCTAATCTTTATGCCCAACAAACATAACAGTTTTCAACAATCCTGAAGCAACCCATAGACAAAAGACAGTTCATAAAGAACATCAGAACAGGGATAGGCAGGAGACATTCAGCCACGTCTTTATAATAACTCTTTCAGTGGGAAACAGGATACATTCTACAAGGACCTTTCAGGACTGTCATCTCAGGGAATAACAGAAGACTAGATCTTCTCTTTCGGCAAGTTAGGCAGCAGGAGTCAACCTGGGAAATCAAAATAAGCTTAGGAAAACAATAAGCAGGATTGGGAAAGAATGGTAATGATTTGCCTGTTTTTAATAGAATTCTGCCTTCCAGTTGCAGTTTTACTCTAGTAAAAAAAAAATCAGTTTTCTTTCAAGTTACATATGACCATGGCTTCAAAAGAGAAGTAAAGATTGCAATCAAGACCAGCCAGAACAGAAGAATCATCTGTTTTGCAAGTACAGTGGGATCCTGTCCCTAGGGGCCCTGGGAGGAGGACCATTTTTTATAGATGAGCTTGATCTGTGATGAGGTTCTTTGGTATCTCTTACTTTGACATTACAAGCTCCTTGAGGGTAGGGGAAGTACCTTAATTACCAACGTATCTCCCTCCTTAGCACCCAGCACCTGAGTCCATGGTAAGTGCTCATTAAATACTGGTGTACTTGAGTTTGATTCTGGCAATCAAACCCAGGAAGAAAGACTAAAAAGGATATGCATTATGCTCTATTCTGTTCTGTGATGAGCCTTTAATTCATTCTCCTTTTAGTAATACCATGACCAAAGTGTTACTGTCCTAAAGAGACAGTGACCTCAGACTTTGAAATGTCTGCCTTGGTCAACAAGGTCACCTACCATGGTCTGCTGAGAATCAGGAAAATTAGTGGAACCAAAAGGTCTTCCCTTTCAAAGAGCAAATAAATACAGTTGTATTCTTAGGGATAAAATTTATAATGCACAAAAATTTTATTTACTGTTAAAATTTGATCTTTCCTGTAAAGATACACACACACACACACACACAAATGTGTGTGTGTGTATATACATAGTGATTGGATTTTATTAGTATAGAGAACATCCAGATGAGGAAACTTCTTCTACCAATGAGAGTCAGCACTTTCTCTGAAATTTGATTTTAAAGAATTACACAGAACACTGAGATGTTCTGAGTCATACAGCCAGGATGTCAGAAGCAGACTTTAAACTGAGGCCCTCCAAACTTTGAAGTTGGCTCTTTGTCCATTGCTCCACACTGCCTATAAAATTACATTTAAAGCCTTCCTTTAAAGCTCAACTCAAAAGACACCAGCTCCATGAAGCCTTCCATGATTCCTTCATGTGATAATGACCTTCCCCCCTCCTTACACCTCACCTAATATTTTATTTGTACCTCTCTTATTTAGTCATCTCATCTTTTAAAACATCAATATTCTCCTGGTAGTGCAATATGGCTGCAAATCATGTAATATCACTATCTTTAAAAAAATTAAAAATGACCCAGTGGAATGGACAATGGTTATAAAAAAGATGCTGCATTGTACCAACATTGTACATATAAGAGGTGGTATAAAAGATATCAGAAAATATATGTATGACGAAAAAAGGAGGTGGGCTAATCCAATATTGAGAGTGAAAATTAACAAATGGATAGTTTGAGAGCTTGTAACAGCAAGCAAATCAATACTTAGTGCCTTGTTCCAGTTATTTAATTATTTAGCATTTTGTTTCAGTTCAAGTGTCTTTGAGCCTTGTAGGTAATTATATTAAGTGTTTGTTAAGAAACAGAACCTATGGGGCGGCTAGGTGGTACAGGGAGTAGAGAACCGGCTCTGAAGTCAGGAGGATCTGAGTTCAAATCCGGCCTCAGACACTTGACACACTTACTAGCCATGGGATTTTGGGCAAGTCACTTAACCCCAACTGCCCTCCAAAAATAAAAAAAGGAAATAGAACCTATGAATCCCACAGTGGGAGGGACTTGATAAAGATGGGAACAGGAAGGACTAAGAGGTGGGCAGAATAGGGAGGAGCTAATGACAGATTAAAAAGCTCAAGCACAGTTAGGACTGAGCAGAAGTGAGAAGGAGAACAGTTGTGGTGACCAGCACTCTGCTTGCCTGTTCTGTCTGTGTTGATTTGTGTTTGTGATACTTTGTACAGAAGCCCTGAAAGAGGGCTTTCTTGTTGTCAGTTTACAGAAATCCAGAAGGAGGGTTTCAGAGGTCCTGGGACTATCCTGATGATTTGTGTTGATTTCTCAAACCTTGTTTGTGGATCTGTGTTAATTTCACAGGAAGACAGTGAACTGATGGTGGTGCCAGCAATGTATATGAATGTTGTTTTGGCTCTGTTAAGCTCTGTCTTCCCAGAAACAGAAACTGCAAAGGACTTGAGGTGGACTGGACACTGTGAGCTTCAAAATAGAACAAAAACTGGACGAGGAACTGAGAGCTGCCTACCTATGAATCCAAGTGACTATTGGGTGAATTCAGGCAAGAGCTGGACCCATGGAAGAAGAACCATGGAATTTGGGAGCCAGCCTCCAGCCAAGATGAAAAGACCTCTCCTTGGGTACTTAGTTCTGACTGACAAGATCATGATTTACTGTGACCAAGGGGTGGGAGAACTTTGTACTCTGTACTTTGTACCCATTAAGGATGATAGGAAGCTAGTCTCCAATTAAGAAGAAAGAAGACTTTCTGACTGACAAGATTAAGGCAATGTGAGCTAGGGGTAGGAGACTTTTGGACTTTGTAACCCTTAAGAAGGATTGCTCCCTAAGGATGACTGGGTTAAGGACTTACTGAATGATATCTTTTATTTAAAACTATGTGGCCACTTTAGTGATAAGTTGTTATGCTATAATATTGTGAATACTGTACTTTGGTTTCTGTGAATGTTTTGCTTTAGTTTACTGCTGAATAAATAAAGAGTTCACTATACTATGTGATTAGAACCTTAAGGTTATTCACAGCAACAGTCCTCTGGAAAGCTGATCATGCTTGGCTTTACAGAGCTGTATTTGTCATCATCCCCTAAAAAGAATCTTCATATGCTCTAACGTCATCTTTTGGGGTAGCATTTAATATTTTATAGATGCATAGCTACAAAAATATTTAAAGCACTAGAGAAAGCTTCCAACATGTACAGCTGATACTATAATGAGTACTGAGAGGTACAAAAATAAGAATATCACAGGTATAAATGAGATCACACCTGTATCAGTAAAAGAAGACTCATATGATGTGATAAAAAAACAAATGGCTCTCTTTGGAACAATAATAAGTGCTCACAATTCTACAATATTTTAAACAATGAGGGGAATGGAACCACAATGGTAGAATAAAGTCAGGGACTTGCTTGAGATCTCCCCCAAACCCCTCCAAATACCTGAAAAAATGATTCTAAACAAATAATAGACAGCAGAACCCATAAAATAACAGAGTAAAACAAATTTCCAGGCTGAGACAATCTGGAAAGTCGACAGGGAAGATCTATTGCACTGGAATGGGAGATGAACACAATCCAGCATAGGCCAGGCCGACACAGACAGAGCTGGAGCAGACCTCAGGGGACTGAATCACTGGCAGCTGTGGCAATTTCCAGACTTCTCAACCCACAAACACCAAAGACAACTTAAAAGGTCAGTTGGAAAGGACTGTCAGACCTGAGTAAGAGAGGAGCAAGGTCCAGCCCCAGCCCCACGGTGGCAGTGGGGCAGTGGCAGTGGCAGCACAGTGATGGTGGAATTGGCCGTGGCTGCTTCCTGAGCTCTCAGCCCACAGACAGTGGGGGGATCAAGTGGTTGATCAAAGGGAAATTGCAGGCATCTCTTTGCTGGCTCTGAGACAGGATTCTCTTGCTTTGCCCTTGCGTTGACCTGGGTCTCAGTCCTGGGTGGTGGTCCTGGGGTGAAGAGTAGTGGTGGTATGGTGGATTTGTGGCAGCAGTGGCAAAGGAATCCTTCTCACAGTTCCAAGGCAGAAAAGAGTGCTTTGTGTCACTCACAGACCAGAGCACAGGTCAGGAGAGGAGCAAACACCTCTCCTTAGATCATACCACCTAGGAAGAACTGAAAATTTGCAGGTCCCCAAAAGTATCTCTGAAAACAGCAGCACAAAATCTCTGAAGCTTGGGACAGTAAAACTTCCACACTAGAAGCAGAGTGCTACCTTAACAAAGAGCTAAAAAGTCAAGTAATTGGCTGGGAAAATGAACAAACAGCAGGGGGAAAAATCAGACTGTAGAATCTTATTTTGGTGATAAGGAAGATCAAAACATACAATCAGAAGAAAACAACAAAGTCAAAGCCCCTACATCTAAAGCATCCAAGAAAAATATGAATTGGTCACAGGCATGGAAGAATTCAAAAAGGATTGTGAAAATCAAGTAAAAGAAGTAGAGGAAAAATTGTGAAGAGAATGAGAGTGCTAAAAGAAAATCACGAAAAATGAGACAATAGATTGCTAAAGGAAACTCCCCCTCAAATACTGAAGAAAATAACACCTTAAAAACAGACTAACCCAAATGATAAAAGAGGTCATAAAAGTCAATGAGGAAAAGAAGGCCTTAAAAAGCAGAACTGGCCAAATGGAAAAGAAGATCCAAAAGCTCACTGAAGAATATAATTCCTTCAAAATTAGAATGGAAGAAATGGAAGGTAATGACTTTATGAGAAATCAAGAAATCATATAGTAAAACCAAAAGAATGAAAAATAGGAGACAATGTAAAATATCTCATTGGAAAAACAACTGACCTGGAAAAGAGATCTAGGAGAGATAATTTAGCAATGATTGGACTGCCTGAAAGCCATGATCATAAAATAGCCTAGACTAAGAATTTATCAAGGAAAACTGTCCTGATATTCTAGAAACATAGGAGAAAATAGAAATTGAAAGAATACACGGATCACCTCCTGAAAGATAAGAGAAAGGAAAACTCCTTGGAATATTGTAGTCAAATTTCAGAGTTTCCAGGTCAAGGAGAAAATATTGTAAGTAGCCATAAAGAAACAATTCAAGTATTGTGGAAACACAATCAGGATAAAACAAGATTTAGCAGCTTCTACATTAAAGGATTGGAGGGTTTGGAATATGATATTCCAGAGATCAAAAGAGCTAGGATTAAAACCAAGAATTGCCTACCCAGCAAAACTGAGTATAATACTTCAAGGGGAAAAATAGACATTAGCAAAATAGGGGTCTTTCAGAGACTCTTGATGAAAAGACCAGAGCTAAATAGAAAATTTGACTTTCAAATGCAAGAATCAAGAGAAACATGAAAAGGTACACAGGAAAAAGATATCATAAGGGACTTATTAAAGTGAAACTGTTTACATTCCTACATATTAGGGTAGTTGGAGGGAATGTGTGTGTGTGTGTATGTATGTATGTATGTATGTACATATATATGTGTATATACATTTATACATATATATGTATGTATGTATGTAGACAGAGGGTACAGGATGAGTTGAATATGAATGGATGATATCTAAAAAATAAAATTAAGGGGTGAAAGAGAAATGTACTGGGAGAAGGAGAAAGGGAGAGATATATTGGGATAAATTATCTCCCATAAAAGAGGCAAGACAAAGCTTTAACAATGGATGGGAAGAGAGGGGAGGCAAGAGGGAATGAGTGAACCTATTCTCATCAGATTTGGTTTAAGGAGGGAATAACATACACACTCAATTGGGTATGAAAAATCTTTCTTACCCTATAGGGAAGTAGTGGGGAAGGGGATAAGAGAGGGATGATAGAAAGAAGGACAAATGGGAGAAGGGGGTAATCAGAAGCAAATGTTTTCAGGAGGGACAGAGTCAAAGGAGAGAATAAAATAATGGGGGGCAGGAGAGGATGGAGGGAAATATAGTTAGTCTTTTACAATATGACTGTTATAGAAGTGTCTGGCATGAGTATACTTGTATAACCTATATCAAATTGCTTGTCTTCTCAATGACGGTGGGTGAGGAGGAAGAAAGAAAATGTGTAACTCAAAGTTTTAAAAATAAATTTAAAAAATTGTTTTTATATGCAACTGGAAAATAATAAATATAGGCAATGGTGTAGAGAAATCTATCTTACCCTACAGGAAAATAGAAGAGAAGGGTATAAGAGAAGCAGGAGGGTGATGGAAGGAAGGCCAGATTGGAGGAAAGGATAATCAGAATGCACATTGTCTTGGGGTGAGGAGGGGAGAGATGGAGAGAAAATTTAGAACTCAAAATCTTGTGGAAGTGAATGCTGAAAACTAATGCCCACCAACTGGAGAATCAGTGAAGAAGTTGCGGTATGTGATTATGATGGAATACTGTAAGCAACAATGAGCAGGATGCTCTCAGAAAAACCTGGAAAGACTTTCATGGGCTGATGCAAAGTGAAATGCACTGTGTAAAAAGTAACAGCAATATTTTAAGATAATCAGTTGTTAATGACTCGGGTATTTTCAGCAAGACAATGATCCAAGACAACTCTGAAGGACTTAGGACGAAAAATGCTATCTATTCCCAAAGAAGGAAGTGATGGTGTCTGAATACAGATTGAAGCATTAAAAAAAAAAAACAGCTCAATTTTGGTTGCCCGAGACATTTTACATATTTTCTTTCATTTCATGATGTTGCTCTTAATAACCTTATATCCTCTTGTGCTCTATTAAATAACTCTCCTGATAACATCTAAATAACATCTCCTGATGCTGTGTACAGCATCAAAATTTTCCAAATTCTTGGACTCTATTCATAGAGTGTTCTAGCCTAGGCATTAAATATAGCTTGCTTTTTATTAAAAAAAATTAAACAAACACTATGTAAGGTAGATAAAACTGGGCTTTATTTTACAGATGAAGAAACTGAGATTCAGAATAAGTGATAGATACTTAACAAGTCTCAAAACTAATATAGAAAATTGAGTCTTTCCTGACTTCAAGTGCAGCATTCTTTCCACTATACCACATGACCTCCGGAGCTACTAGATCATAATTTTGTTTTAATACAGTTTTTTTCCCCTACACAATGACAAACTAATCTTGAATTTGATTCTCAAGGCTAGGCTGACAAGATATTAGATCTGAATGGGTAGATATGAGAAACTGGGAGCTAGGAGGAAGGATGGTGTTCCAGAAATAGGGTACAGCATGAGCAAAGGCAGAGAGTCAGAAAGTACATGACGCATTCTAGAGGATGTTGACAAGACCCATTTTGTTGGATCATATATTTCACATGGGGAAGTAGTGAGTCAGCCAAGAAGTATTTATTAAGTGCCTACTACGTCCCAGAGGCCAGTGCCACTGGAAATAAAAGAACTCTTGCTCTCAAGGAACTCACAAATGATTCAGGCAGTTAACATGTAAACAATTATGTACAAACAAGATCTCTACCAGATAAATTGGGCATAATCAACAAAAAGAAGTGATTTGTTTCTTTTATAGTGTTGTTCCCTATACTAAATTAGATCAATAATAATTATGGAGTACACATGATTTCAAATCACAGTCCAGCCATTATTAGGGTGCTGGGCTTTTCTAGACCTCAGTTTCTTGGACTGTAAAATGAAGGGATTAGAATATATCATCTCAAAGGCTCCTTCCAATTCTAATAATGTAGGATTTTATAATTCTGTAGAGTCTTTGATTCTCAGTAATGATTATAAAACCCTGAAACAAAGAATCTCTAAAAAGGATTTATTAGACAGTATCAGTTACCCTCACGTAGCCCTCTATGCGAGATTCAGTCAGATACCCTTTTCCCAGTCTCTTCTTTCTTGGGATTAAAGCGATATTCCCTAAAGTGACATTTCATTTGGGTATAGGTTTTTCAAGAACAGAAGAAAATCTGAATGAAAATTTCCCTGATTACAAAAGGTCCCATTTAGCTGATATTGTAGCTGTCCTTTTCCTGAAGCACATTTACAACTAAAATGGCTAATGGGGCTGGGGGAGGAGGGGGGGAAGAGGGAAGCCTTCTTGAAATTCTAATTTAGTAAAAGAGAATCTCGCATTTATTCTTCTGCCAGGTGGTGCTTAAGTGCTTACCATATATTTGTTAGATAAATGAACGAAACCAGATGATAACTGGATGAAAAAGTCACCACATTCATCTCCAAATTTTTAGTCTATTTAAATTGATGATTAATATAAAAAATCCTACAAATACAATTAAAAAAATAAGAAGGGGGGCAAAATCAATAAATCAAGGTGCTGGAGAAAGCAAATGAAGATGGGATCAAGGGTATACACACACACATGCTTATATACACAAACACATATATGAATGCAGTCAACCTTGGAAAAAAGATGGAATGCTTACTCCCAAACAAAAGAGAAGTCAAAGATGGTCCAAGAAGATTTAAGGATACATTAGATTTAGAGGAAAGTTGAAGGAGTGAATTTCCAGAATCCTTAATCTCTGCAGGAAGACAGAAGGCAATAGCATCTGATGAAACATGACAAAAGAGACACTGAGGGTGTGTGAATTGGTTAAATAGTTTGAAATGGCCATTGTGAGGAATGTGGTATTGTTTTACGTGTATATATTAGCAAGACCTGGGGTCAAGACCTATTTCTAAACATACACCGTTTGATTCAAGGAAAATTGCTCAACTTCTCATTGCCCTAGAGTCTAGACAACTCTAAAACCAGGAGTTGCTGGACATTTTAAAGTCTCTATTGTTAAAATGAGTTTTCTCACCAATTATTCTCTATATCAATTAAATCATAGGTACAGACCTACCCCAAAATGCCCAGGGTGGGGGTAGGGAAGTGGGACGCTGGCATTCAAAGTAATGATTCACTTTGAGTTTCTTAGTGTCTTTTACCTTCTGAGTTCCCACAAACTGTATTCTAGAGAGATTTATAATAAATAACATTCAATCATGTTGAAGGTCTGCTTGCCTAATTATTGATTCTGTACAAAATTCCCGTTCTGGTGACTAAGGCAGAGTTCAAGTCAAGCTAGACAATTGCTAATTATCTAAAATCTACTACTCTGAAGTACTCCCATAAAAAAGTATGGCTTCATTATGGACAAGATTGCTATTCCTCATTGAAGAGGGGGGTAAGGGGAGACGGTTTGGCTTATACCACTGAATCATTCATTTATAACATCATACTTGTGGTATTAAAACAACCCCACTACCAGAAACTGTCAACAGAAAGGAACTTACCAAGGGAGAAGCTCTTATTGCACCTGGATCAGGGTCATTGAACAAATTCACCTGAAGGCGAAAACTGATTTTAGCTTTAAGGGGGGGGAAAAAAAAAACTAAAGAAAAACTTGAGCAGCTAATCCAACATAGTGTTCCTGAACCATTTACGTATGTCCAGGGGGATAAGCCAAAAGTCTAGTACTAAAGTTTAGGTTTTATTAATACTTCAAATGCGCTGTCAATAAGGCACCTGTAGTCAATCAGCAGCTTGCTATTCTTACAGAAGAGAAGGCCTTTGTGAAACTCGATCTTGAACAAGTTTATCAACAACTGATCATCAGCAATGCTACAGCAGATGCCCAAACAATTCTCATTTACTGAGGCATTCTGAGTTTGATGCCAAAGGTTCAGAATTTCTGTCTTCCTGGAATTTTCCAGTGCTTTATGGAGTTTGTTGGAGTTTTTGGTTTGTTTGTTTTGTTTTTCTGGGAGGAGGGGGTGGGGTTTTTTTTCTTTGTAACCTCCAAGTACAATACAATGCCTGACAGATCATTGAAAATAATGGCTTGGTAAACTGAATTGAATTTGGGGGGAAAATTTCAGAAGTCTTACATTATTTCAATCTATATAATAAAAGAGAAATATGAACCTATAACTTTAGGAGCAGGCATATCAACACCAATGACATAGTTGCCATCCAAGGTAAAGATCAGTCCATGTTCACTGGATCTAGGGGCCTGGAGAGGGACTCAAGTTAAATAACAAAAGGGTTAAGGGATGAAAAGAGGGAGGTGAGAGACTGGGGAACTGAAAGTCAAAATGAGGGTGAAATATAAATTTAGTAGGAGTAAGGAAGTGGGGTAGATTTAGTAGTAGTAAGCCAGGGCAGACAGTTGTCGTCAGAGAGGGAAACTCCAGAGTCTGGTTCTTGAAGATAGAGAAGTTCTGAGTAATGAATGGGTCCAAATTGGGGCTATATTTGTGAAATGTTCCAAGTACCTCTTTGCTTTCACTGAAACCTGGCTTCCTCCTGTTGATTTCGTTTCCCTGACAATGTTCTTCACTCCTTTCACTATTCCTGACGTATGGCTCAAGCAGGAAGGATGAGTATACTTCCTGGTCCTCACTTAGACCACAGTTCCTCTACTATCTCACAACAAGCTCTTCTATTCTGAAGTCCTTTTCATACACTTAGAAAATACTTCCCCCTGTCATCCTTGTTGCGGTCATCTGGTGATTTCCTGGATAACTCCCACATTATTCAATGACTTTAGCATCTGGCTTACAACTTCCCTCTCATCTCCATGCCCTACCCTAATTTTCATCAATGGCAAATTCTGTGTTGATGATCCTTCCAACAGACTAGCTAGAAGTTCCACTATTAAAATGACTTTTATCCTACCCAGTTTAACAAACATCTATTAAGTGCCTATTGTGTGCAGAGCACTACTCTAGACTCTGGGTGAGATAAAAATGTAGATAAGACACATTTCCTGCTCTCCTGGAACAAAATCTAGTGAGCTATTTACCCACAAAGAACATGTTTTCCTGTCTCTTTGGCTCCATTCACATTGTTGTCTCTAGAACAATTGTCTAGAACAATCTTTCTCCCTATGTGACCTGTCCAAATACTATGTATCCCACAAAGTCCAGCTCAAATGTCACCTCTCACATAAGGTCTTTCCTAACCCCTCCAGCTAAAAGTATTTCTTTTTCATTTGTGAATTTCCATATTATTTTGGTTTTGCTTCCCTTTTGGGCACTTAACACATTATACTTACTTATTTGAATAAATGGTTTTTGTCTACCTAAAGTTAAAGCTTTTAAAATTCATTTCAATAAGTATTTATTAGTTACCATACTATATGTAAGGTCTGTACTAGGGACTAGTGATGCAGAAACAAAAAGGAGACCATCCCTACCCCAAGGAACTCACATTACACCAGTAGAGATGATGACACATTCATCTTTATCTTCACGCTCCCTAGCATATTCAACAAATGCTTGCTGAGTGAACGAAAAACTTGATATTGTTAGCTAAGGTGGAAAGTACCAGATTTAGACTCAGGAAGCCCTAAATGAAATAATGCCTTAGACTTTTACTAGCTGTGTGACCCTGGGCAGGTCACCTAATTTTTCAAAGTCCCAGTTTTCATCTATAAATCACATACCTGCCTCCCAGGGTTGTTGTGGGGACAACAACCAAATGAGATAATATTAGTAAAGCACTTTGCAAACCTTAAATGTTGACCATCATCAATAATAATTGCATTTATATAGCACTTTAAGGTTTGCAAAGCATGCTACATGTCACTTTATTTGATCCTTAAAATAATCCTATGAGGCAGGAGCTATTATTATCCCCATAGTGGCACAGTGGATAGAGCACTGAACTTGGAATCAGAAAGACTCATTTAACCTTAATTCAAATCCACCTTCAGATACTTACTGGCTGTATGATCCTGGGCAAGTCACTTAATCATGTTTGCTTCAGTTTCCTTACCTGGAAAATGAGTTGGAGAAGGAAATGGCAAACCACTCTAGTCTTTGCCAAGAATATCCCAAATGGGGTCACCCAAGGGTCAAACAAGACTAAAAGGACTGAACAGCAAAGCACAGATGAGGAAACTGAGACAGAGGTTAAATGACTCTTCCAGAGTCACACTGCTAGTAAATATGTAAGGGCAGATTTGAACTTGGCTCATCTTGACTCCAGATCCAATGAGTGCCTTATACAGTGACCCCCACCCCTAGATGCCTAGTTGCTATCATGATCACCACTGTAATAGCTACACCAAAGAACAAATGGATCTAAGATCTGTGAATATTGCCCTTTTCAGACTTTAAAGGCTGTCATTTTTGTGTAGGGACACAAAGCTACTGGGTGCTTTCTTTTATTCAAAAGAATGTTAGTGCCTATTGTGTGCACAATATTCTTCTGATCGGCTAAGAGGTATAATAAATACGAAAGACATGACCTCTAACCTTGATTTTACAGTGTAATAAGAAAGTCAACCCCTAATTCAACTAGAGAACTACAAATCAGTCTGCTTCCTATTTATGAAGCACTTTACAGTTTTCCTCACAACACTCCAGAAAGTTGGTAGCACAGGTATTATTATCTCCAATTTTCTGGTGAGAAGACAGACTCAAAGAGATAATTGCCTTGCCTGAAATCACATGATTAACAAATATCAGAGCAAGGCTTTGGACCTGTGTATGTTGTGTCAAAGTTCAGTGTTCTCTCAGGTTGCCTCTCATGTGAGCAATAGCGAGATAACAGGGTATAAACTGAATGCGTAAGAACTAAGGAGACATAGAGTGATCAAGGTGATTAAAGTAGAGTGGAATTAGGTGGGAAAGCCAAAAAATTAACTGAGCCCTGCCCCCCCCATGTATTCCATAGAGCACACCCTTGTTCAGCCTTTGAAAAATGGTTCAATGCCACGTAACCATTAAATCAAAAGATGTCATTAAATTAAAGCTAGTTGTTGTGGGATTTTAAAAACAAAGTAGTTGAGATCATTTTAAAGATGCTGCCTACCCATGATGACATGATGTCACCCTGGCACATAGTTGCATCATTCTGGTTGTACCCTACTCTGGGGAAGGTGAGCACAGATAAGAAATTGTCCTCATAAGGATCCAAGGCCTTTAGAGAAGAATAACTGAGCTAGCACTGCCACTGTCTCATTGCCTTTTTTAAATAGAAAGGGATTTTGAAAAGATACTACATAGTCCTAGCTACTCTTATTACCTGCTGGTCAGGGAAGAATTCGTGAAGAAGCCTAGCATAAGCTAAGGGGGTCTCAATGATATACTGGATGGAACTGTTTTCTGTTTCTAGCATAGTCATTATAGTCATAGCTTCTCTTCAATTCCTCTCCCCTTTCTTCTTCTCTCAAGGCTGAGGGCTCCTTTCTGATTTTTGTGTTAAGCAAAGCTTAAAAATCAATTAGTGGGGCGGCTAGGTGGCGCAGTGAATAGAGCACAGGCCCTGGAGTCAGGAGTACCTGAGTTCAAATCCGGCCTCATACACTTAACACAAAAACTAGCCGTGTGACCTTGGGCAAGTCACTTAACCCCAACTGCCCTCTAAAAAAAAATTAAAAAAAATAAAAAAAAAATCAATTAGCTATCAACTTGAAAAGTTAACCAGTTTCCCAACAAGGAAGAATCATGGCACACTTTTTGGAATTCTGTGATAGGATACAATAATGGCAGGGAACTATCCCAACTCTACCAGCTGTCTTGGAGACAAGCACCTTTGCCGTTCTAGTAAAAGGGAATAACCCATTGAAACATTGGGAAAGACCAAATGGGACCAAAAATTTGACAAGTCCTTTGAGACTTTCAGATAAAAGGTACTGTTATGTATTAGTAATTGCCATCCTATGCCTTCAGCTGCTCTCATAGAAGGCAATTATAACAGTGTTCATTAACCTTTGTCTTTGATGGGATAGTGGGTCTCAGCTGTCTAGGCTATGCATCTGTCTTAACCCCTTCCTGTCATCTTCACATCACTTCCTTTCCTACCAAGAAAATAAAGCTTCTAAGCAAGTCTGAACAGAGAAAGATGGCGTCAGAGCACCTGAAGACTCTTAGCACTCAGGAAATAGAGATTCTTCAGTAACCCTCCTTGATATGACTTCAATCTTCGACCCCCCTCCCCTTTATACTCAGTGCTCTTTTTTTTTTAATAGATTTTTTACCTGATCACTACACTCTATCACTCTCTGATCTGTGGTCATTCTCATTTCCTGACTACTCAATCTCCCTACCTCATCCCTTATTAATTTCTCAATCCTCACATTCATTTCCAACTGCATTCACTTAAACAGGTCTTCATCATTATCAAAAGTTATTCCTTCAATTCCTCTGCTTTTCCACTAAGGATCCACTCTCCCTTCTCCTCATACCCAAGTTTGTTGAATAGTTGGATTTGAGCCTATTAGCTCTCATTCTTCTTCAACTCTTAGCTCAATTCAGCACTTACTGAGCATCAACTAACTACATGTACCATTCTTTGTGTGATGCTCTGGTAGAAACTTCTTTCTTTAATAAAAATGACTCAGCAAAAGTTATCAATGAAAGGCTATGTGGTATAATGAAATAAACACTGGGTTTTACTGGGAATCAGGAAACTTAAATTCTAGTTCTAGCTCTGCCTCTGTATGACAATGAACAGACCATTTAATCCTTCTAGTTCTCAGTTCCATCGTTTGTAAAATGAGTGATTAAACTAGATGATCTCTTTTAGTTCTAAAGTTTAAAAACATTTTTTTGCAGCTAATTCCTGTGACCTCTATTTTCTCCTCATTCTTTCCTCAGAGCTCAATGTCATCCACGACATTTTCCTTCTAGATAATTTTCTCTAGACTTTACCAGTCTAAGACACTTTTCTTTTGGTTCTCCTTCCTCAATAATTACTTCTTTAACATAAATTTCACTGATTTTTTTCCATTTCCTTGATCTGGAACTCCCTGTTTTTGTCTTTTCTAGAAGCTCTCAGATTTTCTTGACACTTAATGACCCAACTCCAAACCTTTGCACTGGTTTTCCACCAAACTTGGGATGCACTCTCTCATTATCTTGCAATTTTGGGAAATCCCTAGTTTCCTTCAGGAATCAGTTCAAATGACACCTCTGAAGAGTTAAAGCTTTCCTATTCAAGATTACCTTGTGCCCACCCTATATGCGTCTTATAAATACCTAGGTATGCATGTGCTGCCTCTTGTCTTAGAGGCAAGGATTGTTTTGCTCTTGTTTCCATATCACCAGCACTTAGCACAGGTCCCACCACATACTAAGTATTGAATAAGCACTGTTTGGCTGATTCTTCTATCATATTTATTATTTCCTAATCTATATTGTTCCCTTGATCACTCTTCTTTTATTATTTCTGACTTTTCCTTCTAAACTATTTTCCTGTAACTATCACATACAATATTGTCCTTATATTTTCCTTATTCCCCAATTTTCTCCATAGCCTATCTTATCTCACCTGTAAATTGGATCCAGTCAATCAGGCAGGAAGACATTGCAATAAAACCCAACTCATCACAAATAATGTCTGAAGAAACCCTTTAGGAGAGTAAAAGAACATTGACCCAGAAAAGAAAAATTAGAAATCTCATGATAACCTCATGTTCAACGTATTCAAAACTAACTTTATCATCATCTTTCCCTTCCTCCTCATCTTACCTCACCAATTTTTTTTTCTTTTTGGAGGGGGGAAGGTGGGGCAATTGGGGTTAAGTGACTTACCCAAGGTCATGTGGCTAGTGTTAATACCTCCCCATTTCTGTCAGAGAATGATATATCAAACTTTTCCCATTAACCAAGATTTGAAAATTTGGTCATCTTTAACTCTTCCAGGCTCTGTAACATAACCAATCATGAATCCAGGTACTCATCATCCCATGTCTAGGTATGCAGATTTCCCCATTTCCATCTTTCCCTCTTCCCAACTATATACATATAAATTGAATGGCTATGAATGATGGAGACACTGCCAAGGGCAGGAAACAGTACAATTACCTGTGTGTGTTGTAGAGGGAATGTCTGGTTGGCCGGATGAGATGATCTGACATCCATTCCAGTTCTGAGTTCCTGTAATCTTTTTTTTTTTAATTGATTCCACTCTCTCTGACAATGCTATCAAGTGGTTTTCCATTTATATGGAGGCTTCTATTGTAAATGTTCACCTATTGCTTTTCCATGTGTTGATGCTTCTTCACAGGCTCCCCAATCCCAAACAAGGTTGTAAGCTCCTCCAGACCTTCATCAGCTCTTGTTTCTCTGGCAGTGCTGGTAGGAATCTTCCTCATACGGAGGGAACTGAAAACATGTTTTACTATAGGCTGAAATCTTGGTGTGGAACAGACTTAAGAGCAGAGGGGCCACTCTAGCATTATTTCTCCTAAAGGTATTCCATGGCACTAGTCCTACTGCACTAAATAGCCTCTATACTGATTCCTACTCTCCAGCCTCTGAATGAGTGGGCATAGTGGAGGGAAGGGAACAAACATTTATTGGGGACTTAGTATGTGCCAGGCACTGTGTTCATTGATTTACAGATACTATCTCATTTCATTCTCATTATAATTCTGGGAGATTAGCATTGTTATTATCTCCGTGAAGTGAGAAAAACTAAATTTGTTATTCTAAAAACAGTTTAAATTACAGTGTTGTTTTGTTTTTGTTTGGGGCTTTTTGGAAGGCAATTGGGGTTAAGTGACTTACTCACAGTCACACAGCTAGTAAGTGTGTCAAGTGTCTGAGGCTGGATTTGAACTCAGGTCCTCCTGACTCCAAGGCAGGTGCTCTATTCACTGTGCCACCTAGCTGCCCCCCTCACAGTGTTTTTATTTCACTGAAACTATAGCGCCCCTAAAACTATTTCCCCTATCGTTGTTGTTTAGTTGTTTTCAGTCTTATCCAATTCTTCACAGCCCCTTTTTATCAAAGATCTACAAGAAGACTGTTGAACCAACCCAAGAGATCTGGGATGGCTTAGATGATTCTGGAATAAAAAAAATTAGGTCAAGGCAGCTAGGTGGGACAGTGAACAGAGCACTGGCCCTGGAGACAAGAGGACCCAAGTACAAATGCGGCCTCAGACACTTAACGCTTACTAGCTGTGTGACCTTGGGCAAGTCACTCAACCCCAATTGCCCTGCCTTTCCCTTCCCAAAAAGACAAAAAAAAAATTAGGTCTATGCTTACACTGGATGAATTTTAGATCCAATATTTTCATTTATTACTTCACAGTTCAGGTGGTGGAAGGAGGACTAGGAAGTATTAAAATCTTTGTTGGCATGATTGACTTCCTGAAAGAAGCTTTTCCAGGTCTCTCCCCTCTCTTCCACCCTCCAGATTATATTCCATTGGCCCTTATATGTCTTGAAGGGATGTTGTGGTTTGCATGTTAACTCCCCTTTAAGAATGTGAGCTCCTTAGGGCCAGGGATTATCTCTTTGCCTTTCCTTGTATCTCCTGTGTTTAGCACATTACCTGAATAGATTTTCAATAAATGCTTATTGATGGCACAATAGATTAAATGGTGAATTTTTAATCTTTTCATCCTACCATTAAAGTTGTGAGTAAAGCACTGGGAATCTGCCATTATTTAAAGCTCATGAAGCTAGAACGGGAGTGGGGAACCTTTGATCTTAGGGCCATATGTGGCCTTCTAGGTGCTTAAGTGCAGCCTTTTGACTGACTCCAAATTTAACTGTAAAATGTAGATTCAGTCAAACAGCCACATTAAGGACCTATTTGTTCTATAAAATTTGGAGTCAGTCAAAAGGCCGTACTTAAGGACCTAGAAGTCTCCCTACTCCTGAGCTAGAGGTTCAAGAATTCTTGACCCTCATCCCTACATGCAAAACTTCCCTCCCCCTGCCCCTATTCTAATGAGTGAGCCTCAGGTCTTTGTCACATTTCTGAACAGTCAAGGGGAAAATGTCACTTCCCAATGTGTTGTTTTTGTTTTTATTTTAAACATTCTATGAGTTTACAGAGTTGTATTTGAAGGTTTCCAACAGGGGTTGCAAGTCTAAGCTTATAGACTGATAAAGAGAAGATTCCCTGAGTTTCTGGACCTTCCCTCCAAAGCAGCCCTGTAATTTCATTAAGCCATGTGAACAATTTGAATCGAGTTTTCAGAATATAAACTAAGCTCCAGCTCACCTCAACCCCATCTCACCTCAAGTGCAAAGTAGAGGGGGGGGGGGCAAGAGGGAGTGTGTGCCTCAGTGAGAGAGGATTTTCAACTGGATTAAATGATCTGAATAGCTTACAGGTTTCCAGTGGGGGCTGAGCTGGGGTGGCTGCAGCAGCTGCTCAGAGGAGAGAATAAAGGATTTGCTAGAGCTTTGTGACTCTGTGTGTCTGCTGTGGATTGATCTGAGAGCCTTTTTTATCCTCCTTTTTGGTGAGGGGGGGGGGCAAGGCTTTCTTTTCAGAGTCACATTATCTTTCAACAAAGGCTGACCCAGGACGAGTGGTATCTAGGGAATTGGGCACTTGCTGGAAGAGGTGGGCTGCAGCCTGTTGCAAGGAGTATGCAGGCAGGACTCAACAGATGGGTCTAGGGCCCAGGAGGGGGTGTGGGTGGGTGAACTCCGGCCTCCCGGGCTTCTCCCACCCCTTCAGCCCAAATCTTCTCCCAGGTGGTTTGTGCTTATTAGCATGTCAGCATCACTCAGATCCCCTTCAGAGAAGGACCAGTATGTGAATGGCTCAGGACATGTGGAGTATGTAGCTTCCACAGGTCAGGAAAGGAGAAGGAATAGTGCAGATCTCTGACTATGATAACAGGCAAGCTTTAAACTGTATTGTGTGTATTTTATGATTAATTAGATAATTCACGTAAAGGACTTTGTCACCCTAGAATAGTAGTAGTGTTGGTTAACTGTTACTATTGTTACTGTCTCAAAAGCTCCACAAGTCTCTGATAAGGGCACTCCCACAGGCACAGAAACCCTCAGCACCTTAATCACTGGTAACTTGAGTTGCTGTGGTCAACATTTCCATCACCTGGCAGGCAATCTTTGGATGATGACCTTATTAAACTTAGGCAGGTGATCCTCAGGTGATAGTCCTTTCCAAATTGGTAGGAACTGCCATTACCTGACTTACTTCTGTTGGCACAGCTTCCAGAACTCAGGGTCACTTCAGTATCATGATGAAACGCTTCAATGGGACTTCAGTGGACAAATATAAGTCATATAGGAATTTTAGGTTACATTCAAGCCCTTCCTATGATATTAACAAGGCTCCCGATTTTCACCTGAATATGACACGCATTCATCCACTTCCTCTTAACTCACTTGGGTATTCTTAGAAATTAAGTGAAACTCAAAAACAGGTGTGATGTGGGAAAGCATGTAAGCACTGGGAGAGAATCAGTGCATTAAAAGGCATTCATGAAGCCCCTACTATAGGCTTAACATGCACGTAAATAATGTACCTGCACTGTGCATTGTATTAAAAAAAAAAAAAGAAGAAGAAGAGCCTTACCCGTAGGGAGCTCATGCTCTAGTGGGTCCCTGGAAGTGGCTGCCTTTTAAGGGGAAACCCACCTCACAAGCGTGTGGTTACATAAAGCTAACAGACCAGCTTTGTTACTAAGATCTCAATTACTCTTGTAATCGCTCAGAGGAAAAGCCATGTTATTCAGGCATAACCCACACAATGTGGTCCAAACCAAAGCTCTTTATGTCAGTAATACATTATCAACACACCTTACCTTACATAAGCTTCATGAAACTCCACTGTTTCACTCTTCGTGATGGGGATCATCTTCCTAACCTTTCACCAGGAATCATGGAACCATACGGCAGACCCCACCCAACACACACACACTTTTCCCATAGTTCCCAGTTTACAGATATCATTGACACCTGAAAGGGAGGAACAGGAAAGAGAAAGGGATGACAAGCACCTTAAAACCCTTTATCTCAAGAGCTGGGTAAATGCAAAGATAGGGATGAGTCTCAAGACTGAATGTGAGTAGCGGCTAAGTGGCACAGTGAATAAAGTACTAGCCCTGGAATCAGGAGGACTTGAGTTCAAATCCAGCCTCAGACACTTAACACTTACTAGCCATGTGACCTTGGGCAAGTCACTTAATCCCAATTGCCCTGCCTTCCCCTCACCAAAAAGCCAAAAGAAAAAAAAAGACTGAATGTGAGTAGCAATGACAAAGAGAACAGGAGGAGCCTAAGGATGTGGGGAAAAACTGTGCAGACATAAAATAGCTATGGGTGACCCAGCACAGGACCTCATGATATAGTCCCACCCCAACCTCCAGGGGCACCACACACAGGGATGGATGAGTAGAAGTAGCTTCGTACGCTCTCCCCTCTCCCACTCTGACATTCAATTAAGAAATCTTTTGTTTTCTTAGGAAAGGGAAATCATAAAGAAGAGTTTGAAGACAGAAAGTTGATATAAGTCTCAGGTCTCTATAAAAACCTATTTAAAATTTTTATGGTCTTCATTTTTGCTGACTGGGAAGGTAGCTCTCTCATTTATCACATTCTTTTCATAGAACTAACTGCTTTCCCCCCTCCCCCCATATCAGTTTCACCTGCTGTACTTCCACAAAATCAATTAACTCTGATGCCTTTTAGGCCCTTCACTATCCTGGTTACCCTCCTTTGGACCCATTCTAATTTGTCAATACCCTTCCTAAAATATGGTATCAAAAACATCTAAAAAGGTTGTTTGAAACATTGATGCTTATAAAAACCCATGTTTGTAACTAATGCAATGATGGAGTAGTTGTTTGGTTTTTTTTTTTTAAGAATTGTACCTGTATTAACAAAGGATTTATTGCATTTCAGTATTTTAGAGTGGAAGTAGAACACTGGATTTGGAAATCAAGAATCCTCGGACAAGAATCCTGACCCTGTTCTTTAGTACATTACTACTGCTGCTAGCTGCATTTATATAATGGCTTTAAAGTTCGCAAAGTACTTTACACAAGTTGGGTTAGATCCTGTGTAAGTCCCCTAACCTGGCTAGAGCCTTTTCCTTATCTGTAAAATGAGTGAGGGTTAGACTAGATGCACTTTAATGTCCTTCCCAATTAGAAATCCCATCTCCCTCTTTGTTGTTAAAACGACAAAAAATGTAAATCCCTAATAATTAACTAACTAAAAAAGTAAACATTAGCACGAGTTATCACATTACCAGATTTAACCTACTTTGATGTGCTAACAGCCCTTAATGATGAATGGAAACTGTCAGTTAAGTAAATAAATCATCAGATTGAGAACAGATATGTCAACAGAGACACAATCTGATAATTGGCTGATTATTGTTGACTCTTAACTCCAAAACACAAATACTGTCACCTTCAGTTTTGTTTCTCTGGTGTTGCTTTTGTGTGTATTGCAATGTTTCCCACTCCACACCCCCCCCCAAAGTTTGACTTATCTGCTTCTTCTTTCCTAAAGTGCCAATTTACTATCCAAGATGAATCTTTAACTTTTATTAGTCTCAGTGCAAGGGAGATGAAGAGATACCATGACACAGTAATTGTGTATTGGTTTCTAAATTCTAACTAGCTCTGAAAGTGTAATTTCCAAAGTCTTTTAGGTGATGAAAAGTCTTGCAAGAATTCAGTCACACTTAGTAATTATAGAAAATCACTGGCTATGTTTAGATCAGTCGGCTGTATAAAAGGACTCGTTTGGTAGAAGATGCATGCAACTCAAGTATAACTATCAACAAATCTCTAAATCACACAGGTACTTTTAACATCTCCAAATTGTCATTGGACTCTCTGTGACTTGTCCCAACTGTTGATGAGGGGATGAGGGCCAATCAGCAGCATAAAACAGAAGCAAAACAAATCTGGAAGGGATTTGGGAAGTATATAGCAATTTTGAGAAATGTTGTGATGATGGAGAGAGCAATAGACTGCTGGAGACTTGGGTCCCATGTTTTGACACTATGTGACTCTGAGAAGGTAATTTACCCTGAATCTGTCACCTTATCTTTCAAATAAGGATAATAATAATGCATAATCATTGTTCTGTGAAAAGGATGCTGGGACTGGAATTAGAGGAACTATCACTACTTAGGTGACCTTCAACTAGTCATTTAGATTCTCAGTCTCTGTTTCTTCATCTGTAAAATAAGGGAAATAGCTGACTTCTAAGGTTCTTTACAACTCTCAGTTTATGACTCTATGACAAAATTGGAAGGGTCATTATAAAGAAAGGACACTGTAAGCCTTAAACTACAATGTAAGCAAGAATCATCATTGCAAGCCCAGGGCTAAAAGATACACATTTTTTTTTCACCAAGACTATTTTTTGTTAAGACAAAAAAAGATCTCATTTTAGCCTGATGAACTGTTGAGAAATTGAGATTGTTTTTTGGTTTCAATCAAGGAAAGCTCATTTTATCCCAGAGGCTCCTGATCATTGCTCACTGGATGGAGCCTATTTCTTTTGAGACATTTTCCGTGCAAGTTTTGCCTGACAGGATTAAAATATGAATCTATTATCCCCCTCCCCCTCAAAAATCCTGGAAGCTGCACTAAGCTATACATAACTACGATGAAACAGAGACTCAATCATAAATAACTGAACTCAATGCAAAGCCCAAATAATTTGTTTTAAATAGGCTAATACCAAATTATCATTGAAAATTCAGGAAATTCGGAGTTCTAGTTTCCAAGGAAAATTAATTCAGTCCTCTTGTGTGCATGAAAAAAAATTTTTTTAGTACTGAATCTACTAAACTTGTGCTTTAATGTATAAATTTGTGGCCTACTTATGGTTGCCATGGGAGCTATTACTTTGAAGGTCTTAATTTTTTTTATGTTTAATTTCTTGGCCATAGATTTTTTTCTGCTGAATTTCTTGATGGGGGGGGGGGGAAGGAAACAAGGGGTTGGTAGAACTGCACACGCAAATCCTACTTTTCCCATGATAAGCTCTGACCTGTTATAGTACCTGGCACTGTCTACCCAAAGATGTCTCCTTTGGCAAATGTGGGAAGAACTGAAGAGCTGAAGGTCTGTCAGAAGCTGATAGTTTCCTTCTCTGGTTCCATCATTGCTACTGTTTGAATGTTCTGCAAAGGCATAGCTGATCCATGATCTGCATTTTCCTCAAGCTTTGATATCTGAAATAAAATGAGGATGTTTCCTCTGTTTTGTTTTTTTTTTTTTACCCTATCTTCCTTAATTACTATCTATGTGACCCTGGGGGAGAAAAATCACTTACCCTTTGCCTGTTTCCTCATCTATAAAATAGTTATTTTATAGTACTTCTCAACTTCAAGGCAGCTATCAGGAAAATTCTTTGTAGATCTTAAAAAATATGAACTATTATTATCAAAATAAAGGAACTAGATCTGAAGAGGTTCCTGACATATTTGAAGTTATAGGTAAAATATATATATATGTATATATTGTATATAGTGTACATAGTATATAATACAAACACATGCACAAGTGCACACACATATATAAATAATATATGTACAACTTTGTTTCATTATAATTGATTTGAGATCATTTGCATTTTGTGCATTTAAAAATTTTATTCTGAGAAGGGAGTCCATAGGCTTTAGCCAACCACCAGGACACACAAAAGGTCTTAACCTGAATTAACACCTAAATTAGCTGTAATAGGTGATAGAAGAGAGAGACCAGGGGTGGGGAACCTGTGGCTTCAAGGCCACATGTAGCCCTCTAGGTCCTCAAGTGTGGCCCTTTGACTGAATCCAAATTTCACAGAACAAATCCCCTTAATGAAAGGATTTGTTCTGTAAAACTTGGACTTAGTCAAAAGGCTGTATCCAAGGACCCATGAAGATCACATGTGGCCTTGAGACTGAAGGTTCCCCACCCCATAGATCCTATTCCCTACACCCCAATCATAGTCTTATCAGAACAGAATAACTGAGAACCAAAGGGGGCCTGTAAGGACTAAGTTCTTACAAGGCAGTGGCTCCTCATTCTTCAGCACTGGAGAAACAGAACTTACCTCACTGCTCAAGATAGGAAGGAGGGAATGAAGTTCTTGAGCAACTGTAAATATTTTTCTGTTCGTGACCTGTCACGGTAAAAAAAAAAAAAAAAAAGAAGAAGAAGAAGAATGAATCGTTTCTTCTGAGAGTACCAATTTAAATTTCATTTAAAGGGAGGGTGGGACAGAAAGCAAAATTTCCTTCAACCCACCACTATGACTGCCCTTTCTATACATTCCAGGGATCCCTTTCCTTCTTGGGCTCTGGAAACACTGCCTGGGATGAACGCAATGTCATTTGGAAATCTGAGGGTCTCTTAAGAATTTCGAATTTTACCTTTGACACCCAAGCACCCCGCTTGGTTTGCTTCTGTCAAATAGTTTCAACCCTTCCGGAAGTCGATGTTCTGTTATAGTACTGGTCAGAAGAACCAGACTCAAAGACTAGAAACCAGTTTGGGCTTGTAGCAAAACCTGCCAGAGGGAGCCCCTGCCAGCCATGCATGGGCAACTCTCTTCCAGCCAGTGAGATGTTGGGTATTCAGCTGAAAGGCCAACTCCGTGGGTACCACCCTGAGGTGTGTGAGGTGACAGGCCCAGGCAGGGCATTCTGACATGCTAGAGGGCATGAAATTTGAAGCTGGGGTGTGTGTGGAATCTCAATTGAACATGTGTCTTAATAGCGACACAAAGAGATCACTTTAAACCTAGCTGAAACTCAGTCATGATGGGAAAAAAAGTTTCCCAAAGGTGACAAGCAAACACACACACACACACACATACAACCCCATGGGAGAAATGGATGTTCTGTTGTTCATTAGGAAATATCTATTATATACAAACAAAAACGTATGAATGAAAAAAATCCAGTTTATTTACCCCGACATTGGAAGGTTAGGGAGCGAGAAGGAGAGCATGGTTTATGTTTATGTTAATATTAGTAAGAAAACTGTAAATGAGATTATGGAATACACATGGGTACATTGCAACTGAGGATAAAAGTAGTTTCTAAACTGCTCATGGCAGCCATGCCTGGAAATGGAGCCAGGTTTGGAAGTGGAGGTCTGGAAGTCCTCTCTGTCTCCCAGGAGAACTGTTGAAGTTTCTCAATATAACTCTCAAAGCCAATTAGGAGGAATTGTCCATTGCTTTCAAATTCATCCATATTTAGTTGTCCTTTCTAAATATATATATGTACATATATATACATATATACATATATATATAACATACATACCCAATGTAATAGGATAGGATATGTGTGATGGGGGGTGGGTGGAGAGAATGAATATACGTTGGTATGACAGTATAAAGCACTCCAAAAAAACTTAAAAGTGCCAAGAAATGCTAGTTACTAATTATATTCTCACAGTGGCTTTCTTATTGATGGACCCCAACTTATTCTTAAGTTACAAGTTGGTAGAAACTTAACCTGCCTTTCAGTCTCCTGGGATCCTGGAAGGAGATGTCCCACAGGTAGCTAGCTAGCTGTTAGTGTGATGAGATGTGGAACTGAATTTTCTTTTTGAATGTTCTAAGCTTTACACAAAATTTAACTACATTGACCTCACTGTCATACAACAGACTATCATTTTTACCCGTCTGGGGGTTGGAGGTTATTTCCTCTTGTCCCACCAAAAGTAACATTGAAGCTATACTGAGAAGGTAAAGCAGAATTGGATCTTAAGATGTAACTTTTGAACAGCACCCCCCACACATATACACACTCCCACAACGGTCCAAACCCTAAACTTTTCTGCCTTTGCAGGAAATAAGCCATGACTTGCTCCTGCCAGCAGAACTCCTCGAAAATTTTAAAACAAAGGAATAATTTTATTAAAACCCTCTAACTCCGGAGCGAAGGAAAGGATTATCCCTTTCAGACCTATCTCATTTTTTTTCGCAGAGAAATGAAAACCAGTCACACAACCTTCCCTTGAATGCTCCATGAGACTTAGAATTGCTATTATTGACCATATCGTGGAGAAATAAGTAAAAAATAAAAACCCTTCCATTCAACCACGAATCATAGCAAAGCGCTAATGGCCAGCGCGACCGCTAGTTCTGGGTGGGTGGGTCAGACCCTTCCCTTAGGGCTTCTAGTGACTGGCCATCTGTAGGATCTGCCACCTCCTGAATAGTTTGGAGGCCGCCTACAGGTGCAATACCCACATTGCTGAAATCAAGCTGCCCGCCTTCCTGGGCAGCGGAGCCTGTCTCCGGGACGGGAAGAACTGGAAGGGAAAGCCCAGGAAGCGACGTCTAAGAATAGTCTAACCCACTCGCCCTTCTCTTGTGTCGCCCCCACGATCGCAGCAGAGGGGGAAGGGAGGCACTGGGTCTCCTTCCCTAGGTCTCCACCTCCGCGCCACACCCCCTTGCGCTTCAGCTGGGCTGTTTGGGAGGGAGGGAGCTAGCGAGCCAGGGAGGCTTTGCAAGCTCTGATTCCACTGCTGGGGAAGACGGGGCGGAGGAGGAGAGACAGACAGGATCAGGACTCCCACCCCGAAGTCGCAGACAGTCGGGTAACATTTTTTCGAAATTACAGACGAAGGGCCTGCCCAGGTGGTCTCTGCCGGCCGCCCCAGACCCTCTGCGGATCGCGGGAAGCCCGCGCAGTTGCACCAAGTTCAGGCTCCGAGGCTTGCTCGAGGGAGAGCGTGGGGCTAATTGGAGGTCCCTCCTTCTCCTGGAAGAGAAGCCGCAATTGACGCATGAAGGGGGAGGGAAGGGGAGAGAAGGAGGAAGCTTTCCAGTTCCCGCCGTGTGAAGCCCGGCCCGACAGGGCTCTTCCCACCAGCCCGGCGTCACCACCGGGAAAAAACCGAAATGAAAGCCCAACCAGCGCCGGGGCTCTAGATGCACACGCATCGGTCTCCTCCCTTTTTCTCCTGCTTTACACACCTGAGGCACCACGTGCCCCCCCCACCTCGACTCACTTTACCCTTTCCTATACGCGCGTTCCAAGCTCTGGCCCACGCGTGGGATCACATGTCACGCCTCCTCCACCACGCGGATCCTAAGGGAAGCGCTTGCCAAGGCTAAAGGGAGGGACGAACGCGAAGGCATCCACATATATGCGAATCTACACACATTCCTCTTTATTAGTCCACTCTCTCCCTCCCCCCACCCCAATTCCAGCAGTAACCCCTCCCCATCCTTTCCACCAAGTCTCTCTTGTTTGCTTATTCTCGCCCCATTTAGGTGTGTCTCGACCCACCCGCACCTCTCCAGGCTCTTTCCCTCTTCTCTGGCCCCTACTAAGGCTGCTGGGGTGGCTACAGCCCCTCCTTCCTTCCCAGCCTGGGAGAAAGGGAGGAGGGGAGTGGGCGTACCCGGGAGGTCTCAGGAGGAGCACGCCCCCTCATGAATATTAATAAGGAGCGCATGCGCCTTCCTCCTGCGGTCGAATAGAGTTAGAAGCGGTCTCCCAGACGGGCTCTCAGGGTTCTTCTCTGTGTGAGCCAGGCTGGAGGGCGAGCGTGGTGCGGGCGCGTGTTATTGTGTTACCTGTGAGGAAGCGGTGGCTTTTTTTTTCCCTTCCTTCCCTCCCTCCCTCCCCCCTTTTCCCTGCAGCTGATCTGAAAGGGAATAAAAGGCTGCGAATAATCATAATAATAAAAGAGAGCAGCCAGAGAGGAGGAAGAAGAGGAGGAGGAGAAGGAGGAGGAGGAGGAGGGGGGAGAGAGAGAGCAAGAAAAAAAAAAAAGAAGAAGAAATCAGAATAATAAAAGGAGGCTGGGCTCTTTTGCATTCAGGACCGGGACGCTATTGAAAAAGCTTTTGAAAAGTGGTGTTGTTTTCCAGCCGTGCATGCTCCAATCGGTGGAGTATATTAGCCGGGACGCGGCGGCCCCAGCAGCAGCGTTCAGTGTCTCCGCGACCGGCAGCAGAGGTTACAGGAAAAGGCGATGCTTTTACCACGGGCACCCGTCCGGACTGAGTACTCTTTAAGTCTGATCATTGCTCTGCTATGTTTGCGAGTAAAGGTACGTTGCATTCTCGCTATCCTACACTAGATGTTAGGAGTGAGTGTGTGTGTGTGGTGGCCTTTTTCCTTGGTGAACCGGCGTTCTTTTTTCCTTGCTTTCTTCCCTTCTCCCCTCCCCCCCGTTAGTCACTTTCTCGAGAGTGGGTAATAAAAGTGTTTGCACCTTGGACTTCTGTGATTGCTGCCTTCGTTTTCGCCTCACCTGCTTCTCTTTCAGGAACATTCACACGTTTTATTGGGGTTTTTATACGTGTATATACAAATGCTATACCTAGTTAGTTAAACTATTCTCCTCTTTGGGTGATTTCTTTTACTACAGACGTGGTTCCCGTGCACTGGGGGCTTAACTTGGTTTTATCTCTGTCGAGTCCGGCGGCACTTCAGCTCTGCCCTCCCTCGCTCCAGATTTTGTCTTTATGCCTGTGTTCTGTTAATGCCTTCTTGGTTTGACGTTTATCTAGCGCTAACAAATCCCTGCCCTTCTGATTTTTCCCCTCGTCTCCAAGCTGGGGAAAACAGTCACTTTAAATGTAATTTCTCAGGTGTGTGTGTTTTTTTTCCCCCCCATAGCATATTCAGTTCCTTAATCCTTAAAAAAAAGTGGAAAACATTTTTACAGTTGTTACTATGAATTTCACTGTTGCTTGTCTTGTCAATGGGATGGGTTTTCTATCTTCTCCTCTCCTTCCCCCCCCCCCATTAAAAATAGCTCAAGATAACTTTTTCGGAATTCTTTCTCTTGGGGGGGACTTAACAGGTGTCCTCAGCATCCGGACAGTTCGAATTGGAGATCTTATCTATGCAAAACCTGAATGGGGAATTGCAGAATGGGAATTGCTGCCATGGCTCCCGAAATCCAGAGGATAGAAAATGCACCAGAGACGAGTGTGCTACTTACTTTAAAGTTTGCCTGAAGGAGTATCAGTCCCGGGTCACTGCTGGGGGGCCTTGTAGCTTCGGATCGGGATCTACTCCTGTCATCGGAGGGAATTCTTTTAATTTGAAATCGAATCGGAATAGCGAAAGATACCGGATTGTTCTCCCTTTCAGTTTCGCCTGGCCGGTGAGTCCCAAGTTCTTTCTCGCTGTTTGCGTTTCCCTAGCGAGCGGCATTTAAAGGTCTCTGTCCCTGAGCGTGTGTTCTCTTTAAAACTCCCCGTGGGGAAGTAGGGGTGGTGAAATCTTTGCTGAACGACTCGCGGAAATCCCCACGGGAGTTATTGAAAGCTCCAAATCCCTGCAGAACAATGCGGCGAGCTGAGGGGGCTGTTGGCTAGGGGTTTGGAATGGAGATTTATAACCGTGCAACTGTCTTGCCTGCTTCCTGAGCGTGCAAAGTTGGAAAAACTTAGCTGGTTTGCACTGTGATCTTTGAGCAAGATGAAAAATCTGCATCAGTTGTGCAGAAGGAATCATTTAAAAATGTTGTGCATTTAAGAGCCTGCTGGAATTAGGTCTTGGTCCCGCGCTATTACTCCTTTCTCTCTCTCCTCCTTCGCCCCCGCCCCAGAGGAAATATGAGGTCAGGAGTTCATTATAAATGTGTGTGTGTGTGTGTGTGTGTGTGTGTGTGTGTTTTAACCATTTAAATCTAGTGTATCAGCGAAGGGAAAAATGCAGTTATCGCATGTGAACGCGATCCAAATTGGCACTCTCCCCTTTTCCGTGAGCGGGTGGGGTGTGTCCTTACTAGAGAAGAAGCGGGTAGGAGAAGAAGGGAGTAGAGAGGTAGCCTGTTTCCCGCTTCTTAAGAGGGAGACTTCCCTACAAGAACAAGGTTGTCAACTCTCGTTTTGGGGCGCGGGGATCGTCGCCACCCCTTCTAAGCTACTTTGCAGCTGCCTGGTCCTGCTTTTACCGTAGCCCGGGCCGGGGAGACCCCTGGGCTTTTTGTTTGCTTTGGGAAGAGGGCAGGGAGGATGTGCATTTTTCCCACCCTCATCCCGTGCTCCCTTCTCTCTCTCCGCGATGTGGCTTCATTTTCAGCGGTTCTCTGGCTCCTTGGAACAGCTGTGTTTTGCAAACTTCCCTGCTAAGTGCAGACCGCAGAGAGGAGGAGGTGGAGCCTCGAACCATGTGCTCTGGGAGGCGCTGTGAGGAACCGCCAAGAGAGCCTCCACCTTCTTCCATCCTCTGGAGACCCGGCTCCCAGGCAGTGACCTGGTCTAGGAAGAGTCTGCCTCCTAACCAATTTTTATTTTTTTATGGTAGGCTGAGAGGAGCTTGCATTCTCATTCTCTCTTCCTCTCCCTCTCTCTCTCTCCCTCTCTCTCTCTCTCTCTCTCTCTCTCTCTCTCTCTCTCTCTCTCTCTCTTCCCCTCTCTCTCCCTCTCTCTCTCCCTCTCCCTCTCTCCATCCCCCCCCCCAGTGACTTGCTTATTGCTCACTTCTGGGGGGGAGGGGCTCCTTATATTTTCGGCCCCCCAGTGCAAATGTACCCACTAAAATGATAGTCCTTTGCAACTGCCTCCCCTTCTCCCAAAAGGATGTAATAGAAACGATCTCCCCTACAAGAGAATGACTTGGACAAAATTACTGTAATACATTTTATATCGGGTACACACCAAAATCTCCAGAAACTGCAGTGAGGTGTGGAACTTTGGATTTTAAAGCTGGGAGTGGGGTGGGAGTTGGGGGGGGGGTGTTAAGGGGTTGGGACAGACTAGGTACCAATGGGAGGCCTGCAAAGGTTTGGGTCGGCCCCACTGGATGGTGGGTGGATTCAGTTACTGGGAAGAATGCATTCAACCATGTGCTCTAGAATTGTGCCCTCTGCTGCCGCCTACCTGTGGTCCTTGAGAGTCTCAAGTTGTGATTTCTCCAGCCATCGGAGCACTGGAGAGGGTGGTGTACTTCCGCCTCTGGAAAGTGGTTGGATAGAAATAAAGTTCACATTTTCAGGAGATAGTATTACAAAGTGTAACTAACGAAAGTGTTCTCTTTTGGGACTATAATCAGGTTCCCTCAGCTCCCTCATTTGTGTGTGTGCTTGAAATGAGATAAAACTGTTATCAAATATACCATCAAAAGGATAAGGGGTTTTATAAAAAAATCTGTGGTATTTGAAGTTCTGCCAAAGTCTTCAGTGCTGCTACTGCTGTGGGATTTGACATTTCTGAAGGGCAGGTTCGTCTAGATGTCCCTTTTTCCTCCTTTTGAAAAGGAAAAATCTCTGAGCAGTACTTCAACTGGAAACTAATTTTCTACTTCTCGGGAGTTCAGAGTGGCTTGAACAAAATTGTATTGCCTGCTAAGAGGACCTCCTTTTTAAGAGTCATATGGACTGTGTTCAAAGCCTACCTCTGACATATAGCATGGTATGTGACCTTGGACAAGTCACTTACAGTCTGTGAACTTATCTGGGTTGGATTAGATGACCTCTGACACCTCTTCCCCATCTTGATCCTATGACTTTGAGTACAGCTACATGGAGGTAGGGGATGGAACAGATGGGCTTTGGGGACTAATACAGGGAATTTTACAAAATGACATTTCTATTTATGTTACCTATTTAAGCAAAATTATAAGACTAAAGTAAAGCTAGGGAAAAAAGTATAACTATGAGGTTTGTTTGAGAAGGTGGTAATGGTTGGTATGGAGAGCCTGTCTACCAAAGTTTGGGAATAGTAAACTGGAGATAACTCTAGTTTTTGATAGAAATGGGAAGATTAGAAATGAAGCATGCTCAGGGTAGGGAAGTGATTAATTTTTATTCCAGGAGCTCCAAACACTTAACCTGTGCCTTCCTGTTTCTCTCACTTGCCCTTCCCCTCCACCCCCCCCCCCAAAGTTGTTCTCTAACACATTCCTAAAATGATTCAGGAAGTGTAGGTAAGTTTCATGCTTATTCCCTTGATTGATGTTTGAAATGGGAAACCTGAGGTTTCTTTTTCTTGAAGCATAATTTGAAAGTGTAAAGTTTGGTAGTTTCCCTTGAATCTCCAAGTGTGGTTAGCAACATATTTATACTAGTATTGAAACAAAAGGTGCTTAATCATTCTCCTAACCTGGTGATTCAATTATCATAAAATAGGCTTTAGATTTGAAAGCCTTCATTTCTTGAAAGTTCTGCTAACTAAGCTGACCTGCTCTGGGCATGAAATAGAAACTTTGAAATTCTTGTGAGAAATTTGACTTCATTGTGACCACAGTGGAATAAGTTCTGTAAGTAAGGGAATTTCAATTTGATAATGACCTTGATCTCAAACAAGGGTTTTCCAGTGCTGGGGAGGAAGAAGTGTAAGTGATTTAGCAAGATATGAAATAGAAAACACATTCCAGTGTTAATATATTAAGCCCACTAAAAGTTTGGACTGATTGCTCTAAGTATTTTGTTACTTTCATTTGGCTTAGATTACTTTGACCCTATTTTCATAGTTTTATCTATTTTTTTTAAGTTATAAGCTTTATGCTCTGAGATTCATGCAAACTTTTTTTTTTTAAAGAATAGCCAAGTTTATGATTTTGGAAAACAGATCACATCTCACAATAATGTCATTTTTTCAATTAAGAAGATGGGGAATCATTTTGTCACCAATCAGTCTTATTAAACTGTGCCATCAAAGTGATGTTGATCCCCAGTTAGTGGTTGCTTATTAAAAATCTGTTGGGAAAGCACTGTGGTGCATTGGAACAGATGGCTAAATTTGGAATTAGAAGACTGATTCAATTTCAAATCCTAGTAGCGCCATTTACAACCTTCCTAACTGTAAAACTAGGGGGTAGGTGGGAATAGATGCTTTTTCAGGTCCCTTTCAGTGCTAAATCTCTGATCTTATAATTGCCTCTGCCAGTCCTAAAAAACTAATTCTGGATCTTGAGAAAAACAACACATTAAATTGTATTGATGAAGACATCCTGCTAATTAGGGTTGGACTGGCTTGGCTCTAGGAAGAGATACAAGAAATTTAGAATTGCTTTAATTTAAATTTTACATAGATGCAGGTTAGTTTTCTTGCCTGACTGAACACCTTATGAGATACTGATAACATTGACTCAGTATTAAGAACAATTGCAAAGATCAACTAAATTATTAAGGATAAATCATTTGAAATATGAGCTCTCTGTACCAATGAGGCTGCCAACTTTGACCTGCTCTATGCTTATTTCATGAATGAATGACCCAACTACTATACTCTAGAGACTTTATGTAGACTTTTTGTAGAAACACAGACTGCCAAAATTTTAATCTTAAAAGTAATTTTACCCTCTTTCCACACCTTGATCTGTTCCCCAGATGTTCTTTCTGTAACTTTTCTGCACATAAATGTGATGTTTCTGAACCAATCCTTTTTTTTTATTTCAACTAGCATCTCCCAGAAACAGGTCAAGCGTTTCTGGGGGATGTATTCAAAGAAACACAATGCATACAAACATGTGGCATGTGCACGCGCTCCAGGCAAGGTGCTCTACCTGCATAGAGATGTTAAACATACTTTGCCCAAACAAGCTACTTTTAAAAACACTAGGGTGAACTAGTAGGTGTTTTGTTTTGTTTTGTTTGTTTGTTTTTTGCATTGGAAACAGCCATAGGCATAAGGGAAATAATGCAAAAGAAAGTTACTGATTGTCCTTGTCCCCAGATGATTGAGCTAAGGTGTCTGGTGGAGGACTTGTCAAATCCATTCATTTTTAAGGCAATTAAGTTTACTATGTTTCTTTTCTTGCTCAGGTGCCGGTTTCCTTGTTCACTTTTACTTCTTGTTGGTCTGTTGTCCTGTTTCCTAGCAACTTATTCAAACCTCTAATCAATTAAATAAATTTACAACCCACCACCACACACCCATAATTCACCAGGGATTTTTTTTTTAATCTACAAAATGAAGTGTGTAAAAAAAAAAAAATCTATATAAAGGACCAACTAGTGATTGCTACTTAAATACACGAACTACTGAAAGATCAGATTAGCTAAAAGCATTTAAATGTATCTAGTGCTGGAAAGCTTTATGCCCAATGGTAATGTCTTCAAGACCTTCCCCAGCAGAAGGGCAAAGGGAAAGAGTTTAGCATGGGAAAAAAAAAAAGTTATCAAAAAAGTAGCCAAGGCAACAAGAGCCTGTCTCTCTCCTGCCTCCCCCTTTTCGGATTCTAAAGCAGGAATGCAAACAGAGGCCTGAGAATGCATGTGCAATGATAGTGCTGGACATTTATTGGACAGTTGTGGTATGTTCAGAATTTGATTATGTCTAAGCTTTAAAGATTAGTCTCAATTTAGGAGAAAATATAACTGATCTAATGATCCATTTAATCCCCTGGATGAGCATAAAATCATTTTGGGAAGACTTAGTTTTGTGAATTGCCTTGTTAAGACAGCCTTATTTGACTTTACCAGGTTATCTCTGCTTCAGAATCTATGAAATGCCGTTACTTGGAAATATGGGTCAAACTTTAATATGGCCCATATTTAGGACTAATGTCAGTTCTCTGGCATTGCACAGAATACCAGTAGAATGTATCTGAAATGGCAATTATGTGATTGTTGCCCTTACACATTCCTCTCTGGAGGTAGGAGACAATTATAGGAAAGTTAGGATTCAGAAATAACCTACCTTGGCCTTTAGTTAGGGCCAGAAAAACTTTGCTGTTGGTTTCCAATTAGAAGCCCTGTGGTCCTTGTTTTTACAATGTAAATTACATTCATTACTGGTGTGGTGCATATAGAAGAAATTTAAAAATGTGGCTAGAAGTGGTTAAAGTGGTTTGTAACTAGTCAAACATTCCAAGTCCTCTACCAGCTCAACCCAGTTTTTATGCACTTTTGGTAAATAAGTAGAAGGGCTTCTTGTCCAGGCTTGCTCTATGTGAACCTGAGTGTTGTGCTTGGCTGGCTTCTAGGTATTCTATCTATTAACCTTGCCACCCTTTTGTAACTGGTGCATTTAATTATCAGTGGGATGCTTTTTAAACAGGTAGGGGTAATGATAGAAACAAGAACAGCAATTTTTAAAAAAATTTTAGAGCTCATAGGATTGGATGGCTTTGGGGGTCTGCTGGGTGGGATTTCATGAGAAAATAACTTTGTAACCAAGTTCTCTTGAGATGTCCAGCACACCACAGCTGAAATCACTTTTTAACCACAGAAGTGTATTTAAAATTTGAGATGCGTGCTATAGGTTAAAATAAGAAAAAAAAATGGATTTGAAATCTTTGAGGCATTGTTGGGTTAATGCATGCTAGGCCACCCAGACAGAAGCAGTGCTGGCTAATATTAACCAAGAACAATAGCATGGTCGTATTGACTGCAGGGAGGATTACAGAACATAATGGGGCCCATCCAAAAATAATGCTAATACAGGACAAGCAACAGGAAGCAGCAGTAGACTCAGCAGAGCCCAGCTCCCAGACAAACCATGGACTGACTTCACACAATGCCAGCTTCAACCCATTAGGTATTCACAGGATGCTCATTATTCTAACAGGCTTGCCAGATCAGAGCTGGACCTGGTTTTATTGGCTACAGCAAGCCCACGGTTTGGATATCGGTAGTTTCATGTCCATCATTCTGGCAAGGGGTGGGGGAGGGGGCCAGGAGGGGTGCAGCAGTGTTAAAGTTCTCGATTATAGCTTTGTTTTGTCTGTGGCTGGCCAGAGGAAACCCATCCTAGCAGCACTTAATACAATTACTTTTTTAAAAAATGCCCCCCTCCCCCAAAGTGTCAATGAAGAGCTTACCCCTACCATTGCCAAGAAACTGTAACTTTATAATGTCTAAATGTACCCAGTCTACAGTCCCCTGTCCACCATCAGGGACATATACATATAAGTGCTTGGGTTGCACCACAGAGGAATGACTTGGTTAGTCCAAGGATTGTAGTTAGTGACTAGGCAGGCTTTGCCTTGATAAGGGCTAGTCACTTAGTGATACTTCTCAATCTCTGTTTTAAAGGTCTGGAAATGCTAGGCTTTGCTCTTTTCTCTAAGACTTCACTAAGCCCTCTGGACCTTTATGCTAATTTGTCTCCCGTTTCTTGTGTATTTGGAGAAGGAAGGAGAATTCCCTCTAACCAAACTTTATCTGCCCTCCAGCAACTGCTTTTGTAACTTCCTAGGTACTTAATTAATATTTTTTTGCTCTATTTGTGTTACACTAGGGAGCCTGAAAAAAACTTCTCTATAATGAAGGTGATAACTATTCACTTTGCAAACCTATTGAGAAATTGTAAACTACCCTAGCTTTGCATCTAGGCTATTGTTTCTGGATAATGGGGAGGACCCCACTCTAGAGCCCTTGGGTTGATTTGGAGGTAGGGTAGAGGAAATCTTTGTAAGACAACCACAGTTGAATGTTTGAACCCCAGCCCAGTCTGACTCTGGGGGAATAGGGACTTCTAAGAGGTGAAGATTTAAGTTGCTACTTAGAAGAACTCTCTCCCTGATGAATGTGTCAATAATTATTCTGTTTTAGGAGGTGGAGGGGTTCTAAATTCCCAAGTATTATGAGAATGGCCCCTCTAATAGTTGGGCTTCACATTCTACTGCAAGTAATGCTCCTTTATTTTCATAGCTTTAATGTGAGGTATTTAAGAGTAGGGTAGGTTCCCCTCCCCCTGGGGTATTCATTAAACTACTAAGGTTTGAACATTTACATACTACTTGTTGGATGTTTCTTTTAAAATCTGCTTTGGTCTCCTAGAATCTGCTTTCTGGTCAAGATCAGATTTACAGTGGCTAATTGGGTGTGACTTTATCATAGTTCACTGCAGATTTGTGGCCCTGTACCTCACTTTGATGGAATAAGGTAGTTGATCTGGAATTTTTTTGTCCGAATGTATATTTGGGGATGGGCAGAGGTCAGGGGTGGGCATGGGAAAAATCAAACTTCCTTAGCTTAAGTAGTCATTCCTAAGATGTTTTAGTTGTTGATCTATAGACTGTGTGTGTGTGTGGGGGGGGAATCTTGAAGATGAAGAGGGAGGGTGAGAAGCTCCTCCTCTAACCCATGAAGTACATAGATTAATTAAAGCTTATGGACTTTGGGAGAGAAACATACCTTCCCAACAGGCACGTTCTATGGCACTAGGGTAATTGATTATTCTGCGGCGATAGATAATAATGATAATTTTGTTTTGTCTTTATGTATGTGTGATCTGTTCAACAAGTATTTAATGCCTGCTCTATTCTAGACACCGTGCTAGAAGGTGGGGAAACAAAAATGAAAACCCTCAGTTTTCTTTGATTGGGGAGGGACCAGTGAATAGTTTCACCTAGAAGAAAAGATAAAACATCTTCAAGGGATTTGGAGAGGGGAAAGCACCTACAACTGGTGAGAAAGGGGGAAGGGCAGATCAGGAAAATCCTAGGATAAGAGGTGACACATGAGCTGAGCGTTAAAGGAACTAGGGATTCTTGGCACCTTCCCAGTTTGGGGAGATATGGGGTGGGGTGACCTCTGCAAAAGCATAGGGACGAGCGATGGAATATTGTGTATGAGAAGCGCAGTAGTTGGAGAAATGAGTGATATGAATTCTGTCTAGAAAGAGAAGATGGAGCTAGATTGTGGAGGACTTTAAAATACCGACCAAAACCTTCTTGAGTAGGAGTGGTATGGTTAGCACTATCCTTTTGGAACAGCAATTTGTAAAAGATAGCAAAAATGTAAAAGATAGAGGGGGTAGAGATTGAAGGTCGGGAGGCCACTGAGGAGGCTATTGCTATAGTCGAGGTGACAGACGTTGAGGGTCTGAACTGAACTAAGGTAAAGGGGGGACCTATAGGGGAAGGGGGTAAAAGAAAACAAAAACCCCAGCACCCCTTCTTTCAAATTCTGGGGTTCCTTGGGTCCCAAATTTAACTGAAGCCATTATAGGGCAGTGATTATGAGAGTAAGATTAAGAAAAAGATTTTTCACACACAAAAATGTTTGAAAAATTCTTATGTCTTGTATGTGAGGATGTTACTGCAACAGGTTTTTGCCATCCTTTTCCCTTAGCGTGGGGAGATGTTGGTAAACAGCTTTTTAAAGAACTAAGTCCTGTAAGTCAGGAAAGCTTGGGTAGACATGAACTTGATCTTCCTAGTGCTTATTATGCAAGACCTAAAGGAAAACAAGTTTGAATATTAATCTCTGCAAAATGAGCCTACAGCATCAACCAATTCTTGTCTGTCTTCTTGGCTTAAAAAAATATTGGTAAAGCTATTGCTTTTAAAGCTTGTGCAAGTCTATCAAAACTTTTAGTATCGTTGTCTTTAATCAAAAGATTAATTACAACCACAGTGTTAAGGGGAAGGTGAAGGGCACAGGTAGCAAACCACACTGCTAGCAAATGGAGGCCTTAATTATAGCACTAGAAGAGGTAGTTTAGTGCCTTAATTTTATTTTTTGACTTGACCTTTTCTTCAGTTGACTGTTGAAATTGCAAATTGTTACTGCTCTGAGAAAAGAGTCCTGTGATCTTGTAGGAAATCCTGAGAAATTTTAAGAGGCTTTAAATAAGGTGTAACTTTCACTAATAAAATATTAACAACAACAACAAATAGTCTTGACTGATAGCCACTACACAAGAGGGGAGGCCGTGCCTCAGCATGCCTAGCTTTGCTTACTTTTCTAAGCATTTTCCCACAGTTATCAGTGAAGGAAATGGAATCCCAGTCATCTTTGAATATGAAACATATTTAGGCCATATTCCAAGGCAGTGCCTATCACTAAATAGATTTCCATTCAAAAGACTACATGCTGTGTCATGTCGTGAGAAATCAGGCTTGCTTTAAATCTTCAAGTTAGCTTTCTGCCTACACCTTCCAGGTGTTTACTTTTCCTACTTAAATCATTGTTTGTTTCTAGTAAAATAATATTTCATTGATGTATTCCACTATCACAAATGGTTGATATCTAACTTCGGCAGAGCAGGTTGATATCTAACTTCGGCAGAGCAAGTATGTGTTACGTAAATAAACTAGTACCTTTGATTCAGAGAATCTAAAATTCTCTCCTCTGTCCCTCCAAATACACACGCTTCCCTAGTACCAAAATAGAAGAAAGTTTATTTAAGCCTGGAGTTTTGTGACTCTGACCTTATAGTGGAGTCACAAGTAAAGAGTTAACCAGATTGAAGTAAAGGTGGGAATTTGCTAATGGATTGGGGTTTAGGGACACCCACCTTCTTTTCTTTTC
>CM053595.1:188296575-188342051 GCA_028646575.1 Pseudocheirus occidentalis | reverse complement strand
TTTTTTTTTTTGATTGATCATTATTTCATTGATACAGGAAATTCTTTAAAAGTAAACTTGTTTGCCAATATGGATTGATATCTGTTCTTCAATCAGTACTCTTAAAGAGATCCTGAGACACTGAGAAATTCATTGACTTGTCCTGGGTTTCAAAGGCAGTATTTCAACTAGGGGCTTCTGACTTTTAGGCCATCTCTCTATCCACTATTTCACTCTTTCTTGCTCATTTAGCCATTATGACTATTAAAAAAATTCTAATTAAAATCTCTACATTCATGCCTCTTTTACCCTCCCAAATTTTTGAAACCATTAACATGTTAAGCATAAAAGGAGACATGTATGTTGCAACTTAAAAGTTTCTAAAAATCTTCATAATCATCTTTTAGTAGTTACTTCACAGGCATGATTATTCCCATTTTCCAGAGAAAGACAGTGAGGCTCAGACTGTGTCTTACTTGTTACACCATATCAGAAGCAATGCTTGGACTTGAGGTTTGAGGCTTCAGAGCTCCTGGCTCCTAGAACAGTTCTGTCTCCACAATAGCACAGTATTACCTCTTAGTATTTTGTGGTTCTAGGCATCTCAAAGTTGACCTTTGGCATTAAAGCCAAAAATGGTCATTTATTGTTTGCTTTGTAGCATGGTAGCAGATCAGCAACTGGGGAATCCATCTACCAACTGGGGGATCCAAACGGGTCAGATAGGCAGTACATGTATAAATATGGCATTTAGTAAACTAGTCACTTGGAAAAAAAAAAGCACAAGCTTTGTGCCTGACACTGAGCTAAGCACTTTAGAAATATTATGTCATCTGATCTTTACAAGAATTTGGAAGAAATAGAGTTATTAGACCTATTTTACAGCTGAGGAAAGTGAGGCAGACAGAAGCTTAAGTGACTCTGGGCCACAGTAGCTGATAAGCATCTGAGACTGGTTTTGAACTCGGGTCTTCCTGGAGGCTAGCCCAACGGCGCCACCTACCTGCCTCACTGGTCTCCAGTGAAGTCAGAAGTATACAATTCTGCATGCCTCAAATTCTGACACACTTTTTTTTGTTTTTGTTTTTGTTTTTTAACTCACCACTGTTGCTCCTGTATGCTTGGTCCTGAAATCTTTTGTTAAAAGAGTCCCCCAAAGTAAGAGGAAGATATGAAGATGAGAAGAAAATATTGCTTTAAAGACTTGTAGTTATAAAAGATGAGTTGCTATTATTTTCCACCTCTTGAGTGTTTGTAATTTAAACTCTGCTCTTCAGCCTTGTAGAGTGAGGTTAGGTTTTTTTTTTTCCTTTTGTCCTGCTTAACTTAAAAAAAAAAATTACTGTCAATTTAATAGTCTGTCTTGATTGAATCAGCCACCTTCAGAGCAGGCCAGCTCTCTGTGTCTATGGATCTGAATTAAGAAGGGCTGTAAGATTAAAATAATTGTTCTGGAGCTTCGGCATTCCCCCAGCCCCTGGTTCTGGAATGAACATGTCAGTATAAGAGCTAGGTCCAAGGGAAGTAAAAGTGTTTACATGAACTCTTTTTAGAGAGAAGGTTCTGAGGCTGATTTCTTGTCATCATTCCCATTACAGTGTTTTTATTAGATTACAACACTGCTTTGTTTAAGGTTCCACGTTTTTATTTCAGGGAGAGTACATGGTTTCAATTCCATTGTAATTCTTAATAAATATGTAAATGTAGAACCCAAGACAGTTTTTTCTTTAAAGCTTGCCTGTTTTGGCAAAGGCTCTTATTGTGTGCCAATACTGCCTTCCACTGTCCCACCCCAGCACCCTTTCCATTGGTCCCGGGGTTATGCTTAGTGAAACTGAACAGATTTTTTACTTCACTGACTATTCCCTCCTCCTTTGTCTGTGGGGGGATATATTTTGGATGTTTTATGATAAATCTTCCCTTGGCAGTCAAGGACTACCAGCAGGTCATAGACAACAGTGTCAGATCCTTTTCAATCACAAGTCTTGGACTGCAAAGTGAAATACCCCAGATATATACAGTGTTCTGAACTGACACAAAATATTATTTCAGGCCATCACTTAGAAATGTTTAGGTAAGTTTCGAGCCTGCAGACAATTTCTGCACCTAATAGCTCGGCTACTAGAGGGCATGTCCCTTGTAGTGAGAACTTCTTGCATGTTCTGTATCACAAAGAAAACATTAATCATGCAGGTATAAAGTTATTTTTATAGACCTCGCTTACTAAAGATCCATTAAGGATTCTAAAGTGATACTTTGCACAATATGTCTTGGACAGAATGGAGTACTGTCAACTGAAAACTGAATGTCACTGAATTCACTCTCCTAGGCTGTTAGAGCTCCTGATAGGCAGGTATAAACAAAACACTGTAAGACTTTTTTGGCCGTGTCTCCGGAGATTATATGTGTTCCCTTATTAGGATATTGAAGGGCCTGAGGCCCACTGCACTCACTAATTGAACCTGCAGAGTAAAAACAGCTTAATAAACCAACATTTTTGCCGTTCTTTCAGCTGTGTTTATTTGCAAAATTTGAGTTAAGCTAGTAAAAATTTATCTGGAAGCTGTTCTGTTTATGGGCACTTTAATGAGGGTGTGAGTCTATCCAAAGGCCTCATTGGAGAGCAGTATCCTGTGTATGTGCTCTAGCTAATGAAAACCCAGAAGGCAAGGTAGGGCCAAGCAGGGTAGTAGATAGAGTCTGGCTAGAAGTGGGAAGCCTCTGATGCTCTAAGCTTGCTGTCTAATCATGGTCACCTGGCCCACTGCCTACCCAGGTGTGCAAATGAGCACCAGCCCTGGGCCTGAAAATAGCAGTTGTGTAGGTGGGTAAGAATCACATTAAGGAAATGGAAAGTAGACTTCAAAAGACTGAGTTTGAAGTGTGATGCCTTGGAAACTGACAAGCCTGTGAAAAGTTGGTAGGTTAAAAAAAAAAGCGAACGGCCCTAATTTAGGAAAATGACCTAGTACATTGTTGGTTTTTGACATGTCCCTCCTCTGACCTATTATAGCACTGTGTTTGCTTTGTCCGTATATCATTTCGAAGCTTATTGCCTTATATCCTAGATCTCTGTGTTTGTGACTTACTCTCTTCATTGATTGTAAGTCCTCTGAGGGCAGGGAACGGCGTAACTCTATATTATATGTTGGAAGGAACTTAGCACAGCGCTAGGCATATAACAGATATCCAATAAATATCTGAATGAATTTTGACAGGCCCTGATTCATCTGAACTCCTATTTGCCTGTCTCTAAATTGAGATAAATATTTTTGTTTAAAATCTATTTAGATTTTGATTTAAAATTTTACTTCAAATATTTTTACTGGTTAGGACTGAAAAGGAAAAATATGTTAAAGATGAGGAGGCTACAAATACGAGTTCTTTTTTATTTTATAGTTACTTTTTGTTTTTAATGTAGAAAGCTACCCAGGGATGCAGTAACCCCCTAACCCCCCCCCCCCATCATCTGCTTTCTCGGGGCTCTCTAGGTTTAAGAAAGAAGGTTCTTTTTGCTAGTGACTGGCATTCATATTACCTAATGCTACTCTATAATTTTTCTCCTAGATCCTGACAGCATTATTGAAAAAGCCTCCCATTCGGGTATGATTAATCCCAGCCGACAGTGGCAGACCCTTAAGCAGAACACTGGCATTGCCCATTTTGAGTATCAGATTCGAGTCACTTGTGATGAACATTACTATGGTTTTGGCTGCAATAAGTTTTGTCGTCCCCGGGATGACTTCTTTGGACACTACGCTTGTGACCAGAATGGCAACAAGACCTGCATGGAAGGCTGGATGGGACTTGAATGTAATAGAGGTATGTAGTTTTAGTGGGTTGTCCAATTTAGAATGTTTCTGGCTTCCTTCCCCCCAGAGTCCCTCTGCCCTTAGCTCACTGGTATAAAGACTTCCACTTGATACGACTTTGGGGCTCTGTTTTGAGGACTCCTTATGTCCATTTGGCATCTTCGTGGCCACATCATGGCACATCCTTGCACGAATCGAGCAGTGCATCCAGGAGTAGCCCTTCTTTGGTTTCTAGGTAGCTTTTAAGGCAGTCAGAGATAGTTATTGAATAGTCTTAGGTTGAGAACTAGAAGTCACCTTAGAAATGATGTCCACCTCATAATTTCACAGATGAGGAATCTGAGCCCCAGGAAGCTTAAATGGCTTGACAAGTAGTATGTGTCAGTTGGATTTTGAATCCAGGCCTCTGATCTTAGAATCAGCCTGGTTTTCTGCATAACAGAACACTAAAAAAGGGACCTAAGGTGTAAACCAGTCCACCTCCCTAATGTTATCGATGAGGAAGCTGAGACTTGGAGAAGATCACTTTGGCAAAATCACACAGCTAGTTACGTTCTTCAGACGTAGGACTAGAACACAGATTTCTTGACTGCTCAGTGGTTTGTTTTGTTTCTTTTTTCCCCCTCTACCATAATTTCAAGCCAGGTGGATTTTTTTGGTTGTTTGTTATTTTTTGCTTTTAATGGAGGTGGGAAGGTAGGGCAGTTGGGGTTAAGTGACTTGCCCAAGGTCACCTGGCTAGTAAGTGTTAAGTGTCTGAGGCCTAATTTGAACTCAGGTCCTCTTGTCTCCAGGGTGGGTGCTTTATTCACTGCACCGCCTAGCCACACCAGGTAGAATTTTTTTAATTAAAAATAATTTTTTTTTTTAGTCCACTGACTACAGTAGACAAAAAAGATGTCACTCTTTGTTGTGTTTCAGTTTGGTGTGATTTTTTTTTTTGACAAAGCTAAGTTTGTGGAGTTGAGTGCATGATGTGTTAGCCTTCACATCAATATTTGCTTAATCCTGAAATCATTAACAGTATTACAGCTTTATGGATATGTTCCCTAATTCTTAGCAGGTTTGAGTGGGTAACTGATTTACTCATCCATATAAATGCTCCCATGTAAACCTTAATAGAGCCTGGCTCTTAAAGCATAATACTCCCATATATGGAGGATTTGGATTACTCCTTTCACTGAAACAAATGGGGCTTTAGTAGATAATTTTAGGACTTGGTTTGTATCCAGCCTTCTAATGTTGAGCTTAGTCTTGGAAGAGGGATAAGGTCCTCATTGGATCTATACCTGCTAGTATTTTGCAAAGCGCTTTAGACATGTTATCTCCCTTAACACTCTCCACATTGTAAGATAGTTGTTCTTATCTCCATTTCACAGATGAAGCAACTGAGACTGAGTGACTTGTTCAGAGTCACCCTTCTAGTAAGTGTCTGAGGCAAGATTTAAACTCATATCTTCCTGAGGAATTCAACCTTCTATCTACCAAGCCACCTTTGTTTCCAATTTGGTAGGATCTGCTAGCATGGCCTAAGAAACCCAGGTTTATGTGAGCACCGTGAGGAAGCATTGGGTCAGCTTTAGTGGAAATCTAAACACTAATTATGTGAAATTGTGTTTCAGGGAGAATTGATATGGTTCAAGAGGTGCTCAGGGAAGAAATAGTCTATATTTTGATCCAGCCACATTTAAAAAGAGCTAGACTTTTTGACTAATAGTGGAATCGGTCCTTTTCAAAGACTCTGGGTAGAAGACACAGGTGCTTTTGTGTGGCTGGATGGTTTGACAGGAGCAGGTCAGGAGAGAGAAGTTTATTTAGTACCTCTGGTTAGAGTGAGAAGATGACTAGACTGGAAGATGTCTGGTAGACCTGGCTTCTAGACTCTGTTCTTGCCTAATCAGCTTTGTGACCTTGAGCAAGTTGCTTCATTTTTTTCTCGCTTGTAAATAAAGGAACAGGACTAGACCTCTTTAAAAAAATCTCATCTGACCTCAAAAACACCCTAAAATGCCTGTTTTCTGGCTGAACTAAAGATGATACTAATGTGTTAAGGGATGATGCTACATTACATGTAGTAGAAACATCATTGGAGAAGATGACCCACTCAAGTAAACTTGTAATGTAAATAGAAAGAAAGGTCTGATACACGAATTGTTACTGAGATCTGGCTCTTACTGGTTAATAAGAAATTTAAGGGCCCATTTATGTACCTCTTTCAGAAAGTAGGATGTAATATTGTTTTATTACATTGTAACAGATTACAAACTTTAAAGATAGGCTTTATTTGGACCAATGATCTTTGCTGCAGTATTGGAACTCAGTGGGCTCCACCTTTGAAACTAAGCATTCATTGGTGGCTTTTTTTTTTTTAAAGGGGTAGTGGAAGAAAAGAGGAAGATTTGGAGCTGGGCATGGGCTATAGTTGATAACTGTAGTGCTGAGGGCTTTATTTTAGGGAAGGGGAGAGAGTGAAAAGGGATGATCTGACCCTTGCCCTCATGTCTTCCTATACCATATATTCCTTATATTAGAAAATATGTCTGTCATATTCCCATCTTCTTTGCCTGAAGATTATCAAAAAGCATGCTTATGTTTTTGGGGATAGACGGTAACATGTGTTTGCAGTTTTAAAGCTGAAGATATTAGCTGAATTGCTGGATTTGCTGTTGTGGGGCACCTCCTACCTTATTCTCTTTCCAGTAGATCTGATATTAGAGACCTTTTAAATCGTGGATTTTGTAGGATTACAGTACTAGTCGGAGATTTAAAAACATTCCCACGATTGTGTGGATGCTAGAAACTGGCTGGCAGCATGCTGATATATATGAGTGTATACTTAAAAAAAATTCTTAACTCTATTTCCACAGCCATTTGTCGCCAGGGCTGTAGCCCTAAACATGGTTCCTGCAAGATCCCAGGAGAGTGCAGGTAATGTTTCTATCTATAACTATAGCTATGTATCAAGCAGTTTTGTTTTAAGCTTCATTTAGCATGATATCTCTCCCCATTGTTCTGTGGAAGACTGGGAAAACTTATTCAAAAATGTGTATCTTAAGTGCTTATTAAATCATACCAGCTGTGTGATGAAACACAAACACTCCTTTGCTTTCTTGCAAAACTGGAAAAACTGTATGAGAGGGCAAATTCAGTCACTTCATGCGTTGACTGTTGACCAATTCCACCTCTAAATTGGGAACAGATTTTTGTAATCTTTTAAGGCTGCAGTGCCATTCTGCCTCTTTCTTGAGCTTGTCTTCCACCCGGGTGTTTATTTTCTTCCTCACCCTCCTCAGTCTCTTCTCCTTTTTCTCCTAGATTGCCCTTCCCTTCCCCCACTTTTCCCATCAATAGGCAAAAGTCAAGCATTCTTTAGAATGGGATTAGTAAAATCTCTTGGTTCCTTTGCAGTGGAGAGCCAGGCTCCAAGTGCTGAGAGGTTAATAACAGGGATGGAATCTTGTCAGGAGAGACTGATGAATGCAGAATTTTGTTTCTCTGCTTTGAAGTCTGCTCCATTCTGGCCGGGTAACAATACAACCCAAAAGCTGGGACATACCCAAACAATTTAACAATTAAAATTTTGGAGCTCTTTGAATTACACTCTATATTGTTACTTGACATTTCAGAAGGCACTTAAAAAAACTTTCTGACTAGTGTTCTTTGTAAAAATTTAGACAAACAAAAATCCACAATAACTGAGAATTTTTTATCATTAATGTTTTGGGGTTTTCAGTTTTTTATTTTGTTTTGCTTTTTTTTTTTTAAGAGGGGAGCCAATCAACAGGGGAAGCCCAACAGAAACAATAATTAACTAAATTGTATTTGACCAAACAAAGGAAGTTTTGCCCAGCTGGTTTATTTGAGTTCTAGGCTTTATTTATAGCCCAATAATCTGATAGGTTACCAGGTCTAGTGGGCCTCTTCTCCCTGGAAGCCACTTTGGTTTAATCAAAGGATGTTTGTTGCCATCTTCCATAGGACCCTGAGGAAACCAGATTGACCTAGAGGATTCTTTTCTATCTTAGAACAGGTGTAGAGATCCAGCCTATTGTAGGGACTAGTCATGACTCAGGACCAGACTGGAAGCATCCAGTTTCCAGAGCTATGGTACAACTCTCCCTTAGTTTCATTCATTCTGTTCTTTGTAGTCCCACGTTTGTATTTTACAAGGCTTCTATTTAAATTGGGAAGTGACAGTGGTGTGTCAATATTATGGCATTTAAAGTGGTTGAGAATCAATGGAGTGAAATATTTTATCCCCCCTCCCCCTTTTTTTTAATTAGAGAAATTTTAACCTATACTTGAGTAATATTTTTTTTTTTCTGGAAGATTGAAGGAGTAATTGCCCTAGTCATTCTAATATTTAACTGTACTGGTGTTGGATGATTCTAATGTTTAACCTCGTTGCTGTCAACTGTTTAGCTGAAATACACCTACATAAACTTTTTCTAATTAATAGTCTTCTAGAGTAAATCAGACTTGGAAGTATCATTAGCACATCTGAACTGGGCCAGCTGCTTAGATGTCTATCAGCTGAGTCTAACAAAGATTTGTGCTACTGTCATCAGAATAAACATGCCTTATAGGGGGTGCTGTCTCCCAGCCAGAACAACAGGCTTTGTTTCCAGGTTTTAGGCCTTTCTCTTTCTAAGGCTCACCTCCCACTCACCGCCCAGACATGCACTGGTGCCCTTATTTACTTAAGGTGCAACTTTCCCACACTTCATTTGCATAGTTAAAAAAATTCTGTCTTCCTGACTTTAAAAGAAGGAAGGAAAATTTGTTACAAAATCTTTCTTCTGTGTCTACTTGAGAAATCTTTTTTAATGTCCACCTTCTTTAAGTTTTGTTCAGGTTCTGTATCCTGAACTTCTCTTTCACATGTGAGGATTTATTGGTTATGTGTTTACAGTTGTTCCCAAACAGACTTAAAATAACTTCTTTTCCTTGGTGCAAGTGATTACTTTCTTTATTGCGAGTCTGCCAATAATATCAAACTTAATTATGAATCATCATCATAAGCAAAGGAACTTCATTTTCTCATGAGAAACTTAATCATATGTATTATTAAACTGGCCTAACTTTGTAGATTCCTCTTTTAGGTTCAGTATTTTTATTTGTTTTCTTTTGAAGTCATCCATAACCTGTCCTGGCCACCTTTGTTGTACTTATGGGTAGAGCCCTCATTAATTAAAAAATGAAGTCAGGTCCTCAGCTGCCCTTTTTATTGTATTTATTAGCCAAAGTGAGGGTGGATAGGGATTTTAGTTCTTTAATTTATAAGAAAGTGAGGACTACAAAATGCTGATGTTTCACAATCAGCTTGCTGCTTTGATTGGTCATCGTAGTCTCAGTCCCACCAGCTTTAGTCCCTAGTTTGGTCCCAAAGTGGTCTTTGATTTAATTTCTATTTTCCAGACTTTTAAACTTTGTGTATTTTTGCTTGTTGTTGAGACTGGCAAAATATTTTCATTTCCATTCATTTTGAATTATTGATGCTCATTGTGGTGATTTTTGCTGGGGGTAGAGCATGATATAGGTTGGTTTTTTTGTTTTGGATTTTATCAGTAGGAAGTGGTTAGTAAATAAAGATTCTCAGAGGGTTAAATTTATCGCTAGCTGTGGGTGATTAGCTATTAGCTAGATCCCTATAGTTTTCCCATGACAAGGATTTACTGGTCCGAGCACAGCTTTCTGAAAACTGAAAGTCTAAATGACTTCTACGCAAGGGTTTATTTTCATAACTTAGTGACAGCTTAAAGGGTAATTGCTGCTGAACACTTATTCCCATGTCTCAAGAACAAAATACTTTCGAAGAGCCTGTTTCTCCTTTGACATGGGGTCTTGCCTTCCCATCTTACTGTTATAACTTTTTTTTCCTTCTCCCTCAAAAAATCCTTAGTTTCCTTGATTTTTGAGAAGACTGGTTAAGGTTTCAAATGCCCTGAAACTTGATGGGGAGAAGAGTTTAAGACCCTTCCCCTCCCCTCGTCTCCCAAGTGTGGGTTTGTGTTTTTGTTTGGGGATCAAAGAAACCATTTGGCCTAGATAGATTCAAATTAACAATGCACTTATAGGAAACTGAACTCCATTCCTCAACATTAGATAAACCCAGCTGACCTCTTTTGGCAAAGGGAGAAGTAAGTATTCCTAGGTACCAGCAATTAACATAAACATTAACTGTCATGGGTCAGATACCATCCCTTGAATTGATTCCACAGAGAATTGGTTCTTGGCTTTTTTCCCCTTACTTTCTTGCCTCTTCTCCCCTTTCCTAAAAGGAACTACCACATTTTTTACAGGGGGGGGCGGTAAGAGAAAATAGATAGAATTAGGATAACCCAAGTAGAGTGATTAAGGTTTCCCTTACTGCCTGCAGTACCTCTGTCCTTTCTTGCATTTGTGTGTGTCGGGTCATGACTTAGTATTGACACACAAAGCTTGGAGACAAAATGCTGCAAATCTTGCATTCATGAAAATTTTTCACATGACCATTGTCTTCAGTAACTGCCTCCAACCCCCTTTATAGTCCATTCTGACACAGTTCAGAGATTGATTTATCCTGTACACCCACCCTCTCTGTCTCATTTGTGTGTGCCTGAGAATAGAGTTGTATTGTGTTCCATGGCACCACACTGGGCTCTCCCAGAACACTTATCCTTTTGTAAGTAGTCTGTCTTTAGGAGACCTTGGCCAAACTGTTAAAAAAAAATGTTTGTTTACGAGGAACCACCAATCAAACCTTGAATGTTACCTTTCCCTGCTCCCCTTGTGCCCCTTTCCCTCCCTGCTTTGTTTGATACTTAAAGCCTTGGGCCTTCTTCAGTTTTCTTCACTTTAATTCTAGAACTTAAGAAAAAAAAATTATACTTTGTTTTGTCATAAGGTGTCAGTATGGATGGCAAGGCCAGTACTGTGATAAGTGCATTCCGCACCCAGGATGTGTCCATGGCACTTGCATTGAACCGTGGCAATGCCTCTGTGAAACCAACTGGGGTGGTCAGCTCTGTGACAAAGGTATGCTAATCTTCTAGATAGCCAAGTGTAAATTTTGAATTTTAATGCATGGTAGTATGTGTGTGGGGCTGATTGCAGAGGGAGTCCCAGGTATTGTGGCAGGAGGCATTTATTCGAGGTAGTTAGGCATGGGTTATAAATGCATTGAATTGGTGTTAACTTGTATTTTAACTAAGCCATGCCTTGAGGGACTTTATTTTCCAAAGGTAAATGAAGGTAGAAACAAAGATGATAAGCTGCATAAAGTTTCCTAAAGCTTCCCCCCCCTTTTTTTTTTTTGTAGATCTTAATTATTGTGGGACTCATCAGCCTTGTCTCAATGGTGGTACTTGTAGTAACACAGGTCCTGACAAATATCAGTGTTCCTGCCCAGAGGGGTATTCTGGAGCAAACTGCGAAATCGGTAAGTGTTCCGAAAACCCTTTTTTTTTTTTTTTAAATCATCATTAACTTTAACCCTTAATGACAGTTTTTTTAAATATATTTTTTCTTAATGTAAAAATTTATAATTAAGCACCAAAGATATCTGCCAAAAGTCTTAAGTTCTCTACAAAATCTAAAAACTAAAACAATTGAAACCCTTTTAGAATCTGCAGAGTTGTTTCCTTGTTGCTGATAAGTGTGACCAGTTGTCTAGGTTTTATGAGATCCTAATTCAGAGATGTCTTGGAATGTTGATTGTGTCAGCTTAACATGAAAGATGACTTTTATCCCCTTGCTACAACAGTATGAATGTATCATAAGATGGTAAAAGAAAGAAGACAAGGAAATATTTAGGCTGGTAGCCAAGGAGTGGATGATGATGTTGAGAGAGAGAGAGAGAGAGAGAGAGAGAGAATGAGAATGTGCGTGTGTTGGGAGGGGAGGAAGCAGAAGGAAGTTAAGTGTGTTGTAGTGGGACTGGAAGGCAGAAAGAGCATTTTTTTGTTTTGGTTTGTTTTTTTGAGGTAATTCTTGAGGCCATTACTAGGTAGCTCCATACGGACCTATTCTCTTTAACTCTTTAGCGGAACATGCCTGTCTTTCTGATCCCTGTCACAATGGAGGAAGCTGTCTGGAAACCTCTATGGGATTTGAATGTGGATGTCTTCCAGGCTGGACTGGGCCAACATGTACCACAAGTAAGTATATGATTGGGCTCCCATCTTTACGGAATGATTAGCCTTCCTTTAAATAGGGGAGGAAACAAGGCAGAACATTAGGGGTTGGTTACTGCCCTGTTCACCAGGCTGTCTTTGACTCATGGCAATCCTTCCTGTCATCCTCATTTGTGTTTCTGGTGGTGTTTAGCTAATAATTCCTATTAATATGTCTGGTAGCTCCTGGGACTTTACCTAGAAGTATTAACATTGATTATTTACCAAAACATGTCTTACTAGTATCTTCTTGCTGTTCATCTGAACTCCTGTGAAGGAGCCCTGTCCAGACAGAATCCTGCTCATTTTTCATTCTAGCCTTGGAATGTTGCAGTGAGGTGACTGAAATGGGAGTCAGTGTAGATTCATTAGTGGTGGTCCATTTACTTGAGGGTGGGGGCATTGGCAAACTGTTATCTGCAGCTTGAGCAACCCATTCAGGTGGCAGGGTCACCCAAGTGACAAGAAGGTAGCATTTAGAATTTGGGCTAGCTGTAATGTTGGAAAGGCCATTCTTCCTGTCTGCCTTGGTTTTCCAATTTGTGAAATAGCTAAAATTCTTTGTAACTATCTCCTGGGAATGGAATTTTTTTTTAATTTTAAGGGAATATAAAATGAATTTTTTGAAAGTTATTTTTAAAAATTACCCTAAAACTGGTATTATAATTGTGTTTCTGGGGTCTCCTACTTTATTTGGGTTCAAATGATTTGGAATGGTAGGTTACTTAGACCAAAATAAAAACTAAATGCAGAGTATTCAATCCCTTTATACTTCTGACATTTATTTTTGCCAAATGACCACTTGGTAGGATCATACTGTAATTCCCCAGTACCTTGGAGATCAGGTAGTGTGATCACATTTTATATCTGAGGAAATTGAAGCCTAGAAAAGCAGATTAGGGGCAGCTAGGTGGCGCAGAGAATACAACATCTGCCCTGGAGTCAGGAGAATGTGAGTTCAAATATGACCTCAGATACTTAACATTTACTAGCTGTGTGACCTTGGGCAAGTCACTTAACCCCAATTGCCTGCCTTTCCCCCCTCGCCCCCAAAAACAAACAAAAAACAAACAAAAAAAGAAAAGTGAATTTATTTACCCGAGGTCATACAGCTAATAAAAGCAAAACTGGGATTTGAACCCAAGCCTGTTGACTTTGCCACTGTATCATGCTGCCTATGTGTATGAGCAATGGTTATTTATGTTGCCTCTTTTTAGCTATAGAAGTACACTAAGTTTCTTTGTTTTGGCTCTTTCCCCCCCCTTACTTTTTGGGGGACAGATATTGATGACTGCTCTCCAAATCACTGTGGTCATGGGGGAACATGCCAGGATCTAGTGAATGGATTTAAATGCATTTGTCCTCCGCAGTGGACTGGCAAAACATGTCAGATAGGTAAGAAAAAGAAAAGTCTGTCATTTTAATACTTAAAAAAAAAATGCTTGTTTAGTGGTACCAGGACTGTCACGTGTAAGAGAGTTTTAATAAAACACTTAGAAAACAAAAATATCCAGCTTGCAAAATGATATAATTTGTTATCAGTTCTGTAGGACACCTTGTGTGGCTATGTAAATTGAAAATGGACCCATTAGCTTTTCCTGTGCTCTGTGGGAAAGTGATGAGAGTCTCTTGAAGCACGTTAGCTCCCTCAGACTGACCAAGGAGTTTACAGCTGGGCTCCCAAAAGTGGATGATCTCATGAAGAATGAGCTTGTCTGCATTCTTCCTGCCTATTTAAATCCTAACAATTATACTATAGTGCTTTCCAAATGGCTGATGGCCTCTTTTCCTATTTAGTTCCTTGGGGGAGTTATTAATTAGTGACTGGATGGTTATCAATTATTTTATCTAGCACCTTGTAATTAAAGAAGGGTGGTGATAGACTCTAATATGGAGGCACTTTGGAGACTAAAGTTCAACATGGAATAAAGCGATAGGTTTAATTGGTCAGAATTTGGATGCGTTAAAGGAATTATTGTAATTTGGGTGAAACTAGAAAGCCTGTTTTTGTTTTTTGCATTTTGAGATTTTGTTTTATCTTAAAAGAGGGGAGGGATGCAAGAAGTTGATCCAGTTTCTCATACAGATTGTTTCCATTCCCTTTTAGATGCGAATGAATGTGAGGCAAAACCTTGTGTGAATGCCAATTCCTGTAGGAACCTGATTGGGAGCTATTACTGTGATTGCATTCCTGGTTGGACTGGTCAGAACTGTGATCTAAGTAAGTGACTTCCACTTTCTTGATCTTTTTTATTTGGTTTTAAGGATGGGGTTGCTAAAAGGAGCCTAATTATCAGTATAAGCCTGGCTTGGTAATGGGAAAGCCCTAGCATGATGTTTTCAGAAAGGGAGTAGTCAGTCTGGAATGAAAATACACAATTTTATCTTGCTCATTAGTTGGTAACGGGGTCATATTCTGATAAGCGGCTTAAAACAATGATGTGAAGTTTCATTAACTCTGCTGGAGGATTTGGTTAAGGGTTCCCACCCATTATAATAGCCTTATCTAAAGGAAAGCATACAGGAAATCTGACAAGAACTTTATCTGTCTTTAGCTGTGGAAACCTTTTAAACTGCACCTAATTTAAATGTAAAATGCCCCCTGAATGATATGCTGATTTATTTTTTGTTTTTTAGATATTAATGACTGCCTTGGCCAATGTCAAAATGATGCTTCCTGTAGGGTATGTAAATTTCATCTCTTAAATCAAAACTCTGGTAATTAATAACTACACCTTCTCTGAGTGTCTGTTGTCTAGCATTTGTTCTTAAACTGCAAAGACCAAAACCTGAGAATGTTTGGTCTGTACAAAATTCTAAAGTTCATAGGAAAAGTAAATCTTTATAAATGAACCAGGCTTGTGTTACCCTGGCCTATTGGCAGTCATTTTGAAAGAATGCAAATATAAACTCCTCCTTCTGCAAATGTTGATAAGCTTGATATTTAACGAAAAATTTCAGGGACTTTGCTTGAGTTAGAGCAATAGTGAATCTATGCAGTGGCCTGGCATAATGAAAATGTGTCAGGTTTGATTTGTTTTATCCTTTCTGTTTCTCCCAGGATTTGGTTAATGGTTATCGCTGTATCTGTCCACCTGGCTATGCAGGAGATCACTGTGAGAAAGACATCAATGAATGTGCAAGCAACCCTTGTTTGAATGGGGGTCACTGTCAGAATGAAATCAATAGATTCCAATGTCTGTGTCCCACTGGTTTCTCGGGAAACCTCTGTCAGGTGAGCATTGGTGAAATGCAAACCCAGATAACTTGGGTTCCTACCAGCAAAGGCTTTTCTTTCCTCTTTTCACTCTTGGGACTTTTTACACCAAATACCTCAGTCTCACTGAACCATATAAAGCCCTGCTTCAGGCTGTCTGTCCCAGAAGTGCCCGTAGAAAAACTCAGTGGCTATTGGAAGAGTGTTTTAATTTAAAGACTGACAGCGTCTGTGTGTTGAGGCAGCTGAATATTCACTGTGGCCCTCTGGGGCCTTTTTCATATTCTTCCCTCACCTACAAAAAACCACATATAATTGAACATATTATGCACCATGTACAATTAATAGATAAAAAGGTCAGATTGCACCATGTCAGCTGCCCAGAAGAGAGCAAGGAGTAATAATGAAATCCTTTATTTTACTCAAGCTTAAAAAAAAATGCCCTTCTTCTCTTCTCTCCTTCCCCCACCCAGTTGGACATCGATTATTGTGAGCCCAACCCATGCCAGAATGGAGCACAGTGTTATAATCGTGCCAGTGACTATTTTTGCAAGTGCCCTGAGGATTATGAGGGAAAGAACTGCTCACACCTGAAAGATCACTGTCGTACAACACCATGTGAAGGTACCCACCCTAAAACATGGCTCTTCCCTTCCCTTAGCGCTTTGTCCTTGGGAGTCAGTATAGTGTGTGTGTCTAAGGATCCCATTTGGGGTATGCTTTTCATCATAAAATGGTTTGGGGAAACCAGTTTATAAGAGAACAGATGTCTTGTTGCCTGATGTTTTCCTTTTAAAAATTTTTTTGGACTAGACTAAGAAATGCATTTGTAGAGAACACATTCCCTGATAGGGAGCTGTAACTTCTTGTCTTAAAGTTGTGTGGGGACACTGAGAGGTTAGGTGACTTGCCCCCAGATACCCCACTACAATAAGTCAAATAAGTGTCTCCAAGGCTGGTCCCTTTATTCCTTACACTATGCACATAGTTACCCTTCTCAACAGAAGGAATGTGCAGTGCACTGTGGTACCTGAACTGCTTGCATGTCTAATTACCAGAAAGTAGAAGCAATGTGCCATGTTGTAAAGAATGCTGGAATGGCTAGGAGGCAGAAGAGATCTGGGTTTGAATCCTGTCTCTGACCCTTGCTGTGTATCCATGGGAATGTTGTTTAATGTCTTGAAGCCTGTTTCCTTACCTATAAAATGGTAATGATAATACTTGTAGAACTCACCCAGATAGGGTGGTTATGAAGATCAGGTGAGATTTATTTATACATATGGATGTGTGTGCATGTGTATGTATAATATATACATATGTCTCCCCTTCCCCTACATGGTTATCTACAAAGCATCTTTTGTTCATTGATAGATCCATAGGCAGCTTCTAGTTCAACCTCCTCATTTAAAGTAACTAACTTGCACAGGGCCACAGGAGGCAGATAGAAGACTCTAAGTCCTTAAATTAAGCTTTAAAAGCTAAAAGAAACCCTAATATTTTTTGTCATGCACAGATGTTTTTCCCTCCCTTTTCCCCCAAAAAGTGAGGTAGTTTTAATAGATTCTTGAGAATTGAGAAGAGAAAAGGTGATAGAGAATTGTTCTTTTATTACAGAGAGTAAAGCTTGTTTTTCTAGAGAGGAAAGCACCACGTAAGAGTATTGAATGTTTTAGTTAAGCTTTCTTTGATGACTTCTGAATGCTAATTACAGTAAGAGCTAGTATTTATCTAGCACTTCCAGGTTTGCAAAGTACCTTATATGTTTTCTTCTTTGATCCTTACAACTACCCCATCAAGTATTATCTTCATTTTACAGATGAAGAATGAGAGGCAGAAGGGAGCTGTGACTTGCCCAGGGCCACATAGCTTAGTAATATCTGAGACAGGATTTGAATTCTAGTCTTCTTGATTCCTAAGTCCACCATAGCACCTACATGCCTCATCATACTTGGAGGTAAAGAAGAAGTGTATGATAAGTAACTTTGGATGTCTTTAGCCAGTTTCACCCAAATTTGGTAGTCACAAAGTAGTATTCAGTGAGGTCAAATCCCACAGACACAAGAGTTTTATAATCAGGTGGCATGTTGGACAGAAAAGCAGGCTTAGAGTCAAGAAGACCAGAGTTCGAATTCTAATTTGGACACGTACTAGAGTCATAATGTGTGGACTTGTTAACATCATCATCCCATTACTTGAAAGGTACAAAGCCAATAGGAAGAACAATTTTGGTTTGTGTTCTTAGTTGCTCTGTGTTTTATTAGAGATAGTGACCTTGATCCTTAGTCTGTGTATCTTTTTTAGTGATTGACAGCTGTACCGTTGCAATGGCTTCCAATGACACACCAGAAGGGGTGCGATACATTTCTTCTAACGTTTGTGGGCCCCATGGAAAGTGCAGGAGCCAATCAGGAGGCAAATTCACCTGTGAATGCAACAAAGGCTTCACCGGGACATACTGCCATGAAAGTAAGACCCCAGAGGATTATGAGCTGCATATGTTGGCCTGTGTTCAGAACTGCTGGGTTCCCTGAGAAGTGTGGTTTTGATTTTTCTTAGGGAGCTAGACCAGCTTTTTGACTCTAGGAAGGACAGTAAGTAGTAGGTGCTCAGTCACCAGGAGGTGGGCAGTCTGCTCTGGGGTTTAATGTATTATTACATTGACTTCTCAGTGTCCATAAATATATTTTAAAATGTTTTTGAATCCTACTTGTTTACTGGGTAGTCTGTCCCTTTTGGATGAGAAAGCTTTGATTTTTATTTTCTGTGTAGCTTAGATTGTCTTTAAATTGATTTAATCCCTCTATAGCATTAAAAAAAATCCTTTACACTTTTTTCTTAAAAGGCATTATAATGTAGCTATCTAGTTCCTTTTTAAAAAGCCAATTTCCTTCTCTTTTTATAAAGAGTTGGCCTTGGCAGGTGGTTTTTTTTATTTTGAGCCAATTGGGTAAGAATCCCAAAGGTTGGTGTGTTGGGATAGTTTCTGAGGGATGCAGCTCCAGGCTTCTGCTGTAGTAAGGATGGAGTTGTACAACGAACATGGCCCGGTGTACTCTTTTTTTGCTTCTCTGAAATCTTGCTTTCTTTCCCCTTCTGCAGATATTAATGATTGTGAAAGCAACCCTTGTAAAAATGGTGGGACTTGTATCGATGGTGTAAACTCTTACAAATGTATCTGTGGTGATGGCTGGGAGGGGACATACTGTGAAACCAGTAAGTAAGCTGTCCTCCTTGTACTGCTGCTCTGGGGAGGGGACGTGCGGGAAAGGGAAGGCAGCCTCCACCGTAATAATGGAGAACTCTAAAACTGTTAGTTGTTGTTTCTGTACTGAAACAGCATCTTTGGTCTGTTTACATTCATTTATGCTGACAACAGCAGGAGGAGAGACTCTCAGCTTCATGTTGTGGGATTGCAGACCATGTAATTAGGATAATAAATAGCCCCACTTGCTTCCAAAGAAGCAAGCGTTTTTCCGTCAGGTTTTTTTTTTTCTTAAATTTTATTTCCATCGACACTACAGAGAAATGTTTGCTGACTGACTTGTTGAATTAGAGGTGAAGATGACAGGGGCCTGTTGTATGGAGGAGTATGTAGCCAGGGCTAGCTGGCATTCAAGTCTTGGGGTCAGTCTGCTGAGAGTTCTGATGTGCATGTAGATAAGGCCATATTGGACTTTAAATCTTACTATTGGGGGCAAACATCTTTCAGCTTTGATTTCTCCCCTTTAATTGTAGATATCAATGACTGTAGTAAAAATCCTTGCCACAATGGAGGTACATGCCGAGACTTAGTCAATGACTTCTACTGTGAATGCAAAAATGGGTGGAAAGGAAAGACATGCCACTCCCGTAAGTGAAGCTTGCCCCCAAACAAGTTGAACGTTCTGTAGTGAATTATTTAAGCTTGGTAAATCCTATGAAGAAGGCCGTGGGGTCAGTCTCATTCTGAACTGCTTCTTTCTAGGTGACAGCCAGTGTGACGAAGCAACCTGTAATAATGGTGGGACATGCTATGATGAAGTGGATTCTTTCAAGTGCATGTGTCCTGCAGGCTGGGAAGGGGCCACGTGTAACATAGGTAACTTTTCTACCATTGGGCAAGTGGTCTTGCAAGGTGTGTGTGTGTGTGTGTGTGTGTGTGTGTGTGTGTGTGTGTGTGTGTGTGTGTGTGTGTGTGTGTGTGTGTGTGTGTGTGTGTGTGTGTGTGTGTGTGTCCCCTTGTGTCTCCTCCCCTTGTTTGGACCCACTTTTAAAGCATAGTGGTATTTTTTTTTTCTTACAGCTAGAAACAGTAGCTGTTTGCCCAACCCTTGTCACAATGGTGGTACCTGTGTGGTCAACGGAGACTCCTTTACTTGTGTTTGCAAAGAAGGCTGGGAAGGACCTATTTGTACTCAGAGTGAGTCTTTTCCCTTGAACTCTCCTAAGTGTTGCCTGATGAGAACATTGGCTCATCCTGTTGCCCCCTGAGAGTCTAAATTGAAACCAGAAGGGAGAGCTATTTGAAGTCTGCTTTAGTATCACCTGAATCTCTTTGTTTTAATGACTTTCTGTGATATAGTCTTGACCTGGGCATGAGAAAGTTACAAATGAGATAAGTGGAGACAGATGTAATCCTTCTTTTCCGGCATTCTTTGTATGCCAGGGGCTGTCTGCTTCCATTCGCTTCTTCCCAGGCCTTTCTTTACAAGATTCTCTTCCTGTGTCCAAGCGTCCCATGGTAAATTCAACAAAATGTTGGAGTAGAGACCTGGATTTAATTTAGTAGAAGACTGAAGCATATTTTGTTAATGTTAACTAAGTATAGCATGTCACTTGGGTGTAACAGAAATAAATATCTGTTCTTTCCCAGTGATAGATGAGTGTTCTTATCATTGTCTTCTATATTAAAGAGTGACTTTTTTTTTCCAGATACTAACGACTGCAGTCCTCATCCTTGGTAAGCATGCAAAATGATATACTTCTATTTTTTCCCAAAAAAACCTATTGTATGCATCTCTTATGTGGCATTGTATACTGTGTATGGGCAGATAATCTTGCCATGACCAGATGCAGTTATTGGTTGTGTGATTTGAAATTGAAAGGCATCTTTGCTTTCTTCTCAGTTATAACAGTGGAACTTGTGTGGATGGAGATAACTGGTACCGATGTGAGTGTGCTCCAGGGTTTGCTGGGCCAGACTGTAGAATAAGTAAGTATCAATTCCTAGTGATTTTGCTGAGAGAGAGAGCGTGTGTGTGTGTGTGTGTGTGTGTGTGTGCGTGCACGCGCGCACGCATGTGCACGCATGCGTGTGCTGCTCCTTCTCCTTTCTTCTTTCTTCCCGTCTTCTCTCTTAGTGAGAATTTTCCTCTCCATACTTCAAGGAAACTCAAGGCTAAGGTTCCCTTCAAATTAACATTGACATATACAATCATGTATATAATGACCTCCTGCCTCCAGCTGGGATTAACATGCCCTTCAACCTGATCTACTTCCCAGTTAGCATTAGTTTCATGTGCTGCTTGGTATTCAAGAGGAAAGAATGCCAGCTAAACTATTTTGGTCAATTAATCCACATCGAGACCCTGAGGTAGTGTGTATACTCCCCTCTAATATTAACTTAGAGCTAAAAGGACACTGACTTTAATACTGACTATAAAAATGGAATTTGGCCCCAGCATTAAGAACTGTGGAATGGCATTAAAGATGAATTGTATTTGTTTTAACTTGGATAAAATGTATAGCTAGAGAACAATAGGAATCTTTTTTTTTAAATATAAACCTAGGCAGTGTTGTAATATGTGAAACTAAATACATAACCCCCACCCCAAATTCTTGTAGATATCAATGAATGCCAGTCTTCACCTTGTGCTTTTGGAGCTACGTGTGTAGATGAAATCAATGGCTATCGGTGCATCTGCCCACCTGGTCACAGTGGTCCCAAATGCCAAGAAGGTATGTTTGTTCATCATATTCCAGTTTATCTAAATGGAGGGAACACAAAGTGCGTGTAGAAAGGAGGGTACCACCAATCAATAAGCATTTATTAAACACCTATTATGTACTAAGCATTACAGATACAAAGACAAAAATAAAAATAGTACCTGCCCTGAAGGCTCTTGTATCCTGTAGGGAGTGACATGTAAACAGAAGTGACATCAAGTAAACAGAAAATAAAGGAATGATGCTTGGGGGTGGGGCAGGCCCTAGTAACAAAGATGTTAGAGTGAGAAGACAGTGCCTTTCACTGTGCTGTGCAAAGTCACAGAGGTGAGAGAATAAGCGTTGAGTGTGAGGAATAGTTTAAAAGCTCAGTAGAGCATGTGAGGAAGAGTAGTGTATGTTATGACTGGAAAGGTTGGTTGGATTCTTCAGATACCAAATGGAGAAGATTTGTGTTTGATCTTGGAATAATAGGGGGCCACTGGAATGCTGTTGTAACCATTTACCAATTAGTTTGCATTCAGCTATGAGTGAGAGGGCTGTGTAGGGAGACTGAAGGAGAACAATTGGGTTGCTAAAAATGCACTGTGGATCTGACTGCTTACAATTACAGAACTGTAATCTACTCTAATACTTTTTTCCACCTTTTTAGTTACAGGAAGACCTTGTATTACCACTGGGAGAGTGGTGCCAGATGGTGCTAAGTGGGATGATGATTGTAATGCCTGTCAATGTTTAAATGGAAAGGTTGCCTGCTCAAAGGTATGAGGAAGAGCCATGGTTTGCATTTTCTCAGTCATCAGTGGGGAGGATATGGTTTTATAAGCAGTCTTTTGTTCTGTTTTGCTAGGTCTGGTGTGGCCCTAGACCCTGTTTAATACATGGCAAAGGTCACAGTGAGTGTCCTGCTGGGCAAAGCTGTGTCCCCATCCAGGATGACCAGTGCTTTGTACGACCCTGTACTGGAGTGGGTGAATGCCGGTCTTCAAATCCTCAGCCAGTAAAAACGAAATGTACCTCTGACTCCTATTACCAGGACAACTGTGCTAACATCACGTTTACCTTTAACAAAGAGATGATGTCACCGGTAAGTACTTAGGTTTTGTGTTTTTGCTGGTTGTTTTTTTTTTTTTTAAGTCTGAAAGTTGTTCATTTGTTTTTTCAGACTGGGCTTCACATGTTGCTCAGGGTAGAAGTATAATGACCACTGCCAGTTGGCTCAGAAACTTTGGCCTGCTCTGTTTCCTAACTGGATTGGTTATACTTCCCTTTAGGCAGACTGATGGTGTGTTTCCCCCACCCCCAGCTCTCAGGGACTCATCATCTTGGCATCAGACTTAGTGCCGATATCTGATCAGTTTAAGCCCTGCTCTAACTTAGAGCCGCTGAGCTCATGGCAGAGATTACAGGCTTGCATTTGTTATTAAACTTACACAAGTTTAAGTAGTGGTCTGACATGTAACTTCCATTCTTGTGGCAAAGTAAGACTGGAGAATGCAAACTTGGTTTGAAGATAATTTAGTCATCTTTCTGGTCCATGAGTCATAAGACTTCCTTTTTTGTTTTGAATTATTTTAGGGTCTTACCACTGAACATATTTGCAGTGAACTGAGAAATCTGAATATTTTGAAAAATGTTTCAGCTGAATATTCTATCTACATAGCCTGTGAGCCATCACCGTCTGCAAACAATGAAATCCATGTTGCCATTGTAAGTACTAGGTGGGATTGATTATCCCTAAATCATTTGTTTTAATTATTTGGAACTCCATGATCTAATTTGAAAACTACTTCCAAATTATTATATAGGCCTCTGTGCTTTTTTTTTTTTAATGCTTCTGTACAAGTATGGTGGCTCTGAAGATTTTGGTATTCCCGTAACACCTGGATGGATCTGACCGTGTGTCTTTTTTCTAGTCTGCTGAAGATATCCGAGAGGATGGGAACCCTATCAAAGAAATAACGGACAAAATCATAGATCTTGTTAGTAAGCGTGATGGAAACAGTACTCTCATTGCTGCAGTTGCAGAAGTTAGAGTCCAGAGACGACCCATGAAAAGTAAAACAGGTGGGTGTGAGAAAAATGCTAAAATGCTGATTTGCCATAATGAGGGTCCTGGAGTCACAGAGCAGTAGAACTGTATGGGCCCTCAGAAACCACATAGCCTGCATGACTTTTATGTTGTTGCTCTTGAGGACACAAGGACACAAGGGCTCAAGGATGTTAAATGTCTAGTCCACAGTTGCCCATGATGGCCAAGCCATGTCTAGAAACCAGGTCTCCCCGACTTCATTGTTTCTCCACGACTTCATTGTTTTCTCCACCGTATCACTATGGGCTCCTTAATAAATATACTTCCGCTTTGCTGTTATAAATCATCATTCTTCTTTAGATAGACAGGCACATAGGAGGCTCGGAGGATTGAGACAGAAATTTTATGTTATGAATTGAAAATGACAATAAACATTTTTATATGGTTGGTTCCCCCAGCACTTCTCATCAGAGGGGGGCAATTTTATCATTGCTATTTGGAGGCATCCTTGCCATTCTCTTAAGCCTGTTTTCTTTTGAATCTAATCCAACCAGAATGTATTAAATACCCTCCATGCATAAGAAATTATGGCTGCAAAGACAAAACAAAAACTTCTCTGACCTCCAGGAATTTGCTTGTCTTTGCTAGACACATGATGGGATGTACTTCTTTGGAGAAGCAACACTCTATGTACTTAGTGCTATATCCTTAGATTGAATTTCTGTAGGCTAATGGTATCAAATGCAAATAGAAATGGGGAGTCACTAGACCTATATGTGCATCCCTTTTAAGCTGCATATTGAGTTGCAAAACTGGCAACCCGTATGTATTTCTTTTTTTGTTATACTTCAACACAGGATCAAATAGGAAATACATTTTAATCTAGTTTAGGCTGCACTTTGGAGTGTTGTGGGCCATGTATCTGACACCTGCTCTAGCCACACACTTCTGTTAGAAGAGGGTCTTTTGTTGAGGGTAGAAGGGATTCTTTTTGTTCTATTGGTCTGGTTTTAGGATCTCCTAGGTGTCAGACTACTGAGGACCAAAGTAACCATGCTTAAAAATGCGTAGGATTGAGGGATCCAAACTACAGTTTGTCCCTGCCAGACAGATCTTCCGACTCCTAATAGGACTTATTAAGAGAGCAGCATGAGGAAGCCTGTATGGCTGCTGCCCATCTTGGCCTTCTCCTGGGAACAGAAACCCTGCAGTCTCCAAGGCTCTCAATCCAGCACCTGTTTAACAAGCAGTGAATTGGCTTAATTTGCAATTGTGAAAAAGAAAAGGGAGCCATCCCTATGGCTTTCATTTTAGGTACTGTGTGTATGGGAAAACTAAGGAAGCACTTTTTAACTGTTATTATTTGGAGACTAATTGGTTTTGTGCATGTCTTGCAGATTTCCTGGTTCCATTACTGAGCTCTGTCTTAACCGTGGCTTGGATCTGTTGCTTGGTAACAGCCTTTTACTGGTGCTTCCGGAAACGCCGAAAGCCAAGCAGCCACACACACACAGCTTCGGATGACAACACCACCAATAACGTTCGGGAGCAGCTGAACCAAATCAAAAACCCCATCGAGAAGCACGGAGCCAACACAGTCCCCATCAAAGATTATGAAAACAAAAACTCCAAAATTGCCAAAATAAGGACACACAATTCAGAAGTGGAAGAAGACGATATGGACAAGCATCAGCAGAAGGCCCGGTTTGCCAAGCAGCCAGCTTACACGCTAGTAGACAGAGATGAAAAACCACCTAACAGCACACCGACAAAACACCCAAACTGGTCAAACAAACAAGACAACAGAGACTTAGAAAGTGCCCAGAGCCTCAGTCGGATGGAATACATCGTATAGCAGGCAGTGAGAGGCGCTGCGCAGGGGGTTGCCTATAAGTACCATTAAGGGCACTCTTGAGTTTGTAGGTCTTTAAACTGTTGTGTAATATTTGAGTCTAAGGCTGTTATTTACTTAGAATCCCTGTGTTAATTTAAGTTTTGACAAGCTGGCTTACACTGGCAATGATAGTTGCTGTGGTTGGCTGGAATACCAAATGTGGCTGCATTTCACATCTATGCAAAACTAGTCAAAAAATGCCCGAATGTAAATTCCACTGCAGCTGATCCATCACAGAAAGGTTTCCTCAGATATTGTGTAGCCTTGTTAGCTGTCCTTTAACTTCCATTTTTGCCAGGTGTCCCAACTTTATTTGTGGTCTTAGACGAATACATTTTATTTATATTTATTGAATCTTTTTTGAGTTTTTTTGTATATTGGTTTTATGGTGACGTACAACTAGTTCTGTATTTGAAAGTGCCTTTGCAGCTCAGAACCACAGCAACTATCACAAATGTTTATTATTTATTTTTTTTATTGTATTTTGGGGGGGAGGGGGGAAAATTGATGTCAGCAGTTGCTGGTAAAATGAAGAATTTAAAGAGGAAAATGTGTCAAAAGTAGAAGTTTGTATAGTTATGTAAATAATTCTTTTTTATTAATCACTGTGTATATTTGATTTATTAACTTAATAATCAAGAGCCTTAATATCATTCCTTTTTATTTATATGTATGTGTTTAGAGTTTGAAGGTTTTTGATAGCTTTGTAAGTATAATTGCTTTATTATTTTTTGAGCTTATTTACTTGTTACATGTTGCTTATAAGCCAAAATTAAGGTGTTTTAAAAATAGTTTATTTTAAACAATAGGATGGGCTCTCATGCCCTGATGCTGGGTTTGGTTTTTATTTTTTTTGTTTTTTGTTTTTTTTTTTTGTACAATGTCAAATGTTTGAAACACCTATAGTATCACTTTAAGACTCTTGTAAGTACTGACTGAGGCAGTTTAGAGAATTAGACTAGAACAGGTTTGTGTTTCATTGTGTTTTGTTTGCTGCTTTAGACTTGAAAAGAAAAGAGGCAGATAATCTGCTCCAAAGCAGTTCAAGGGAACAAACTGAGAGCTATGTCCCATAGCTAAAATGTGAGTGGTTGCATATAACAAAAAAAAAATCAAATTTAGCATGAAGTTGGAAGCACAGCAATCTTATTTTGTAAATTCTGATTTTTTTTCACCATGAATATGTAATACTGAACCACCTGTAGATTTGATTTTTTTTTTTTTGTAATCTACTGCATTTAGGGAGTATTCGAATAAGCTAGTTGAATACTTGAACAGTAGAATGTCCAGTAAGATCACTGTTTAGATTTGCCATAGATTATTACACTGCCCGCCTTAACAAGTGAGGAGATCAAAGTGCTATTACAACATGTAAGATCGAAAAGGCTTATAAACAGAGCAATCTCATTGGTTAACCATTGAGATCATGAAGATACCTTGTATTGTGCTATGAGTGTTATATGAACATGAAAATGCATCTTTGATGTGTTGTTCCTGGCAATAAATTTTGAAAAAGTAATATTTATTAAATTTTTTGTATGAAAACATGGAACAGTGTGGAGTTTGAACTTCCTGATACTCAATACTCAATCCTCTGTGGGCCTTGGCCATCCCCTGGTAGCATCTCTTCTGGTTGGTCGGTCACTTGCTTGAAGTAGCCTGGAACCCTTGGCAGAAAGGAAGTAAGTGCTCCCTTGCAAGTAAATTCTTTCTTTCCCTGATATTTTGAAAAGACTCTTAACTGCATATTTAAGCTCATTTGTTTTGGAAGCACAGAACTTGACTACATTTTAGGCTGGACTTCAAAGAGACCCATTTCTGATCCGCTCTCCAATCTTCCTTCTCAAGGCAGGTGGGACCAGATTTAGAGTTGAAAAGGACCTTTGAAGTCACTGAGTTCAACCTCTTTGTTTTTTTTTTTTTTTTTTTAAACAGATGAGACTTGGTGTAGAAGTTTAAAATTTGAGTGGCCAAGCCAGAAATCAACCCCCATGTCCTTTATCCCCAAATATTAGCACTCTTTCTGTTGATGCCCCTATAAAACCAAAACCAAAACGGGTTAATCTGGCAACAAGTGTGAACAATTCCGGGGTAATCTCTACTGGGTTATTTGCCTAGACTATCCTAATGAGTTACTTGTTTGGCTTCGTGAGACATGTTTGCTCCAGCAAAAAAAGTTTCAAAGCAAGCTGGATTGGTAAAGTTGGTGGGGTGGGGTAGGGGGAAGTTTTAATTCATTTTTAGTTACTTGGATTAATATTAATACTATTTTATTATAGACCACACCTTAGTAAATGTTTCCAACTTGATGGAGCTAAAGCCTCCAGGGATATTTCCTTACCACAGAGGAAATGGTTGTTCCAAGCTTCTGTATTACCCAGCCAATCTACTTGCCTTGTCCCAAGAAGAGAATAGGCACTTGTGGCATCTTTGCAAAGCCTCTAGCATTCATCAGGCTTGGAGCTGTGGTAATTTGGCTTCTGGCCTATGATGTGGCCTAGAGGTCACAGTGGTTTCCACTTGCTAGGAGAAAGCTGCCCAGAATGGATTAAGCTGCTCCTTCCCTGGGCCAGGAGCCAAAAGACATGCTAGGAGGAAACTGTCCCTGCTATCCACAGAATGAGGGGAGAGCTGTTGGCATTGTCCCCCAGTCTGTGGTCAGAGACAGGAGCAAAAGGAGATGAACTGAGATGTCAGGATACAGGCGTGTAGATGGTTTCTGAACATCCTCCCAACAGTGGTCCACAACAAAGGTAAGTCACTTTACTCTTGCACCCAGAGACTCTCATTAGCTATGGAGATCTGAAAGCCTGAAGTGAATGAATTTCTCTGCCTCCCTCTTTGCTGTTGGCCTATTGCTTGTGTTGAGCTAAATTTTTTAGGATTCTTATCCGAGGCAAATTAGCATGTCTTTTGAATTTTTATACCACCTTCCTTCATTTAAATCAATATTTTGCACTTGGGGACCTACTCCCAGCATCAAACAGGCATTTATTTAGGCCGACTATATGCCAGGCAATGGAGACACAAATATGAAGAATAGAACAAGTTCAGTCTTTCAGGGAAGATCTTTCTTCCTCTTTCAGCAAAATGACCGCATTTGATGTGAAAAGAGCAAAGCAGCTAGGCAAATGTTTTAGGCTTGCCCGGAGTCATACCTAGCATTTTCTTGGGATCAGTGTGGAGCTTAAAAGTTAGAAGGATGGTGTTAAAAATGACAAGATGTGTTTCAGCTTGTAAGGAAGGAAAACATGAGAAGCAAGGACTAGACATATTCATATGTGATCTCTTTGCCTTAATGAAGCAATATAGATTTGTCATTTTGCTTTCCATTCAGACAGCTAGGTTTCTGGAAGGTGGGGTCTGGTAGGAGGGAGCTTGTTTTCCCACTGTCAAAGCACACCTAATGAGGGAGAAAGTCTGGTTGTGCAGTGACAAATGTTTCTTGGGCAGTTGCCAGTGCTTTAAAAAAATCTATTTTGCTTAATGAGCCACAATGATTCCTTATTGCCACATTTGTAAAAGCAAAATTGTTCCTTGAAGGAAATGGCTTTCTGAAATTTACATAGTTTGACTTACCAAGTATTGTCAAAGAACTATCATTTCCGAATTTCTTTGGGGATTTCTCTAAGGAGTAAATCAGGCAAATTTCTCAGCTTGTCTGTAGTACCCTGATTGCAGTCTTCCTCCCTCTTTTCTCTTGAGAAGTTCACAGAAAAGGGATTAGGAAATATGCCCCTGGCTGTTCTAGCATTGGAATAGAGGGTGGTTAAGAAACAATGTGGTACCTTTTTTGTTCCCCATTAAAAAACCTGAACACATCTTCATTACTTGGGAGAATCCTACCAGAAAGAATTTTCTGAGGTTTATGAACTTGTTTTTAAAAATATACACATTTTGATAACTTTTAATATAACTGGATTCCTTGGTAATTCTGTGTATTTTATTTTATGCGCTTAAAAAGCCTTGTTCTGAGAAGGGATCCATGGGCTTCACCACATTGATAAAGGAATCAATACCACAAAACAGTTAAGAACTCTTGATTTAGATTAGGTAGGTTTGATAACTCTATATTATAAGATACTGGGATTTTAGGAGAGACTATGTTAAAAGTTAATTTTAAGCAGTAAGCTGACACAATAAATACATTTGTACATATTTATGTGGAGGAGGGCGGGGCTGGGGACTGGTTGCTATCTGTTATGTTTAAAAACTTTCAGCCATCGGTCACCTGAAAGGCAAGTGTTAGGATTAGCATAGGTGGCAAAAATACTTTAAAATTCAAAGCACTGTATTAAAAAAAACCACACATATGTCATCTAACCTGAACTAGGGTGATCCATCTGAAAGATTGGCACAGTTTGTCATTTTCAAGTGTGGGAGGCATGAATTCCAAGCTTAAAGGTTGATTGAAAATAGTCAGGGTAAAGGCAATGAAGAGCAGCCCATTCCAGTTTCCTTGGTCCTGAGAACATGAAAGTTCACAGGGAAAAAAAGTGTTGGTTACTAGGGGACTGGGTGTTTGGGGTTGTCCTTTGAGTATAGAGACTGCTGAGCGTGGTGCTTTAGATCTGGCATCAGAGAGCCTGGATTTGAGTCCCAGATCTGTCATTCACTCCCTGTGACCTCTGGTAAGCCATGTAACCATTCCATTTATCCATTTGAAAAGTGAGAAAGTTGAACTGGATGCTCTTTATGGTCCCTTCCAGGTTTGAATCCTATCACTTAGCAATATAAGAGTACTCGCCAGCACATATGTTTCAATGTGCTTGTATGAGACCCTAATGGGAAAGATATAAACTAGTGGGGGAAATATTTCATAAATGAGATTAGTATAAAGAGCACAGGGTTCTAAACCAAATTCCCATACTTCTTATGAGGAAGAATTGTAGAGTATCTTAAAGCTGAAAACGCCCTTTAGAGATCAATCAATTATTAAAGAGATGGCTAGTGAACATTTACAAAAAGCAGCACCAAATCATGGCTTCACCAAAAGAAGTCTATCTGACTGAATCCACATCCTTTTTGGAAAAACTTGTTAAGACCAGTAAATTGGGGGATTCAGTAGATTATTGTTTGCTTCAATGTCATCAAAGCACTTGACAGTTGGTCATGCTATTGGGCAACTAGGTGATGCGGTGGGATAGACTGCCAGGAAGACTCATCTTCATGAGTTCAAATCCAGCCTTAACCCTATTTTTTCCTTTAGTTTTCATATCAGTAAAATGAGCTGAAGAAGGAAGCGGCAAACTACTTCGGGATCTTTGCCAAAGAAAACACCAAATGGGGTCACAAAGAGTTGGACACAACTGAAAAGATTCAACAACATGTTCTTGTGGATGAGATAGTTTTGGCTAAAGAAAATAGTACCATTAGGTAGATTTGGAACTGGTTGAACAGTTGAACCTGAAAGAATTGTCTTTGAATGTCATATACCAGTTAACATTTTTATCAATCACACGAGTTACATGATAGAGGATATCCTAATATTCACAAATGAAACAAAATCAGAAAATGTCATTAAAAATCTGGGTTATAGAGTCCTGGGAAGATTTGAAATCTAAAATGTTGAACTTGATGAAGTTTAGTTAGTAGAAAAGTAAAGTCCTCTACCTGAATTTTAGAAATCAGCATCTGAGTAGAAGACAAGGTAGGAATGGGGGGATAGTAGTTTGTCTTAAAACAGATCTTGAAGTTTTAGGAGCCTGCAAGCTTATTTTGGTCATCAGTATGATATAGCAGCCAAAAAATATGTAGGATTTTAGTCTGCCTTGAAAAGTATAGAGCTCAGGGTCAGGAAAAAGATAACACTGTACTCTAGCCACACCTGGAACACTGTTCAGATCTGATTTGTGCAGTGCCAGAGCATCCACAGGAAACCAACCAAGATAGGGTAAATGGCTTCAAGTACATGCTCTGTGACGACTAACTAAGGAACCAAAGAAGTTTAACTTGGAGAAGATTCAAGTAGTGGAAGATGCATTGTCGTCAAAGTGTTTGTAGAGGATAGAACTAGGAGTAATGGGTTTCAGGTGGGAAGTTTTCATCTTGGTTTAAGGAAAAACTTCCTAACAAGGTTATTCTAATAGGAAATGGACCAACTGGCCCAGAAGGTAGCAGGCTCCCTCTGTAATTGCAGGTCTTCAAGTAGACTAGTGAAAGCTAGAACGACCAGGTTTCAGTTACGTGGAAGAGGAGATTCTCAATTGGGAGGACTCAGAGGTGCCTCTAAATCCTGACATTCTGTGATCTAATCCAAATACTTAATTTCCTAGAGGAGGAAGCTAAAACCAAGAGACTGTAACTAGATCTGGTCACTTGACTAAGGAAGAAACAGAACCCATAACTCCCGATTACTCAAGTTCAACTGCCCTTTCCAATACACTATGCTTCTTCCTTTCTCAGCAAGTTTGTCAAGTAAAAATACCTACCTTCCCCTCTATTTGTATTGTCTTTACAGGATATAGAAAAGGTGAATTTCAGATACTGACCCTACTGTTGGACTTGAGAGCAGAGTGCCTTTCTATAGGTAGAGAAGATTTTTCTTTCTTTATACCATTTGTGCACCTATAACATTCTTAAGGTTTTTTTCAGCTATTTTTTCCAGTTACATGTAACGAAAATTAACATTTAAAAAAATTTTGAGTTCCAAATTCTCTCTCAACCTCTATTTCCTTTTCCCTCTGCCTCCTTGAGAAGGTAAGCAACTTGCTTTATCATTCATGGGTAGATTATACATGTGTAGTCATGCAAAATGAAGTTTTAATTTTGAAAAAAAAATCCTAGAACCATTAATGAACCTCTTAAACATGAACCCCTTTGTTTCCCAGGGTCAAAATGAACCATTTAAAATGCTTTGAGCTCTTTGGAGTCACTGAGTGAATAAATTTGGAGGATCATGGGAGACTTTGTGAAGGGAAGGGGCAGAAAGAATGATTCAGAAGCTCCATGCTCCACTATCCCCACAATTTAACAGCAAATGCTCTTTAAAAAGGTGATTTTGTGGTAACCCAGCAGCCATACCAGAAAAATTAAAAACAGCTTATGCCACAAACTTACAAATGTCAGTGAGAGTTATTGAAAGTTGTTGGTTTAAATTTCATCCCAATCATCCCAAGAAGGCACCGAGGCCTGAGATGTAAAGGTGTAGCAGGACATTTGCATCTTGTTTCAGGTCTATAGACTGGGTTACTTCATAGGAAGTAGTCACATTAAAAAGGCTTCTTGCTTTTCGTTTTATACAATTTATAGGAAAAGTTCTATCTCTGATGTGTGTCAATAATGCTTTGCCAGTTTTCCTTGCATCTCAGGGGTTCTAGGGTAGTGATTAATGGGGAGACATGAGAGATACTTCTGTTCACCAATTTATGTGGTGGGATTTCTGAGCAGTATATTACTATTATTGTTATTATTATTTATTGAAGGGACAAAGGAGTGGGAAACAGGAGGGAAAGAATCGAATTTACTCCATGGCTGACACAAAAATTTATTGTTCACTGCATAAAAAATAGGGGCTTGCTCTCATGGCCTTGGATGGGGAGAACTGTTTTCCCAGAATCCAGGAGTTCACTCCCTCACATTGATGCTGGTTAACTATAAAGCTATAGCTACTATGAATTTGGGTAAGAAGCTTTATGCTTCAGAGAATGCTTATGTAAGTGCACCTGTTTTATACTCCCAACCCTTGATAATGTAACTAACAAGATGCTACATACCCTGATACAGTTATAGAGTAAGAGTGCCTCTTTGGGTTACAGAATTGATGAGCCAAATGGGTAAACTGAGTCTGAACAATTCCCAGACACTTGTATTGAATCAAAGGTAGCTGGGTGGCTTAGGTGATAGAGCTCTGTAACTGGAGTTGGGAAGCTCTGAGTTCAAACCAAGCCTTAAATGTGTAATAGCTGTGTGACCCTGGTCAAGTCACTTACTTCTGCCTGCCTCAATTTCCTCCTCTATAAAGTGGGGATAATAATAGCACCTACCTCAAAGGGTTGTTGGGGGAATTGAATGAGCTATTGTAAATGTAAAGCACTTAACACCATCTCTGGCACTTAGAAGATGCTTCAAAAATGCTTCTTCCCTCCCTTCAAACAATCAAAAGGATAAACTGGGTATATAAAAGTCATTCGTTTGGAAATAGTGAAATGCTTTCCTAGTCACTAAGAAAGTGCAATGAAGGGAAATGTATTAAAATTGGTTGTAGAAAATCAGTCAGATCTTATGGAGCTTGGATAAAACAACAAGCCAGTTTAGAACCCGATGTTCTAATAACAGGCTAGTCTAGTGGAGGAATAATCCCACCTAAGCCTTTGAGAAAGAATCACTTGGGAGGCTGGGGGTAGGGATGTGGGTGGTCAGATCATGGCCTTATCCCCTATAACCCCCTTGACCAGAGGGAAAGTCTTATGACCTTTGAAAGATCAAAAGATATGAACTTCCAGTTGGCCATGTTAGCAGTGGCCCTAGGGTACATTGGACAGCCTGAGGAAAATCAGTTTCAAGACTCCAAGAGGACCCTGGATCTTGGGAGCCAAGAAGAGGGCTGTACATAGAAGGAGAATGTCCAGAGAGTTTCACAAAGGAAGAAAAGGACTTCTGTCCAATCAGAAACTTAGATGCCCCTTTGCTACATGTGTTCACTAAGCTAGAGTCCACTTTCTCTTTAATACTAGATCTACTTGTGTGTCCTAGACTTTGAGAGAAAATATTTTGTACCAATTGTTCTTACTATAGCACCGTAGCATGTTATGTATGTATATGTCACAATCAAGCCAATATTCCACTCAAGGCTAATGACCAGTGTTCCATTTATTGAGGTGGCTTACAGTCATTAAGAGGATCAATGAACTAATTCTGGGGGCTGGATAGGTCACTAGAGCCATCAACAAGTCAATTCAAGGAAGATAGCTGGGATACAAAGGCAAACCGAACCAAATCAAACCAAACCATTCCTACCCTCAAGGCATTTTCATTCTATTAACAGGATACAACATAACACAATAAGGAAATAAGTGGAAAATTGAGAAAGAAGAGACCATTATCAATTGTCAGTTGATGGGGTTGGGGTTCAGTAAAGGCTATTCAAAGGTTGGCTGTGAGTTCATTTTTGAAGAGAAGTGTTCTAAGAAAGGCATTCAATCTGGGCATATGGGATGTTTTGAATCAATGCCTGGAAGTGGGAGACTTTGCTCTGAGTTTGGGGAGAACCTAACAGTTCCATTTGGCTAGGGTAAAGAGTTTATGAAGAAGAATGGAATAAACAAAGCTGGAAGGGTGCTGTTATACAAATAAGACCATAGAAATGGGATGTCAAGTTAGCTGACAAAAAATAAAATTCAAGTAGTTTTCAATCGTTTTGATTCTAGGGCACATTTGGAGAAAGGTGTCGGAGAACTCAACACACACACACATCCAGTAAGCCTTAAGCTGGGCATTCCTGAGAGCCTGGTGTTTTTGGAGTAGGAGAAGCTGTGTTTTAATCCTAGTTCTGTCACTACTTAGTGTACTAGAGAAAGTCATTTCACTTCTCTGGGCCTTCTTTTCCTAGTCTATAAAAGAAAGGGACTGAGCTAAAGGAGCCAAGCTCTTTTTGAGATTCAAATAAGGGATCCTATGAATCAAGCAGTTTAGTTCACATTCATGCTTCACATTTTCTAAAGTGTACTATAATTCTGAGTTCTTAAAGATTCTTTTTTCTTTCCCTTTGACAAAGTCTGGTTAAAATAGCTCACAGGATAGATTCCATGAGCCACCTGATTTGACTTCAGCAAAAACAGACCACTCCCTGTTCAATGGTCAGTGTATCTAATTGTTTTGGAATGTTTATTAGCCAAAAGAAATGGTCAGGTGATCCAAATTTCACATCTGAATGCAGCAGCCTATTTTCTTTAAGCATCTTTTCTCTCCCTGTATCCTTCTGATATATTCTAAGTCGTTTGCACTTTTGAATTTCCTGATTTTCAAAAACTTATTCTACCTATCTATCTCAGTGGCTTGTCTATCTAGTTAGGTATGGCTGATTAACAACAAAATCCAGTTTTGTTCAATGTGCCTTATAGTTTTACAGTGGTTTGAGATATGGAGTGACAAATCACATTTTTCTTCCCCAAAGATTTGGTTCCATTTTGTTGACCTTACTGGGAAAGAGAACTTTAAGAGTTCAGAGGTTACTGGTCTGGGAAGACATACAAGCAAGTTGGTTATGGGAAGCCTCCTACTGCTAATGTGTATTTATACTTTGTAAACTCTGATTCATCCAAGAATTGGAACAGAAATCTGCTTCCTGAGGTTGTGTTTTTAAATAGATAGTTTGCAAAAACAACAAAATTATTTTCCTTAACTTTTTTCCACCCCACAATAGGCTAAACATCCCAGATGAGATTTTGTAAGGCTTTAACAAGGCAACAGGCAAACTAGTTATCTCTAGGAAGAAAGGGACTCTTGAGGTCTTATAGAGGGGCATTTGAGCATTCTGGGACTCACAAACCTAAAAACAAAGTTTAGAAACCATTAAGGTAGCTACATTGCATCATCTCAATTCCCCAAGGTATTCCTGTGTCTATTAAAAATAACGAACTTCCTTTTGTGAATGACTGCCTCTAAATGATTATTACAGAAGAGTAAAAGGCAGGTGATGCTTATAAACTGGTAGTAATACTGTTGCCTCGTAGCCAGAGAAAAAAAGCATATGGAGCTGAAGACCGAAGCAACTGAATGGGCAACCATTTCTGAAATCCTATACAAATGGGTGAGGTTAACTTTACTTTTGATATACATTAAACTAGCCTTGCTTGCTCTTGCATGCAAGGCACAACTTTTCTGGCTGGCAGTATCTTTCTTTCAAGTCCAAGGGAGCTTTTACAAGTCTCAAATTATGTATTATTATGGATGGGTCCAGTGTCAACCTGTGGTATTCAAGTCAGGGAAATTAACTGTTGGGAACACAGGCTTTAAAGTCCAGCCCCAACCTCGTGTTGAGTCTCTTCTCCCACCTTCCCAATCCACACCAGAGTGTTTAGAATGTTTTGTTCTCAACAAGGACAATGCAGAGAGATTCAAGCAACACCAAAGTAACAGCTTTGTCTGAAGGGATACCCACCTGTCAAGACAGTGAGTTGGTTACCTCACCCAAATCCTACAGGGCAAATGGAGTTATAGGGCAAGTTATGTTTGCCTAATGACTTTATTTTAGCATCCAACATAATTCTAGTCTTTCCACACTTGTCATTTGATGAATAAAAAGAAGAGTCATTTTATAATCCCTGGGCACTATACAGTCTTCAGTTTAGAACGGTTGACTGTTAGAACTGTATGGAAACTAAGAAATCCCTTCTTTTACAGAAGAGAAAACTGAAACCCAGAGAACTTATTTTCAGTGCCCCAGTTAGAGCCCTGGTCTCTAAGTGATCAGCCGATTTGCCATTCTGCCTGGGAATTTGCCAGCTTTGGGTTGGGTCCTTGTTGGCAATGTTTTCAAAGGCTTTAAATTAAGAGGCACCAGTTGGGATTCATAATCAATGGAAAGATGTCTATAAGTATTCAAAGAAGTCACAATCACCCAGAACTTTATGCAAATCATTTACTGTGTGTGTTGGGGGAGGGGAGAAGATGTTTAGCCTTGATATTTCCCAAGGTAACTTTTGACTGAAATTCTGTTGACTACCTGGGACACCTTCCCAGTGGTAGGCAGATTTTTATTCAGCCTTCTAAAATTCCCTGCTTTGCATGGGGAACACCAAGTTGTAGACTTTCTACCTTTCAGGGATTGCCCAACAGCCACACTACTTGCCGATTTTATGAAGGTAGTAGGGCAGAGGGAACGAAGGTATTTTCCAGACCTGAAGTAGGCTAAGCCTTTGACCTTTGTAAATTTTCCCCTGTTCTCTTGTTTTATATTGCCTATTAGTTACAGTTTCACAGAAGTATAAATTGAATTGCAGGAAGAGGAAATAACCCTCCCCCCCCCACCTTCTTCCTCTAGCCACACTGCTCAATTAGGTAGGACTGCTCCTTATTGAAAGACATATGGGCTTTGCCATGTTTTCAGGTGACCTCCAATATAATTAGTCATAATCTCACACTCCCTAGGCACTTTGGCTTCCCCCTTTGAGCAGGTTACTAGCAGGTTATCACTGGTGGATCAACCAAGCATTTAAAGTACTAAAAACTAAATTGCTTGAATATGATCCATGTAAACCACTTCCAGGATGAGCGTTCCACACCCTTGGTGGCAATCAGAGAAGCTCCATAATTGCAGTTTTACTGGAGGGCTGCCTGCCCTGTGCAATTCACCCCTTCTCTCACCCCTGACACTGCTGGAGCAGAAATATATCACAGACACCATCTTTAACCAGTTATCATATCAGAGAAGTCTGGATTTAAATGTTATTCAAAAGTTTTTTTTTTATGTATAGAGGCACCAATGCTGAATGACTCAGAACATCCCTATATCATAGAGAGAAAATGATAGTTCCTTAAACTTCAGGACGTTTCCAATCAGATGTTTTTCTGGGGGTTCTGTTTGGATTTTCGGTGTTACTTTCAAAAGTCCTTTTGAAATTATTCAAGGAACAAAGCACTGTCAAAGGCTAGAAATGAAAAACAGAATAGATGGATGGGGGTTGGGAGTGGAGGAGGTTGCAATGCTCTGGCAGAGGAAAGAAAATGTGACTGGAACAAGGAAAAGGGAGTCGAGGGAGCCAGAGTAAAGGCTTAAACCTTCCCTCTCCATGTGCACTTTACATGCTTACTCTCACAGATTTAAGCAGCTGTTGTAGTTAGATTTAACTCAAGAATGCCTGGAGTTGCTATATGTCATTTAAAAAGTCCCACTTCATATTCCCTGGAGGAAGTTTTGCTAAGGAACAGATTTTACTTTCTCTTTCCACACTTTCACTCATTGAAAGTAGGGGTTAGAAGGGATCTTAGAGATTGTCAGATACAACTCTTTTATTTTACAGAAAAGCAAAGCCCCGGAAAGGTTGTGTCTTGCTCCTGGTTGCACAAGAAATAAGGATTAAAGCCTGCATTTGAATCCAAGTCTTTTCACTCTAAGTTTAGTGCTCCTTCTATTATACCACAATGGAGAGTGGATAAAGAAGGGCAAGGTAAGGATTCTCCTAAGCATGCTTTGATTCAATATGAGGACCAAAGATAAGGAACTGGGGATCATATGATGATATTTAGATTCCAATGTAAACTGCTATTCCAACTATCAAAATGGATACCTTACAAGGGATGTTCTGGTGGCAAATACATTTTTAAATGAAGGTGATATAAAATGTGATATACACATACATATAAAATACCTAAGACAATTTAGCTTCTTCTAAAAAAAAACCCAGCCAGGGATAGTCATTATACTTTGTTTTAGAAATAATAAAGGCTTGGTTAATTTGGGAATCAGACTAGCAATTTATAAGCAGTATGATATTCATATGAATGAATGAATGCATTGGGGTTAAGTATTAGGGTCTCAAAAATGTCAGTGATAATATGTGCTCCCAACTAACTTCACCAACCCTTTATGGGTTATACTATGACACAAAATAATTAAAATTAAATAAAATCCTTTTGCTTCCTACAATTATTAAGGTGATCTGTTTTTTTTTCTTCTGATCTTACACTGTCCCACTGAATATTTATGAGTAAGGTACATATAAGGCTTCAGTCCAGTTTTCTATTAAATATAGGTGATAACTGGTTTCTAATTAACTGAAAATATTTTGTGATGTCCAACAATATAATTGTTGAGATCCTCAAGACGATCTGAGATCCTCAGATGAAACATTACTTACACACGTATATCTATGCTCACTGATTAAGCACAATGCTTCCTTTCCTCAATGATTTTAGTAATAATAATTTTTAAACAATCCATACAGAAGAAGCTGTTAACTGGGCCCAGATAATTCCAGGGCTCCCTGATTCACAAGAGCAATTCCAAGGATTTTTAGCATCTTAGTGTAATAAAGTTATAGGACTTTATAACTAGGTGAGATGTTAGAGATCATCTAATCTAACGCTTTCATTTTACAGATGAAACTAAAGTCCAGATCTAGACTGCTCTCTCATGGTCAAGTCCTGATCTCTGAGAGTAGGCCTAGGCAATTCTCCTGGGAAGCCATATCCAGCTTGCAACAGGTGGGTAGGATTTCTCTCAAGTCTAGATTGTTAGTACAACACATAATAATGTCCAATCCGAATCACTAACAAACATGAAATAGAGAAACCAAAATTAGGAGTTCAGAGACTAGGAAATCCTGACGCAAAAAAACTCCAATGGTACAGGGTATGATTTTGCTAGGCTGAAAAATATAAATATAGAAAACCAAAGTCAACATTGTTCTTCGAAAATTCACAGGTATATGAAATAGCTAGTCATCATTTTCATCTAAAACCTTTGAGTATCACCAAGCAGGTTCTTCCAGCCTGAGTGTGCCACTATCCTCAAAACATATTATCTATAATCTTTAAAGATCTACCTCTGTAGAATTCTCTCTCCAGTTTGAAGAGGGGGCATTTTTCCCTAGGGAAGAGTTTGAGAATACTTTTCCAGCTGTCACAGGCTCTTTCTTCCCTAAGGAATCATTGGGTTATACTTCTTATCTTTATGGACACTGTGTTGATGAGAATGACACTGGAGAAAGCATTGCTAGGGAAGAATTTTTAAGAGACTGCACACAAGCCAAGTACTCCTCAGTCACTGCCCCCCAATTTCCTCCCATCCCCCATTTAACAAGCCTTGATGCACTCCAGCTTCATTAGAGAGGTTTTCTTGGTCTCTCCTACTGGGAACATTAACAGAAGCCAGGGCATGATTTCCCACATTCTAACTGGAGGTCATCCTAATATACAATGGCACCTTCTCCCTCTGACAACAGGGATGGATGGGCTTGGTATTAATCCTCCCAAGTATTAATAGTGGATTTGAGAAAGAATTCCCATAGTTACTCCCACCAGTTACAAGTTGTAAGAAAGATCTAAAAAGTCCTAAGTCCAGGGAAAATCTAAGTTATCCTCCCCCATTCCCATGAACAAGTTTTTGCCAGTCTTCCTAAATGGCAGATAAAGATAAAGTATGTGAGAGAGAAGGAAAGCTAGTGAATGGATGTTAGAGCAGAAACTGGACTGGTTTGGAGTAGCCAGTTAGAGAGCGTGGGAGCCTGAAAACTCATTTACAAAAGCTCTTCTGCCCTCAAGCAAGTCAAAGTCCCTGCTGGGGAACTGCTTTTTTTTCTTCCCTTTTTAGTCCTGTGTGCTGCACTGACCTTTCCCCTGGATAGGTCAGCCCTCTGTTCACCCAGGGTACACATGGCCTTCTGGGGTTTGAACGCCTCAGAAGCCTGCAGAGATTTTCTTCTGGGCTAATTCCTGAGAGAAAAACCTGAAACAAATGTCATGTCAGTTAATAACCTGGCCAGTTTCTGAAGGCATTTATATAGATTATGTTTAATAACAAGATACAATGGAATCAAATATATGTTGGTTATAAGTGTAAAGACTTGCAACCAATTTAAAAATAAGGAGTCAGAATCTCTTCCTAGGTAATTCTTATGGGAATGTCGAGTTCTCCTGGTTTTCCCAAAGTCACTTAAGAAGAAGATCCCAAGCCAAAATATTTTAAAAGCATTGCTTCCTTTCAGTCTCTTGCCAAAAACTTAGTTTGAAATTCACATGTACTCTAAAATATTCTATTAATGATATTAATGATTGTGGATCAAAGGCAAACCACAGAGGGTTATGTAAAAATTCCAGATAATTACTTAGGTGCTTTAAAAACAAAACAAAACACCACCTTATTCATAAAAGTATCAAGTTCCTCCATGTCAGGGGGTGGGTTCAGTCAAAATTCTGTACCAAAAGGCTAGATACATTGGGTCTTCTGCAGTACGCAGAATCTGGAAGACAGCACTTAGGAGGAAAACCGGGTGGGGGGAATTCTACCTAATTAAAATGTTATTCTAAACGAACCTTTCCTTCTTACCCCCCCCCTTCCCTTCAAAAAGATTTTACACTTCAGGTCATTTTAAAAAAAGCCTTTGATTTGCACAGTTCCTTTCTTCTCAAGAACTAGCAGCAAGGGCTTGTAAATGCTTTGTTTTCATCTTAATTTCATAAATGGAGAATGAGAGAAGAGGAATAATTACCCTGAGCAGGATTTTATGGAATCCAAGGGTGGAGTTTAGAATGATAGACTGCTAGAGCTGGAAAGTGATTGTAGAGGTCATCTAGTCCAATACCAACATTTTACAGCTGAAGAAACTGAGACCCAGAGAAAGGTGAATTTATTTGTCCAATGTGACAACAGTAGTTAGTAGCAGAGTAGAGGCTAGAAGCCAATTCTCTTGACTCCCAACACAATTCTTTCATAAAAATCTGTAGATTCCCCTTTAATATTTTGAAATGGTACTTCTCAGTTTCTAAATCAGGTGACTTCTATGAGACAGCCCTCACACAAAACAAGCAAATATGAAACATATTTTAAAAATAGCATTTCTCCTCCACATATACTGGCAGCAGTTAATGGAGGGACTATTTTCCTCATATCTCTGTAATGTCACCATTCTGTGGTATAGTGGAAAGAGGGCTGGGTCTGGAGTCAGAGGTCTTAACTTCAAATAAATCCCTGTTTGGCTACTTACTACCTGTTTGACCTTGGGTGTCAGGATCCTCATCTATATACTGAAGATGGGAGCAAATCAGATCAGCAGTTCTTAATCTTTTATTGTGCCATGGTTCTCTTTGGCAAATCTGGTGAAGCCTAAGGACCTCTTCAGAAGAATGATGTTCTTAAGTGAATAAAAGAAAATTACAAAAGTAACCAATTATGTTGAAATAGTTCTCTATTTAGAAGTTAATGGATCAAAGGGTAAAAATCCTCAGATATGCTATCTAAATCTCTCTCTATCCAAACATACATACATACATACATACGTACATATACACACACAGATGTGGAGGATTTGAGAGGAAACATATTTACAAATAACTGAAGGGAAGTTTTGTTTAATATGGAAAGAAGTAATGTGAGGTGGGATTGAGAAAGGCTTTGATGATGGAGGGCTAACGATGGAGAGGTTCAAGTGGGAAATGTTTTTCTGTAGAATGGGATACTTTAGCCAAGGTCACACAGACATAGATTTTCGCCTTATTGAATTATAATAGGTACCTTAGAGAACTCCAGGACACATTAGTAAATGGATCTGCATTTCAAGAAGAAATGATGCTCTGTGAGTCTGTTGAATCACAAACTGAAATCCTTTCTTCTAAAATATATCAGCTATGGTTTAAATCTAAAGATCCTGTGATTATTTTGGTCAACGAAATACTCAACATTTCCATCACGGCTTAAAGGAAAAAACAAAAGAATGACTATTTAGACAAAAATGCAAAATGTTTTTTTGCAAATACTACATTCAGAAAAAAACCACTTTTCCTCTACACTGCAGCCTATCTTAATTTTCATTTACTTTTGAGCATATGAGCATGCTGATTCACTGCTTTAATTTTAAATTAATTTGAGTTTTTATTCATAAAACAACATCATTTCCTTCTTCATGAAAGTTCTACCTCCTATGCAGGCACATATTCCTTTTCCTTTTAGACTGGTGGTTTTTTTTTCCTTTTTTTTTTAAGCGCTTAAAAGGAACACTAAATTTTTCAGTTAAAAAAAAATCCCCTCTCCCAGATAATAAGGTCAATTTGAAGCAGGAATTCTGGCAATCACTATTGCACTGTTTGACTTTATAATTTGATTGAGGAGAAGTTAAAATGAGACACTGGGGATATGTGACAGACATAACAATATCACCTTTAGACCTTTTACCATCTGCTCTCTAACCAACAATTATTTTACTGATTATTATTTAAGTGAAAGTTAGAATGTTATTAAAAAGGAAGTTAATCTGTAGAAGTTAGGTGGTACGTGACAACATCATATAGAACAAGACTATGGATCTGAATGTGGCTGAGTTCAGTACTCAGTGATTCTATACTATTAGATAATTTAATTATTCATTTCCCTCCCAACCCCCCCAACTTAAACTATGTATTGACATTTATTTGTAGATGCTTCCTGTCTTGGTAAAATTAAGATACAGAATAAATTAGTGGGAGCATCCAGCAGATATTTCAAAAATTTGATTATATCCTTGAATCCTAATATTCAATGATATGTGTGTTCAAATTGCCTATGCTAAATAATTGGTAGAATTCTGTTCTAGAACTTTTAATCATTTTGCATGAATGAAGAAATTAAAACATTTTAGGGAATGAAATAATTTTAAACTTGGTTCTCCACATGCTCAAACATGCTCAGAGTTTTGGTAACAAAATGAGTATCTTGTCTTGACAAATCAAAGAGACATTTCACAAAAGAAAAAAAATAAATTAAAATGATTATCAAATCAAGTCAGTACATGTTGAGTAAAAGATATGCCAGCCTTGAAAAGTTGCCCAAGTACTTGGAAATAGTGTTGCATGCATGGGGACACTGCAGTGGAACCTACTGAAAAAGAACTAAGCATCCCTACTGAGAGAAAACAGAAAAGTCCAACTCAGAAGATAGTTTTCTTACCCTCGTCCCAGCTCCTCTTGGAAGTGAATGTTTCCTTTATCTTTTGCCCTATTAAATCAAATAAGTAATATGTATGCATACATGCTATGTAAATACGCATATTACATATGTATACATAGATGTGTGTGTCTGCATATATACATTAGAATTCTATTTAAAAATAGCTTAAGTTTGGGGGTTTGTTCTTGGCCTATAGTATATGTACCATAACTCTTGAAGTTACTAAAAAGTGAGACTTTTTAAAGTGCTTTTTTTTTATTCAGGGATAAACAGTATTGAACTAGGAAACGTATAATGATTTTTGGTCATCTTAGACTTCTGGGAGAAAGAGGGAGGAAATCATTTGATTCCAAAATGAAAAACGTAAATGAAAAACATTCTGTACTTGGGGGAATATCAGATTCTCTACAGTTTACAATAATGACATATATTTGGATGATATTTAGTATCAGAGAAATATTTGAGGTAATAATATAAATACTATTTAGACATTTGTAATTTATGGCCATAAAAGCCAAAAATAAGCTTTTAAAATCACCATATAAAACAATAACATGATTGTTTGGTGAAGCTTTCCCCATCCCCTCTTAATTCCAGTGCCTTCCCTCTGTTAATTATTTCCTATTTATATTGTATATAGCTAGATTTGCATATATTTACTTGTATTTTGTATCCCCATTAGATTATAAGCTCCTTGAGGATAGGGACTATTTTTTGCTTCTTTTTGTATCCCTAGCACTTAGGACAGTGCCTGGCACATTGTGGGTGCTTAATAAATGTTTACTTATTGTTTGTTACTTGCCTATCACCTCTCATATGAAATAAAATTCAGATATTTCAAATTTTCAAACATTAACAATTTATTGAGAATTCTTCTCTTATTGACTGAACTTGATGGCAGGTTCTTAGCAACTGCTTCCATCAGATTCTGAGATGCTAAAATATTAATATCTTACATTTAGTTCTTCACAGTTTTAAATCTGAAACTGACACACAACCCACACATACAAAACACTTTGCAACTATTTTTTTTCCCTTTTGTATTACAGGGAAGGGAAGGGAAGGGAACTAAGCATATCCATTCACTATTTTTAAAGGAATGAAAGATCTGTATGTATTTCAGACATCTGGAGAAAGAATGCTTAAAGGCAAAATTCCTTAAACACATGTGATAGTACAATAGTCAAAAACGATTACCTACATTTACTTCGTGTTTTAAATCATGATACATAAGTGGTGAGAAAACATATTTAATTCATTACATAAGACAGTGTCAATATTCCAATTGTTTTTCACAATAAGTATTGACTATGAAATTCCTAAAATCATACTGAAGAAAATTAAGAGATTAAAAAGCTTTTTTTAAAAAGCTACGAAAGAAAGTAGAAAACTTGTTTTGTCATTTCCAAATCTATGTTTTTGATGAGTGATTTTTAGAAAATTATTTACTTATCTCATTTCCCTTTTCTTTCAAAAAGTTTCTTTTCTGGTTCCTGATCAAGAATTTTATTACACTGAAAGTAAATTAGCGGGGGGCAGAGCCAAGATGGTGGCGTAGAAGCAGCAAGGTCCAGCAGCTCCCACACCGCCACCCTAAACACCCATAAAATATGAGCCCAGACAAAGTCTAAGAAAGTCTAGGACTCTCAGACTCACAAAAATACAGAGAACACAGCTCTCGCTGAAGGCAGCCCGGCAGTAGGGACTCAGCGGGGCCTCAACAGAGGCTGGAACAGCCTGAAGCCTAGACCGTGGCCAGGCCTGGGGCGGTGGGAAGGAGCTGAGCCGAGCCCCGCAGCCAGCCTGCAGAGGTTCTACAGCCTCCAGCACCTCCACATCTGCCAAGACCTGAGGAGCAGGACAGGAGAGAGGCAAAACCGCAGT